>OX375884.1:19523418-20723418 GCA_947359465.1 Metellina segmentata | reverse complement strand
TGAAGGCATTTCTAATACGCACAACTTTCATGTGTGGGCATCTAACAATCCATACGACACACGTCCTCATGCGTATCAGAAGCGTTTCAGCGTAAATGTTTGGGCTGGAATTGTGGGTGACCATTTGATCGGCTCATACCGTCTGCCATTCCGACTGAACGGCAGAACATACCTCACATTTTTACAACAGGTATTGCCAGACTTATTTCAACCTGTTGCAGCCAACATACAAGCACGTAAGGGGTTCCAGCATGACGGAGCACCACCCCATTTCACCTTGGATGTGCGGAGCGCTTTAGACGTTAAATTCCCACGGCGATAGATTGGTCGGGGTGGGCCCACACCTTGGCCGGCACGCTCACTCGATCTCTCCTGTCTGGACTTTTTCCTGTGAAGCCATTTGAAAAGTCTCGTCTACGAAAGCTCCATCGACTCCGACGAGGACCTAGTTGCCAGGATTTCTGCTGCTGCCTGTACCGTCCGAGACATGCTGGGTGTGTTTGAAAAAGTGCGCGGCTCGCTACGTCATAAGTGTAGCGCCTGCATTACAGCAGGCTGTTGCTCTTTTGAGCAGTTTCTGTAATTTTGCCACACATGCTGTCAAAAAAATTATTTAGTACCTCCTCTATCCGTTTGGTGTTTCGTTTTTTTATGTGACAGTAACGGTGGATACCACCTAGCGGTTCACCTCTTGCTCTCCGACCATGCATTGTAAGGTGAAAATTGCTTGTTTAGATGTTTTCTATCACCCCTTACATTTTTGCTCATGAGTTTCGAAACACCCTGTATAAGAAGCGATTCTCAATCTGTGGTCAAAATTTCTGTTGCATTTCGACTGCGAATACCTTACGTCGACTGCAACAATGCCTCGCCGAAACATTCGTGCTCATTACGAGCATATGTCAGAGTCTGAAAGAGGTCGTGCTATCGGATTGAAGGAGGCTGGTTGGACGATTCGAAGAATCGCTCGACATGTAGGTCGAAGCTATGCAGCGATTACACGATGCTGGCAAAAGTGGGTCAATAACGGCAGCGGTCGACCTAGGGCCACAACAGAATGGGAAGACAGAGCGATTGTCAGAGAACCAGATTCGTGGTTAGCAACTATTCAACGAGTCCCCCACATACATGTGTCCAACATGACCCTCTGCAGACGACTGATAGAGCGGATTTTACGCTCGCGCCGACCGTTACGCCGCTTACCTATCACGCCTGTACACCGTCAAGTTCGATTACAGTGGTGCCGGGCTCGATCCACTTGGAACGGCGCCGACTGGAGACGTATAGTCTTTAATGACGAGTCCCGTTTCCAACTGTCCTGACGACAACCGCATACGGGTCAGGATACGTCCAGGGCAGCGTGGGGATCCTGCCCTTACTATCACACGCCGCATATGCCCACAAAAAGGCGTTATATTCTGAGATGCCATCTCCTTTGATAGCCAGTCCTCTTTGGTAGTCATTTCTGGCACACTTACAGCTCAGCGGTACGTAGACGACATTCTACGACCGGTTCTGTTACCGTTCCTTTTGCGACACCCTAAACTTATTTTTCACCAAGATAATGCCCGGTCGCACACGGCTCGTGTTGCTATAAATTGTTGTCAATAGGCTTTCCCAACACTTTCTTGGCTAGCTAGGTCTCCAGATCTCTCTCCCATAGAGCACATTTGAGACGTTATGGGAAGGCGATTGCAACCATCCCGGAATCCGGAATGTTGACTATTTAGCCCGAGAGTTGGAGACAATTTGGCAAGAAGTTCTGCAGGACACCATCCGGGAACTTTTTCAGTCTATACCACGCCGGGTGACAGCTTACATTCAGGCCAGAGGTGGACCAACGCCTTATTGATTTACTCCCTTTGTAACGGTCAAACTCTGAAATAAATCATTCAGTTAATACTGAAATTTTAATCGTTTGTTTTTCTGTGTATGTTCTTCACATCCACCAGTTTTATCAGAATCGGACAACTCCTTGGTGCGTCGATTTTTTTTGTTACAGTTTATTTGGTAAAGCGTACCTCCAAGGTTGCCCATACAGGACGGATATTAAGGAAACCGCAGCCACAAGAATTGAGCCATTCAACAGCTTTATTTTCAGTGGAGAAGATTTCGCTCCTTCCCTAACGATTGAAATACCTCATGACAAAGTTGAAATTGAAATCCCTCCGTCTAATAATGATCCTGATCAGATTGACCCACCGTCTGATCTACCTATACCTGGAGGAGCTCCTCTTTTAAACAATCCTCCTCTATCGAAAGCATGTATGACTTCATAACTTCCGCCGCTTCCTACAACACAGAGGAAAACGTCAAGGGGACCTAGATAGAAATTGCTCTCCATGCACGTCACTGGCACTCCAGTGAAAAATGCACATATCATTAAGGAGAGAAGAAAAATGAATAAGATGATAAACGAAAACCGCGACAGCTGAAGAAGGCTGAAGTTAGCTAGACTATATATATATATATATATATATAAACGTAACAAACCTGTTGAAAATCCTACAAACTAGAAGAAACTAACTAAACGACAGCTCGACTTCCAATCTTCTGAGTGAAAACTCAACTTAATAATTTGAAGTTCCTTACGTTGACAATGATGTCGATCTGGACCCATAGGATCTCGATAATAAAGAATGCATCATTTGTGGTGAGAAAAGAAACAAGGAATCATGGTTCCAATGTTTTATGTACAAGCTCTGGGCCCATTCCGCCTGTACTAGCTGGGACGAAGTCCGAGCTGCAAATCGCCAATGGCGATGTGATTTTTGTGATTGATTCAATATCTTAATGTTTTACTCTAAAATTTCGATTGATGATGTTTCGTTTGTTTGATGCTGTTTCTTTAGTTCGATTATGTTTGTTTCGTGTTATGTGCAATTTGTTATGTTCAAGATGTGATCTCAAGTTTTAAATAGTTTGATAACAAATTATGTTGAATTAAATTGTTCTCTCAGTTCGTCATCTTACCCGCCTCCGTTCGTCATCTTACCGCACAGTCGTGTAAGATGACAAAAATGACTTCTTTTCTATGGATCTAAAATAAAAATTTTGATCCTCAAACTTGAGAAATAACAATTTTTAAAAATATAACTTTAAACTCAGTGGCGGATCAAGTCAAGTGAGGGCCTCAAGCGGTAAAATTTTTGGGGCCCTCAAACTCAAGTTAGAAGAAAAGAAGTTTCAATAAAACTGATTAAGTTTTTCTCAAAAAAGAAAAGTAATAACAAATTTCATACCATAACATAATAAATTAATTTATTAAAAAAATTTTTATATGAATTTCCGTCTTGCTTTTTTTTCTTGCAAATTTGTTAATTATATGACATAAAATGAATTGACTGTGAAATTTTCTCTTATTGTAAACTCCTGTCCGACTTTTTTGTTTCTATCAAAAAACGTTTTTCTCTTTTCTTGTCTTTCTTGTGCGTTTTTCTCCTTTCTTGTCTTTCTTGTGCGTTTTTCTCTTTTCTTGTATATCCATCTTCCACATTAAATGACAGCCCTGATAAATCATTTGCCTCTTTTTCTACTGCTTGGAAATTAATGATAAATTTTCTAATGACTTCAGTAGGATAGATCCTTTCAATAGTTCGCATTCCATTGATTGCAGTGATGTACTAGTAGTATTTATTATTTATAACATAGTATTCCAAATAACTGTTAATAGGACGGTTTCATATTTGTCCATTTTCTTCAGTAGTAAAATCGCCTCCACTATGGTAATTTTTTTTCTTCTGAATTACAAATTTTAGATAAAGCCTCTTTTATATGGGTGAAACCAAGTTTTATAACTAATACAGCATCTGCTTTTGCTGATCACCTTGTATTAAGAACTCTTTTCACTGCCCTTAAAGACGCACACTGTAAAGACGTTGTCACAACTTTCCTCGAACCCTAATGAAAATACATTTTGAGACTTCGGGGCCCCGTTGGAATTCCGGGGCCCTACGCGGCCGCTTAGTCCGCTTAATCCGCCACTGTTTAAAAATATTTTGGCCGAAATGATAACCCTTTTGCAACGAATATTTTAAGCCAGGAAAAATCGCCAAAGCTTAAGTTCGCCATCTTACCCGACTTTCCCCTACCTTGAATTTTAAAGTCCTCAAACGTCGTCATAAAGGGATCAATTACTTATTGCGTACCAATGGCTTGTGAGTCATATTTAAATGCGTTTCTCACACGAAAACTTTTCGTGTTTCATGGACAAATATGAAAATAAAAGCTAAATATGGATACATATGAATTAAAAACTAAATTTATAGCTCAGAATTGGTAATAGACACTTATTTGGAGAAAAATTTACGGCTGCTTGAGCTCCCGAAAGCCTGACGATGCTCATAGGCTCAGACCAGATGAAGCAAATGTTTATGGGGCCCCAACACATATTTAAATTTTGAGTATTTCGGGGCATTGGGGAGCTGAATCACCCAAGACTCGAAAAATATCCTTTTGTTATTTCACGGGCGCACCTGCGGGGCTTAAGGTTATTTGGTTACATTCCGTTAATTCGATTTAGCTACAGATAGTGATGTAAAAAATAGAAACACCCAAAATTTTTTGAGCATTTTGAAATTTTTTAATGTTTTAAGAATGGAAAAATAGCTTATTTATATGCGTCTCATATTGAAGGTATCTAGCAACTACTGTTTACAATATTTACTGCAGTACAATAACATTTCTAAACATTTACAAATCTAATGTTTTAGTTTCTTTTTTTCTTCTTTGGATTTTAACATCATATAACAAAACACTAATTTAGAAGCTGTTTGTAATCCTAATCTGTTTCGAAAATTTTGTTGTAAATTAATGCAAAATTTGAAAAACTACATTTTAAACGTGCAGATGAAGCAGGACACCCTGAAGATGTTCCATTAATTCCATAAAGTTTGAATCCATGACACTTTTTTTTAGGTTATTACTCCAAAGAGAAGGTGACACACTGTTGATAATCTCAGGGGGAAAATGTTTGCAGAAAAGGCTCATCTTTTGATTGAAATTGAAATGTGTAGTGTAAGTACTGCAGATTTATATATCTTGCAAATACTATATTTACGAGCAGATTCCTCTTGAGCTTGAGACAACTGTTTATCTGCGATCATCTTGGACTATGATGTTCATTCAAGTATTTACCAGTTTTCCCCACTGGGATGGGAAATATTAGTTTGGGGGGACAGGAATATATATATATATATATATATATATATATATATATATATATATATATATATATATATATATATATATATATATATATATATATATATATATATATATATATATATATATATTCATGAGAGTCCACCCTGTATATTACAGCATACCATATAATAATAAATACTACAAAGTTTTACCTCCATACGATTCCCCTGCGACGTAAAAATCATTTCTTCTGTATTCATAAAATATGGTAAAGAACTGTTGCAGAAATTCGTACAGGTTGTCCACAATCTCCTCTTGGTTTGTTGCATAACCTTTCTCATCATCTGCGAAACTAAATCCACATTGAACCGGATTATCTACATATATCATATGGAAATTTTGTGTCCAAGGAAGCTCACGTAATCCTGCCGAGTTATTGGCGTATACCTCATAAGGACCATGTTCAAGGAAAAGGCCCATAAGACCAGATGCACCAGGACCCCCTTGCAACCACAAGATGAGAGGGGCGGCTGTCATATCGTTGTTCTGAAATTGAAGATATTTAAGGAAATAGTTTTATAAAATAAATAATATTCTTAAAGTATTTCCGTTGTGGCGATGAAGATATTTTTTTATGGTACACTCTTATTTGATGATCAGATCTCTATTCTTAAAGCAAACCCAATTAAATAATAAATGTGTTTCCGATTGGTTCTATATAGTCCAAGGAATCTCAGGGTCATTCCTGAGTGGTGTGTTAGCGTGTACTTGCATTTAGATAAGAAAAAGGGGCAAGGTCTGCCTTCAACTTTAAATAACCATGTCCAGCAATAAATGTTCTGTTAATTATTAATTTTCTACATATACGGCCGTAGGTTCACTTTGAGAGCAATAAAATATACTTTTGGATTTTATATTTAGTTCCTAATTTACGAGAACACACTTTCACTTCAGGGAAGAGAACAAGGGAAGGGATGTTTTGAGAGGGAGAGCCCCAATGGCGTATCTTGGCTAAGGCAACAAGGGCGGCGGCCCCGGGTGCTAATGTCTAAAGGGGTAAGATTTTGAAGTAGGGGAAAGTTGGACAAAACCGGGTCCCAAAATGGTTTTTTTTCTCTTAGCACCTACGTGAATAAAATTGCTCTTCAAGTTCTATTTGAATGATAAATTAGTTCTTTAGTTTCAAAAATAAATATTTTCAATATAAAAGAACTATATTTTTGAGGGTAAATAAATTATTTTTTTGGAAGTATGCAAGTACTATAGGTCGGATAAAACCGGGTATATATAGGAATAATTAAAAAACGTTGTTGTTTTACTGTTGAAATATTTATTTATAACAATAAATTAGTACAATGACCTTCCTACACTTAGGAACATATGCAGGTTTAATAATCACGGAACATAAGTAATTTTAAATTTAATGTGTTTGAGAAATGTTTAATAAATTAAGTTAATTGATCAGATTTGTAAGAAGTTTTAAGAACAGAAATCACAAATAAAATTTTGATCATGCTCCTCTGCATTACTACAGGCTTCATGCGCCCATCCTTTACAGTTGAGACACTGTATCCAACTTTCCAGAGATTTTGACCTGGCGAACAATTCATTACAAAAGATACAGGCTTCGTCACATTCCACGTTGTCTTCATCTGATGCCGAGGAGTGTGTTTTAATACTGAACTTTTTCTTCCGTGTTTTGAAAGTTTTTTGCTAAGGGGCCTTAACAGTTTCTGCTTTAAGTTTTTCTTTTCTGTTTTTTTTTTAATTTCTTCTTGTTCTCCATACTCCAATTCCTACCCGGTCCTGTCTGACTGCCAAGGTCCCTGTTTATTCCGACGCCATTAATCAGAAAAGAAGGCTTACTATATTTCAAACATGTTGCAAACCGTGGTATAGTAATTTAAACTAATAGCTGAAAGAGGTGTTATCAGATGTACTTACCTAAAATAAATCTTCAAGCAATTAGAAGCTACAGAGTAAAATTGGTGGAGTAAAAATCGAATCTCTTCTACACGAATTTTTCAAAATATCGGCATCGACCAAACACATAATCTACACTGCTTTTCATTCAACTTCAAACAACATGGCGGCTGCCTGCAACTAATTGCATGCGTTATCCGACAGATAGTAGTAATAATCTAGCCAAAACTGCCGGATCCAGGTTTTGTCCAACTTTCCCAACTATTCATTAAAAAGGGGGTTTCTCGAATTTTTTTTTTTTACCCTACAAGTGTTTTAACGAGATATTTCGTCCAAGATCTGGTCCATTTTGCTTCGGACGAGATATCTCGTAGACAAAACTGCCAAGGGATATGAAGATCCAACTAAGAAAAGCAAATAGTCCCTTCCCCAGAAATGATGACTTTGCAAACGGTTTTTGCACCAGATGCTGGACACAAGGCAGTTTTCAACGCGAAGGCAAACCACCAAGAGGGTTGATATTAAAATTTTAAGCACCAATTAATACTTGTCACAAAAGTACTTTTCAGTGCTATTTGGTGAAGGGATGCCCTTCATCTTTAGACGTTTAAAAGCCAGTTTTACGTCAGTCAAAGCTTGAAAGCCAATTATTTTCATGTACCCCTGCAATCGAATTGCTATTCAGAAAATAGCGAAGAGACGAAGCAATAAAATTCCCTCATGGCACAAATGTCTATATAGCATTAATAAATACGGACATCTTTTCTTACTTCGCACTGGAGACTCGTTAATAAAGCTATTTTTGAGTTTCTTAAACAATAATTGTGTGAAAATAAATTAATTTTGGGAAAATTAATATATTTTTTACAAAATTAAAATGAAATATTTTAAGCAAATTATCTTGATTTTAATATGTAAACACTGTTTTGGATAGCACGGTATCACCTTCATTTCCCCAGATCCCAAAAGGTCAATTTCGCCTTTGGAGAGTCCACTGGGTTCGAATCCTTGATGTGATTTTGGAATTAAGCTATCAAAAACACATGCTGAAGCTACTATAAAATCGAATCCTCGTTTTCTTCATGGTCAAATATACGTCTGCATTCGTAAAGTCTGAAATCAGTCGGGAAAATCAATGTTCATTTAACATTACGTCGTTTAAGGAGCCGGGAGAAAAAGACTGGGAAGGTGAAATTATTTTCTGAACTAGGGGGCTCCGCCCACTGCTCGCTAACCCCCGGGGATTGCTACGAAATCCCATTTCGTTTGCTTCGCAAACCAACACTCCTTTTACATATGGCATTTGGTTTGCTTCGCAAACCAATATTCCTTTCGCAGATTGAAACTATCTGAATAATTTGTATTATCCTGGTTTCACTATAAGGTCCATCACGTCACAGCGAGGGCTTCGCCCCTTGCTCGCTTACGTTCGCCGACCCCCGGGGATTGCTACGCAATCCCGTTTGGTTAGCTTCGCAAACAAATACCTCTTACGCAAGTGACTTCACTCTTTTTTTTTTTTGCTTTAACACTTAAGGCACCCTAAACTAATAGCCGCATGAGTAAAAAATCTTCTGCATCTTGTTCCCTGTACAATTTTAAGTAAACCCTGTTAATCTCCAAACTTTACGATGTGTACTTTGTACTTTTTCGGTAAACCGTCTGAGAACAGAGGGAAAAAAGCGAGCCTTTTTCCTCGCCAAATAAAAAGAAATCGTTTTTATGGCAATTGTTGCTACGATAAATTTGATATCTGGCAAACCCGATAGTCAAAAATACAACCCTCCGCAAATTTGCTCCGCGAAATAAAAAATACGAAATTTGTGTCACCAACTTTTGATTGCATCGAATTTATTTATGAACGAATTTTAAAAATAATGGTACCGTAAGAAAGACTACATTCTGAGGTATATTGCTATATTTTAAAAATAATAGTAATAAAATATAGATACGGCAGTTTTAAAAAAAAGTAACAAAAATGTCCTGATTTTTCCCGAATTTCAAAAAAATATTATCAAGAACCAAATTGAAATTTCAAAAAAAAACTCGACGAGCTGCAAAAATTTACGTTGAGAGGTACTCTTTAAAAAAAAAACTCACGGCTGAAGACTGAAAATTTGTATGTGTTTTGCTCACTCGCGGAAGAAATTTCGCTTCTTCAATTTTGACACTTAATAAACCCTAAACTAATAGCCGCATCGAAAAAAAATCTTAATAATTGTCCAGGGAATACGATGAAGAACAAATCATGTTAATTTCGTTTTTTTCCGATCAGTACTTTCTCGGGAAATCGTTTAAGAATCGAGCTAAACAGCACAGTTTTTAATCCTGCGGCGGCGGCGGTAACTTTTTTTTAATATAGAGCGATAGGAGATTGAGGGGCTGAATTATAGTCGTTGCACTGAAGCACACTACAGTTTATTGGCGACGGCCCGGGACCGAACCCGAAGGGAAAGATCCGAGGACACCTCGTATTTTTGAACCACAGTCTGATGACGAGTTAAACACCTGAGAGCTGGCATTCCACTTCTCAAAAAGCGTTCTTTTAGAAAATCAAAAGTTTTTTAGAAGAGAGAGTGACTTGGCTAAAGGTCAGCTTCAGGAACGGTCCTGAGAAATTTATATTTATCCAGGTTCAGGAACACTTCAGGATCGATCCCATACCTTCGCCAATAGCTAGTTGTGTTGATCCAGTGCGACATAAATTCAACTAACTACCTTGTCTGGAAATTGAATGCCAATAATGGTCGAGTGGAGTTAAAACTCGCGTATTTCAGTCTGTGCACATTTCACCTTTTTGTGATTATTTTCGTAATTTTAAATCAGTTTTTCTATCATGTTTCAACTTCGAGTTGTTAAAGGTATCTGCATACGTTGAGAAAGCCAATTTTGACGAAAATTTGCAATTTTTTTTATTCTACTAACAATCTGTACTTTTTGTGCTTCTAAAACAGTTTAAACTTTCAATGTGCGACTAATAGAAAAAAAGTAGGTCAATTTAAAATTTGAACAAAATTGTTAATTATACCGGAAGTAGCATAACGAAACAGGAACTAATAATAAGAATATTTTATTTTTACTACAACATGTAAAAGGTAGAAATTATGGTAAGTTAAAACATTATATAATTTTGTTTCAATAAATTGGCCACTACAATTTTTTAATAAAATTCACTTATTTGTTAGAAGAATTTCGCATTATCTTTTTTTACACTCTTGGATTTTGTTTACAAGCATTTTTCTAAGAATTACATTTTAAGCATAAACATTGAATTCCAGAAATGATAACTAAAAAAGTTAATGATGTATATTTATAAATTTTTTTTATGCACATTTGAAATTGTGTTTGCTAGTGCATGCACTAGAATCAAATTGATATAATTATTTTTTTCTTATTTATGAGCTTGCATTTGAATATCAATGTTGCAAAATGGTCAAAAATCCTTTAACAATTTTTCAATGAGTCATAAAACCTTTCTTTTTTAAAATATCTTTCTACTTCTAGTAGAAGCACTAGATAACATTATGAAATTTACTCTGATCATATTATTTTGCTGCTAATCTAAATTGTATGCCCTGCATCATTTTTCAAAATTTCGAAACAAAACTTTAAATTTACACACAAAATTTCCCTTTTTGTTAAATATATTTTTTATATTTTAGTTATTGATAGTGCAAAATTAATTTTAAACACAAATAATTATAAAAATAATATTAAATTGCTTCTGCATAGCATTTGAAAAAAAGTGCTCCGAACGTGTGCAGATACCTTAACAGACAGCAATATCGGTCAGTTTTGAATATCAAGAGAGTTTCAATTAATTGAATATGATACACCGCACTTACCGTAGCTGGAAAAAACCAGAAGAAAATGTTGCTGTTATACTCTTTGTTGACCGTCAAGAAACCACTGTAACTTGGAATATATGGGAGGTCTTGCAAAACACCGACCTTGCTCATTTTACGCGCATTTTCGATTTCTCCATTCTTAATGTAAGGAGTTAAGAAAAGAGGTAGCCCAGTGTCATCTTGGGAAGCAAAACCAGAATTCCATACATTTATAAAATCATCAGCATTTGCAAAAATAAAATTTGCCACGAAGAAAATGCTGATGCGAAGTATACTCATAATCTTAACGTACTGCTTGTCTCCTGAGGTCTTCAATAAATGTATGATTAAGATTTCAATGGATGAGAAGCTTCTACAATTTACTGACTGTTGCAATTTATTGAATACATCGTAAAACACCGTGTTGCATAAAGATATTTCGTAAAGCGTATTTCCACCTGTTTCAATAAGCTGTATTTCGTCACATTCCAATTCCAAGATAGCAGTTTCTATAATTTCATTGAAATTCTGCTACTGCAATGGGGAATGAAGCTATGGTATGGAAGCTGAAAAAGGACGCTTAGGTCTCACGATAGTGTAAGAGTAACGAATTAAAAACCGGAGCATAGTGAGTTTAAAAATCTGTTCAACCCAAGATCATGATGCATGTTGATTGTCTTGGCTTCAAATGTTCTCACGTTGGTGTGGAAGTTTGGAGAGTTGGGTGCCAGCTCAGTTAAAAGGTTTTGTCCGCGAAACTTTTCCTTAGGGATTGATCCATCACTCGCTGTTTTGCTCTAGTGTGACGTTAATTAATTATCTATCTACCTATAAATGATTTAGACTTAAGATACTTGAAACAAGTTTAGAAAGCATATTTGTTGTCAAATGCTAAAACCGAAAATACTGGATTACGAGTAGCAATGATTTGCCGCGCTTACGTTACAATTTTGAGCTAAAAATGGCGCGGACAGAAAAACAATTTTGCTGTAACAATTTACTAAGTACGAGGCGCATTAATAACAAAACATTCTTAAGCAAGTAAACATTTTCTAATCTGGACGTGTATATACCGAATGAGATTTCAAACTTTTGTTCAGAAAAGCGTTTAAAATGTTTTTATGCACAGAACATCGCTAAATAAAAACTGATTTTTCTGTATTTTTGATTACCGTTAGAAATATACGTATAGTTTAATTGATCAATTTTCGTTTATTTATTCCATATCTCGCATATTATTTCTAGTGATTGGGAAATGTTTTGGAAAATATTAATGAACCGAAGTAGCTTGCCGACGTTATCTTGTAGTAATATCTAGATTTGGAAACTACCATCACCAACGCATGCGAGCTTTGTTGTGTCACTTTTAAACTATTGTCATCATTGCTAAGATAAGAATGACAGCAGCAGAGTACTGTCTATCACGAGAATTGTTCTAAAACCCAGCCATTGCGACATTCCCGGTAATAAGAAGGCAGACTTGCTGCCTAAACATTGGTTGCAATCTTCCACAGCCTCTTATTACCTTACCATACAACCAGACATTTTCCACCATTGTAAGATCAGCGGGGATATACATACGCAAAACTCAAGACTGATGCTAAGGGTGAAATCAGGGAAGTAATAATGTAATCCGGTCCCAATGGATCTCCCCAGACGGATCTTTGCGGCCAACTTCAGAATTTTAAACGGACTTGACTATCTCCAACGAATTGGTGTGAAAGACATTCTTGACTGCCCTCTGTTCCACTGGAGAGACTATCGGCCGTATTCACAAGTCCGAGTTAACTCGAGGATCAACGATAATCCGCGAGTTATCGAAAAAACCGTATTCACAAGTCCTGATCCGCGGTTTAAACTGCCGTTTCGGTGTTACATTTTGATCCTCCGAAATCGGCGAGTTAACTCGCGAGTTACATTTAACGCATGCGCAGTACCATCTTTTTGGAAAAAGAAAATGGAGGACACATTTCATTCTATGCTCAATTACAGAATTCTTGCGACGACTGAACTGGATCTGTCATTACGGAGCACCTTCTACATAGCAGCTCATCTCATCATCATAATATTACTTAAATGGAAAAATTTAAACATATTTTTATTGAAATTCAAAAGAAAAATGAAAATAAAGGTAGCTGCGTAAATCTTAAACAAGCAGCTTAGCGAAAATATAGATGGCGCCACCTCTGTCCTATAAGCCGGAGAGAGCGAACGGTAGAAAACGACCATGGCAGATACAAATTCGTCGTAGAATAAAAATTATTCTGTTGATTTATTACGAATGAAAGAAAATTGACATTGCAAGTTACTTTTCACGACACCACACACATTTATACTGACAAGTATAAAGATAATCAGATTACATACATCTGTCAAGACATTGTGTACAATTCTTTCTTGCCAAATTAAGGTTTGTATAAAAATTTAATTTGAAATTAAATACCTTTGCATTTCTTTTCCCAAACCCATATTAAAATGCTGTGCGAGTCCTATTTATTCACAATTTGGAAACAATTCTACGGTGAAGTACGTGCTTGATCAGTACGAATGCATATTTGGGCGTCGTAACCAATGTAAACAATACCACGTGATCGTGAGGTAGCCAATCACAGCTAGCGTCTCATTTTAATCCCCGGATCACTTACGGCCGTATTCACAAGTCCGAGTTAACTCGAGGATCAACGATAATCCGCGAGTTATCGAAAAAACCGTATTCACAAGTCCTGATCCGCGGTTTAAACTGCCGTTTCGGTGTTACATTTTGATCCTCCGAAATCGGCGAGTTAACTCGCGAGTTACATTTAACGCATGCGCAGTACCATCTTTTTGGAAAAAGAAAATGGAGGACACATTTCATTCTATGCTCAATTACAGAATTCTTGCGACGACTGAACTGGATCTGTCATTACGGAGCACCTTCTACATAGCAGCTCATCTCATCATCATAATATTACTTAAATGGAAAAATTTAAACATATTTTTATTGAAATTCAAAAGAAAAATGAAAATAAAGGTAGCTGCGTAAATCTTAAACAAGCAGCTTAGCGAAAAGATAGATGGCGCCACCTCTGTCCTATAAGCCGGAGAGAGCGAACGGTAGAAAACGACCATGGCAGATACAAATTCGTCGTAGAATAAAAATTATTCTGTTGATTTATTACGAATGAAAGAAAATTGACATTGCAAGTTACTTTTCACGACACCACACACATTTATACTGACAAGTATAAAGATAATCAGATTACATACATCTGTCAAGACATTGTGTACAATTCTTTCTTGCCAAATTAAGGTTTGTATAAAAATTTAATTTGAAATTAAATACCTTTGCATTTCTTTTCCCAAACCCATATTAAAATGCTGTGCGAGTCCTATTTATTCACAATTTGGAAACAATTCTACGGTGAAGTACGTGCTTGATCAGTACGAATGCATATTTGGGCGTCGTAACCAATGTAAACAATACCACGTGATCGTGAGGTAGCCAATCACAGCTAGCGTCTCATTTTAATCCCCGGATCACTTACGGCCGTATTCACAAGTCCGAGTTAACTCGAGGATCAACGATAATCCGCGAGTTATCGAAAAAACCGTATTCACAAGTCCTGATCCGCGGTTTAAACTGCCGTTTCGGTGTTACATTTTGATCCTCCGAAATCGGCGAGTTAACTCGCGAGTTACATTTAACGCATGCGCAGTACCATCTTTTTGGAAAAAGAAAATGGAGGACACATTTCATTCTATGCTCAATTACAGAATTCTTGCGACGACTGAACTGGATCTGTCATTACGGAGCACCTTCTACATAGCAGCTCATCTCATCATCATAATATTACTTAAATGGAAAAATTTAAACATATTTTTATTGAAATTCAAAAGAAAAATGAAAATAAAGGTAGCTGCGTAAATCTTAAACAAGCAGCTTAGCGAAAAGATAGATGGCGCCACCTCTGTCCTATAAGCCGGAGAGAGCGAACGGTAGAAAACGACCATGGCCGATACAAATTCGTCGTAGAATAAAAATTATTCTGTTGATTTATTACGAATGAAAGAAAATTGACATTGCAAGTTACTTTTCACGACACCACACACATTTATACTGACAAGTATAAAGATAATCAGATTACATACATCTGTCAAGACATTGTGTACAATTCTTTCTTGCCAAATTTAGGTTTCCATAAAATTCCAATTTGAGATTAAATACCTTTGCATTTATTTTCCCAAACCCATATTAAAATGCTGTGCGAGTCCTATTTATTCACAATTTGGAATCAATTCTACGGCGAAGTACGGGCTTGATCAGTATGAATGCAGATTCGGGCGTCCTAACCAATGTAAACAAATATCATGTGATAGTGAGGAGCCAATCATAGCGAGCGTCTCATTTTAATCCCCGGATCACTTAACACGCCGTTTGAGAATACCGTTTTTGATAATCCTCGAGTTAACTCGTACTCGCGGATCAACTGATCCTCGAGTTAACTCGAGACTTGTGAATATGGCCGTTAACACGCCGTTTGATAATCCTCGAGTTAACTCTTACTCGCGGATCAACTGATCCTCGAGTTAACTTGAGACTTGTGAATATGGCCGTATGAATTTTAGCCACTTGACTGTCTGTGCTACTTTGTCCAACTCACATTTTAATGTTCTACCTCTTGACAACTATATTTCAAAGGCTAGTTTAAATATAGGGCTGCACGAAGGAAAATAGTAGATACGACCCATTCCTCAACATAATTTAAAAAAAAAATTGTTCTTAACACTAACGGCCGTATTCACAAGTCCGAGTTAACTCGAGGATCAACGATAATCCGCGAGTTATCGAAAAAACCGTATTCACAAGTCCTGATCCGTGGTTTAAACTGCCGTTTCGGTGTTACATTTTGATCCTCCGAAATCGGCGAGTTAACTCGCGAGTTACATTTAACGCATGCGCAGTACCATCTTTTTGAAAAAGCAAAATGGAGGACACATTTCATTCTATGCTCAATTACAGTATTCTTTCGACGACTGGACCTGTCATTACGGAGCACCTGCTACATAGCAGCTCATCTCATCATCATAATATTGCTTAAATGGAAAAATTTAAACATATTTTTATTGAAATTCAAAAGAAAAATGAAAATAAAGGTAGCTGCGTAAATCTTAAACAAGCAGCTTAGCGAAAAGATAGATGGCGCCACCTCTGTCCTATAAGCCGGAGAGAGTGAACGGTAGAAAACGACCATGGCAGATACAAATTCGTCGTAGAATAAAAATTATTCTGTTGATTTATTACGAATGAAAGAAAATTGACAATGCAAGTTACTTTTCACGACACCAACACACACCCATACTGACAAGTATAAAGATAATCAGATTACATACATCTGTCAAGACATTGTGTACAATTCTTTCTTGCCAAATTTAGGTTTCCATAAAAATTTAATTTGAAATTAAATACCTTTGCATTTCTTTTCCCAAACCCATATTAAAATGCTGTGCGAGTCCTATTTATTCACAATTTGGAATCAATTCTACGGTGAAGTACGTGCTTGATCAGTATGAATGCATATTGGGGCGTCGTAACCAATACCACGTGATCGTGAGGTAGCCAATCACAGCGAGCGTCTCATTTTAATCCCCGGATCACTTAACACGCCGTTTGAGAATACCGTTTTTGATAATCCTCGAGTTAACTCTTACTCGCGGATCAACTGCTTCTCGAGTTAACTCGAGACTTGTGAATATGGCCGTAAGTGTTGGCGGTCGCCTTTAGAAACAGTGCTCGTTCATTTTGAATACACTCTATAACAAAAAAATCGACGCACCAAGAAGGAATCATCCAATTGCTTTGAAATTTCGTATGCAAAAATGTTTTGACCAAATATGCAAATGATTAAAATTTGGTGTCCAATGAATGAATAGTGCGATCTCCAACGCATCGGAACTGCGCATTCAGCAGATGTATATAAGGAGTTGTTCTTGAACAGTTATTAAAAAATTCTGCTGCATTCCGATTTAGGATACCTTTCAACGACTGAAAAAATGCCTCGCCGCAGGATTCGAGCTCATTACGAGCAACTTTCAGAGTTTGAAAGAGGTCGTATCATTGGATTGAAAGAGGCAGGTTGGGCAAATCGGAGAATCGTTCGTCATGTGAGTCGAAGCGATGCGGCGATTAGAAGATGCTGGCAAGAGTGGGTGGACAGTGTCAGATTTCAGCGGTCGACGTAGGGCCACAACAGATCGCGAGGACAGTGATTGTCAGATCAGCTGTCACAGCTCCTGATTCATCGCTATCAACCATCAGTCGTGAGACCCACACACGAGTGTCCACCATGACCATTCACAGACGGCTGAGAGAGCGAAATCTACGCTCGTACCGACCTTTACGCCACCTGCCACTCACGCCTGCACACTGTCGAGCCAGATTACAGTGGTGCTTGGCTCGATCAGGCTGGAATGATGCTGACTGTGGACGTATAGTCTTTAGCGACGAATGCCGCTTCCAACTGTGTCCTGACGATCATCGAAGACGTGCCGATCCTGCTTTCACTATTGCACGCCACACGGGCCCTCAACAAGGAGTTATGGTCTGGGGTGCCATTTCCCTTGATAGCCGGACCCCTTTGGTCGTCATTGGAGGTACACTTACTGCACAGCGGTACGTTGACGACATTCTGAGACCTGTTTTGCTACCGTTCCTTTCGCAGTACCCTGGGCTTATTTTTCAGCAAGACAATGCCAGACCACACACGGCACGTGTTGCTATGAACTGTCTTCAAGCTTGTCAAACACTTCCTTGGCCAGCCAGATCACCAGATCTCTCTCGCATCGAGCATGTCTGGGATATGATGGGAAGGCGACTGCATCCGGTAGAAAATGTTGATGACGTAGTCCGACAATTGGAGCAAATTTGGCAAGAAATACCGCAGGAGACCATCCGGGAGCTTTATCGGTCTATGCCACGCCGTGTGGCAGCTTGCATCCAGGCTAGAGGCGGGTCAACACCTTATTGAGCTCGTTACTGTAACTCTGAAATAAATCCTTCAATTGTTCTGAAATTTTAATCATTTTCTATTCTGTACATAATTTTCTTATCCATCAATTTTTGTCTCCATCGGACAACTCCTTCTTGGTGCGTCGATTTTTTTGTTATAGAGTGTATAAAGATAGAAAAAAAAAGATCCTCCCCAGCCACCCTTATCGTTTTCTTTCCTTACTTTGGAAGGATATTTTATTTTCTTCATATTTAAAAAGTACATAATTTAAAAACATTAACATAAAAAAAATTGTAATCATGATTTTTAAATTAGTTCATTTTTGACGCAGCTTGAAGAATTTCTTCCTTCTCTTTGAAAAATTCTCTCATTTTTTTTGTTGAAAAAGTCTGAAATTAATTTTGTCTTTTTCGTCTCAGTAGAAGAATGTACAATTTTTAAAGTCTGTCTTTGCTGACCAGCATCATTTGAGACTTTTGCCGCTCCTTCAATCATTGCCTGAGCAAGTGCCGCTTCCTTAAAATCTTAATTCTTTATTGCCTTCTTGAGCCTATCATTGGCTTCCTTTAATAATTTTGAAGCACTGTCCAACCTCTCATCCTCTTCCTTACGCATAATTTTAAGTTTTCGTTCGTCAATCACATTTCTTTTCTTCGCCAGCTGCTTAAATTTTTTTTCTGTTTCCAGTCTATCTTTTTCTTTCCTGTCCTTCTCTAATTTTTCTTGTGCTTTACGTTTTATATTTTCTAAATAGGCATTGAAATCTTTATATACAACCCTTCCCATATCCATTAGCTTTTATGTGATCGGCACCAAATAAGGTTGATCGTCAAAATTTACCAAACTACTTTTGACCGTCATCAATGCATTGAGTGTGCGTTCTGACATTGATGCTTTGTCTCCTGTCAATGTTCTTCCTGAGGCTGAGATATCATGTTCAATGTCAGCACTACCATGAGAAAGTGAAAGAGCAGCATTCACTAGCTTTGATACAACTGGGTATTTAGGATCCACATCACTAATGTCTTGCAGTCTGAAGAACTGGTTCCAGTAAACATCAACAGGCTTCATTCCAGATCCTTCTTCAAATTCTCTTTGGAGTAATTTCCACTCATCCAGCAGTATGTCTGTCGGGACATGCCATGGCATTGCTCTTGCAACTTCTAATACTTGTCGAACACTCTCCTATATTGAATTCCTTAGATCAGGCTATGTGACCAAGGATGTTGTGAGGAAATTCGATAAAACGACGTTCCAATGCCCTTTTGGAAATTACGAAGGAAGGAAACTATTCTGCTACACCGTATTTAGAGGGTTGCTATTGGTTATTTAATGAATAGATAATCTTATTTGTTGATACTCGAGGCTCCAATTCATTTCGCAAACCGTAGCTAATATTACAGCAGCTGGCGCCAGCCATAGAATCATATTACGAATGCCTAAAAGAAAAAAAAAATCGATTTTTATTGTAACACAAGCGTCATTTAGAAGGGGGAGGCAGCGCCCCCTACCTGCCATGGAGGAAACTAGTCTGGCCAAGTTTCAACACAAGACAAAATTACACAATATGTACTAGGTTGACATTTGACTTTTTTTAGAGAAAATATGAATTTTTTGAACTAAGCATTACCAATTTTTCTTCTCCAAATAGAATTTAAGAACTAAAACCCCTGAAAAAGTGACGTGTTAGAAGCCCTGTGAGTTTGAAAGCTATAACATACATATTAAAAGCATTTACTACCAAAGATAAGATAAAATGCAACAATAAAGGCTCATCAGTATTGGGATCAAAGAGGGAAAGTGCTTTGTTTAATCTACGAATATCAATAAATGGGGTGTGCTTATTTTGAGAGCAGATATTGATAATGTAGGTATTTAAAATTCAAAGCGTTTTGAATGACCTGTTTATTAAAATACCATTATTTATTAAATATCAGTTTTATTCAATACATTGTACACCTTAAGTCTCTTCACCATTATAAATATCACTTGTGCACGCATGTTCTTCAAAAAATAAATAGTTTTATTGAAGTTTGAACTATGTTCTCAGTCACGAAATAATAATATATACATAAAAACTGCTTAGTCATCTTCCTCGAAGGTCAGCATTTTAAATCCTGATTCATTTTTGCCTAAAAGTTTGTTTTCAACACCAGTAAGATTAATTGCCATAAGAGGGTGCATAGCAGTTTTTAAGCTTCGGTATAGATTTGGGAATTGAACTTCCTGAGATGCCAGAAGTTGTTTCACACGATGACGCTCCTGTAACAAAAGTTAACCATATAAAAGTAATCTCTCAGTGCACATACTTTAGTTATTTGTAGTCAAATAGAAAAGTAAAACTTCAAATACATTCGAAAAACAAAAAGAAATTTTACTGAAAAGGCACATTTAAATAGATTTAATGTTTTCCCAAAGTTTGAGTTGTCTGACAAACAAAATTCTGCACAAAAGATATGTCATATTGCTTGAAATAAACTAGCAATGTTTAACAATTAGTTTATGATAAAAGGAAATGTTTAATTATATCACTGTACTGAAAAAAAAAAAAAAAAAAAAAAGGCTTTTTTTTTCAAATCTTAACCAACTAAAAAAAAAAAAAATTTTTTTTAAATGTGAAAATATTTAAAGCAATAATTTTTTAAAAGTTGAAACATTTTAACCATTAAACATGCACTAAGCAATTCTGTAAATTTATTAACCTTTGAGAGCGTCATGAACACATAAGTACTTTTTGCTTTGGCTAATAAATGGTATTTCAATCGACGGCCTAAAGTCATTTCAGTTGGTTGGGTTTTATGATGCAAGGGTCATATTTGACCAAGCTGAGCCAAACACAAGATAGACAAATCAAAAAATGGACACATACACAAGGAACGTTTTACTGACACTGAAGTGAGAAATACACTAATGGTATATTATAGGAATCAAACATACACCACTTAAAATTCATAGGCTGCTAGCAAAGTGGGTAAACCTGTTGAGCCACAGCATATACCAGTATGAAAAACAATAAGAAATATTCTTTATTTTATTATTGTATCAGGGTATAGTGCCAATTTTGTCTTTGCATGTGTGGATAAAAGAAATCTTGTATTTTAAATGATTTTCATGAAATCGATTGTAATTTTGATAACAAAATGAGCCAATGAGAGTGAACACATATATTGAAAATTTTCTAACAATTGTATTTCATAAATAGTACTAGAAAATTTTCCATATACTTTTTACACAAAAAAATGCATATAAAATAATTTTTTTGAAAATAATAATACATACTTTTGGAGCTTCAAAACAAGCAGGGCAGTTTTCTGGTATCACAGGCAACTTTTTCTGAAGTGGTAAAATGTAATTTTTTATAAAAGCTATGAGCCAACATTGTAATAAAAGCAACAGAGAGATAAGAAAATGTTTAAGAAATCAAAAAACTTGGTTGCACATAACAAATACATTTCAAGAGCAAAATGAAAATATTAGTAATGTAACAAATGAGATCAATTGTACATAAAATTACAGATAAACATTAAATTCAGATTTTATTCGATTTCAAATTAATTTTAATTTGCATAACACATGGCTAATGATCTGTTTGTTATAAAATCTAATTAGGTAGAAAAAACATTTAAGGTCAGAGACTAAGAATACTAATCACGATACTATGGACTAATTAATTACAGAATTGTAAATTTCTCTTAACCGATAAGATAATTATTTGAACTTGTTATTTTGGCAACCACATTGTTTTCTGCCTTAAGAAAATCTACCCAAATAATTTTCCTCTATTACATAGTTAAGCACCCCTGTATTCGTTAGAGAAATTTATTAACCCTGATGATGGGTACCCTCATTGAACAGATAACTATTTTATAAATAGCAAAGAATTTAGATATTGAGGTACTTCAATCAATTTTTAGTTTCTTTAAAACTTAAAAAAAAAAAAAACTACATAGCAAATATTAATGTTTACAATTGCTCAGATGTGTAAATGCATCCGAATATAAAATGATAGAAACATGTTATAAAATGTCTGCATTGCTATTAAATATAGTTAAATATAAAAACTTATTGAAAATATCACAGTACTGAATATTAAAGATAAAAATTATGATTTTGTTGTTCACATAAAGAGTAAGTACATTTAATAAAAACCTATTTACCATCAATAAATTATTCATAAATAAAAATTACCTGCTCAGCAAATGTACGAAGGTCTTTTTCACGAACAAATACAAATGGTCTCACTATACGTAAGGAACTTGACCTAGTTAAAAACAGAATTGCAATTAACAATCAATTCCAAGCACCAGGAGTTTTTAATTACACAGCCATTAATAATTACCACAAAATGTAGTCTACTAATTATATTTAGTTTTTTCTTAAATGCTAAAGTATGAAAACAGGATGACAATATAAGAATCACAAGTATCGTTTACATGACCAAACCAATCGATCCGGGTAATTCGAGGGGGAAAGGGATTTTCGAAGATTTTCAGCGTCGCCAAATAAGAACCCGTTTACATGCAAGCAGCACTCCTCGAAATACATTATGGGAAAGGAGGGTACACTCAAAAGCACATGACTTGACAAGGGTTGGTATCAACCTGTGTATTTCCTCGCTTTTCCCCCACGTAAGGGAAGACGAATAGAAAAAACAGGTTTAACTCTTCTTTTACCCGGGTATTTGGCTCATATAAACGGTACTAATGGGACATTTATCAATAAACTAACATACGTTTCATAACAGGCATGATTTGCATATGAATTCAACCAAACACGACAATTGTCAAGCCAAAACACTTTTTATACTTTTGAAATGTATAAATATCTTTATCCAAATTCTCCTTTCAAACAGGAATGAAAACAGACAAAATGCAGGTAAACTCACATGGGTATTGTTTAAAATTACTTACAAATAGCAAAGGTGGATGAATAAAGTAAAAAATTAATTGCTGTAATTAATTCCTACTTATTCTACAGGTACATTAATGAGCAAGTTTCATGGGGTTCCAACAGTCCTTGAAAATACCAAGTTTCAGTTCTTAAGAGTTCTTGAATTTTACCTGGACTTTGTCTCAACTATTATAAAAGGAAGTGTTTGTATGGCACTTACAGTAATGGGATTTGGCACACAGGCAGTCCAAAATTTGTGCAATTTTTGGGTCCTGCTAAATTTTAAAATTCAATCTAGAACATTTTAAAATAAATTTAATGGAATTTAATTATTATTGTTTTCTTTGGAATGGCAGATTCAAAATTTATTTTTTCCATGTTTCCGTTTGAACGCTTTCATCCGAAGAACAAATAAAAAGTTTTAACTGGAGTAATATGTATTTCTTTTTTCTATCTTCTAGATCGTTAAAGTTAGAGTAAAAATTTCAACGGATTTGACATCTGCGGAAAATTTCACATTAGATCGATACCTAAAAATGTGATTTTTTAAAAAGAAATAACTTTTAAATTGTAACTTCTATATTTTCCCCCATAAGAATTTGACCTTGATCGTGTTCCGAGAAACCACAGATTTCATTTCATGCATCAAACAAATCCTGCCAAGGAAAGCAAAACAAATAAAAAAAATTTTGACTGGCATTGTTTAGTTCTTTTTTGTAAAATCGGGATCGTTAAAAATAGATTGAAAATTTTAACAGATTTGAAATATGCGATACCTAAAACATTTGATTTTCTTTTAATATATAAATAATTTTTCAATTAAATATTTATATTTTCACAAGAGATTGTGATGTCTCACAGACTGGATCTCTTTGCAATTTGAATTCGTAGCAATCACCGGGGTTAGCGAGCAGTGGTCACACCTGACTCTACAAAAAGAACTGTCATGGGCAACGCTGTGCTGGCCACTCAGTGGCTAGTTTTAAATAAAAGCTTTGCCTGCAACTTTCAATTTAAATGTTTTGATTATTTTTATCTTTTATTGTGCATCCTGGGAATTGATTCCATAAATTATTTGCTTAATATTATTTTGACTTAAATTTATTGTACTTTTATATGCTTTTTTTAACATATAAAGCTGCTTGTGATGAATTTTCAGCTTTGTTATTGAACTATTTATTTAAACATATTTTTGGGTAACAATTTAATTTTCTGCCCTTTTATGTTTTAATTTTTTTTATTCCCTCAAAAAGTATACAGTATAAGTGAAAAGTTTGTATCAACAGTATGGTGATATTGCATCCTAAAAAACGGTATCAGTAAAAAAATATTTTGATAATTTAAATATGCAAAGGTTATCTTTAGGATATTAATTGATGCAGGATGCAAAACAAAATAATAATTTTATAAACAAATAAAGGCTGATGAATATGAAAAAAAATCAAACTTAGACATTAATCAGCTTTAAAATTAAAAATTTAACGAATAACTTTTAAAAATGTAAAATTTACGTTTTATGTAAGAAAACGACCTATTGTCACTAAAGTTGGTTCAGGGTGGCAACAAAATCCTCGAAAAAAAGTACTCATATTTCCCTGATAGATTCATAAAAATTTCTCTAATTTTACCATTCCCTTAAGAAATGTCATGATGCGTGATTGTTATCGATATACAGTATCCACACAACAATATTTTTAAATATTTAGGGTCAGTAGAGTAAAAGGATCATTCTCCATAAATATCTTGTATTTTTTTCTCATATTTTAACTGTTATTGTAAGGGTTGGAATACTTAATGGAACTCTTACAATAGCAATTGAAAATACTGGAGAAAAAATATAAAAAATTTTGATTAAGAACTTTTTACACCTGACCCTACATTATCCTACTATACGTCAAAATCAAATGCAAATATACATAACAAATTGGTACAGCTTGAGTCTACGTTTATAGCGGTGTCAACGGTCTTGGTGCTTTTTTGGCGCACTTCAAGTAGCAAGTTATGGCGGGTTAAGGCAACCCATCTGAATTAAAAATATTGCGATTTCATGGCAACTTCGGCAAGCGGAAAGTTTAAATTTTCATTTTGAATATTCTAGATAGTTCTCTCTTCCCTGGCAACTTTAAAAAAGTGGCAAAAAATCCACTAAGATTATTTCTACCACTATAAACATAGACTGAAGCATTACCAAAAAATTCAACAAAACTGTAATTGTTGGCAAAAAATATTAATTTAATGCCAAAAAAAAAAAACATTAGTAACACAAATTTTAAATTGTATAACACAAGTTGTATCGCCGGCCTCATGGCGACAAGACCCTCTGGTTACGAAAACCACTGAAGCTGCTTTTGTGGTGTTCGAAAATTACGACGCCACTGTTCTTTATACGAATTACAATTTTGGAGAATATGATTTATTCGATTCACAAAAGTACTTGAAATTGCGTATCTCTAAATAGGACAAATGATAATAGTTACCATTTTTATCAAAACTTTAAAAAGTTCCCTGATGTTTTGTGAAATTTGGAAATGTTCTGAGATTTTCCTGATATTTCCAGAGTTAAAAAGTTCCCTGAGAATACCTCGATTTCCCAGTTCTGATACCACTCTAGGTTGTTTTAGGGTATTATGGGCACAAGGGACAATGACACAAGAGAGACAATGACGAGTAATACACATGAAGGAGGAAAGGAGTAGGACAGAATATTGAGTAAAGAAAGAAAAGATTAGGCTTGGGTGGGTCCATTGAATGCGATTCCTATGTTTAACCAATGGAAAACCCCATGAGGAAAGAACAGATTACTAGGTTATCTTGTGTTTTTGAAGAAGATTTGTTCCAGAGTGCTGTTTTCATCAAGGTAAATGACAACAAATGTCTTAAAAATTCACCAAAAGCACAATTGCTGATATTTAACAGTAAGAATATGGCTAATTTTAACTCTTTAAAGTGCAGGGGTGATCTAGTTTACTTAAATAAAATATAATCATAATATAACACTAAATCATAATGTGTTTGTTACTTATTTCTCTAGAGCAATCAGGAAACAAAACACTGAGTTATATTTTTATGGCTAATATCATTGAACATTTTTCCTGAAATTATATTCTAGAGTACCAATTTGTTCAAATAAATTGAGTGATACAGAAACAAAGTATTTTTAACACTGCTCATAATATATATATATATATATATATATACAGTGATCTCTCACTTATACACGCTCTCTTTTATGTGCGTTTTTCAGTTATACGTGCTTTTTTTCGTGGTCCCGGCCTTGAATATAGGAAAACAATGATAACTCTTATTCATTTATACGCTATAATAAAAAAGCAGCTCTCACTTATGCGCGTTGCAAAAAAAATTTCACTTCAAAAATTAGTTTCCTCAAGTCAGGTGTTGCTTCTCGCAAGAACTTTTCCTTTTTTGATCTACTTCTAGGAATGCATTCCCTCGCCCTTACCATATCGTTCGGATTCCTGGAACACATTTCTCTACCATATACACGGGTGTACCAGAGGAGTCTTGTAACTGACGCCAGTGAAAGTCGCATTTATACAGCAGCCAATTAGAGTGGTTGGTTAGTACGGTAGGTATCAAGTGGCATTGATCGCTAACGAAAGAACCTTCTTTGGAGTTTGGGTTAGATGGTTGCGTTTTAAAATGCCAAAACGAACAAAATTGTCGCTTTCTGTTAAAATGGATGTTATAAAAAAATTAGAAGAAAATTCTTGCAACTCGAAAAAAAAGCTTTAACGGAGCATTTTAATGTTCCAGAATCGACATTGAGAGGGATTTTAAAAAATCGGGAGGCGATTATAGTCACTCATCGAGAATGTGGAATTCAGTCGAAGAAAAGAAGCAGAATTCAAGGTGGAAAGTTCGAAGAATTTGAGAAAGTTTTGTTGCTGTGGTTTAAAGAAGCTCGTGCCTCGAACATTCCTGTTAACGTTGAGCTTCTAAGGGAGAAGTCCGTACAATTGTTATAGAGTTTTGAAATGGAAAACTTTTCTGCGTCACATGGATGGATTGAAAAATTCAGAAATAGGTATGGCTTGGCAACTCGCGTCCTTTCTGGGGAAAGTGCGAGCGTCAATGAAGGAACCGTAGAACAATGGAAAGAAGACTTGACTACTTTAGTAAATGGATACAAACCGAAAAACATCTACAATTGTGACGAAACTGGAATTTTTTATAAACTGATGCCCGACAGAACCTTAACATTCAAGGGAGAACCATGCCATGGTCAGAAAAAATGTAAAGAAAGACTAACTGCCTTGCTGTGTTGCAATGGTTCAGAAAAATTCCCGCCATTGTTCATTGGCAGATAAAAAAAAACTCGCTGTTTTAAGAACGTGAAGAAGCTTCCTTGCGACTACACTAGCAACAAAACAGCTTGGATGACATCGCACATTTTCTTGGATTTCCTTCAAAAATTCGACAGGAAAATGCAAAAAGAAAAACGGAAAGTTCTGTTATTCACGGATCAGTGTCCTGCTCACCCACAAGATCTCCCAACTTTCAATAACACGAAAGTTGTGTTTTTTCCTGCAAATTGCACGAGCAAGATTCAACCTTTGGATCTGAGTGTCATTCGTTGTGTGAAAGTGCACTATAGAAAAACTTTAATCCGTCGACTTATGGCTGCATCAGAAACAAAACGTGCATTAAAAGACCAATTGAAGCAAATTACCGTCCTTGATGCAATTCATATGTTGTGTTCATCATGGAGAAACGTCATTGACAAGTGCATTAAAAGCTGCTTTAAGAAAGCAGGATTTTCGTTTCTAGCAGAAAATGAATGTGAGGAGCCAGAAAATGAAAGTGAAAATTGTGAAAATGACATAAACGAAGAAGATTAGCATATTGTATCTGGTGGACTCGCTATGTGCACTACTTGCAACGATTTCGTTGATGCAGATGAAAATTTAATCACAGCTCAATTGCGGGAAATAGGAGACATTGCAACCGAAATAAATGGTGGTGACGAAGATGAAGAGGACGACGATGATGAAGATGTGGCAAAAGTTCTCCCAACTCACACAGTAGCGTTTGAAGCTTTGGAAACTCTGCTTGACTATTTTCAGTTTAATTCCGGAAGTGAAGAAACTTTTTCACGTCTTGACGATCTTGAAAAGACTCTTTTTGAAAATTCAGGAAAACAAAAACAATCATCAATAGTAAATTATTTTGTGAGAAAATAATAGGAGCAAAACGAAATTTGGGTATGTAAGCATCTTCATTTTCTTTGTGTTCTTAAAAGATAGTAAACGGAAGTTATACACGGAAACTTGTATTTGCATTTTGAAACGACGTAACCTTATTTCCCTTTTCTGTAGTACTATATACATAGTATTAATTAACAACATACTGTGTACACTGTATTGATTTTTCACTTTTAATCTCCTTTTTGTGGTTTTTCACTTATGCGCGTTTTTCACTTATACGCGTTTTGTTCGCTGTCCCCAACTCCCGCGCATAAGTGAGAGATCACTGTATATATATATATATTTTAGAAAAACAATTTTAGAATCAGGCTAATTTTACATTAACATCTTTTGTCAAAAGAACTAACCATTTCAAACCTTTCTTTTTTACCCCCAAGACAATATTTAAACTGCATTTTATTAACCTTTGGAAGCTGAATTAGAAAAAAGTATATCTTAAAAATGAAAAAATTTTGTTCTAAGCAACTCCAATGAAAAAAATTACATAATTTCCAACATTTTTAAATAACCTACTGGTCAGTGTAATGGGCTTTCATTGTTCTTAGACGACCATTATGAAATACTGACATCAAGAAGCTACAAAATAAAATAATAAAGCATTAGTTAATAAAATAATAAAGCACACAATATATAACAATATTCAATTCTCTATGAAATGCTACATTAAAAATACAATATAATCCAACATAAATATTTACCTGAAAACTTTTGCTACATTACAATTTTAAAAATCATATTGAAAAACATATGTTAATATGAAATATGTATTAATGACACATAATTGTAGGAAGCTATATGTTTGAACAGGCAAAGATCAGCAATTCATACATTTGAAATAATTTGTATGCTGTCTGGAATTTACTGGGGTGGTAATTTTTTCGTTATAGGTATTCAAAATTGCAACCAGTCAATGGACATCCGATGCAAAAATCAGGGGTGAAAACAGCCAAAATGTAAAAAAGAGGAAAATATGCACAGCGTTATTTTGAACTACAAAAATAGCTGAACAAGAATACTATATTTGTGTACTAATGTGTGTACAGAACAGTGGTGCAGCCAGAAATGTTTTTTATGAGAGGGGGGGGGGAAGGCAAATTTTTAGTCTGGTAAAACCCAATAAAGACCACTAAAAACAATAAAACTTGTCTTTGGAAGTAGGGAGGTTAACTCATAACCTCCCATGGCTGTGCCACTAGTACATAATATGTGTTTATGATAAGCATGTATTTTTGCCTATTATTTAGGTTAAAAGCTCTACAAAGTCCACTATAAACAATGAAATTTGTCTTTGGAAAAGGGGAATATTACGCGAAACTCAAATTTTGTAAAAGAGAAAAAATATCTTGGCAACTCTGTAAGCAGTATAAATAAATTGCATGAAGTTGAAAATGTTATTTTTATGAATATTATTGAATATCTCACCAATGGTGAGATTTTCTTAAGAGTTGCAATTTTTCCAAAACCTTGATACAAAAATGAAATTAACAGGAAATAAAAATGCTATTATAAAAGAATAAATACTATTTTTATTAAATAGCATAAATTTTATATGTAAAAGAAATAAGTAGACACCAAAAATAAAAATGCTTAGCTTCAGTCTACTTTTATAGCAGTGGCAACGGACTTGGCGCACTTCTAGTAGCGAGTAATGCCAGGTTAAGGTAACCCATCTGCATAACGGTTATTGCGGATTTTAATACAACCTGGGAAAGTGAAAAGTTTAAAAATTTCATTTCGAATATTCACAGAAAGTTCTTTTAAATTCCGTTAAACTGTCGTTTGATTTCATTGGTTCATTTGAAATAATTCTACTAATAAGTTAATTATTAATTAAGCCATTAAACTAATAAGTTTCTCACATAGGGATTCTTTTCAAAAAGGAATTTGCAAGACTTATTAGCTTTTATTTTTTAACGTTTATAGAAGACAAAAAAGGGCAAAAGTCCGAATTTTTTCGTAAAAAATCATAAACATCGGTCATTTTTTCAAAAATTTACGAATCTCATCCCTAAAGTAAGGACAAATTCACACTTTCCGTATTATTTTTTTTTATTTTGTCTGTCAATTAAGTCTTTAACTTTGGCAGAAATTCCATGATAGAATTTAATTCTAAAGAAAAAATCGTAGAAAAGTAAAAATTTTCGGAAGAAAAAAAAAAAGCGGAAATCCGCGTAAACGCGGAAGATTTTCACCCCTGAAAAATAAATGTTTAAAGTATAAAGATAATGCAACACATTCTGAAGTTAAAATGCTAACTTCTATATTGCTGCTGGAAAATTTTGAAGCTATTCTTATGAAACGTATGCACATTTTTAAAAAGAATTATAAAACAAAAATATTTTTGTAGCAAACCTTTCAGCTAAGTCATCCAAATGTTGACCAAGAGCAATGACATTGTAATTTTGTTTGCGAGCACATGCATAAATTCTTCCACGTTTTAATCTACTGCAAAAACTGCAGATTGATGTACATTTTTCTAAGTTTGCAGCCTGACTTATAATATCTGAAATAAAAAACACAACTTCAAATAGAAGAATTGCAGAAAAATAAAGTCAACACATAAAATGTTATATTAGTCATTTTTATATGCTCAACTAAAATATCAAGAGAGCATTTGAAATAACAATAAAAGTTAAATAAGAAGCAATATAAATGCCATATTAAAATACAGCTATTAACAAAATAAATACCTTGTTCTTCATAAAAATAGGGGACATTTAAAGCTTTTAAATACATTTTCAGAGGACTGGGGTCATAAAAAGGACTTTTGGGATCAACAGTCATTGCTCCAATTTCAAATTGTATTCCCTATATCAAAAATAAATATTAACATAAACACAAAAAATTATTAAAGAAATGAAATGCTTTCATTGTAATATACAATTTTATAGTGAAACTTTTATATACAATTAAAATTATATCTATACAATTAATTTTTTTCGTGTAGTTGTTTTGTGTGAGCAACTTTAGTATGCCTTGTAGAGGAAAGTCATTCGAGTCATCGAGGAGTCATTCGAGCACGTTTCTGAGTTCGACAGATGAAGAATTGTTGCCTATAGAGACTATGGATAATCCTTCTGAGAAATTGGTGATTGTGTTGGACATAACCAAACAACAGCGATGTGGATCTGTAATCAATGGATGCAGGAGGGAATGACTGACTGGACAGATTGCACCCACCTCGTCGCACCACTACAGTGATGGCAAGCATATTGTGTGCATTGCAGTGATGGGAAATTGGTGATTGTGTTGAACATAACCAAACAACAGTGATCCAGAGCTGTAATCGATGGATGCAGGAGGGAATGACTGACTGACTGCACCCACCTCTTTGCACCACTACAGTGATGACAGGCATATTGTGCGCATTGCAGTGATGGATCCCTCTGCCATATGAGGAACCATATCACAACAAACATGGCCAGTTGCACAACAATCGGTGTTCGCCCGTACCATTAGACATTGTTTGCAGCACAGTGGAATGTCTGCAAGACATCCATTGCTGTGATTACCTTTGTCTCAAAACACAGATGTTTGTGTCTGCAATGGTATGATTAAAGGTGGACATGGACAACTGAATAATGCAATTTCTGCATCTTTGATAGTTTGATCCATAAGAAATAACCACATTACTTATGGGATGAATCAATACATTGCCTATAGACATTGTCTTTACAGACAAATCATGCTTTTGCCTGCAACACCACGATGATCGGATTAGTCTGGGGACAATGGAGGGAGGTTGCTTAACTGTTGCCTTATGCATTACCATATTGGTCCTGCAGCTGGTATTATGGTTTGGGGTGGTATTGGATACCACTACCGCATCCCCCTAGAACATATTGCCGGTATACTGACCGGCAGCGCTATATCTCTGAGATTTTGAAGCCCGTTGTTCTCCCTAACCTTCAGGGCTTGCCTGTGGCCATATTCTAACAGGACAATGCACGACCACATGTGGTACGCAATGTTCAAGACTTCTTCGCCCACCAGATTGCATTGGCCTGCCTGTTCTCTTGATTTATTGCCTATCAATCATGTCTGGTCGATGATTAGAGAACGACTGACCCTGCATACACGACCCACAGCTGCACCAGATGAACTTTGGCAATGCATGGAAGCAGAATGGGCTGCCATATCCCAACATATCTAAAGCCCCATTCATACAATGCCTAGATGTGTAGCAGTGGTTACTGCCAGCCGTGGCAGCAATACTCAATACTGATTTCATCGTCTTCTTCACCTTGCAGGAGGCTGTATTTTCAATCCTTTTTGTACTGTGTGTTATCTTTCTAATAAATTTGGCTTTGATACCTCTTGTCCTTCTTGTTGTTGCATTTTGGATGGCCAGCAGTGTATATTGAAATATAATATAAGATTTAGCAAAAAGAAAAGAATAATTTTAAACTGACACCTGTAATGTAAAACATACTTCCCCATGCTTTCAAGACAAATTTCCAGTAAAAACTCATGCATGTGCATGATAGAAAATCGATCCATCCATTTAAATTGAGATAAAACTGTCTTTAGAACTAACTAAAACTGACAAGGACGAATACATTTACAGCTCAGATAATAAAAATATGAATTTTATATAAGAATTATGCATCATGAACTGCACTACAACATAAAATGAAATACCAATGAAAAAAATAAAGCAAAGTTTTGCACAACAGATGAATCATAAAATGCAAACAAGATGATTGTGAACATCCTTCCACTTAAATAAAGAAATGAGTTACCTTGTTTTTGGCATAAAACTGATACTGATGCATAGTATGCAGCAATGATAATGAATCCTTCCCTCCAGAAACACAAACAAGAACTTTATCTCCATCTTTAATCATTTCAAATTGGCTTACAGCCTGAAAAAAAAAAGTAATTTTTAAATGTATATACAGTAATAAAAAAGTGTTTGAAGGATTTGAGTTACATTTTAGTCATAGCTTACTAATTTGTACAAAGAATGCATTTCTTAACATACAGAAAAAACAAGATGTTCTTAAAATTTTAACGCATTTTTCAGATCCTCATTTTTTAAAACTTAAAAGAAAAGATGACAAATATTATTTCAAATTCAATTAAACACATGAATTTTCGATACAGGGGAAATACCAGGAAAATAATATTTTGAGTAGATATACATATATGTTAAATTTAAACAGAAATATACATATATTAATATAAAATAACAAACATTGTTGCGAGTAGTGTTTAGCATCACCAATTAACATCTTCTGCTTGTTTGTTCCTGACATGTTTACTTAGTATACTAGTTATGCAATTCATTGTTTAGCTAAAGCCAATGAAAAAACGATTTGTAATAAAATTGTAAGTGAGATTTAGTAGAGGAAAAAAACCTTATAAATAATTATATCAGATCACTTTATGGGGTCATTTGATGTCAAATCAACACACCAAAGTATAATTTTCAACCTGACCTTTTCCAATTTCAATACAATTTAGTATATAAGTAATGTCATATAAAAAATGAAATTCTGCAAAATATGGGACACATAATAAATCTTAATTTTCGAATTACTGGCAGAAAAACAAAATACACAATGTAAAAGCTAAGAAAAAAATGTTCGCCCAAACAATAGGCCTTACATCCAGACACATCTGGTCCCTACCCACATGCCTGAAAACGTAGTCTGCTTTTCTTCCCCTTCTATCAGTGAGGAGGGTAATCGGTCTGCACTCTACAAAAGCTGCCTGAACATCTTGTCACCAGAAGCATTGTTAAATAATCATCACGTGCTTGTGGGTCGATTTCTAGTTATGTATACTGTTAGTTCAGTTTGCCTGCAGATCGGATAACCTTGTGCAAGATTTTCCACATGAGCTTAATATACAAAAGACCCAGTGTTGCTGTTTGTGCAAATTATAGGTTACAGGGAATTGAAAGAAGCCTGAGTAATATTCTTGACTGAACAATAGAGTTTGTGTCCATAAGTTAGCTCCTCTTATAACAAAACCATGTCCTTTGATTAGTAGTTAGAAATAGCACAAAAAATGGAGAAGATAAGCCCAGGAGTGTTCACTTAGGGAATGCCCTAACTCAATGCTCAAAAGAACAAAATTCTAAGAATGCATAACATAAGAATAGGATTACCTTTTCTTGTCCTTATTCTTAAACTTAAATGGAGCAAAATTCAAAGACTCTTCAACTGATGCATCAATGTCACTCAAGTAAACTGCTCCTCTTAAACACTTAAAGCCATTTCCAGACCCCTGGGTGTACTTCAGAATGTAAGTTCTCATGAATTTATTTCACTTTAAAATATTATCTTGAATTTTTTTTACATTGCTTCCAAAAGTAAAATAAATAATCGAAAATTAATTGTAGATAGCACAACAAAAAAACAAAACCTATTCTATTCCCATAGTGAAAGCTTTGAAATAAAGAGCAATGGACAAAAATAAATAAATGAAATTTCTCTTTTAAAATATTTGACAAAAATATGAACCTAAAACTTATTCTTAGAATATTGTGTTTGATCTAAAATTGAAAAATATTTTCCAAATTCTGTTATAAATAGTTTCATATTGTTTTAATTTGGGCTATAATTCATTAACAGGAAGTGATCTTATGTGCATGGATAAAAATTGTTTTCCTAACCATACTTTCTTTTGATTTGCGTTTCCTTTAAGAATTTAACAAATGTTATGTGTTAGATGCCAAACATCAGCAAACACAAACATGTTTAGTTCCAAATTCGACTTTAAGTTGAAAAGATAACTTTATGTACACCCCCACATCAAAACAAGCCGGATTTTCGGACCTGGTGCAGGGTTCCTCCCGATGTAGTGTAAAATAAGTAGTAAATTAGGGCATTGAAATAGTTGGAGATTGCACTAACGATCCTCAGCCATTTGAGGCTTTGACATCATGGTCATGAGATGTGAACATGTGCAGAGGGTAAAGCTTTTGAGTCAGCAATTGAAAGGTAAAAAAAAATTAACCATATTCACCACCAAGGGAAACACTTTTTTAAAAACCTACTAGTCCAATTTCAGAAATAAAATATTTATATTTTAAGATTTTAAAGTAGAAAACAAATTTATGTTCCAATTGAAAATTTAAAAATATCACTTAAAATATATACTCACTTTTAAAAAAGGTCTAAATATTTTTCCTGGAGGAGAGTACCATTTACATTTCTCAATATTTAGTATGGCTTTTTCAATCTTCAGAGGTTTCTTCAACAGTGGACAGGACAAGTTACTATTCACAGATATTTCTTCTGCTCTAATTAACGAGATATTTTTCTCTTCATTAGAATCTTCATAGTCAGAAAAATTACAGTTGAGATCTGTTATGTGCAGTGTTGATTGATGATTTTGGCTGGTGGAGTTAAGCTCTGGTTGGAATTTCTTGGGTAAATTACGTATTGTAAAGACCCTTTTAATTTTTTCTACATGTTCACCAAGAATGAGTTGCTTAGCTTCACTAGGTAATAAAAACCATCTCAAATCTGATGATTCACCATCAAAAATCAACTGCTGATCAGGGGTAAATTTTCTGGAAGCCTCCTAGAAAAAAAAATGTAAAACTAATCATAAAACAGAAATTTGCAACTATTGAATGAAAATAAATCAATAAACAATTAAATGCAGATAAGGCGCACATCCAGAATTTTAAAATATGATTAGGATGAGATTGAAAAATATATGATCTCACTTCACCATTTATTCATTGCTTAAATGAATAAGTGTAATCTACTGTCATACCTGTACTGCATTCTGAAAGACTTTTGCTGCATCTTCTAATAATTCCTAAAATTAAAAAAAAAAAAACACTTAAGCAAACGTCATGCTCAATAACTAATAAACAATTATTAAATTAAGTGTAATACGAACCATTGTTTTAACATTCAAACTGAATGTCACTTTTACACATTGGGTTATTACTATGATCACTCCTTGAAATTCTATTTTTCTTCTAAATAGTTAAACACTGGTAAAAAAAAATTACCTAGATCAAGGGTCTCTAAACGTATTGAGCACAGGTATTAGTTTGGGTATGCATGTGGGCTTGATAGACACATTATATACATTAGCACTAAAAAGACAGGGAAGTGTTTCCTACCCTCTGCTCATATGCCTTATAAAACGTAGTTAGTGATTTCCTAGCAACACCACCATTAACTAGAGAAATTAACAAAAACAACACCAAAGACAAAAAAAATACTCTAACAGAGTTTCCAACCTTCTAAAGTAAAAAATCAGGAGAAATTTTATCGACATTTCACTCTTCCCAACCACTTTTACAAAAAACCTGTACATTTCCATTACCACAAAACCAACAAAACAAATTTTGATGTTTTTTTTTAAATTTTATTTAAAAAAGTTATGTAAGAATGAATATGATAAACATAATTAACAATTAAGACTAATAATCTATTAGAAACAAATATATTCATGTTTAAATGCAATGTAGTAAAAAATGAATGTAACACACACTTACACTTTCCACTTCAATATGAACTAATTTTTTCAAGAACATTGCAAAACTGTACTCTAGTAGCAGTTTTTGCTTTTAAAAAAAAATAAGACTCAAACTTTTGCTCGTGGCAACAACCCTGAAGACTAACTTTAGTAATTAAGACTTTTTTTAATGTATCATCATTCATATTTGAATGGAACTTGTTTCTAGTTTTATTAGCTATACTAAAAATTCTTTCACACTCAGCATTGCTGTGTGGAATAGTTAGAATAGCCAACACAACCTTTGACAGCTTTTTAAACTTCCAAGTTCCATCCAGGTTCTTTATTCTTCCAATTGAACACCACTGAGTGTCAATTCTTACATTTTTTTTCACATCTTTTAAGTTTTCTAACTGTAGAGAACAAAACCGTGATTCTATTAAATCTATTGATTTATCTAAATCTATTTCTCCAAACACTATTCAATGATGGATGGAAATCTCAGGGCTCCTAACAGGTTTCAAGGTCTAAAAAGGTGACAAAAGTGACTAATTGAACCAAAAAAGTGACTAATCGAGAAAAAAAAAGTGACAAATAACAATAATCTTTAATATTATAAAAGGAAGTGTTTGCCTATTTTTTTCGGGAGCGCAAAATCCTGACAGCAAATCCTCCGAAAATTATGGCACTTACAGCAATGAGATTTGCCACACAGGTAGTTTGAATTTTTTGCAATTTCTGGGCCGCGGCGAATTTTAAAATTTAATCTAGAACATTTTAAAATAAATTTATGATTTGCTTGAACAATGCTTGATGAAATGGTGAGTGGGAAGTTTCAAGTCTTCTTGAATTTGTTTGTATGTTGACCAACGCTTAGGCCGCCACTGATTAAAAAATCTGTGAATAGTAAAAACTAGTTCAGACACATCTTCCCCAAATTCTTTTAGACCTTCAAGAAAAGCATTATGTATTTTGTTAATATTACATGTCCCAATGTTAATTAGTTACTTTTTTTGGGTAGAAATTAATGAGTCATTAATCTTTTTAAAAACTGACTTTCACTTTAAAAAAACTCAAGATTTTGTAATAATCAACTTCGATGATAACAGATAATGATTTTCAATACGTTCGCAATGCTCCTTCAATATTTAACCCTCTGGATACAGAGACAGACGAAATTTTTGCATTCTCTGGTTACGGAGGGGTTTGGAATCTTTCAGATCTCAAACTCCTGAAGAAACGGCTGAAGTCCATTAAGATTTCTGTGCCACAAAGAAAGCAGCGCATGAATAGCCTTTGTTCCGTAGACAGGAATGTCGGGGTTCTCAATGGGTAGCTTCGAGCGCTTAGAATGTGTGAGAGGTTGATGACCTATCCCCTTAAAAACTTTGCCGAAGACACCTTAGAGTGTAAATTATCATACATATTGAAGATTCCACCGTCCTTTTCAGAGTTTACCTACGACGTATCTACACCTTCTAGATATAATCAGACCCACAATAGAAACTGCAACATGTGATGACAAAGGTACTAAACATATTACCTCTCCATTCTAGTCTTATTCCAGAATCCAAAAATAAAACGGGTCTGTTGAGACCGCCCTCAGATCTGTGTATGGAGGATGTTACCCCCCCCCCTTAAGTGATCACAGGCATCGATCACAATTTACCAGCTGTCAGCGTCTGACCTCCTAGAGGGTACCTCCTTTTGTTCGACCCTATCGACCGGTGATATCTATCTTGTGCCAAATGATATGCCACACAATACTATGAAAGGAAAATGTTTCAGTCGTAAATGCCACTCAAGGTTCTATCACTCAAGTTAGGTAATTAAGTAAGAGGGGTCGGACATGCAGATGACCCTGCTTCCCTTAAACTTCGCCGCTTCGTTTTACAGATAGCCTTTTCCAGTGGGAAAATTTCCAGAGCTTGCTGTCAATACACCGCGAGTAGCGTGAAGTATCCTTTTACAACTGAAACGGTACAGTTTTGAATCCATTCTTGCGGTGGAACGTAGCGCACATTTCAAAATTGAATTTGTGCAAACCCTGTTTTTTTAGAGGAAATGAACTTTTTTAATTGCACACCAAAAATTTTTCTTCTCTAAAAAGAATTTAAACCCCTGAAAAGGTGACAAAATGTCAAAAAGGTAACAAAAAGTGACGTGTTAGGAGCCCTGAAATCTTCTTTAAAAAAATTTCACGTCCCAAAAAGGATGCCCATTTTGAAATTTCGAAACATCTGCAACTTTAGCATGCAAAATAATTTTATCTTTAATCGGAAATGTGTGTAGGATACAATCACATACTTTACCAAAATACTACTGTACATTAGAATAGAATGATTCTTTTATCCTTTTCTGCAAGTTCTTGTAATATTTTAGTAGTTGCAGATCCTACCACCAAATCCTAACCACATTTTTGATAACTTGTTTCATTATACTCAACTTGAAAATGTAGATAAAATTACTGAAGCCTTCACAAATTTGGACAAAATATTCCTGAACAAATCAGAAATCATAGGCTGTAATACACAAATTAATGGCATCCTAGATTGTAATAATGTCTTTGGTGCATCAAAAAAAGATAGAATGGAATGAACTTTTTAACAGTTGTAAGGTACAGCTTCAGCCTACGTTTATAGCGGTGACAACGGTTTTGGAGCTTTTTTTGGCGCACTTCTAGTAGCGAGTAATGACAGGTTAAGGTCACCCATCTGTATTACGTTTACTGCAGATTTTAAGACAACCTTAACAAGCGAAAAGTTTAAAATTTTCCTTGTGAATATTCTAGAAAGTTATTTCAAAATCCGTTAAACTGTCATTTGATTTCATTGGTTCATTTAAAATAATTATTTTCTTGGCAACTTAATAAGTGCGCCAAAAAAAGCACCAAGGCTGTTGCCACTGCTATAAACGTAGACTGAAGCAGTACCCCAGTGGTAAATGAAATACAACAAAATTCAGTTTTTTCAACAACCTATTTTCGAATATAAAATACCCTTTTCAAAATCTCTAATCAATTTCCGGCTTATATTTTTCCGTAAAAATTCTTATTTTCTAATTAACTTAAAAACAAATTATTTCTTGGATAATATGAGTTACTAATTTTAACGTATTAAAACAATCATAAATACTGCCCTCAAAAGAAGCATTTTGAAAATATCGGTTGCAAAAAATAGCTCCAGTCTATGTTTAAAACGGAGGCCACCACTTGGCGCACTTCTAAAGCCGCCAAAGAAAGAAGTTATAACGGATTTTCAAAACTTTCTAGAATATTCAAAATTAAAATTTAAACTTTCTGCTTGCCGAAGTTGCAATAAAAGATGAAATAAACGAGCATCTTATTTTCTAGTTGGAAGAAAAATCACATTAAAAGCTGATCAACTTAAAATATATTATTTATACCTTTTCCGTCTCATCATAACATATCATGGCCACTAGATAACAGCTCCGCTTTCTTAGGAAACCGTAGCTTCACCTACGAAATTTATAGCAACAACGTACACTAACTAGTTCAAAATCCAAGTTCTCCAGGTTTGCCATTGATCTAATAATCTTCTCACAGAGGATTCTTTTCAAAGAAAAATTTGCAAGACTTATCAGCTTGGCAAAAATTTAGAAGTGCAATGTTGGCGAGATATGTCTTATTTGGCGCATTTTACATTTATGACAAAAAAGGGGGAAAAAAAAATCGAAATTTTCCCTCAAAAATGATAAAAATCGGTCATTATCTCAAAAATTTATGAATAGTCGGAAGAATCATCCCTGAAAGATCCTTTTTTCATTACCAGTTGGTTGGTTCCGGAGGTTTTTCGAAATATCGAAAAATAAGGAGAAAAGCTGGAGAATTTTGAGGAAAATCTGGAAAGCGGGAGATGGATGGAAAATCGGAAGGGTTGGTAAATCTGCTTTTATTAGAATAGGGTAAATAAATATTAAACTTAAAGATTTGTTTACTAGGATGATTCATCAATCTTACCGAATTATTCAAAATTCTGACATTTTCTATTTTTTCTTCTTTAATGGCAAAACTACCTGTTTTATAAGATATGGATCCCAACCATTTTCTTCCCAGAAAAACCTAAAATAAACAGTTATAACATAATTGGAGTTGTCTAACATTAAAAAAAAAACAGTGAAAGTTATAATGTAATTTCATTAAAAGTGATTAAATAATTGAAAATAATGTAACGCATAAAATTTATTAACGGCAATCACACAAAATAAAAATGGTTTGAATTCGTTAAACAGAAATGTTCAAACTATTTATATACCTAATTGAGTATTGACAGTTAATATCCAAAATGCTAATTTGTTTATTTTATCGAATAAAAAAATAGAGCAATTTATTTCATACCTGTCGTTTTTTATGCTTCCACTCTCCAGTTTCTGGGTTAAAAAAATATTGAGGTAGGAGTTTCCAGCCATGTTCAGCTACCATTGCTACAGCCTCCAAAATAAATTTCATATCAGTTTCAGGCATAAAAAAAGGAAAAGTTAGACGCACAAATCCGGGTCTTAATACTTCTCTCTCAGAATATTCTCCTATTCGGCGAAGATGAGTTCGGTCTAATGATCTACAACATAACACACATCACTTAATTAAGTCAATATATACATTAATTTTGTATCTGTAATAAGTTAAAAGAATCTGGAGACGATAAGTCAGTACAGTACTTCTCATTACATTACAAATTCAGCCATGTTGTATACCAATTTTTAATAATCCTAAATGGATTTTGGACTAGAGTAGCAGAGGAATTCTCAGACTCAAACAATCATCGTAACCACCTTTCCCCTACTGGCTCGCTCACATAATAGAAAATACCTCAGCAATAGCTATTGAAATCATCTAATTAAGCAGAGGGATGAGGTTCATCATTGGATTCCGAAAAGAATGGAAGAAAACTGTAAACGATCACTTTAAAACAGCTCTTACAATCGTCCAAAATGTTTAAGGATTTCATGTATCAATTATGGTAACATTATTAATGTTAAAAGTGTTTTAATTTTTTATATTTTGTATCTTAATAGATAGATGAGTAGGGAGATTTTGGGTTATAGGGTTGCTAGCTTATTCCAAATTCAGGGTTTCATTAATAGCTTACTCCTAGATGTCCTACACCCTATGGACGTATATGATGTAGTCCTATTGGGGGAAAGGAAGTAACATTAAAAAATAGAATTGTGAGAACATTGCTTTGAGCCTGGTCGGCCGGTGCCTACAAGGTATTTCTTCATGTGCCTATTACAGTTTCTCACCACATTGAATCAGAAATAATTAATTTATGCAAGCTCAGCGAAATATATCTTCCCATGCCGTGATACATCTATTTACTATAAGATGTCCCATTAAATGATACCATATAAGGCAATGAAATCTGTCTGAGTATTGCTGATCAGGGAATTAATTTGTTGATACACAACTTGTAACTTGCTGGGCCATCTCTAGTGGCATTCTAATAATGACTGTTCTGTACTAAAAACGCTTGTTTCATTGCTCTCGGTCTTGCTCATCTATTTTGTCAATTAAGCAGTAAGACATGTAAAAGTTTCACACACACTAACACATATAAATATATATATAGTAGTCACATATCCCACATCAATTTACACTGGTATATTCTATATTTTCTTAAAAAATTTCAAATTTTGAAAATGAACCAAATGCATAGATGATGTGATGTTTAAAAAATACAAATAAGTTTTATTTAATCTTTATTTTTATTTATAAACTATTAAGATATAATTCCAAATAAACAAAACATCATATACATTAAACTAACAAAAATTAATTTTTACTCCTGAATATTAATTCAGACTTTAAAATGTGCCTAAAATATTCTAGAAGCCTACTTCAGAATGTTTCTAGAATATTTTTGGTAAAGGTCGCACACTGCACTCTGTACAAACTATAAATAGTAATTTACAATTGTAAAAGGCAAGAAAACAGTTAATGACATACCTAATTTCAGCAAGAACTTCATCAAACTTTCGAGCTAAAGGTTCATCAATACCTAAAAGATCTAGAGCATATGGTCCAGCACAAGCACATCCACTTCGTGTCTGAATTCCAAATAAATCATTCAATAGAGCACACACAAAATTGTGATGCAGATACAAACCGGATTTTGGATGCAGAATTACAAAAGAGAATATTGGCAATTTTGTAACAGTGGAACTCCCAAGAATAAGCAGCTCAGGAATACTTTGCCATCTATCCAGAACCATTCTAATAGAGAAAGTTAGAAATTAGTGGTAAATACAAAGACACTACTTAACAAATAAATCACATTTTAATGAAATACATTTTTGGAAGTTATTATTTTCATACTATACATTAAATAGCAATATAGAAGTTCATTACAATTTTATAATTTTTTTAAAATTATGTTCTTTTATTAACATACATAAACCAGTCAACAGCTCAATGAGTAGGTTCCTTAACAATTTGCAATATACTACATTGTTTTTTAAAATCAAAATCTTTATTTCTGCATTATTTTTTCTCTTGGCTGCAAACCAGTTATCCATAGTTTAAAGCAAATGAATGAAAATAAACAAACAATTAGTTTTTTTTAGCTAGTGTCATATTTAATTTTTGTAGTATCATAAGCAGGAGTTTTTGTTCACAGTATCAACATATAAAAGTTTATCACTAAGATAAATTTAAGGAATTTAGGCTTCCACATGATAATTGGTAATTTGTTCTAATTAACATCGTTCTAGAGCAACATAACGGGCTATATCACATGATAAAAAAATGGATATTTAAAGTAACACACATGAGCTGTTTTAGAGTAAAAAGAAAACTGTCTAAAGAATACAGTAACTGTAAGTTTCAGTGGTATTTAAAAGCACTAGAACATAACTTAAAAACTTAATTTTAGGTATGTACATATAAAAAAATTAAATCAATGCTATTTACACAATCTAATATTATAACTTCAAATTATCAAGAAAACAAACTTAGAAATATTTTATACATATTTTTTATATTTATCATAATTTTTATCTATAATCTAAAAATCTATCTATATCATAAATCTAAAAGATCTCACTTATCACAAGCTGTCCCAACTCCCAAATCTACAGTAGCAAAATTAGCCAAACCTATTTCCTGATTCATTGCAAAGTATTATTTAATGGCATTTTCCAAAATTTCATACTTAAAATTCTAGAATTAAAAAAAATTTTGATATGCACATGTATTGTTTTTACAAAAACAAGGGCTACAAATTTTACCTGCAGATTTCTTGATCCCTTTTAGCAATCACAGCTGAGCTAACAGCTTCTTTCAACTGAAATGCCATACCAGCTCGTATGGCTCCAACAATTGATGGAGTACCACCTTCTTCTCGCATTTCTACATCTTTTAGGTAACGATGAGTTTCATGTGTAACCTGAAATAATTAGTAGTCTATGTAACTTTAAGGAACAAATTAAAAAATACTGTCACAAATGGCTTGTTTTAAAAACAATAATATTTAAATTTAAACACATTTTACCACAAGCTTCTTAATTATTATAATTGATGCATGGCTGGCATGAAAAAAATCACGATAAAAAAAATCAGATTCATTAGGTTTAAATCACATTTACTTAAATCAGATTTTTATGATTTTAATTAATTTGCCTCAAAATGTTTTTATTTGTTAGACATAAGACATGCAAATCACTATAGTTTCAAGATAATATTGATTGATGTTAAACATATTTTTGTGAGTTTAAGAAATTAGCAGGGTAAAATTTAGAAATGTAAAACAATTAATACTATTATTTGGCCTTGTTGCCTTTATCCTTTCATTTGAATTTTATTTATGATATATATCCAAAAAAATTGGAATTTATGTAAAAATGCAGACAGTTAAATAAGGAGATAACATTCAATTTCAAACTTTTTTATAAAATATAACAATTAAATTTTAAAATATTAATTTCTATCCTTTTTCTTTACTTAACTGATACCAAAGTCTTAAGCGTAAAACTGTAAGTTAAAAAAAAAATTCAACATTTTTATGACATAGCCAGGACTTGAAAACACGAGGGATAAAAACACAAATAACGAGTAGCCAAATATTTGATATTTTGTTAAGTCACTCTAACAGAAGGGGCAAGTTCTAGCAAACCGAATTACTTAGGTCCTAGTATTTTTTATGGGGCCCAGTGCTCCTGAAAAAAGAGTGATACATATAATAACTATACTGATAATGTAAGCAATGATTTATTTAAACATTAGTTTTGAAACATGAAGTAAGTGAAGTTTTTTACTTTGGCCCCCAGTAATTTTTTCCTAGAGAGTTGGCATACCATGCATTTAAATTAATATAGTTATCTTTAATGTCCCCTAAGGAATGTAAGCCAGTTATTTTCTGTTAAAAAAGGGCCATTATTGGGACGTTACACTGAAAAGCAAATATTTAATTATTTTGTATCATGCATTTTGTTAAGGTTATTTAATAGCTTTCAATATTATTAAATTTTAATTCAGAAAAAATTTAAGTGATTTATATCAAGTCGAATTTAAATTGGATATCCAGAACTAATTGATTACAAATAATCTCGTAGGAGCACTTGAAAAAAAATATATTCAGATTTATTCATTTGAAAAGATGAATTCAGCATTATGACAGTTGAATTTATCCTCATATAGTGCAAAACTGAGTTAAGAAAATTGATACTTACAAAAAATATAGTGCCACCACCTGGTTCACTAGGTACTGGATTTGTAAACAAAATTTTCTTAGCAACTAAAATACCTAAAAATAAATAATTTAAAATTAAATTACATTACATTAGAACAACGCTGTGATGGCTGTCATCTAAGAGGCTATGAATTCCCATTTGGTTTGTTTCGCAAATGGGAATTCGTAGCACTCACCAGGGGTTAACCAGCAGTGGTCACACCACGAAAAGAACTGTAATGGGCAATGCCATGCTGGTATTTTATAACAGCAGATTACCTAAAAAACACTACAAATCGTAAACGTTTTGCAAAATAGAACCTCAGAGTTTAAAAATTTTACATAATTTAACTACTTACTAACTTAGTGAAAAAAATAAGAATTTCTAACACATAAAAAACATATGCATAATCTGGCAATTTTCTAACTAAATTTCACTCTAAGGAACTTTTCAAACTAATGGACAATTTTCAGTTAGCCAGGCACCACTTTGAACTAAAATCAAAATCGCCAATCTACGTATTTTTGAAATGTTGATTAAAATGGAACCGGATGTTTAACTTTTACAGATACTTTTCAAAGCCGTGGGCGCTACGCTCCCATTATTGACATTAGGGAACGCAGCACTGAGGTAGACTTCGGTTACAGGATTTCCAGCCATTACAGGTTAAATAAAACAGTATACAATGTATACAACTCTTTTTTCTGGATGTCTACATAAAAAACACACTTTTCATTTTCTGAATGAAAAAAAAATAGCAACATTTTGATTTAGGTTCAAAGTGGCATCCGGCTAACGGAAAAGTAATGGGTGCCATTTGCAAAACAAAATTTCAACTTTTTTCCTGAGTTTTAAACCAAATTTCCCTGAGTTTTTCCAGAAAATGATTCTTTCCTCAGAATTCCATGATTTTCCTGAATTCCTGGTTCTGTCACCACCATGATATAGTACAGACATGTGTCACACTCGTAGAGTATTTTTGTGTGACATTTTCAAGAGTGTCCAGCTTTCTGTCCGAAGTAATGAATGTTTTAGAGACAGCATGAGAAAGTAGAGGGGTCCACACATGAGGGAGTTCCTCAATTTGAGAAAAAAACAACACAGCTTACTTCTAGCGATCTGTGTTCTTTTAGGTATCAGTCAACTGCTGGTGGGATATATGCATCTTTGGTAACAGACTGCATAGTTCTCATTTCAGTTTATTACTTTTAAACAGGCTATCTTTTTTGTTCAAAAGAACACAAAATAACCCCTGCTTCAATGTGCATAGGGTATTCCACAAAGAGCATCACCCCATTCGCCTGAGGTAAAGTGGCTTTTTATTGACACTCAATCCAACAATGCTGCATTGAGGCCTGACCACCTGTGAAAGCGAGGATAGTGGAAGAGTCCACTTCACAGATATTCTCGTTAAAACAGCTCGGGATACAACTGTAACCATCTTTCAATTCCCTATCAGACTCAGAGGGTAAATCAATTTTAAATTACAACTTAGATCATTGTCCAAACAAGAATTGATTGAAAATGTATTACATGAATGAATATGATTTGTGAAGTGGAATTATAAAAATGTCGAAAAGGTGTTAAAAATTTATTTTACTCATACTTAATGATCTGGCATTTTTCTATGAAAGAGGAAAATGACTATGTTCTGTTTCGCTTTCAATCAAATCAATTTAACCCAAGTGAAGTTGGGTAATTTTGCTAGTTTTCTATAAAATTGAAGAAAATGTCAACTGTGATCAAGCCCATGAGAAAATACGAATCAAATAGTCCGAATGGTGACAGAATGTTACAAATCAGTAGTATTTTATTAGAGGTTCACTAGACAGATCTCACCATTTAATGCTTAAGTAAATCATAAAAAGTTAAGTAAATAGTGATACCAAATTAATAAATACATATAATATCTAATACTGACCTGGAGTATCAGGACCTCCAACAAATTTGTGAGGTGAAATAAAAACAGCATCCTTATATGCAAGACCTTCATTTTGCCTTTAAATTAAAACGAAATTTAAAACTTTCATCTAAATACATATAAAAAGTATCCACAGTACAACTGTCGCAAAAGTTTTTTAAAGGATATTTTAATGGTAAATCACAATTATTCAATTTAATTAATGTACTACAACTGTTTTATTTTCAGTATGAAACTTACTTGTTTTTAATTCTTATGAATACTTTTCATATTTTACAGTTTGATATGTATAAATTAAGAATTAAATACTATTTTCAATTTCACATGACTTTAGGTTTCATTTCTTACACAATTCATATCATTCTTATAATTCAAGTATGCTTTAAACATAATACATACGAGCTTTAGAGATTTATGCTAGTTATGAAGAATATAATAGAGGATCACTGAAAAATATCATTTAGAGTTCACATATTATAGGTAACATGCAAAATTATCACGTTATTTAAACTAGTACAATCTTAAATATTTTTATATAAAAAAAAAATTATTTAACCTAATTGAATTCAATCTTCGCATTTGAGATAAAATAGTTATTTTACATAATTTACATTCATCATATTTTATAATTATGCCGTATTACTGATGATATTAATTTATACTGCTATATAAACTAATATCACAAAAATCCTTTCCAGTGCGGAATGTAATATATAATCTTTCAAGTTTTGATTTTTTTAAGGGATATAAAAATAATTATCAATCAAAACAAAAACATACTATTTGATTTAAGCAGTCATATTACTCACCCCATAACAATCGGATTCATATTAATTTCAACATAAGGTCCAGCAGCAGCATAATCCCAGAATGATAATGCTCCATACTTATGAAGTAAAATGGATACAGCTTTGTCATCAGTTATGATTCCAGTGACATTTGAAGCTGCACTGAAACTACCAATGAGCTGGAAATTCTTATCAGAATATTTCTGAAAATTGGAGTAGAGAAAAAAAGGAATACATTATTACATACAAACAATAGTTAATCCAGAAATCACTTAGTACTACTAGGTGTACCAGTGAATGCACTTCTTTTAATAAAAAAAAACTTGTTAATTTCAAGAGAAACATCAAATTTAAAGTACTGTCCATTACTATATTTTCCCCATCCTTCAGGCAATTTGTGGATACCAACCCATTAGAACTTCTCTTGTTCTAAAGGAAAACCATTCACAAACCCAATTTTCCACTTCTTCGTACATTTTGAAGTGCTGCTCAGAAAGTGCATGTGCCATCAATCGGAACAAGTGGTAATCTGAAGGAGCAAACTGTGGTGAATATGGCGGGTGGGTTAATACTTCCCATGCAAGATCTTTTAACACGTCTTTAACATTGTTAGAAGTGTGTGATGGTGTGCTACCATGGAGTTAATTACTTTGCCATTTTTTTTAGATCTTTCCGGTAGTTTTACAATCAAAGTGTGGAGCAAATTGATTATTTGTTGTCAGAAACGATCAGTATTAATGGTTTCACCTGGTTGTTGGTCGCCAAACTTTTTCGTTTGACCAGGACGTTCTTTGTTTTTCACATCGAAATCGTCACTTTTAAAGCATTGAAACCAGTGTTCACAAGAATCACAAGATATTCAACTAGATATCACCATCCCAAACTAAGCCATTCGGTGTATCCAATGTAATTTTGAACCATGGTCAGATGACAAGACAACATCTGAGCTGACACCCCACTCTCCATACTTCCACACCAACCCAGCTTGGGGATTGACCACGACAGATTTAAGGTGCACCAGTCGCCTCTACACCATATGCTTACAAACATCCATGCCCTGACCCAGATTCGAACCAGGAAACTTCTGGTCTAGAGGCTAACACCTTAACCACTATACCTGTTAGTCAGCACAGTATCATGATAGATAGCATGTTTGCCATAAGCTTCCTGAGTATTTCATAACGTTCAGCAGCACTTTTCTTTAAAATAAAGTATTGAATTAAAACTTCCTGCAAATGCTCTTTTTTTTTTTTGGCATGAAATTTGACATTTTTAAGAGCAAAAATATCTACGATGTTAACACTTTCAGAAAATTTGACATATGAGGTTATGAAGCTTGTAGTCAATACAACAAAATAGCATACAACTAAAATCGCTTATATATATCAACATTTTTGTAACTTTATCTATTGAAAACATGCACATTATTAACCTGTACACCTAGTATATCAAGAGTTTTAGAATGTTTTCTTAGCTTCAGTTATCAAAACTTACAGCCATAAGGATAAATAAAAACAGGGCTGTAATAGAATTACCAATATATTGACTGTCACAAGTAAATGCAACCAATTTTTGACACTACTGCTTAAAAATTAAAATAAATTTAGAATTAGTGCATATAATGTTGGATAGAGGAAGGAACATACAACAAATCAGACACGAATGGTTGTACTAAGTTCAGCCTGAAAGAGCTGGAGGAGTTGCAAAATTGTCATACATTTTGCTTCTTATAGTTACTATGGGTTTCTTCAGATGTCACCATGTTTGAACCACTAGTCATAACACTGATGTCAGCATTTCAGTTCGTAACTAGAAAGCTGTGCCATCAGAAGCATATCAGGCTTGCAAGAAAACCCTAATTTACACTAAGGTAGGACAGATCATCAACTTACAAATTTTAAAGATGCCCAAGAAACATGGAGCAAAGTACAATAGAGATTCACGTAGATGCACTTAGGGAGAAAGTAGACCTTAGGGACTCAAAAGACTTAGGCAGAGCCATGTGCCTAGGAAAAATCAAAGAGATAGTCTTCAAAATCAACTCAGGCTTCCTTAGAGCTGTAGCCAGATTTCTTGCACATGACACCATAGTGCAACAAGTTCATGAATGTGGATGAAGCACTGACAGTTGGTCACCAAGACTGAGTATATCAGTTGCTGGCTACAATGAGGTTACACAACTGTGTTGGCAAAACATTTCACATTCTGTTTGACAATAACCTGCTTGGACATCTTTGGTAACAGAGAAAGGCAGCGGTCCAAGCTCGACCCGAGTCTCGCCAGTGTTTGGCAAGTATGCATATCTTGAGTACCAAACACACCTGCCACCCTAGATGTCAACACCGTTGTGAGGCAACTGCCACACCAAATGGATGAGGATGCCTTCAACATGAGCATAAAAAAGCACTTGTATATATATATATATCATTACTAGGGCAACTTTTTTTCGCACGTTCTCTGCTGCATGTAAAGTACTAAAACAAAAATTTCACCTACATAGAATGTATTGTAAGTGAATTATAACCGCAAAATAGATGCATTTTTCTGCAAAAATGCAACTTTTTGCATACATGCAACCATTTGCAACTTTTTAAAATTTAGCTTAAATTTAACTAATATACAGTTAATATTTCATTTTTGCAGTCATAATCAACCCTTCTGTCATGTGTGTCTGATCTTGCGAACGCCGAAGTATTGCGAATTAAACAAGTTCATGGAAAGAAGGAGTGCATCATAACAGACGAAAGTGGAATAAACGGCTAGTACTTTTAACACATTGGTTGGAACTCTTGATAATCCAGAGGAAACTTGCGTAATCGATTGCAGAGTTTGCGATGTGAGTGTCGATCATCAATATGTAGTTCTCCTTGTAGATTATGTTTTAAAATCTCCCAATGATGAGCGAAAGAATTTAGCGCTTCTGCTATCCGATACTGTATATTATATGACTGCGGCTGGAAACACTCAAAGTGCTTTATCTGCGACTGCTCAAAGTAACTTGCGTGGCACACTTGTTTCATGACTGCAGAAAAATTCCACAGATTTTACACAAATCTGGACAATCTCATTGCTTGTATTACCACTAGGCAGCCACAGTACAAAACAAGCTCAGTAAAGCCGCTTTTCAGACCATCGGCCAATAGCCTGAGTCAGTACTCACACCTTGTGCAACGTGTCTTCGGACAACATTGTACTACGACTACCACCTTCCCACTGTAAAGGACATTGCGAGCGGTTTCAATGATGACAGCATTTTAGTGCGCCACGTAAAAAAAGCAGGCCAGAGCTGCCAAAAAGTTGGCTGAAAATCAAAAACAGCTACAAATGTTTAATTTGTCTCAGAGAAAAATTGCAATCGAAAGCGTACAACATCGAGAGAGCGTATGAAGATATCAGATCGATAGATTTTAAAGAAGATCCTTGCAACCTTAAAGCGTATCTTAAGAAACAATTGGAAAAGTTGGTTATTGCTACACTTTCCCGAGTTTCTGACAGTAAATATCCCGCTGGTGAAAGCAGTTGAGAAACTTTAGAAGATTCAAGAAAAATCAAGTTCTGTATTTAATTATTGGGTTCAATGTTAACACTACAAGCTTTATTGTTAGTCAAGAGATTGCTAAGAGAGGCAAAGCAGATGGTGAATACATTAAAAGTTGTTTTATAAATGCATCTGAAGAGCTATTCAGGAAATATAAGAACAAGGCAGAAATTCTTAAAAAAAATTAGAGTTACCACTTTTTGCTAAAACAGTAAAAGACAGAACAGTCAAAATGTCTTTGAATATAACCAATCAGCAAATCGAAGATCTTAAATTGATTTCAGTTTTATCAATAGCTGTTGACAAATCTTGTGACATAAATGACACAGTGCAAGTTTCACTTTTTGTTCGATTTATTTTACCTTTGGGTCCTAAAGAACTTTTAAGATTAGTGCCACTGAAAGGTCAAACACGCGGCGAGGTTATTGCAAATACTGTCATCGAATTGCATGAAAAAACATCATATTCCACTCGATAAAATTGTTTAAATTTCGAGATGAAGCAAAAAGTATGACCAGAGTGAGAAAAGGTATTGTTTCTATTTTAAAGGAAAAAATTAATCACAAGATACTTTTTTACCATTGCCTCATTCATCAAGAAGCACTTTGTGCAGAGACATTTCCAAAAGAAATTTGTGATGTTATGGAATTGGTGATCAAGATTGTCAACACACCTGCAGCTAAAGCTCTTTATCATCGCCAATTTAAAGAACTTTTAGTTGAAATGGAGAGTGAATACGCAGATCTTCTGCTGCATAATAAGGTACGTTGGCAGAAGGATGTTGACTAGATTGAACTAACGGACGATCAGTATAAATCCAAAAATTTTATTCTAAATAATCTTAATTGTAAACCACAGGGGAAAGGAAACACAATTTTTTCGATGTTGGAAGATGTCATTCCATTTAAAAACAAATAATCCCTTTTTGCTCAAGATTTTCAAAGAGAAATATTAATCCATTATCCAAGCCTGCTGAAACACTGCCAAGAAAATAACTCTATAATTGACATTTACTATTTCAAAACAATTTTAAATATGAGGGAAGCTTTCTCTGGAGGTTTTAGAAATTCGGAAACAGCATAGCGACTTTAGCCTTTGTTAAAAAAAAACAGTGCTGACGTAACAGAATTTAATTGCCCCCCCCCCCTAATATAGACATAGGCGCTTTTGAAATGCAATTACTGGAGCTAAACAAAGAATCATGGAGCTCTAAATTTGAACACCTTAATGCTGATATCGAAAAATTAGAAAATAAATCTGATCTTAGCTCACAGAAAAAATTATCTGCATTTAAAGACCTGGAGAAGGAAGACATGATAATTTTCAACACCTGGAATAGTACTCTCGACTCATATGATCAGTTAGAAAAATTAACCTTTGCTGTTCTTTCACTCTTTGGCTCTACATATTCATGTGAACAATCTCTTTCAATCATGAACCATATCAAAAGTAAATTGAGAAATCCCCTTATTGATGAGAACCTGGAATCCTGCTTGAAATTAAAAACAATGACATACAAACCCAACTTATCCTAACTTTCCCAAGGAAATGCAAAGTCATTGTTCACATTAAATGCGTGTTTTGTCATATTTTGAACTGACTCCTAAAAATATGGTTCTTGGAGAAAAAAAAATGTCTTTCAAAAGAAATCTTAATATTTGTACTGCTGATCTTTGACTATTTTGACTAATGAATTTGTCGACCAATGCACTGGAGCAACACAATGGACTATTGGCAATGGTTAGATGACAAGGCAACACCTGAGCTGGCACCCCACTCTCCAAACTTCCACACCATGCCAATGTGAGGACATTTGAGGCAACAACAGATTTAAAATGCACCACCCCTTGTATACAACAGTTTTTGGTTGGATTTGACCTCACAACCTTCCGGCTGTTAGTCCGTTACTCTTTCAACCAGGCTATAACTGCCCTTTGATGCGGATGGGTTTTAAAGTTAAATATTTCATAACATTAATGATATATGGCTTTCGAGTTGTGATTACTCATTGCTGACTTAATACAAATTGAAAAGAAATATAAGTAATAAACATATATGTACAGTTCAAGAATTAAATGGAAATAGATTTTCATAACATAATAGTATATGAAAAGAAATCACATTAAAAAGAAAAACTTGGAAATAAGAAATTATTACCTTCAACTCAGTTTCAAGGTAGTTCAGATCTACTAGACCATTAGCAGTTTCTTTGATTCTCACAACCTAGATGATTAAATTGAAAAATATCAATATTATTGAAAGAATGGAATAAAAACTTCATGGACTAGTGAATAGCTTTGCATGTAAAAAGTAGCCCTTTATATTGTTATTCTGCATTAGCAAAATTATTTTGTGCAGTAGCATCCATTTCGGTTGTTTCTCAGGGAACGTTTAGGATCATAACTTGTATCACACAAGTCAATGCATAAAACAGAAAAGGATTTGTTTTACATCTTAAAACTGCTTCCGACAAATTCAATTTAAAAAAAAAATCATTTACACACATGTAGATAGAGTATTTGAATAACAGAATAAAATGCTCTCTCATAACTTTATATAAAAATAATTGAAGTAGTGGGTTATCCGGAAAGTTCTGCAGGTTTATTATGATAAATTCCAACGAAGCAGTACAAAAACATAACACAAATATTATTAAATCACATAAGCACCATTTTGTTCTATGACTTTTGCCATCTTTCCTGCAGCTGGAAAAATGTTTTAAAAAAAATCATTAGGCTTATTTGTAAAGAAGTTGTTGAGGTGCTATTTGACAGTCTCCAAAGAATTGGAACTCCAGGCTGCTCAGAGAATTTTGAAGTAACCTGAAGAGGTGAAAATCGGAGGGGCAAGGTCTGGTGAATATGGGGAGGGGGGGGGGTGACACAAAATATTTCAACCATACTCAATGAGTCTGCGTCTGACATTCAGTGAAATGTGGGGACATGCATTGTCATGCTGGAAGACAACACTTCGACAATTGGTCAGTTCTGACCACTTTGCTTCGATTTTTGCTTTTAATACTGCCATTTGAAAACTGTTTTTTTCCCCAAATTCATTGTCTGATTTTGTGGCAACAATTCATAATGAACAATTCCTTTGTAGTCCCACCTTACACAAATCATTACTTTTTTGAGATGCAGCCCTCTCAATGTTACTTGGAGAAGTTTTATTTGGCTTACCCCATGATATTTTTCTTGTAACAGTGTATAGTATCAACTTCTCATCTCCAGTAATGAGCCATTTCAAAAAAGGAGTGTCTTCATTTTGTTTCAGCAACGAATCACATGCCGAAATTCGAGCAAGCATATTGTGTTAAAGTACTGGGTACCCATACATCGTAGCGGCTTACATACCCAATCTTCTTCAGATGATCATGAACTGTACTTTTTGGAATATTTAGTCTGTGTGATAGTTCCTGATCTGTGTAACGTGGATTTTCAGCACTTTTAATAGGTCCTCGTTTACCGAGGATGGTTGTCCAGAGCAGGCATCATCTTCGAGGCTGAAAATTAGCGCCTAAATTAATCAAACCACCTTTGAACTGTGTCATCAGAAACAGCACTTAGTCCAATGCAGAACACATTTTACGAGCAGTCTGACTATCGTTTTTTTTTCTTCTTAAAATAAAAGAGCATAATATGACGAAAATGAACTTTTTGGTTCTCCATTCTTAGCACTGCAGTGAAACAAATATTATGACACAACACATGCTAGAATTATGCAGTGAAAGCAGAAAAGACCGAAGTTACACATCTTCTTCAATCAAGGTCACTTCTTACTAGCGGTAGCAAAATAATAACAAAGCGCGCTTCAATTTGAAAACCCGCAGAACTTTAAGGATGACTCGATAATTTCAAAACATTTTATTCATATATTATAAATATATAATGTAAAAAATTCTGAAATTTGTATCATTGAAATAATTCATAATATGGTGTTGGTGTGGACAGGCAACCTTAATTATCTGATTCCAAAAAATTGACTTCACTGATTATGGGTTAAACTCAAAGTAATCTAAACCTATTGAGAACCAGATAAAAAAACATTGCTCATGCTTGGCACATTTGGGGCACTGTTTTATTTAATTTATCATGTGATTTACTCTGCTAATTCCTATGCTGTGCTTTAATTAATCTTTCCAAAATTTACCCAGCTAGCTTTCCTAATTCAATAATGTTTTACAAAAAAAATTACTGTTTAAATAAATCAAAACTATCTAGAAACTACACTGTATATAATTTGTGTACCTTGTATAAAACAAATCTATACTTGTATGGGCAAGGAATTAATTAATATAAAAATCTGATTTAATTAAAAAATATGATTTAAATAAAATAAATCACATTTTTTGTGTGGAAAAACTGTTTAAATAAATCAAAACTATCTAGAAACTACGCTGTATATAATTTGCGTACCTTGTATAAAACAAATCTATACTTGTATGGGCAAGGAATTAATTAATATAAAAATCTGATTTAATTAAAAAATATGATTTAAATAAAATAAATCACATTTTTTTTTGTGGAAAAAAATTATGATTTTTTAAATACCCTGGTCACTTACAAAAATATGTGAATCAAATAAATTTACCATACCTTTGAATTTATTTCTCTCCAAGGCAATAAATTTGAATTATGTTCATAAGGACCAACAAAGACAACCTAAGTTTCATAATTAGAAAAATAAAATATTTTTTTAGCATCTACAAATGTATGAATTTAACATAAGATATTTGTGAGAAAACTAAATTCATAGTCACATTTTGATAGGAACATAGCTCTAGGAATTACCATTTCATCTTTTTGTAAATTTATAAGCCTCATATCTTCAAAGAACTGATTATATTCCATCATCTAATTTTATTCATGTAAATTAAAACACTATGCAAAGCTTATCTCATTTAATAACAGGAAATATACAACTGCATGTGAAAGATTTAGGGTAATTTTTTTATAAAATTCATGAATTACAAAGAAATACTATCTGCTTTAGGAAACTAATGGATGATTAATTAATAATTAAAAAGTATCCTCCTTATAAAGTTAACAGTATTGAATTTGAATGAAAGAAACACACACAGCAGGCAATTCATTTATGACACCATTAATCAAATTCTTAATGATGTGGAAGTTATAACAATACCTAAAGAAAACTTTTAAAATTAAAAACTGCTTTAAATTCAAAATTTGTCAATAACAATCTCAAAATATCAACACTCCTTTGTAAAAACTTTTGCTGTGCCTATTATAAGAGACAACTTCATTAAAGGAGATACAAGTCAGAACAATTTAAAGCAAATCAACTGTCCTTAAATAATATCAAAACAGAAAAAGTGTAAAAGGCAAGGATAATGAATTTTAACACATTTTGGTTCAAAATGTTACACAATGAAGAATTCTTTTAAATGTAATTTTATTTCTAAAAATAAAAAGAAAAAAATAATACTTACAACAGGTAACTTCAAATTTAAACCATGGATTAATTTACTAACTGCACTAGTGCAACCATGCCCAGTAAACAGCACTACATCATGTTCACTTCCATTAACAGCCTTTTTAATAATATCCCTAAAAACATTACACCAAGATAAATTAAAAAGATAAAAGCTAAAGAAATATTACACAGGCTATTATATAGGATTATTTATCTGTGGGGCTATTATATAGAAAACAAGCTAATTTATAGGACAGCTTTGTCAAATTGAATGCCTATGAACAAAAAATTGAATCTAATTTTCTTTTTTAATTGGGAAAAAGAAATATACTCTTTATTACCCTTTAGACAATAACTCAACAAGTCATAGAGTTACCATAAAAATTAATATTTGCAGCTTTTATTTCACAAACATCTGTTAAAAACGAATAGAAAAGAAGTTGACCTTAAAACAAATGCAAAATGCAGCAATCATAATTGCAAGAATCAACTAAACCTTTGAAAACTATTCACTCTCTTGTCACAATATTAATGTATGATTTAAACTAACCAAACTAGTCTATTCAGTAAAAAGTATTGTTTGCATGGTTAATAACTTGTATTGATAAGGGTAATAATAATCTGTAAATAATTTTCATTTACTCACTGCGTTATCTTGCTTTTTCGACTATAGGTTCACTTATTCACTACATTCACAAACGGTTCAACTTTCCTAAATTTGTGAAAGATTCCAATACAACTTAAACCATGTTGTATACACATATACTGAAAAATACCAGCTAACAAACTTTGTAATTCTTTGGTAATGATGGAGATGCCTTGGACAAAATTATTACTAGTGACAAAAAACATAAATCTACCATTATGAATCAGTGAGTAGACAGAATAAATATATTAATCATTGTCCAATAAGAAAGTTTAAATGTCAACCATCAATAGGACAATTGTTGCTTACCAGAGGCTCCAACAGTGAAAAATTATTGGGGCCTAAGTAAAACCCCCAGTTGCCACTTTACATGCTTTTGTAACTCATTTTGTTTATACAGATCATCGATAAAAATCAGTATACAATTTGGAATACTTAACCCTCAGAAAGGATAAGGGCCCAGGTTTATTTGTCCAAAAAAGGAAGATGTTGATTCATCGCAGTTCAGGAACTAAAATAGATCATGACTCTAGTGATTCACAACTCAGCTGAAAGTTTTTCTTCTGAGGGCATAAATAAGTTTTTTGTATAACAACGGAACAAATGAAATTAGGTTAAAAAATAAGGTTAGTGCAAGTTCTTTCCAAACAAAAAAAATTAAACCCTGAATCCTGATCCATCCCAAAGAGAATGAATGACCAAGGCGCATTGGGGCAGTTGTAGGGGAGCAGGTAGGTATGGAAGAACTATTATTGGAACTCTTCTACTATGGGGAGTGGTACGAGGTCAATGGTTTTCCATTCACCCTTACAGTGATGTAATGAAGTTGCTCTGGTGGTCAACACAGACAAAGGAATACATTGCTTTTTGTATTTGGAGAAGTCATTCAAAGTGTTGGAAATACCAATTCTGAAAAAATTATTTCAGTGTTATTCTCAAATTGGTAGAATTTTCCATGAGTAAGAATGATACAAAAAATTGCGAGACCAACACTTGTAATTTAAATTTTTGTAAAATACATGCATTCTAGAAAGTATTTCTGAAAACGGCATATGTTTTCCTAACTCATTATATCTGAAATTACTTTTTGTAGTAAGAGTGTCCTGAATATTCATTAGTATGCAACTCAGACTTCAGCAAATGTAACTTAATCTATGAAAAGTTTTGTCTTGCATTCTTTGTGAGAAATGCATATTTGCTTTTCCGGCACAATTCAATTAGCTCAATACATTATGAAAAATCTCAATACTTTGCTTCCAAAATACTTAGTTATTTTAACTAAACAGAACTTCCATGAATCCTAGCAAAATCTATTGGAAATTGTTCTTGTAGGGAAAGTACTTGTTAGGTTGTACTTTTTTTTTGCTGCAAAGATTTTAATTCACTTTAAAAATCAGTTTAAGATTCTATAATAGGTAAGAGGAAGACATTAACTCTAACAATCTTAATTTTTTTATTAAAAGAGGTCAAAATTGCTAGTCTCCAACATTTTAAAAATCTACTTTTCGTATTCTTATTGCAATTTAAATTCCCATTTGAATTTAGAAAATCATTTTGATTACTGCAAATAACAAATTTCAATATGAATATTTATCCCTATAAGCATTGGTAATTGCTGCATATGCTTTGAAAGATGATTAAAAACCGTATTTAAATTTGAAACACTTTTGGAATCACGTTACTGTCTAAACCTAATTGTCAGGTCTGAGGATATGTATCTAAGACCAACACTAACACATTTGAAGCACTCTAAAAGTCTTCCCTTTGTATCATTATGGACAGTCCGTGATACTACAGAAATAATGACATAAGAGACGAACTATGAATTTTTTTAACTTAGAAATTTTTTGGCACAAGTAAAAAAACTTTTTTTTGTTCCCTCAGTTGCATTAAAAAATTAGCTGTAGCGCAAATCCCCAGATATGACCATCGCCTATCAAGTTACAAAAACAGACCAAGAGCTTTTCTAATTCTTTGTAGGAAAACCCCGCTATTAAAAAATTCTTCTAATTCTTATTCGTTTTTAAACTCCTTAGCCACTGGTATTTTCTAAGATTTTACTTAAGTGATGGGCGTGCCAACAGCCATCATAATGTTTTCTCTTACAGTATCAACTTTAACTGCATCCCCATGATCACATGACGCCCAAGACTTTGTTATACCGCTATACCGTTGGGCAAAGGGCTTTTGGCCCAACACATCCATGGAAAATTCACTCATCTCTCTCTAAATCGAAAATTAAAAGTTTACTTACAATCAAGCTTGTAAAAATTAATTATTGGAACATTTTGAATAATTTTAAACTGATAAGATATTACATCTCATTGCATGCACACAAAATTTTATCTTGAAAAGTGAACGTCTACATTAAAATAAAATGAATGTGTCTATTTTGACTTTCAAAAAACTAAGTAAAATATTCTATTATAGGTATTCATTCTTGTGTTCAACTAGTTTAAATTTTGCAATTTGTAGAGCAAAGGATTAAACATTAAATTTTTTAGAATACGAATATTAGTTATCGACATCAGTTACTAAACTGAAAGTCTGAATTATGAAAACAGTTCTAGTATATTCATTTCCGTATTGTGAACGCTAAGCAGATTTGAATATCACTTAACTATTGTGTAGTACATAAAACTAATGGACAGGTTGGTTTGGTTCTCTCTAAGGTCAATTTTTTTTGCAACACAAGAGCTAATTAAGTATTAATAAGAAGTAAGATTGCAGAAAAAATTAGGAACCGAAATGTTTTAAATGAATATGAAAGGAATGCAATCATTGTGTGTATAGTACAGGTATGTGTGACACTTGTAGAGTATTTTTGTGTGAACTTTTCAAGAGCGTCCAGCTTTTCATTAAAAATATTGAATGTTTTAGTGGCATCGTGAGAAACTTGTGGGGAGGGAGTCCCTGACTTTGCGAGAAACCCATTACTGCTTACTTCCAGTGATCTGTTCTTTTAGGTTTCAAAGAGTCAACTGCTGGTGGAATATATGCATCTTTGATAACCGACCGAATTGTTCTAAATTCAAATAATCACTTTTAAACAGGATAACTTTTTTGTTCAAAAGAACTGCGAGAATATGCAAAATAACCCCTGCTTCAATGTGTGTAGGGTCTACCACAAAGCAATTAAAGATATGTGAAGTTGCAATTGCGATTGGGCGAGTCAGTTTTTTTATGGGAGTACAAGCTCAGGAATGTGATACATAAAGTTTTTAAACCATACTTGTTCAGAGTTGTCCGATTAAGAATTTTTTGCAAATTAAGGTAGGCCGGCTTTGGGTTTTATGAGGTGCATTTGGCCAAGCTGCACTAAACACAAGACATTAATGAGGTATGAAAAAAAGTAAAAAAGAAACAGGAGGGACACTCAGGAACCTCTGGGTGTGATGCCTGTATGCACTTAAAGATGTGCTTCTGAGGGCTGCATATTAAGGATATTACATAAAAACACTGAATGATACCTGCAACAGTTGCATATCCTGGTCAAAGCAATTGGTAATGCAGAAGAATTGAGAAATTAAACAACCAACTTGTTTAATCCCAATTATTCATATGCTTAATTTTTGGAGCATCCAAATAAGTATGTTCTAAATTTTCATCTAAGAAACATAAATTTATTATGAAGTTAACTTATAAATCTGGAATAAAGTTTGGTTATGTAGGCATACTAAGTCTTCAAAAGTTAAATTGTAATTTTAAAAGAACTAAAAACAAAACACATAACTGACATAATGAACTGTATTAACCATGCAAGTATGTAGCTACATATAAAGCACATCTACATTGACCAGTTGCTTTTCATCATTCGCCAAACTTGAAGGCTCTATAGTGACTGACTATAGGAAGGCACACAACCTTAGGGAAGTTGATTTTTAGCAAGTTGGTAAGCTTGACCAGGGAAAAAGCTGCTATAAGCAAAATTATGTGTGTCGATTATCAAATGTAATTATTTCTTTCAACAACTGGAAATTACTGCTATTTTTTGTGGGCATTGGACAGTAGACTTGGAGGCTGAATCCGGAAAATGCCAAATGTGGGAACACATTGTTTAAACCTGCTAGGTAAGTTAAATATTCATTCGAAACCATACGTCTAGGCCCACCACTAGCTGTTTGAATGCTTGTACAATGCCGATTATGTCGCCCCCTGTTTAACTACAACTACCTACACTGAGCTTGCCAGAAAGGCTCTGTAGTGTTTCCTCATAAGGGTGTGAAAAAATAAAAATAAATACTTTACAAAGATAACTTTTTAATTTTATTACTTATTTTTGTTTACTTAAGTGTAAAACCATATAAATATTGATCTACAGAAATTGAACTCATCTTGAATTTATGCTATCAGCGATAAGTAGGCTTTTCTAGTTTACGAGTATTAATCGACCAACTTAATCATGTAGTTGAGTCTGTACTTGTTTATAGAACTTCCATATTAATGAACTGTAAAATTAACTTTGTATTTTTTAAATACATCAAGTTTGGCTCAGATGTCTTGTAAGAATTTAGTATAGCCTGTACTGACTACGGAACCCTATCCTGTGCATGGTTGAACACGCGCGGCCGGTTTTTATTTAAAATTTCGTAAAGATTTAATTGTATATGTGAAACAAACAGACCATTACTAGGAGCAGCAATTATTGTGATAAGCCGATAAATAAACGTAGGTACTTACCATAACTTTGCACTGACAGATGATACATTGAATTATAATCACACTAACCAAGTTAAAATATCCTTAATTATATCTAGACCAACATCAGACGAACTATTAACAAAATAATTGCAACTTGATGTGCGATAGAACTGATGAAATTGAAAATATCTTTAATTATATCTAGACCAACATCAGACGAACTATTAACAAAATAATTGCAACTTGATGTGCGATAGTACTGTTCGAATGCATACAGGTACAAACTGGGAAGTAAGCTCTGTGGGGATTCCTAGCCTTTTCGAGATGGGGAGGTTTCAACCAGATATTGCTTTAAGACAGAAGAATAGCTTTCACCCTTTGTTGCCAGCATTTAGTCCGTATATTTACAATGGTCAGGTCCCCTGCGGTAATTGCAACCAGGGACAGTCCGTTTCCATATTGGCAATGTAATCTTCTCAAGAGCGCTGCAACACACGACAGGTTTAGTACACCCCTCTCCGAGGATGATGGTTTTATTGTCCTAGGGAGGGGCACATCCTATCAATTGGAATTTGGAGAATAAATGCTTAGAATTTTGGAAAGTGATCATGAAACATAATGAATCAAGACACTGCTTTACAGCTGAGGCTACTGAATAGTTTTAAAAATTTGTCCACAAATTATTTAGAAATAATTTGCTACTAACCTCCTGCGGTGACCCCAGAGATCCAAGAAAAAGATACACACCAAATCAGAAGTGGAAAATGAGTGGCCGTAATATAGGAGAGTCTTGTCTCTTTGGAAAAAAGTAGAGTGGCCGAAATATAGGACACCTGTACTCTAAAGGTTTTGCCAGTCTTGTCATGGCGGAGCCCCATAGTAATATAAAAGAAAATACACTCTATAACAAAAAAATAGACGCACCAAGGAGTTGTCCGATGGAGACAAAAATTGGTGGATAGGAAAATTATGTACAGAATAGAAAATGATTAAAATTTCAGAACAATTGATTGATTTTTGAATTCAATTGAATGAACAATTGATGACTCCTTGTTGAGGGCCTGATTGGCATGCAATAGTGAAAGCACGATCGGCAAGCTGCCCTGGGCGTCTCAAGACATGTCTTCGATGATCGTCAGGACACAGTCGGAAGCGGGATTCGTCGCTAAAGACTATACGTCCCCAGTCAGCATCATTCCAGCCTGATCGAGCCATGCACCACTGTAATCTGGCTCGACAATGTGCAGGCGTGAGTGGTAGGTGGCGTAACGGTCGGTACGAGCGTAGATTTCGCTCTCTCAGCCGTCTGTGAATGGTCATAGTGGACACTTGTGTGTGGGTCGTACGACTGATGGTTGATAGCGATGAATCAGGCGCTGTGACAGCTGATCTGACAATCACTCTGTCCTCGCGATCTGTTGTGGCCCTACGTCGACCGCTACCATCATGACGCTGAAATCTGCCATTGTCCACCCACTCTTGCCAGCATCTTCTAATCGCAGCATCGCTTCGACTCAAATGATGAGCGATTCTCCGATTTGCCCAACCTGCCTCTTTCAATCCAATGATACGACCTCTTTCAAACTCTGAAAGTTGCTCGTAATGAGCATGAATCCTGCGGCAAGGCATTTTTTCAGTCGTTGAAAGGTATCCTAAATCGCAATGCAGCAGAAATTTTTAACAACAGTTCAAGAACAACTCCTTATAAGCATATGCTGGATGTGCAGTTCCGATGTGCTGGAGATCGCACTATTCATTCATTGGACACCAAATTTTAATAATTTGCATATTTGGTCAAAACATTTTTGAATACGAAATTTCAAAGCAATGGGATGATTCTTTCTTGGTGCATTGATTTTTTTGTTATAGATAGCAGTAATTGCGTGCCGTCGGATTTTTTCCTCCATACCATGACATTTCTTATGCTAAAGGTGGGTACTTTGAATATTATGTGATCGATCGGGTGCGCAGCCAAACAATATGGAATTATCTTCCACAAACAGACATTCATTATTTGTACTAATACAAGCCGTTTGTGTAGTAAATTTCATTTAATTCTGATGACTCCTTCATGGTGTTGCATTTTTTACAAACAGCAGTATATATGCAATTTTAGTATTGCAAATGTGTTCTGGGGTTAAATAATGAGAGGAAATAATTGTGCACTGGTAGGGGGTGGGTTAGATTAGGGGGTTTTTAGACAAAAAAAACTGCAAACAAACCAATATCCGGAAAGTGTGATATCAGGATTGGATGAGGTCCAGAGGATTCTGGTTTTTGGACTTTGTACTATATATATATATATATACATATATAATGGATAAAAATTACATGCATACATAAAAGTTCTTATCCTTAAATTATAGAAACAAAAGGGGGGCGATGCTAGATTAAGAGAAAATAGGGAGCATTGAGAAGCAAGAGTAGGCAGTAAGTTACTCAAAAATTTGCTGTCTAAAGATATTTTTAGCAAACGCTAATCCTCGTGACACTGGACACACTCATTGCAGTGATGCATTATAGCAAAAATAATGTTGTAAAATGAGTTGCAACTAATTGGTCTAAAAACAAGACAATGGGGCAAAACAAGTCCTAGTATGTATGCATTTGTATGAACTTTTTATTGCATTTACCCCATCCTGATTTGTAGAAAATGAATTTAGTATTTAGTACATTAACAAATCCTTAAAAAGAGGAACTGATTGGAAATAGTTAAATCATGAAGATTAAAGGATGATGCTGACCAAAATACAGCCTAATATAGGCAAATTGGTAGCACAACACTGGGCAATTCTCATTAGTAATTATTTTTAATTTTGCTGATTTTATAGATATTAATCACTAACAAAAAACAATCTAGTTTAAGTGCACATTATTTTCAATTACACTGCGAGACAAAAAAAAGTTGTAACTGGAAAGAGACCAGTATAAATGAAATTTGGAGGAGTGGTGCATTGGAAAAGCAAGTGATAAAATTTTCAGGATCATTTGAGCATGTGCAGGGCAGATCTCCAACACGCTGCATTCTGAGACGACTCATGCTGTTGTGTTGGCTACATCCGATTGGGTTATGCCTCAGAAAAAAGTTTGCAAGCAATCTTTTCATTTTTACTTATTCCACCTGATCTAGCCGCAGGCTGGACCAGGTCCAAAAGACCGAAGACTACAATAAAGTCATAGACCGGTACAGGGTTTACAAAAATGTCCTCTCTGTCAAGCCCCAGGCACTTCAATAGGTGATCTGGAGAGGCCTCGTCAGACCCGTATTTAGAGCAATGAAGATAAGATTTTTGCCCCTGGCAAAAAGTGACTCTTTAAGTGTATACTAGCAAGTCGGCCTGCATCGACTATCCTGTTCACAACGTAAGCAACAGAGGCCGAATAATTGGCCTTCGAGATTGCGCAACATATTGGTTGTAGTTATGTTACTGTTGCACATTGTTGGCAGCAGTGGATACAACAAGGCACTTACCAGCGTCAACCAGGCTCAGGAAGAACTAGAGAAACCGGACCGAGAGAGGATCGACGTGTATTAAGACATGCGCCTATTGATATACTATTGAAAACTATATTGACGTTTAATCTAAATGACCTTAACCTCTTATGGCACATGCTGGAGAAGGTTTGGGGAATACTGCTTTAGTGTCAGAAAGTAGTTTCAGTCAGTTTATTCAAAACAGGCCCAATTTTTTACATTGGAATGTCTGGGGTAATAATTAAGAAAAATGTTTAATCTCACCTGGCTTCATGTCGAAAGTATGTACTTTGAAGTGAGGTTGCTGTAATGGTTGTATGAGTATTTCCATAGAATGGGAGAACTTGGTTCCTTATATAGTCTTCTATAAAATTCAAGGACTGACCAGAGGCAGCATAATCACAATATACAACTGAAAGATAGAAAAAGGATTATATTTTAAAGTAAATGAACCACTAAGAAATGATAAAAGGCTGTAAATGCATAAGATATGTTTCTAAGATTCAACAAACCTTCAGTTGATTTACAATATTATTTTCAAAATTATTTTAAATATTATTTTGTGCAACCAGGGTTCATGAAATTTAAGAACTTTAAGGATGGTTTGGATTGGTAAAATGGCACAAGGCATGAACCTGACAGATGAACCTGCACAACCTAAACTTGAAGGTCACTAGAGCAGTGGACATACCACAATGACCCCACAGATATCTATCAAATTTGAAATCAAATATCAAACTAAAGTCAAAATCTTCAGTTACGTTTTCATGGGTAAAAATTTTCTGCAATAAGATTACGAGAACGAAATTTTTACAATGCTAAAAATTAAACAATAAAAGATTTATGAAAGATACAATATGGTAAAAAACTTATCTATGTGTAAAATAACTAAGGCTAAACAAAAAAATGGTTTCCTGTAACCTGACCAACCCTGAAATTACAATAAAAAAATTCCAACCCTAATGATTTTTTTAGACTTTTTTAAAAATTAAATTAGATTAAAAAAACATGTTTGTTGAAACAATTAATTGATTACAATGTCACAGCGATCGTAATCGATTAATAGTTGTTTATTATATGTTCAGTTCAGGCATTATATGCCATAAATAAACTCTTTAGGGGTGAACAAACAGTTAAAACAGAAGAAAAAATTATAAATACCCAATTTGGGTAAATACCAGGATATTGACCAGCAAAAATAAATATACCCAGGTATTTAACATCACTGATCACATGTCTAATCAATTTTAAATCGAACACTAATACTCGGATATTTCCTTTTGCGTATTTGCTAAAAATAGTTAGCAAAAAAAAAAACTTTTTCCTACCTACTGACTCTAATACTTTTGCTCATGTTACAGGAAACAAACCTTTTTTAAGGCCTAAGATCAAGTTTGAGAATAAGATCTGTGTCCTTAAAACTTAGATGGGGATAAGTAGAAAATAACATTACAATTTTTTTTAAATGTGCATTACAAACAAAAAAATTATGACAGAAATTACACTAAGATGTGGATTGCGAGTTAATCCATGGAAAAAAAATTGAAAAAGGATTCCTTGTACGAATATTTTTCAACCCTAATGTCATTGATTGTAGAATTATCCAATGAAATTTACTGTAGACCTAAAAAACATTAAATCAAGACTGAATATTCTATTCACCTGATCGCCATCCATAAGGTCCGTCAAATTTAGCTCCATGACTTGAAATATTGGAATAGATTTCGTGAAAAAGAGTAGCACTTTCTTTTGTCACCTGTGTAGTTTCTGACGGATTGTAATTCTCCGGCAAAGAATAAAATCTACGGCTGCTGCAATCTTTCAAATGAGGTGAAGAAAACTCATTCATTTCTGAATGTTTTCCTGTGAGACCGTCCTTAACTTTGTTCAAATTTTCCATAACTTTGCTTTTGATGTATTTCGAGATGTCACTGTTAAAACGTTTTAGTAATTTTCGAAGTGTCATACATCAACAAGATAAAAATATTTCAGGTTGTCAAAGAAAACCGAAAAATTGTCCTTCGTTTTAAAAATAGCAATTCAAATTGAATATTAGACAAAATTAAAATTGTTCACCAAACCAATTACTAGTTAAAAGAACACCGCAGCACACACGTGCTGTTGTTTTAGATTTAGATTTAGCATTTTTCATTTTCTGGTTTAGTTGTTTATCAATGAGGATTTTGCTATGCATAAAGCTACATTTTCACCTCTATTGTGCTGAAAAAAAAATGGTTAAATCAGATTACGAAAGATTTTAGGTAACACTTTCTACATAGTTTTTTACTTCAAATTAGAAAAGATCAGCTTCAACAGAGTCTCGTATTGCTTCTTTTTCCTCATATGGGCTTTTCGATTGAAATAAGTTAAGGTAAGGTATTTTTAGTTAACGTCGTACTAGAGCAACACAATGGGCTATTGACGACAGTCCGGGATCAATGAAAGTTTCTTTTGAGTGCGAAATGTAGCGCCTAGGGGCACACTAGGTTGCTATAGAATTTCGGATGTTGCTATAGATTTCGCGGTCTTGGCTCAAAAACTTTTTTGGCATGGGAGCCAATTCGATTTAAGCCAAATTCGATTTTGGAATGCATTGCATTGTAGTTGAAAATCACGCCAGTCGCTCACGACACGACTGGTACTCGTCGCTCAGTACCTGTCGGTGGATTTGATTACGCTCCTTGATATCGCGAAGCTTGCCTGGAATCGTTTATCCTTTTTTTACAAAATATTTCGTTATTTTAAAAGTTATTTTGTTTATGATATTCATTTTTGTGTAATCTGTATTTCTTGTGTTTGTCAGTTCTCAAATATTTTTTATTGTTTGCTTTTCGCTTTGCTGTGTTTCCATTGTTCGTTTTCGTGATTTTTACTCTTAATTGAATTATTTTATGAATTCATTTTGCATTTTAATAATTGCGTGATTGCATTTGTGCTGCAGTCTTTTTTAATTGTTTTCTTTGACTAGTTTCTGCCCTTCTCTTAATTGCTCTTACTGTCTGTAAATTGTCCAAAAATTGTAGTGTAACTATGAAGGTTTTAATTACTGGTGTGGATTCGATGGTCAAATACGGAGTAATCGGAAATCAGTATGGAAAAATCCGTATTTACCATCACAATGACACGGTAATGTAATATATATTCTAGCTTTTCCAGGAATCACCATTGAGCGTGTAACGGAAAAGAAAGAATCGTGACTTGATTCTGATTCATGTAGGTACCAATAACACCTATGATTGCCTTGAGAAATGCTTCTCAAAATTTGGGATAATATGTTGCCTACGTTACCCCCAGAGTTATGAAGAATAAGTGTTTTCCAAATTTGGAGGGGACTGGTCAAATCGTGTAGATCTGTATAGAGTACAGACAGACGCCAACTCTGCTGTATCCCCTTGAGGCATTATGCGACAAATTTATCTTGAAACATTTTGCTTCTTATCTGAAACTGAAATGTTCATAATAAAATGTTAGTATATGGCAGAGATAAAATAAAAAAAGCTATACACTTTTGATTTGAGGAATTCAGATTTTTAAAAATTTAGTCACCTGCTAGCATGGTGTTAAAGAATTTTTAAAGACAGGTATGTAACGAACCAGCTTTTGGTTTAATCACTCCTTAAAGGTCATTTGTATCAGTTTTTAGTATAAGACTGGTAAAAATTTTAACACTTTTAGGGTGGTGGAACGTCTCATTATCTTCAGTATTCTAAAGTATAAATGTGGCAAATTTGGTGTGAATTAGTCAAACGGAGTAGATTGGTATGGAAAATATACACAAACACATCCTTTTTTTTTATATAAGTAGATTACAATCCCTTTTTTTGTGTTCAAACGGTACTACGAGCTAAGAGAGAAACGATACAATTATTTAATCACGCCAAATTCTTCATTTTCAGAAATAACGAGAAATCGCGAGTTTTATAAGAACGCTGATGTAAGTCCTCCATTAACTTATGCCTCACTATCGGACAGGTAAGTGTTTAATATTGAAAAAACACCTTACATGCTTTCTTGGGGGTATGAATATGTTTTGCATCCACTTAATTATTAAATGTTTTATTTCTATTTCTTGAAAAATTGCGAGAAAATAATCAGTTTTATTTTCTTTGATTTCAGGCCATTATTGAATCGCCAGAAAGGCAGCTAACATGAAATTAAATATAAAATTGATTCCAAAACACGTTCTGTTACTTCAGAAGGAACGCCGCAACATGGAAGTAAAGCAAATTCCACAAGTCTCAAATAGTTTTATAAACAGCACTGGTGTTGTTTTTTAAACCAAAAACCGGAACATTTTTGCGTGAATGAAACACGAATTCGTCAGTGAAAAAATTACAAATGTTTATGTCTAGAGTTTCATGACGACAATTAATTTGACAATTCATACACCCGAGAGAGATTTCGACAATTTGTATATGATATATAAACCTAATATGACGTTAATTAATGTCTCACTTCAGCAATGCACTATTGACGACGTTCCAGGATCAATCCCGAAGGGAAAGAATCTAGGACAACGCTTCGTCCTTTCGAACTACGGTTAAAAGACGAGAACAACACCTAAGCTGGTACCTCACTCTCCAAACTTCGACACCATAACAATGTGAGGACATCTGAGGTCACAGATTTAACATGTACCAGCCCCTACGTTCACTAGTCTTTAGTTGGGTAGAGATTTGAGTAGATTCCCAATCCCAATATTTGAACTCGCAACCCTCGGGTTGTTAATCCGCTTAGATCAAATCTGACCTGATGTTCTTACGTCAACATCAGGGAAGCCTAACCTAGGGACCCTACCCCTTTGCCTCACCAATATCTTTATGAATGGATAGGTGGGTAGTTAATTAACGTCACACTGAAGCAACTCAACGACGTATTGGCGACGGTCCGGCCGTTATCCCGAAGGAAAAGTTCAAGGATAACGTCTTGCAATGATGACAACACTTGAGGTGGCAACCCACTCTCTAAACTTCCATACCAAGCCACGATAGATTTAACGTGTAGATGACAGTCTGAGACTGGATCAAGTTTCGAATTCGCAGCTCAAAGGTTGCTAACTCGTTGCTTTTCCAACTGGGCTCCCTTTTATGGATGGGATCGGCCTCACCAAATTAATTATGAAATAAATGAGTATTGCAAATATACGGGTAATATGAATAGCCAAACATAAAGATGACTTTCTCAATAGGTCGTAAAGCCCTTGTATCCGGCGACAGCGGTACAAATTTAAGAGGTCCAAACTCCTTGCCCAATCCCAATATTTTTATAGTTTATGCAGAAAGGCATGGATAACATGGGTAGGGAGATGTACACTCAACCCTTCTGGCGATTGCCTCGATGAGGTATCTCGTTAGTAGCAAAACCGACTGACCGACGAAAAATTTCATCATTGTAAGAAAACTCTTCAGATCTTGATCTCCCATCCTAAAAATATCGGCAATACAATATCTTGATTACAAGATGTCTCGTTATTGGAAAAATTGGTCAGCTCTTAATGGACGAGGTATCTTGCCACTAGAAAAATTGGTCAGCTGTTGAAGGCGTCATTTTCAAAATTTGTCAGTTCTTGATACACGAGATATATTGTCATTGGCAAAATTAGTTAACTCTTGATGATGAACGAGGTATCTCGTCGAAACCCCACCACCACACACACACTTGGAGGGTTAAACAAAAAATATCTACTATTGTCACAATAATTTCTTAAAATGTCATATTGTACACACTCCCAGATCCTTTATGTGTACTGTTACTTGTTCAAATTTGTCATTGATAAAATTTGAATCCCATGCTTTTTCATGGGGTCGCCCTCAAGATGAGGCACCATGTTTGCAATGAAATAGTATTGTGAGTAGAGCAAGAGCGTATCATTTCATATATGCTTTTCTTTGGTCTGTGTCACTTCCTTCAAATGTAAAATGTTAAATCTATAGACATTTTCAGCAGGTGTCAGGCCTTACTGCAATAATAGACATGTGTCATATTCAGCGAGCTAAAACGAGCAAACAACTATAATAACCTCCAACCTAAATTCTAATCTAGTCTAGACGATCCCGATGCAAAGCAAATGCAAATTGCAAATAGAACTAACAAAGACAGGAATGCCGGGGTTGGGATTTGGGATCTTTATCTCTCCTAAGATCCGGACCCCTCACATAGGGGGGAAGGGGTTGTTGAGAATAGGAATGTACCACGTGGGTGTTGTTGAGAGTGGAGCTTCTTGCTGACACTCTCGGCGAGACCACGTGATCGTTCGTAAAGTAATGTGATTCAAAACAATTTCAAAGACTTCCTGAATGGCACGGCTTCGGGTGTGAGCTTTCTTGATGAGCTCCCTCCTTTTTCTTGAAACTTGAATTTATGTATCTCAGCGTAATATTATCGTTTGTTGTGTTGTGTTGTACCGTTTGTACTGTTTGTTTGATGTCCGAAAATAAATCACAAAAAGACATTCTTGGACTCGATGATTCTTGGACTCGATGAATCTTTTCAGGGGTCTCATTAGAGGAAAGGAAATTTCGGAACTTCTATGTGAGAGGGAAGAATGAGCTATTGCCTACGGGGATGGATGTCCGCAGCTGTCTTGACAAATGCCGGACGGCTGACCTAAGTAGACACTTTTCTGAGAAATCTTCTGTACCCCCATTGGGAAAGATTCCAATGGTACATCCGGTCGGTGCTACTGAGCCCTGAGGGGCAGAACATGAAAAGGCAGGGCATACTCTGAATCAATTTTGGAGTGGAAAAGGAATGAACAAACATCAATTTAATTTATTTAGAGTGGATCTCGTTTTTTGAACAACATTTTTTTCTACGGTAGTCGTATCTGGGATTTGGAGTATAGCTTCGTTATTATGGTTGGAGAGTTTTGCGTAGAAATTGGTATTGAGTTTAATAATAAATTCTTTGATCTCGTACATATTTAGTTATTCCCTAATTTTTATATTGCGGTAGAATAATAGGCTGTCTGTAGCTATTCGAAGGGTGATGTTTTGGAGTGATTCTGTTTTTTCATGCGAGTTTCAGCGCAGGAAATCCCCAGACAGGACTAGCGTAAGTGACCATTGGTCGCAACATGGAACTGCGAAATCGCGGTCACTAGGTAGAAACGAATGTCTCTGAGAAACTAATGCAAAGCACATGCTAACAGTGGAATGGATTTTTTTTTGTGCCCCACAACCGTCTAAGAAAATGTGCAAAAGCTTGATCGATTCGATGATTGTTTTAAAAATAATTTGACGCAAGTTTAATTTGAAAAAAGTCAATGTCTCATCAACTATCGATACTTTCGTACAATAGGAATAACTTTTCAGTTTTGTTTCTCTCTCATTTATTATTTGGAGCTGTTTTAGTTAAGGGGTAGATACATCACAAATTAATGACGTTTTATAGTATTTTTAAAGAACTAAAAATTTACCGGAAGTAAGATTTTAAACAAATGTACAGAATCTTTAAGCAATACTCAATGTAGAATAAAATCTCAAAACTAAATTTATAACTCAACGTCTGGGAAAAGTACACAATTCTTTGTGAGTTTGCGTAATCAAGAACTGATCTAATGTCGTCGAGTTCACGGGATGCCAAAACAAATTATTTGGCTTCTCATTGGAAATGCATAACACGTCTAACCATGCGACTACGAGAAGGTTTTTAAAAGTATTAGAAACACACACACACACACAGTTTCTTTATCATAGCCCGCCTTGTAGGGGCCGCGGTAATCTTGTTTGATAAGAGTCGCGGATTAGCAAACGGAGGGTTGGGAGTTCCAACTAACTTAAAGACCGTCATGCAGGTGGGGACTCGTGCACGTTAAATCTGTCGTTGCCTTAAATTTTCGAATTTTGGTGCGGTGTAAAACTTTGGAGAGTGGGTACCAACTCAGGTGTTCACCTCGTCATCGAACAATGGCTCAAAATTACCAAGTATTGCCCTCGGATCTTTCCCTTTGCGATTGATCCCGGACCGTGGCCAATAACCCGTGTGTTTGTTGCTTCCAGTGCGAGGTAAATTCAACAATTAACCCCACACATTACAAAAAAACATTCCACGGCTTACAAAGCCTTGATTGTTTTAATTTTTAATGATATAAAAATAAGAAAAAAATACTCGAAGGAGACCCCCGACTATACTATAATATGCCGCCTTTCTGTATGATAAAAGAAACCTTGGCTCATAATTTAATAATTCACCTCCCCACAGTCCCCTTTCCATAGAAATTTATGGATGGTTTAAACATGTCCATCCTAACCACAGGGTTAGTTTGTAAAGTTACCCTCGCATTTATCAAGTTGCTTTAGTTAACAGGTAGAGGCATCACAAACAACAGTTTATGACGTTTTATAGTATTTTTTAAACAAACTCTCTCTCTCTCTCTCTCTCTCTCTCTCTCTCTCTCTCTCTCTCTCTCTCTCTCTCTCTCTCTCTCTCTCTCTCTCTCTCTCTCTCTCTCTCTCTAAACTTACCGGGTTTGAAATTTCAAACAAATGTACAGAATCTCTAAGAGCACTACTCTGTGGAATAATATCTCAAAACTAAACTTATTACTCAACGTCTGGAAAAATTACACAATTCTTTGTGGCTGTGCGTAAACAAGAACTGATCTAGTGTCGGCGAGTAATGAAGGAGCGTAACTGTATCGGAAATTGGAATAATCCCTTATCCACGCACGTCTTCTTGGTCCTTGGTTCGAATCCCGGCCTGGCAAGAGATGTTCGTAATATTTCGGAAGAGTGTTGAAACACAGAGTGTGAACACAGGAATTTGATTATTTCATAAACAAAATGGAGCTAGCTTTCTTATAAATTCTTCGTTGGAAAAAATGATAGTAACAATGCCATATTTCGTGTAGTGTTTTGTTTTCACACTTTCTCACGTTCTTTTCAAGAGAATGCACGATAACTATGACACGCCTTACTGTTCTCTCAATAGAATGTCCCCAAACAGACACAAACCAAAGGGAAAGCCTCTGAAGAAGCCTTTGGTTGGTTCAAGTTTCCAACTCCAAACCTTTTGATTGCTAATCCGCTCCTCTAGCAAACAGCCTACTACGGCCCTTGGTGGGAAAATAATATGTTTATACATCGTTAAAATTAATTTGCGGTCATACTGATCACTTCCCTACTTCTTGTGTTAATAGTAAAAAGTACTAACTCTTGCTCCATGATAAGATTTCCTTTTGATTTGAAAAATAAGACATATATATATGTAATGTTCGAATTCATCTAAAAATAGTTTGCAAATGCCTTTTGCTTATTTCTATTAGTACATTCTTTTAGGAATATTTTGGAGTTATGGTTGTATGCTGTTTAAAATAAAGCTCGTTTTCAAAATTTTATTTGCCTATTACCAAAGCACATACTTTTTACAAATGGTTTAACATGAATCTAATGATTAAAGAATGTATTTTGAACATTATATGTGTTCATCATGTTCTTAGTGATACTAATTCAAATGAGAGAAATCAGAAATTTTTTACTTTCCATGCAATCCATTGCTTAGTCACAGTTTTTCTTGCATAGAGCTTACTTCTCCCAGTGGCGAACCAAGTCAAGTGGGGGCCCCAAGCGTTAAAATTTTCGGGGGCTTCAAACTCAAGGAAGAAAAAAGTTTCAAGAAAACTCTCATTGAATTATTAGCAAAAAGAAAATAAAAAAATTCCATACCTTAACACATTAAATAAATTTATTTAAAAAAAAAAAAAGATTTTTTTTACATGAATTTCTGTCTTGCTTTATTTTTTGCGAATTCGTCAATTATTTTGGTAATATAAATTCGGTTTTAAATTTTTTGATACGTGCAAAACATTTCTTTGAAGGCGCGATAGATGTCTGGTGTGCTTTTTATGGTCTCCTCGTTTTCCTTTTTGAAATATTAAAAAATTGTCAACTTCATCTTCAAAAGTACTAACATGAATGCATTTTTGTAAATTACATATTTTAATAGTTTTTTTTATCCAACTTCCAGTTAAAGCCTCTTTTATATGGGTTAAACGAAGTTTTATAGCTAATACAGCATCTGCCCCTCTTGCTGATCATCTTGTATATTATAAACTCTTTTCACTGCACTTAAAGAAACACATTGTAAAGACGCTGTCACATCTTTCCTTGAACACTAATGAATAGACATTTTAAGACCTCGGGGGCCGCTTCGTAATGGCCACTACGCGGCCGCTTAGTCCGCGTACCGCTTAATCCGCCTCTGACTTCTCCACAAAGGAAATAAATATAGTTTTGATATTTATTGTTTTAAAATTTTATTTATGGATTATTGACGCTTATATTTTCTATGAATCGCTAAACAAGACTCCAATAACTGAAGAATTCAACACGCTTCAATGGAAACCTCTCGAAACTCTGGTACTCCTCGCAATATGTATTGGCGATACTTTCGAAATAATAGATATAACCTGTGCTTCATTTCTATTCAACTCTTGAAATTGTTATCAAATTTGTTTCAATTAAAATACTTTCCACTACGCCACATTAGGTATTCTGTGGAAATTGTGATAAACCCTTTTAAACTTAAAGGTAATTGTAGAACATTTCCATTCACGCCTAAGAACTCTTCCTGCGGTTTGGTTGCTCAAATTTGTAGTTTTTCATAAAAACTCTAGTTATGTTCCTTAGTACTCGTACTCATGCACTTTTCAAACAATAATTTAGTTAATTATTTCCAATATTGCATAGTTGTCCTTTTATATTTCGCAAGGGATCTGCATATGGTGAGTAAAGGTTAACAAGTACGATGACCCTGATTTTTTTTAAAGAATAAATCCTCTACGTAATCTGTAGTTGCAAACCGGTTATTTTAAAATAAAATAGATGTCCTTAATTGAGTGTTAATCGCTTTCAATGAATTGAATACATACCCAAATATGTGTAAACATAACTAAATAAGATTTTTGTGCTACGCTAATTAAACACAAGAACTTGGCGCATAGGAATTATAATCTATTTATATGATGCGCAAAAGATGCTCTATTTTTTATTAAATACAGCAATAAAATCAAATAAAAAAGGCATACTATGTTTTCAACGATTCTTATTTTCAAATCATACTCAATTTTATCGTGAAAAAACTAATAATACACTGTTGAATAGCGAACAATCGCCTTTCAAGAAGCAAATCCCTTGAGGATAGACAGATGCCTGGTAAAACCGCGAAACAGGGTTTGTGGCAAAACAGTAGTTATAGAAAACTACAATGTATAGCCACCAGCCAAAATCATAAAAGGGTATGAAAACTTTTTCTGGACCCGAGACCTTTTATAGCCCGTCGGTCAAAAAGGTAAGAAAAATTCTTTGACAAATTTTTGTCTTATCTGATCGGATATGAAAGGTCAAAAAAGGTTTTAATTTTTTCCCGACGGGATATAAAAGGCCAAGCTTGACATGAATCTGGACACGGACCATCTGAGTCATCAATCGCTTGACATGGGGGAAAACAAAAGTAGAGAGTGCATCGGGGTTGGTGCACGTTAAATCTGTAGGTGTCAATTGAATGGGAAAGATACCGACCCATTTTGATGAAGCCAGTGGCCTCGAATTCAATTTCCGACCCAACCAATTAATCCTACAGACGGTGTTCAGATTCTGCGATTGAAAAGGTTAACATAATGTTCTTCACACCAAGATTGACTACGTTTTCATCAGCATCCCTTTTAGAAAACTAGAGTTTCACTGCATCAGTAACCCTTTGCAGCCATTCCCATGTGTTCTTTTTAAACAATATTTGCTCTATGAGTGTCTCAGAATTTGATCAAAGCGTTGATAGACAGGAATGAAAAAGATACCGGCCTCGAATTCGACCCACTAAATAATCCAATGAAGGGGTCTGCGATTGAAATTTCAATTAGCTCATTCGATCGACATCCTGAAATTTTTAACAAAACGTTTTTCTCACGGCTCAACAAACTGAGGCACCACATGATACCAAGTCTCTGAAATGGTAGGCATGCCCTTTCCAAGTCGGCCATTTGCGATTGGTCATCCGAAAACATTCAACACACAAAATTATGATGGTATTTTTTAATTAACGTCACACTGGAGCAACACAACGGGCTATTGGTGACGGTCCGGTATCAACTCCGAAGGAAAGAGAGGTCTGAAGACAGCACCTCGTTATTTAGAACCATGGTCAGATGACGAGGATATACCTCAGCTGGCACCAGACTTTCTAAATTTCCACATTGTTATCTGACCGTGGTTCAGATTTACGTGGTGTTGTACTCGGATCTTTCCCGTCCGCAATGATCCTGGACCGTCGTCAATAGCCTGCTGTGTTGCTCCAGTGAGATGTTTATTAAAATACATACCTTCCAAATTTTCACGCCAACGTGAGGATATTTGAGACCACGGCAGATTTAACCTGCACCCTCCCCCCTTTGTACAGTATGGGCCGACCAACCGGTATAGTAGTTAAGGTGTTAGCCTCTGGATTGGAAGTTCCTGGTTTGAATCTGGGTCCGGGCATGGATGTTTGTAAGCGTATGGTTTAGAGGCGGCTGGTGCACCTTAAATCTGTCATTGCCGAAAGTCCTCACGTTGGGTTGGTGTGAAAGTTTGGAGAGTGGGGTGACAGCTCAGGTGTTGCCTCGTCATCTGAACGTGGTTCAAAATTACGAGGTGTTGTCCTCGGATCTTTCATTTAAAGGATTAATCCCGAAAGTCGTCAATAGCCCGTTGTGTTGCTCTAGTACGACGTTAATAATTATAAGTTACGACAAAAAGGGCTATTTCTTAGTTTTAAAAAAATCGAACTTTTCTTTGGTATGTAAGATATTTTAATGTCTATGAAAACAATTTTGTTGACATTTTGTACTTAAATACTGATTAAAAATATATCACTGCTTGTACATATCAGTCAGTCATTTGTTTCGATGTTTTCACTCGTTTCCGTGCAATCAAGTCTCGTATGCGCTTGACGGTGAGTACCTGTAGATGGTCGCACTCAGGCTGCCGCTTCATCCATTTTAGCGTTGTGTCAAGGCATTCAAACGCCTTACTAGCTGACGTTCACGAGTCTGGTTCAGTAGCAAGTCGTCATCTTCCGAGTCGTCAGTGGGTTCTCTCACACTTTAAATGAGTTCATCGTCACTGAGAATTTGGAATCCAAGGTCCGAAGAATCATACACCAGCCACTCGCCTACGTCTTCTGTTCTGCACTCGGAACAACCAGGAATTTTCACTATGTTTCTTATGTCCCCGACTGACACTTCCTCCTCTTCGTTATTATCATTCATCGATACAAAACTTTTAAAAAGCGGATTTTTCTTTCTCTTTTTTTCTCAGAGCGATCCGGATAACTGGAGTTCGAATAATTAGAGTTCTACTGTATAAGATTTTTTGCTATCGATTCCCCCCCTCCAAACTCAATTCCGGTTCCGGTATCCCCAGTTACCAGAGGCCGCGGTTGACCGGTTGAAGAGCAGCGGATTGACAACCAAAGGGTTGTGAGTTCAAAACTACATCCAACCAAATACTGTTATGTGCGTGGGGCCGGTGCATGTTAATTCTGTCATGGCCACAAATGTCTCCAAATTGGCTTGGCATAGAAGTTTGTGGAGTGGGATCCCATCTTTGGCGTTGATCTCGCCTCGTGGTTCAAAATTGCGTCATCGTATCTTTCCCTTCGGTATTGATTGGCCCAGTTGGAAGAGTAACGGATCAGCAACCGGAGGGTTGCGAGTTTGAATCCAACAAACAACGTCGAGTACAAATGGGTCTGGTACAAGTTAAATCTGTCGTGGCCTCAAATGTCTTCACGTTAACGTGGTGTGGAAGTTTGGAGAGTGGGGCGCCAGGTCAGGTGTGCCTCGTCATCTGACCGTGGTTCAAAATTACGTGGTGTTCTAGGATCTTTCCCTTAGGGGATTGATCCCGGACCGTCTCCAATAGCCCGGTGCGTTGCTCCAGTGCGACATTAATTAATTACATACCTACTCCAGCTATCGATGTCAAGCCAAGCTACTGAAAAACGGATACGGATTAAAAATGCGATTTTATTAAAACCTTTATAGGCTTTTTAATTAAGGTCGCACTGGAGCAAAACAAGGAATTATTAATTTTTTAAAAAGAAAATGCCCTGGTTTCCGTAAGAAGTGTTTATTCTACCGAGTACTAGGCCGTGTGTTGTGTGATATGTTTAAAAGATTCCTTCAAAACAAAATTGACCACTTTTAAATTGGTTAGAATTTAAAATTGTGTGTAAGGTTATATGGTAATTGCGGCATATGGTGAAGAATTAATAATGACATAATCTACATTATTTAAAATATCATAATTAGTAATCTAATATAATTTAAATATCGTGCCTAATTTATTAATCATATACCTTAATTAATTCAAAATAACTATCTAATTTAAAATGAAACACCTCTTATCATTTAATTTTATTTATAATTATTATAATTAATGATTTTACTTACGGTGTCATTGAAAGTTGTAATTCTTTTTATTAAAATCTTAAATCGTTTGAATGGGAATTATAAAAAACCCAGACACTTACAATATAAAAATATCCATAATTGTTTCAATTGAGCAATAGTTACTCAGGGCATTTATCTGGAAGAGAGTATCCATTTTTTAGAATTTGAATCAGTCTAGGTTTATGCTAATTATAACAATTATAGGTATATATTTCCTATGAGAGGCATTCTTTGTGTAAATAAGTGGCTATAGTGCTTCTTTGGCGATACGTGTTTCCTCTAGATATCCAATTTGCATCAACCTTCTAATGAAATAGACGAAGCATATGGGAACAGTTTCATACTAATTCTGCCGATCGCTAGGCTTGAATATCTGTCATGTGGTTATGGGAAAATGTATGAATCCTAATGAGGGATAAACTGTTGACTAATTAAAGCGGCTACCCAGCGTGATTAAAAATTCCAATGTGCGCTTCGATGGCCAATAGACACAACTCGATTCGTATACATGATTTACCATTCTGAGACCTTACGACAGCGACTTTGCCCACATGCTGTTTCAGTAGAAGGTCGATGGTATTCTTAATGTGATGTCATTTGGCTTGTTTTTCGATCATGAGTTCATCACTTCGCCAATACAAATTCCAAATTGAAAAATAATAGTTGATTAGTTCACGCTAGTTAAATTAAATGCCAAACGTCCTGAAAACGACGGTAAGTTACGTTTTAAAGTAACCTCGATATGTATCATGTTAGAGCTTTCAAGTAGCGGAAGTAAAATCTTCGCAATCCGTCAGGTTTGTTTACAAAGGTTCGTGACAAAGAAAATCCCACCCACAGATGACACCTCCTAGAGATAAAGCCTTTACGCTACTTTATGACGTCACCGAATAGTCTGACTACGCTGTAAATGTAAACCCTTGCTTTTACCTCTCAAGTTAGCTTTGTGTGCTGAATTTTTAAGCTTAAAAAAAAAACCAAGTTAATCTGCTTCTCGAAAATTGTTTCCAAATGATTTTCAAGCCTAATCAGCTATTTTAGACGGCAATATTTTTAGTAAAACAACTGATTTCAATTCCCATTGCAGATTTTTGTAATTCAGTATGAACAATATACTTGATAAATATTATAAATTTTACTTATTATAGTAGAATTTAAATGCATTTATGAATAAGAATGAACATAGAATTTATGAATAAGTTAGAGTGATCTTTTTTCAATGTAAGCTTTTCTTATAAACACTTTGAACCTAAAATAAAACACATTTTAGATTCTTTTAAATGTACTACACTTTCAACTGTGTATAACTATTTTCAAGAAAAATAAATTTAGAAACATTAATTCTGTATTTTTCACTTAAGACAATTAATTTCAAGCTGTAAAATTATTTCCTTTATGCAGGTAGCCACTAAATTATTTTTACGCAGAATGATTAATAGAAAGGTATATAGAATTCAGATCTCAAATTAAACCAATTTATTCACACACAATATCAGAAACATTTTTAAAATTATATTTGCAAAAAAAATGAAAATTTTAAATTTAAATTTTGACAGGTTTTTGGTTTTTTATTGGCCATTTCCTGTGTTTTCCATATCCACTTTTCTACAATCCAAATATCGCATTGAAGCATCAAGTATGGACACATATTCCTATTTTGAAAATTTTTATTTTGGCCTTTTACAAATTTTCTTCTGTAAAATGGAATCACTTGTTTCTTGAAGTAATTATTTAACAAAACATTTACGCCTACCCACACAATATGTTTAATAATCCACTCCAAATAAAGCCCATTTCGACAGATATCAATAATTGGAAACAGATTTTGATCAAATCAAGAATGACAACAGTTGCAACACATCTTTGGTTTTTTAACGCTAAAAATTACCCCTAGGAGGAATTTTTACGAATTTTACTCTTGGAGATGTTGCCACAGAATACCAAATCTAGGAAATACACAAGTGTTACTTTCTCGTGTAAAAATTGATTTTGAAGCCATAAGTGTGAAAATAGTAGTTTTATTTTTTATTTTTGTTCTGCTATTGAAAAAAATACTTTTAGGATCCCTTTCCCTATGTAAAAAATTTTAATTTTGCTTTTTTGGTTTAGAATTCTTGCCACTGAGCAAAATTTTTATTTTCGGTATCCGGACACGTTCGAGACTCTTTAAAAAAAATTTGGTACGGAAACATTTTAATGATATTTTTATGTTTAGTGTTATTAAACAATAGCATTGAGCTATAAATATTTAAAATATATATTAATAAGTTTGTAAAAATGATAATTATGCATGAAATTTCCAATGTGCTACATGAAAATCTACAAACAATTTGAAAGATGATGCTACCAAAATAAACTAAATGCATTTTTCTAGGAAATGAACTAGAATCAAAATGATATTTAAATAAACAAAAATTTTACTAGCGATCGAAAAAGGAATACAAGATTTTTGATAGTTTTACAGTCCTAGTTCTTAAGTAAATGGGTAAAATTTAAAAACTTTTCAACTCAGTTTAATTTTTTTTCTAGTTCATTCCCTAGACAACATTATAAAGAACAAGTTCTAAAAATTTTACGACAGTCCATTAATAAATTTTTGTGTTATAACATTTGAAGTGAGGAAATAATGCATAGATATTAATTTTGAGAGAAAATAGTTTGAAGTGTATCGTTTGCTCTCTCTTGCTTCTACTGTTTGTGTAAACAATTTTTTTCTTCACTTCTCTTCAAAAAAGTTCATAATATTTCCAAAAGAAAAACCATTTGAAAAAATTTCTAAAATTATATTTACAAAAAAAAAAATGAAAATTTTAAATGAAAATTTTGACAGGTTTTTGGTTTTTAATGGCCATTTCCTGTCTTTTCCATACCCACTTCCGGTTTTCCCGCCTAAATTAAAATCTTAATATTACTGCAACTAATTAACTTAGAGGAAAATAAAATCGTCTTTGGATAGTCAAATAAATACTCTATCAAATAAGATAAAAAACTTTTTTTGGGAATTTTTAGTCAAAAATGACATTTTTAACGTGTTCGGATACCTTAAACATTTTTAATTATAAATATGGATAACATAAATAAATTGGTCAAATTTTCCAAAAGCTTTTTCTCCATACCGTTGCATACCTTTTTATGTGATGTTTACAGTATTTCTTTACATTATTAACAGTTTTCTTTTGTTAATATTTGCTTTCATTTTGTTTCAGATATTTAAAAATGAGGAATAGACCAAAAGAAAGAAAGATAGGCCTACTATCTGTAGAACATATGAAAGCTGCAGTGTTTGTTGGAAGTTGTCGTGGGAAAAAAATACCTTAACAAATAATTTAAAGGACTAAAGGATTTTCTTGCAGAAAAAGTTTTTATGGGAAAATTTTCTATCAATCCAAATGAAGGTTGAGTTATTGTTTTTGTCCGGGCGTCAAGTCTCTTTGCTTGTTTTTCGAATACAATTGATGCGCGTGGCCAGTCCGGGGTTACCCGTGGCTAGGGACTGCAATACGGCACGATTTTCAATCCGGTCGGATCCGGCAGGATTGGAATTTTGTTAATACGTCTATCTAACCAGTATGTATTTTTCCAAAATCGGCTGAGTGAAAGTAGGTTTAAAGGGATATTATTTCAAATTGTCAAACAAAACGTTTATTTTAGCCTTAGGAAAATCAACTTTATTAATAACTATTCATAGGTAGGAAATCAGTCACCAACAATTAATTGTAGTAACTATTAGTACTGCTAGTAGTAAGTATTAAACGAATTGATTATGATCAGTCTTACTAGTTTACACCCAAAAAACATCAGCTTGTTTTATACGTAGTACTTTTCTATTTATATAAAATTAAGTAGTCTCTATCTCTGATGTCGTTGAGCAAATGACATATAAATTGTACCTAACCTTGCCTCATACTGACACAAAAATATAATCTTTGGCAGTATTTGGTCAACATAACAAACAAGGGAACTCTTAATTCTTCTTAATTGCTTAAATCGAAGTTATATAATAATGAAAATCACTTTTTAGTTTGAAAGAACCAATTAAGGAAACAAATCGTATTAATTGTGTCATCCCCACCCTATTTCTCAATGAACTAATAACTAATAACGCAAATATAACCAGCGGCCGAGAAGAAGGCCCTCTCAGCTTCAACACTAGTTGGTTTAACCGTCATTAAGTATAGTCCTACATACGAGACAAATATTTTCCTTTGACTCCATTTCATATGAAGTCATTCCTTTCTTCAGTATTTTCTCAAAATCTGTTTCTTTTCTAAAGTTTGTCTTTTTGCAATAGTCTTCATTTTCTTGAAGAATTTGCTTTTCTAATTCCTCTTTATTAAATAAAATATTATTGATAGTTTAATTTATTATTTTTGCTAGAATTCTCCAAACTGATGATTGAAAAATATAAAATCGATTAATTCACAATCGATTGCTTAATAAACGATTTCGCAACTTTAAAGTTGGGTTTGAAAAAATCGATTATTTAATTTAAAAAAAATCGGGTATCGATCCGGACCGGATTCGATAGATGTTGCCGGATCCGGTAGGTAGCTAAATGATGCCGGATCCGCCGGATTACCGGATCCACCGGATCGGATTGTAATCCCTACCCGTGGCCCTTTATGAAAGCTTTGAATACGTCTCAGTTTTTTCATCTGAAAGTTCGCACACATAATTCCACCATGCAACTCGAAGTCTTCCCTTCTTGAATTCGAACCAATTTTGACCTTCTTGACCACAGGGACGTGGTACCCCGGTTGGAAGAGTAACGGTTTGGTCACCGGAGGGTTGCGAGTTCGAAACTCGATCCAACAAAAGATAGTCGTGTACGATTGGGCAGGTGCACGTTGAATCTGTAGTGGCCTCAAATGTTCTCACGTTAGCGTAGTGTGGAAATGTGAAAAGTGGGGTGCCAGCTCAAGTGTCGACTTCGAATCTGACCGCGGTTAAAATTTATGCTGTGTTTGGATCCTTCTCTTCGGAAATGATCCCTGATCGTCGCCAATAGCCTTTTGTGTTACTCCAGTGCGACGTTAATTCAACTACCTGCCTTAAAATAACATATTTTCAATGGATTCTATTCTGAGGAAATTAGCAATAGAATGTTTTAAAAGGATTCTAATCTGAGGAAATTAGCAATAGAATGTTTTAAAAGGATTCTAATCGAAGAAAAGTACCCCTAAAATCTTTCCAAAAGATTCTATTCTGCAAAATAGGCTAATAGAATCGTTTTATAGAATTCTTTTCCAAGGAAAAGAGCAACAGAATCTTTTAAAGCTTAAAAGAACGTATGGGTTCTTTAGAGAGATGTGGATATATAGTTATTAAATATGTTGTGAGGTAAAATCAACATTTCACTCGCAAATCTCACGGCCTGGCTCTCAGAAGGTTAAGTGTGGACGAACCTTGGTTTACTCTTAGTCACAAGAAATTAAGTCCTTAGTTTACTTATGGCTCATAGTGTCCATAAAATACATATATATACAGCAATAAAAGACAGCCTATAAAAACTTTAATGCTTGTTTTCTCAAAATGATACAAGATGAATCACTTTGGTTAAGAACCCATCACGTTTAAAAATTATGTTAGTGATAATATATTACATAAAACTGGCTACTTTAAGAGGGTTTGTTAACCCTTCGTATTTAACCCTCCTGGTTGTTGTCTCGGCGAGATATCTCTCGTCATGAGCAAAGCTGACAAGACATAGATGGAAGAGTTTTCTCCTTAATAGAAGAATATTGACCAGATCTGGAATTCGTCATCATAAAAGAAATCGCGAACACCGTGATGACGAGATATCTCGCCACTCATTTTTTATATTACATTAAAAATTTTGCGAGGGGGGGGGGTTAAAAAAATGTTTTTATTCTACGCCAGACCTCAGCCTTAGCGTCATAAGTCTGTCGGCAGCCCAATGAAGTTTTGAAACTGAAATAAAACAAGAAAATATATCAACATTATATTATTCACTGTGTCGTCAATAGGATTAGGATATGTATTCAGGTGGGATTCTGCCATCTAATAGGATCACGAAAAGGACAAGTTGACGAGTCTGATAATGAAATTCGGTGAGATGATTTTGAAGGTAGCCGTGAACAGTGAGAACGCGTAAAAAAGCGACTACTGTAGCTTTCTGTAGATACTCTGGCAACTGAGACCTTGCCAAAGAGTTCCAGTCTTTTTCTTTAGTTATTTGTAAGTATTAAATCTGGAATGTTTAATTTTCGTATTTATAATCCTTTTTACTGTATGGTTTTCAATAGGAGGACATAATTGGGACAATTCAGAACCGGCATTAGCTTAACCACCCTCCAATTCATTACCATGAACACCACAGTAACTGGGGACAAACATATCCACTGCAGTGTGATATTTCGGCCACTGACAATAATATAATTTATTGAAATTTGGCACCTGGAAATCAATGATGAGCAACTGCGAGAGACTGATGTAGGCAGACCTAGATTGTGGCTTGAGAGTCAGCCAAAACTACTACATTAGGTATGTTTCTTTCATGTTAAACCTTGAATTATAAAAATCAATGTAGGCTGGCCTGGATTGTGGTTTGAGAGTCATCTAAAACGACAACGATAGGCTCGTTTCTTACGAGTAAAATATGGGAGAGTAAAAAACAATGTAGGCTGGCCTTGATCGTGTCTCAAGAGTCAACACAAATGCAACATTAAGTTAGTTTATTCCGTTTAAAAGAACGGAAGGGTAACCATAAGCATAAAATAACAAAAGCGTCAAACGCAATTAATGGTATTCGACACTTCGTTGCTATAAAAATGAATTTCACGTTTAAACTGCTGTAACCAAAGATTAATTTTTAATCGAACTGACTCTTTATTAAACTTGTGTGAACTACATTAAACTTTTTCACCAAATTAACTATCTTATTTTATAGCATTTCATAAGATTTAAGATATATTCTTTTATTTATAAGAATATATCTTAATAGGTAATTAAAAGTATTGTTTTTTTAGTGTAAATTAAATGTGATGAGTAGCTTCACCACACACTTAGCTTGTTCATCCGTTCTCAGTCTCGTCTGCAAAGGTCCCTACTACAGACATGTTTGACATCCCTCTTCATTACAGAAATTTTCACAGTAGAGAAAATTCAAAGATGCCGTTTGACAGAAACTAACGTCTTCTATAAATTCAAACTCATAAAATTTGCATAAGGGACCGTCTTTATATTAAGTTGATCACCAACTTCATAATTTCCTATGGTAACCCCCTATTTCGAAACACAGTTTCGAATCTGTATTAAAATTTACTTCAGAAACCAAATTTCATGTCATCAGGTCTTACCATTTAGAAGATATGAGTACAGAAAAATTTGAGTTTTTAATGTTAAATCAGTTTCTTACACTTTTATGCACGTCTTCCAAACAATATTTTATAGTGCTGATATTTTGTACCATGTTACTGTTAAAAAAACCCAAAGAAAATCCACCTAAAATTTTATTTAAAAAATAGTTTTTAGTATGCAAAATTAAGTATTAAATTAGTCTGAAAAATTATGAGTTGGAATCTTATTATATATTGTTGGGAATCGATTCAGAACTTCTAGGGTGTGGCCGTGTAAAATTTCAGCCCATTCCGATAACTAGATTTTGAGCTACATTAAATTTTCCTCATTCTTGCGATTTTAAGAGGGCAGAGAAAAGTTTAAAACATGGCAAAAAAATTCTCGGATCGTTTGCACTTGCATAGTAAATATGCATAATAATGTAATTCTCAACTCTGTTTACACTTGCGTAGTAAAAGTAATAATTCTCGGATCGCTGAAAAATTCGAGAAGTTATAACAATTAATCTCGATCTACAAATAGCGACTTTCTATTTCGAGATGATCCCTGAAATTAGTACAAACTTTAAAATTGAATATCTCGGGATATAAAGGGAGTAGTCATGTACTTTCATATATAGACTAATTTTACGATGTAGAATTTGATTATGGCATCAAAACGGTGTTTCCATTAGAAATTTCGTTGTTTCTGCAAAATTTGATACGAAGACGTCCCTTTATGTAATTTTTTTAGTTTGAATTTGAATTTGTAGAGGATGTTATTCCCTATTGAATGATACTTTTGAATTTGCTCTAGTAAGAATAGTGATCGAAATAAAGAAAGTGGTTTGTTTTTTCCGTGACTGCACATTTTTATGAAATTTTTACGAGATGAGTCTACTTGGAATCTCAATAACTGAAATCACCCTCGGTTGCCAAGTAAACCGCTTGTTCATAACCATAGAATGTACAGTGTAATGGAATCCGCTGTAGAGTTACTGTTGTGTTACAATTATGAATATTGAATTACTTATAAAGTGTAACAAGAAAACTTTCATACAAATCTGTTAAGGAGAAAAGGTGCTGTGGTGGTATAGATGTTTTCAAATACATGATTTTTAATCCGTCAAAACTCCGTATCAAACTGATACATAGGAAAGAATTTCAAGCAATCTCTCCAGTCTTAAAATAAGTCTGGATAGGGAGTCAAATTAACATCGTACGGGCGCAACATAACGGGTAATTAACAACGGTCTAGGATCAATTCTGAAGAAAAATTTCCAAAGGTATTTACTCAATGTAAGGGTGTAAGGGCGTACGTCCATCGATCATTATTCCTTCCCATATCGTGACACCTACACTACCAAAACGGTCACATTTCACAATGTTCGAAGAAAGATTTCGCTTTCCTGACTCCCTCCTCACGTTGGGTTGGCGTGGAAGTTTGGAGAGTGGGGTGCCAGCTCAGGTGTTGCTTCGTCTTCTGACCGTGGTTCAAAATTACGAGGTGTTGTCATCGGATCTTTCCCTTAAGGGACTGATCCCGGACCGTCGTCAATAGCCCGTTGTGTTGCTCTAGTATGACGTTAACTAAAAGTTACCATTACCATTACCCGACTCCCTCCAGATAAAAAAACCGCTCATAATCATATGTTAAACTAAACCTCGACTCATCAGTGGTGTCGACTAGTGATACGACATCGACAGCAAAACATCGATGTTCAAAACTACAACATCGATGTTGATTATGCATCGCCCCCAAACTATCGATGTTTTTAAAAATCAGCGTATTTAAACTTTTTTCCCCTTTTCTTAAAACTGGTTTAGCAACTAGTGATGCGACATCGGCTCCAATACATCGATGTTTTTTATAAAACATCAATGTTTTGAAAACATTGACATCGATGTCGCATACCTACTTTTCAGACCCTTCACCCTTGGTCACTTTGGTCTATTGTCTGTTTATAAAAATTATGCTACTTGGTTATTTTTAAAATTTTTATAACGATACTTTTTTCATTTAAAAATAAAACTTCAACAACGTAAAAACATCTACAAGTAAAAACATCGTTGTTACAAAAACATTGACCCCAAAACATCGATGTTAAATTCATCGATGTTTTTTGAAAAACATCGATGTTTTGAAAACATCGACATCGATGTCCTATCCCTAGTGTCGACAGGCCCTGATTTATCATTAGGCCCGTGAGGCATGGGCCTAGGGCCCCCATAATTTAAAGGGCCCCTAAGTTTCCAATGTATCTAAAAAATTTTAAAAGTTTTTAAGTGGTTTACATAAATTATTGGGTATTTAAGTAAATGTCCGTCGACCGTTTCCCCCACTATCACATTCTTGTAATTACATTAATCATCTAACTATTATGTTTTTAATTTTCATCTGATTTATTTTGTTTTGCCAAGAGTTGTAAGTAATGTCACGATTTTCTCAAACTTTTTGGTGACATCTGTGAAACGGTCAACAGTCAAATACGCAAGTACCAATTATTGTTATGAAATTAGTTTTTGTGATGAACAAATAACATGGGGGCCCCTTCCTGCGTGTTGTGCCTACTATACCAAATTTTCTAAATCGGGCCCTGAGTGTCGACCCCAGTTCTGATCTTCTTCGCACCAATTAAAGTGATCCCTCTTGTATTGTGAAAACAGTGAAACACATACCCTTGGCTTTCTGGTAGGAATGCCTGTTTCATTAACCCTCCTGTATGCAGTTTGCCGTTGATACAAAAATTCCCATGGCGTCTGCAAGCTCTGAACTTAACTGCCAAGACTTCCTATTATTGCCATATATCGATCTTGAGGCGGTTGTTATATTTTTACGACCTTATCCAGACCTCCTTACAACAGTTACAGAGTTCTGAATATCTACAGCGAAGAGACTGTCTGTCTTTTAAGATATTCACACATAACGTCGAATAGAAATGAAAGGCATGGTGTTTACAACCTTGCAAATTAGTTACAATGTTTCCCAACAGATGGCAGCAGGATAAATCTCATAGTTAAAGCTTATACAGGAGAAACTGGTAAATGTTTACGCTCCCAATATTTAAAAAGTGTACAAGTTCGGGGTAATCAAATATTTAAAGATGAAGTTAAATACCTCAATTTATTCCCAATTGCACTGAGTTAATATTGATTCAAATGTGTTGAAATTCTTACACAATGCGTGCAATATTATATATTCTATTTTTTTATGAATGGTGTAAATGGATATAGAGCTTTTTCAAAACAAATAGTATTTTTAAATCTGCTAACCAAACCTCAAATACCTTCTTATATTGATTACATGATTCATAACAGCGAGTGAATGGTATTTCCCACTCGTACTTTTACAACTAATTCTTCACTCGGAAAAATTTCTATGAAAATTTCCTTTTAAAAAAATTATCTGAAAAGATATAAAAATACACACATTTTTGTATCCTCTTCGTGACAATCACCAAGAGAGTTAAAACTGATTTTTAAAAATATTTTAGACACTTTTAAAAACACCAAAATCTATCGAAAATTTAATTATGTAATTTTATAGTTCAACAATTAATTGATATCAAACGATAGAAAATAATTTTTTAATTATGATAATTTTTGATGGAATTACACTGACAACAACAAAGAACATATCTATATAAATAAGAAAGGAGTGTATGTATACTGAATATTTTCAACCCATTTCAAGCAATATTAAACATTTCTTTATTTTTATATTTAGATAAATTTCATGCTAAAACACCTGAGTAAATATACTTAAATCAACCATAATTTGGTAGTTTTGTAAAAACTGGAATGTCTATTGAGTATTACGAATACTTGGATTGCCTTACCACTACTACTGAAAAAGCAATTATTTTCCTAAAAGTTATTTTTTTATGGAATTTCAGCTCCGATACTTCATTTATTTCAAGTCTTATTTTTGTTCTTTGCGCAATGTAAACGATTTCTGAATATTTGGGGCAGACGGTATTTTTGAAGGAACGGGAATGAAACTTAAACTCGTGTTGATTGATCACAAGCATTATATTCTCTTTCATTCGCTTTAAATTAATTTCACATTCCTAAATTTTGTTCACTTGTTGTAAGTTGTGAAACACAGCGAGATCAAGAGATAACAATAAATCACAAATTAATATCACTAGAATAACTTTTTCCCAACTTTTATTTTGTTTTATTTCGCTGTTTTCTGTTTTAAATATTTATTATTTTAAACAGAAGGGAAGTTATAAGGGTTTAGTAAGACCACATCTAGAATATGCTGTACAATTCTGGGCTCCATATATGAGAAAGGACATAGAATCAATTGAAAGGGTTCAGCACAGAGCTACAAAAATAATAAAGGGGCTAGCAAATTTCGACTATAATGAACGTTTAAGTAAGCTAAACATGTATACACTGGAAAGAAGAAGAAGGAGGGGGGATTTGATTCAGCTTTTCAAGTTTGTAAAACAAGGGGACACAGAGGGCTTAAATTTCAATAGGGATAACAGAACAAGGGGCCATGGGTATAAATTGAATAAGACACATTTTAATCGGGATTTAAGGAAAAACTACTACTTTAATAGGGTAATAGACAGTTGGAACGCGTTGCCAGAAAATATAGTTAATTCAAAGGGAGTGTATGAATTTAAGACACAATTGGATAGTCAGTGGGAATTGGGGAATTCATAAACAAAGGACCAGCCTTGTTGGGCTTGAGCCTGTAGCTGGTCGTCAATATTTGTATTTGTTGTATTTGTATATATTTCTTTCTCATCACACGCAGAACCACCACAAAGCATTCAACTTAAAGTGGCAGGTAAGTCAGAATAAAGCAAATTTTGAGTGTAATTAAGCCAATATTGAAAAATTAATGCCGTTATTGAAAGAATAATAAGCGAAATTCGACAATGTCGCATGTCTGATGCAAGAGTGCAGCAAGTAAAAAAATATTGTTTTGTTGACTATGAGTGTGAGAGCACTCGCCGTAAATTCGTCACACCTTTCGTCATTTTGTAGCTTTGTCATACAGCTAGGGTGTGATGTATGTGAAATATATTACATATGTATGTGTAGTATTTGTATCCAATGTAAGAGAAATTATAAAGATGATGAAAGGTGTTTAAATATTATTTATTCTACGAAAAACATATGTGTTTATATATTGTGATAATCTCTTCAATCTAGACTTAACCAATTCAAACCAAGTAAGATCTAGTATTTTGTTAGCATTAGATAAGAACGATAGGTCTACCACAAAAATGCGTTTTTCTCCGATCGAGAATTTCTGGTTAATATGTCACCTGCCACATTGGTGTTTTGATTGCCTTAAAACCATTTTTGAGTGTGTGGACAGTTATAATTTGTTGTGTGAATAAGTGAAAGTAAGAAGTTCATCGTGCTTCCTAGTTTTGGAATTCTGGTTAAAAATGTTGTTTAAACTATGCTTTTTTTTCAAAATTTTAAATGCTTTACTAATACAAAAAATGTTTCAGCATTTCAATTGCGTTATACAGTTGCCAAATGGATTTAATTTGATTTACATGATAGAAATTGCTATGTGAAATTAAAATGATGACAGTATGGAAGAGCAATATGCATTGTAACAATCAATTTTTTTCTAAATTATCAAAACTTTTGCCCGTATATTTTGCAACTTCAACTTAATTAAGTATTTGAATAACAAACTTCAAATGAAGCGTTTTAGTAGAAAATACACAGGCTATAAATTTTATAACAGTAGGATTAAGAATTCTAAAGTTAGTTTTGAAAGTTCACTGTCTCTTAAATCCAAGTACAGGTGAAAGTCTATTTCAAAAGTTTTATAACAGATGGCAGCACCATAGTAATGTAGGTAGTTTTAGCATTTAATTTAACGAAGTTATGTATTAATCCGTGGTTCACGGATCCTCGGGAGGAAGTGTTACTGAGACAAAGGTTTTTAGCCTGCTTCAGATGAAGCCCCAAATTGCTTTTTGAAGAAAATCTTTTACTGTGCTCACAAGTCTGAAAGTTAATGCAATTTTATGCTATGTTGCTACCACTTAAAATTTAGAACTGTATAAATGCTTAGAATACGTTTAAAAATTTTTGCTGCTTCAAATGTACGAAATAGTTACGAGAATCTGGTTTGTAGTACTTAGTCTTCTCAAAGTGACACCTGTATATAAACACATCCTTAACCAACCTTGTTTTAGAACAGTGGCCTGAAATTCATGATCCGCCACCAACTTTATTGCAAACCGCGCATGAATTATTACAAAATAAAAATAAATCCCCTTTATAAGTAACAAGTTTATTTACAAAATATTCATACCTTTAGTATGCCAAAAGAGAGAAGAAAAAGGTTTAGCTGTCATAGGTATTTAACCTTACAAGTGATCTTGACGAGATATATCGTTCACCAAGATCTGAACAATTTTGCTAATGACGAGATATCTTGTCATCAAAATGTTGCTGATTGGTGATGATGAGATCAAGACCTGGTCAATTTCCTTTTTATGACGAGGTACCTCGCACGCAGAGATCTGGTGAGTTTTGCTAATGACCAGATACACCTCGTCAAGCTCAACCACCAGGAGGGTTAAAACCACCCTCTTTACAAGTCACAAGTTTATTTCCGAAGAATTCATTTATTTAGTGTATCTATTGAAATTTCGAAATGAAGGAGAGAAAGGTTCAGATGGAATATTTAAAGCCATCCTCTTTATAAGTAACAAGTTTATTTTCGAATTTATTTACACCATACCTTTTGTATAGTTTCAAAAGGAAGGAGAAAAGGGCTCAGGTGTCATAAGTATTTAAACTCATCCTCTTTGTACGTAACAAGCTTATTTCCGAAGTATTCATTTAATAAGCATATCTATAGTTATTTTGAAAGGAAGGAGAAAAGGTTCATGTGTCATATGTACTTAAAGTAATTCTCTTTACACGTTACAAGTTTATTTACTAAGAATTCAACAATTTGGCATGTCTTTTCTGATTTCGAAAGGAAGGAAAAGGTTCATGCATCCCAGGAATTGGAATTTCGATACATCAGAAATCGAAATGAGGAAGGTGAGACTACGTCTAAAAGCTTTGAAAGCTCAACTATGTTAAAACCCGTCTTTATTACAAGTAACAGTACAATTAAAACTTGCACTATAATTTTCAGCCATCACTTTTCCTCTATCAGAATCATCAAAACTGGATTAGGGACTCAAATAGAAGTGAAAGTGTTCATCAAATCAAAGTGACGATTTCCTAGCAGGATATTACCGTGGATTAAGATGCATTACCGTGCAATGGCTTCTTAATAATCTTCCTGATTTTTTATTATAGGTGAGAAATATTTATGTAGAAATTCAAGAAAACTCCTTGCAGTATTTATTTCCTTTTTGTACTGTATACCTATGTTAACAGGTTTTCTCCATGCTGCAAAAAATAAATATCCAAACCAATTGAGTGTGGAGTCGGGTTTGAGAGTCTGGACACAAGAACCATTGCACGACTATTGAATGAATGACAGTTAAGTAACAGTAGAACAGTAGTTCTCAAACAAGGGAAGGGTTCCCATAGGGAGATCACAAGGGGGGGGGGCAATAAGTTTATAAGTAATTAAATCTTAAAAATTTTACTCTGAACTGACTTCTGGATGGTATGCAACAAGAGAATCTCCAACTTGGTGACACGGTAGTAAAAGCTATATCATTTTCGATTACCTATGTGTATTAACCGGTTATAAAAACCAAGTATATTTCTCAAGTCTAAACAAAATACAAGCACTAAGAGCTGTGCTATTTCTGATTTAGGGTTCAGATTTGAGAAGCTGTGTTCTAAGAGACGACAGAAATTAGTTTAGAAGTTGTAGTTTTAGTGGTCGGGTTAGTTTCTATTTTACGATTCTGCCGTTTCTGAAGATGAGTTAACTTTTAAAATATGGTTTTGCATTAACTTCTATATTTTATAGTTTGATAGTTGTTACTTATTCCTTAAGATCTAACTAAAAAAGCAAAAATATCCTTATTTAAATAACTTAAGTTTTTTTAAAAAGAAAAGTACGTATGCGAATGTTTTTGACAATGTCTGTTTTCTTCAGTCAAAAACGATTTATCTATTAATTTATCCCATTTATCATTTGTTTCAAGGAGTTCGACAAAATATTTTGAAAATATTTTAAGTTCTTAATTAATAAAAAGTTGGGTCACCTTTTGTCTTTGCATAGTTTTTATACACTTTAAAGTAGTTACTAAAACTAGTCTCTAGCACTCTGAATCTACCCTATCCTTAAAAGAAGTTAACTTTAAGATTAAAAATCACGGTTTTACATATTTAATATTAGCTTGGCTTCCGATTTAATAGGCTCAAATTACAACCCTCTATGAGCTACACATTGATCCGACATGCAACGAAACATCTTATATGCGCATGCGTACTCCGTTTCTGTACAAAAACATATCGATGCGCATGCGTATTTCAGCCAATTTAGCGTCGCAGGATTGATATTGAACCAATGTGTGACCTGCCTTACGTAGAGCTTATTATAGCAATGCAGCCCCTTCAAAAGTGGCACTAGGTAAGATTAAGATTTAAATTACGGAAAAAGGTGGAATTTTACCGCATCAGAAATGGGACGACTGTCTACATGTTATTCTAAACTTCAATTAAAGATATTATCAAGTCGATGACAATTTAATTTTTCTAAAGCTTTGGGGGTGGCTACAGCCCAAATACTATAAGGGCTTCATCAGTCTTCTTTCAAGAGAAAAACCTGTCCATGTTATACTAAACTTCAATTCATGATGTTATGAAATCAACGAAAATTTAATTTTTCAATTGCTTTGGGGTGGCTGAAGCCCAGACATTAAAATGACTTCATCATTCTTCTTTCAAGAGGAAACTCTCTCTCTCTTGTACATGTTATACTGAACTTTAATTGCTTATATCTGTATTAACAAGTGAATGAAAATTAAAATTTTCTAATGGTTTGGGTAGCTGATGTCCATCAAGCGATAGAGCTTCACCAGTCTCGTTTCAAGAAGAAAGCTGGTTCATGTTCATACCGCTAAGACAGTCTCTGACAATCAATCACATTCCCGAATTAAAGCTTGGCATTTAAGATCAAATAAATTTTCAATTGCCGATATAAACAAGTCGATGAAAATTAAAAATTTTCTATTGCTTTAATGGTGACTGAAGCCCATCAGCTGAAATGACTTCATCAGTCAACAAGGAAGCTGGTCCATGTTATACCTCTAAGACAATCTCTGGCAATCATTATTTAATTGAAGCGTGCCATTTGGTATCAGCGCACGTGGCACTACTTCCGCGGTGGTATTTCGAAACTCCTCATTCTCACCCCTCACCTATAGATGTTTCCCATCAGAAATCGAGAATTATAGCCTTTCTACTTTGCCCCAAATTTCCACGAAAACATTAATTTCCGATCTTGAGCATATTTCGCAACCATTCCAGTTCTCTCAGCGTTCCCCGAGCTAAATACACAGGGCTAATTTCTAACTGTCCAACCCGTGTGTAGCCGGAGGCCTTATCCTACTTACAATCATTTCTCTATTAGAGAGGAGAATAGCCGACATGTTCCCGTTCAGAAGCACCGAATGGTATAAGCGAGGGATTTCTTCATTCGGGTTATGTTTCACGAAAATTTTATCTCAATCGCGTTAATGTGTTGTATCATAATATCGGACATGACTTGAGTGTCTGATATACCCATGGTTTACCTCCCGTGATTTAAAATGTTTGTCCTTTTCCCCCTTCAGCCTGCTCCAGATCAAATAGCACCTTGAACGAGCTTGAAGCGCCCCACCCTTTATTAAATTCTAGGGCATACATATATTTTCACCAAAATTGTCAAAGCTAATGTCCAACAACACCTAGATAATTCGTAAAATGAATCAATTAGCCATAATATTTAGAATGTTGTATGAATTATAGCCAGAAACTAATGAAGGATTCAATTGAATCAAAAATATTGCACCTGAATCAGTGGATATTGTTCTTAGTTTTCATGTTAGTATGATTTTCCTCTGGGTGTATTCCTTTCTTCTGTATCAGTAAATATTTCTTTTTGCGTATGTAAATTCATGGACAGTGCTTGTTGTAGCTTGGCCAAATATGACCCTTTTGGCATAAAACCGAACCCAATCAACTATATTGACCTATCTTTGTTGTGCTCCCAAACGGCAGAGGGAACTTGAGAGTAATGAGCCCGAATCAGACCCCAGTGTCTTCATTAATCCGTTCTATTCACTGATGAATCCCGGTTCAGCCTAACCATTGATTTTCGATGTACGTTCATCTGGAGAGAACCAGGGACCCACTACCTGTCTTGCAACATCCCAGAAAGAGACCACTATGGCAGCAGAGGTTTGATGGTCTGTGCATGGTGTTGGATAGGTGCACAGACTTTTATGTCTTTACAAATAAAGATGATATCGTGGAGCCCTATGTTCATATTTTCAGGGGATCAGTTGACCTTGATTTCATTCTTATGCGCGACAAACGCTTGTCCACATAGGGCTCATCTGGTCGACGAATATAGGGAAGGTCAGGATATTCGCTGGATGGATTGGCAGCTAGATCTCCAGACTTAAACCCTATTGAGCCTAACTGGAACGCTCTTGGGAGGGCAATTGCAGTTCGTTTTACCAGTCCCAAAACCATCCAGGATCTGAAAACAGCCTTGCTGGAGAAGTGGGAGCAACTGCCACAGAAACTCATAAAGTGCCTAATTTCCAGTATGAATATACGTGTTGTGACAGCTGTATAACTATAAGAGGGGACCATACACCCTATTCATCCATTTTTATATCGATATTGTAACCTTTGCTTTAGACCTTCCTGTGCTCATGAGTCTTAAGCACGATCATGCGTGTGTATCATAACTGTTGCATGGTTATATTTTTGTATTATTTCAACCTATGTATATAACGAATTTCATTAAAATATATCCAGCATTTCTGGAGATGATCGCTAAGAATTGAAAATTCTGTTAATTTTGAACAACCTGGTATAAATGAAGCATTGCAACAAGTTTTAAAAACATACGTTATGCCGAAGTGACTCTTTCTTTATGTTATGCGTAGGTTTTATTATACTACTAGTTGAATAACCTGGCTTTGCTCGGGTTTCACATATGACCGCGACATTTCCCTGTGTTAACTCAAATACACAAACCCTGTAGAACGTGTTTCCTTGTCAATATTAATTTATTGCAAGAAAGCAAACATTAGATTTTAAAATAGGGGCTTCGAGAGGCATTTTTAAGACCATCTATGAGCCAATTTTCATGGTTGTAAGGGCTATAGATTGGTCTGAAGACAGGAAATCAATAGCCTATGTTGGGTCTGCTGTGTTCTAAAGAAAAGTGTACCAAATTGGGTGTGGATGGGTCAATAGGTGTAGATTTGAAAACACACACACACATACACACACACACACACACTTGTGGTGATTTAAATCAAAGTTTAAAATTACTTTTCCTGAAGTTAAATTCTTATATTGAGAAATGAAATAATCTGGTACAAAATGCATGTCCTTTTATGCAAATAAGTTTAACATTTTGGAATAATTATCTATCGCGTGTGACTTGTTAAAGTCGATAACACATGGTCAGGCGGGCCGCCATCAAATCAACGGGGAGCCGCGGTCTGTACATCCCTGCCCTATATAGTCTTTAATTACGCTGTGTTTATACCAGAATGTTGTGATTTAAATCAAACTTTAAAATTACTTTTCCTGAAGTTAAATTCTTATATTGAGAAATGAAATAATCTGGTACAAAATTCATGTCCTTTTATGCGGATAAGTTTAACATTTTGGAATAATTACCTATCGCGTGTGGCCGCCATCAAATCAACGGGGAGCCGCGGTCTGTACATCCCTGCCCTATAGTCTTTAATTACGCTGTGTTTATACCAGAATGTGGTGATTTAAATCAAACTTTAAAATTACTTTTCCTGAAGTTAAATTCTTATATTGAGAAATGAAATAATCTGGTACAAAATGCAAGTCCTTTTATGCAAATAAGTTTAACATTTTGGAATAATTATCTATCGCGTGTGACTTGTTAAAGTCGATAACACATGGTCAGGCGGGCCGCCATCAAATCAACGGGGAGCCGCGGTCTGTACATCCCTGCCCTATATAGTCTTTAATTACGCTGTGTTTATACCAGAATGGTGGTGATTTAAATCAAACTTTAAAATTACTTTTCCTGAAGTTAAATTCTTATATTGAGAAATGAAATAATCTGGTACAAAATTAATGTCCCTTTATGCGAATGTTTAACATTCTGGAATAATTAACCTATCGTTAAAGTCGATAACACATGTGAGGCGGGCCGCAGCAAATCAACGTAGGGCCGCATAAGGCCCGCGGGCGCTGTCTGTGTATCCCTGATTTAGCATCTGCTTTCACAATACGTGTTATGGATAATCTATTAATACGTATGCGCATGTTTACGTTGCTCCCAGATAGGATATTCACGGCGAAACAAAGGAGGAAAGTGACCTCGATTTTCCGATGCCTCCAGACATCTTGCTTTCCAAGTTCGAAATGTCTTCTAATTAAAGCTCGGACAAGATGAGCATGACTTGAGCAGGAAGTCTTACTTTGCTGTTCAAGATTCGAAACGAGTTCCGAGAGTCTCGTTTAGACTCCTGGAGGAAAAAGGAGAAAGTAAAGGAAGGCGAGACAAACGGTGATAGCTATTGATCTTATTTGGAGGATAAAACGGTGAACGATTCATAAATCAATGTTGCTTGGGCTTTTTAATAGATATCGTTACTCCCAAGCAATGGCACGAATCTGCATTTTTGGATTTTCACCTATCTCATTTCATGTTTTATACTATGACAAATCCACGAATCATGTTTCTTAGTGGAAATGTTGATTTTCATGAGAAAACTAAAGGGTGCCCCCAAAAAAAAATAAGTACAACTTCAAAAATTGTAAAAAAAAAAAAAAAATGGCCGCCCCGGTCTCCTGACATTACTCTACTAGACTTTTTCTTTTGGGGTTATGTAAAAAAAAGATACTGGGTACCGAAAAAAAGTTAACAGCGTCGTGGAATTCAAACAAAGAGATCCAAACAGCTGTAGCTTTTGTTGATGTTAGCATGCTGAAACGTTCGTGGATTGAATTGGAATATCGTCTTGATATTCTTCATGCCACGAAAGGATCTCTTGTGGAACTTTACTAAGGTAGTAGAAAAAAACTTTATGAATTATTCTATCTATTGTTGTAACTAGTTTTGCTTTAGGCCTATTCTTTTTTTTAATAAATTTTTGAAGTCGTACTGATCTTTTTGGGACACCCTGTATAACCTTTGAGTCCTAACTAGGTTTTCCCCGAAGCATTACAACTTGGAACGCGTTTTTGTAGAAACGTCGATTTCGCAGATGGCGTGGATGTGACGATATGAGTGCTTCGAAAACTTGATCAACCCATACTATTCTTATCTCAGAGTTCTCAAGTTATAGAGCGAATTGAAGAAAAAAAAATGATTATTTTGTGATTGTAAGTTCTTGTGCTTCCAGTGGTGGATGGCGCAAGGGTCATACTTGGCCAAGCACAATAGGCAGCGCCAAGTAAGCCCAACAACAGGCTCAACCTAATCATTAGGCATTATTTTTACTGAATTGTTTGGTAGTAATTACTAATAATAGTGAGTAATTTAATGTTTTATGCACAATTGACATTATGTTGTTTAATTTCTGAATAAGTGAATTTATAGTTTCAGTTCATAAGTGTTTCATTTCCAAACTAACTTTTTGAAATTCTAAAATTGCGTACACAGCTATATAAATACTTTGGTGAAATTCTAAAATCATAGGGCACAGTTACAATTATTATTATTGAGCTAACTTAACAGACACAAAAAAAATAGCTCTTAAAATGGAACGCGAGGCCAAAAAAATAAAGAATCTTGGTCCCAATTTTGTTAATGACGAGATGTCTCGTCATTAACAAAAGATATCTCGTTGAAACCACTTGTAGTGCTAAAAGCGCAGAATAATGTTGAGATGGTAATGAAGGCCATAATGAAATGCCTCAATGAATGCCATGCAGCTTATTGTTACTTCCTTATTGAGTCTTATCCACACTGATAGATACGTACTTAGTACTTTAATGAAAGAAAAATATAAATAAAAAATTATATAATAAAAGAAAAGTTTAACACAGATTGCTATGAGTCTGAAAGTACAGGGTGTTCCGCTTAGGATTATAATAAAATAATAAATGTACTCGAAAACCATAATAAAAGAAAAGTTTAACTCAGATTGCTGAGTTTGAAAGTAGAGGGAGTATCACTTAGGATTATTGTAAAAGCAAATTTAACTAAAATATTATAATAAAAGAAAAGTTAAGCTCAAATTGCTATAATGAGTTTGAAGTACAGGGTTGTTCCGCTAGGACAATATAAAAGGAAAATGCAACTCAAAAAATAACAGAACTCAACAAAAAAAACCTAACTCAAAATTATACCAACAGAATTTTTTTAATTAAGATTGCTGAGTTAACAAGTACAGGGTGTTACGCTTTGAACAATAATAAAAGAAAAATTTGGGGAATAAATTGTGGTATACACTAGTGATGCGACATCGACAGCAAAACATCGATGTTTTGAAACATCGTTGTTCAAAATAAAACATCGATGTTGATAATACATCGCCCCCCCCCCAAAAAAAAAAACATCGATGTTTTTAAAATTCAGTGTATTTAAACATTTTCCCCATTTCTTCAAACTGGTCTAGCACCTAGTAGTGATGCGATATCGACAGCAAAACATGGATGTTTTGAAACATCGATGTTCAAAATAAAACATCGATGTTGATAATACATCGCCCCCAAAACATCAATGTTTTTAAAATTCAGTGTATTTAAACATTTTCCCCCAATTTCTTAAAACTGATTTAGCAACTAGTGATTCCACAGCGACAGCAAAACATCAATGTTCAAAATTAAAGCATCGATGTTGATAATACATCGCCCCCAAACCATCGATGTTTTTAAACTTTAGTGCATTTAACCTTTTTTCCCCATTTTTTAAAATTGGTTTAGCAACTAGTAATGCGACATCGGCTCCAATACATCCATGTTTTTAATAAAACATCAATGTTTTGAAAACATCGACATCGATGTCGTATCCCTGCTTTTCAGACCCTTCACCCTTGGCCAATTTGGTCTAAAAGTATGTTCAATTAGCTGATTATGAAAATTATGCTACTTGGTTATTTTTAAAATTTTTATAACGGTACTTTTTTACATTTAAAAATAAAACATCGACAAGTATAAACATCGATGTTACAAAAACATCGACTCCAATACATCGATGTTACAAAAACATCGACACCAATACATCGATGTTTTTTAAAAAACATAGATGTTTTGAAAACATCGACATTGATGTCGCATCCCTAGTTTATAGCCCCGATCTCAATCCGATCGAGCACTTGTGGGGCATACTAGAACGTCAAGGACGACACCTCCACACACGCCCATTCTGACAACAATCTCTTCTCACAGCCTTGCAAGAGGCATGGCGAGCTATTCCTGCCCAGAATTACAGAGAACTTGTGGAAAGTATGCCTCGACGTGTTGCAGCTGTAATACAAGCAAATGGAGGGCCCCTACCCGTTATTAAATAGAATAAAAAAAAACATTTTTTTTTCTAAAAAACTTGCAATATCCAAATACTTTTGTCCTTATAGTGTATATAAGCAAAGAAAATACGACTTTCCTTTATCATAGTCCACAGCGGAACACTCTGTATTTACTAACCACAACAAAAACGCAACAACAAATGACGATGCACAACTCAGACATAATAATGACTCTTATTACGCGAGATCATGCAGTACAAGTATGAAGCACTTCAACCTCGAGAGGGCCAGAGATGCACGTAACCTACAATCAAAGACAATGAAAACTCCCATCGAAACGAAATTTCCAGTGAAATGATTTTCATTCTTCCTCTGGGAATATTTGAATTTCAAATCCCGTGCCAATCAGTTCGATTGCCGACTATCAATATAAACCAACAAGTGGGAAATTTGGGTCATGATAGCCAAACTGTTTTTCTTTACTTCATGTTTATCTCGGTGACCCGAATTCGAATATATAAAAGAGTCCGACTGATCTCTCCGCTGTGTTGTTTCTTTTTTTCTTTCCTTTCTTCTTTTTTTTTTTCGGGAAGAGAGCAGAGCGTTTTCATTCATTCCGTGAACTCATAAAATTCGCTGAATCACCGTGAATCTGACGTTGGCCCCACCCAAAATCACACGCCACCGACACCAGGAACTTAGTTGATCAAAGTCGGGTTGTGAAATAGAAATGTGGGCCACTTAATACCAGGCTGTGTGGTGCATAGCATGGCGAAGAGGATTCTTAATTAACAGTTCCTCCCAAAGTCCATAGCATCCAACGTATGGGAAAGTAAGGGATCTCTGTAATTTGCCCGACGCCACTATCCACAATTTACCCATGCGCATCTGAATCTAAGCGATCTCAGCAAAGTCAAATTCGGGGGGCAATCGTGACTGTGGGATATTTGAATCGTAATTACATGGAAGAAGATTAACGGGTGTTCTGTCTCCTTTCCTGTAATAGAAATGATTGTTTTTCGATGACGGTTGCTCAGGACTCCTCCCCGACCGTCGCCAAGAGATCGCTGTTTTATTACAGGGGACGGCGTGGGATCAATCCCGAAGGGAACACCCGAGGTGAACTACTGTTCAGACGAAAAAGTCAACATCTGAGTATTACGACGGTTATAAAAGTCGAGAATGACTTCAAAAATGAAGAAAATATCCTTTGAAGATAATTTACTTTGAGTTTTCTAAAATGCAATGACAATGAAGTTTGAATTTACGTCCAGTAGGGAAACACCCGAGGACAACACCTTGTAATTTTGAACTACGGTTCAGGCAACTAGTTCAACATCTGAGTATTAGGACGGTTATAAAAGTCGATAGTGACTTCAAAAATGAAGAAAATATCCCTTGAAGATTATTTACTTCGATTTTTCTAAAATGACAATGACGTTTGAATTTACGCCTAGAAGGGAAACACTCGAGGACAACGCCTCGCAATTGTGAACAAAGGTTCATGCGGCGATTTCAACATCTTTGTATAACGACGGTTATAAAAGTCGAGAATGACTTCAAAAATGAAGAAAATATCTTTTGAAAATTATTTACTTTGATTTTTCAAAAATGCAATGACAGTGACGTTTGAATTTACGTCCAGTAGGGAAACACCCGAGGACTACACCTCGTAATTTTGAACTACGGTTCAGGCGACGAGTTCAACATCTGAGTATTATGACGGTTATAAAAGTCGATAATGACTTCAAAAATGAAGAAAATATCCTTTGAAGATTATTTACTTTGATTTTTCTAAAATGCAATGACAATGACGTTTGAATTTACGTCCAGTAGGGAAACACCCGAGGACAACACCTCGTAATTTTGAACTACGGTTCAGACGGCGAGGTCAACATCTGAGTATTACGACGGTTATAAAAGTCGATAATGACTTCCAAAATGAAAAAAGTATCCCTTTAAAAAATCCCTTTGCAAATTATTTACTTCGATTTTTCTAAACTGCAATGACAGTGATGTTTGAATTTACGTCGCATTGGATTAACACAACAGGCTATTGGCGACGGTCCGGGTTGAATCCCGAAGGGAAAAATCCAATGACAAAGCCTCGAAATTTTGAGTCTCGGTCAGACGACGAGATGAGCAACTGAGCTGGGCACCCCACTTTTCAAATATCCGCACCACACCAATATGAGAACATTTGAGGCCACGACAGATTTAACGTGTGACAGCCTCAGTGTACAAGGCTTTGTTTGGAACGAAAATCCTCTTCAAACCGGGCTACCCATTTTATCACATAACCTGTTTTACGATGTTTGTATACCCCATCGAAACCAATAGTAACAGCAGTGGATCATTAGTCTTGTGGCCTTGATTCGTAGAAGAAAACACCAAAAAATAAATATTTAAAAAATAGTCAAAGAACCCGAATACACATAGATTTTAAAGCTTTACTACTAAAAAATATCTCAACAGTTAAATTTTTTTTGTTTCCAAAGGCATTCAGGACAAAACAAAGTAGACAATACAATCGTTCGTAACAAAAGTAAGCACAAATACACTACCCTACAATATTGGACCGGACAGTAAAATGTGATGGTATAAGGGAAAAAATTCATGCTTTAATAGGGGGATGGTCCTCCACGTGCTGCAATTACTCTAGCAACCCTTCTGGGCATACTTTCAACAATGTATTGACACACAGCTATGGGTATTTGTGTCCATTCCTGCTGAAAGAATGTCGCCAGCTCAGCTGTAGATTTCGGACGTGGTTACCTGGTCCGTAACCGTCGCTGTAATTAGTTCCACAAAAGTTCTATGGGGTTTAGGTCGGGACTCTGAGCAGGCCAGGGAAGACGTTTCATATCCATATCTTGATACCATTGCTTGACAGGGTTGCAACATGACAAGGAGCGGTGTCGTCCTGGAAGTAACATTCGTCCATTCCATAAAATTGCCAAAGCGTAGGAAGAACCTGATTGTCCAAAATGTTCATGTAGGCGTCGGCGTTCAATTGACCAGGAACAATATGAAAAGGTCCCAGGCCATACCACGAAAAACACCCCCAAACTAGGAATGCGACATCAATGTTTTCAAAACATCCATGTTTTTTTAAAAACATTGATGTATTGGGGTCGATGTTTTTGTAACATCGATGTTTATACTTGTCGATGTTTTTACGTTGTCTATGTTTTATTTTTAAATAAAAAGAGTATTGTTATAAAAATTTAAAAAATAACCAAGTAGCATAATTTTCATAATCCAGCAAATTGAACATACTTTTAGACCCAAGTGGCCAAGGGTGAAGGGTCTGAAAAGTAGGGATGCGGCATCGATGTCGATGTTTTCAAAACATTGATGTTTTATAAAAAAACATCGATGTATTGGAAATGATGTCGCATCACTAGTTGCTAAACCAGTTTTAAGAAATGTGGAAAAAAGTTTAAATACACTGAATTTTAAAAACATCGATGGTTTTGGGGCGATGTATTATCAACATCGATGTTTTGCTGTCGATGTCGCATCCCTACCCCAAACAAGTAGTCGAATTTTATGCAAATCCGCTGGCGTCTGGTCCTTTATTGTAGGGTAGTGTAAATCATTAAATTGGTAAAATAAGGTATGCCTATATTTGCAATGAGTTAAGATAGGGTTTTACTGCGGCGACACCGAAAATAAATAGCCCATGGAAATTGACTGGTAATTGGTAATTAACTAAGCACTGGAGCAACACAACGGGATTCTCTTAAAAGAGAGCGTTAAGACAAAAAAAAAGTGGCGAAACTGTTTTAAAAGGTGGGATTGCTTTGTCGTCTGTTTCGTCAAACTGCCGATATTGACACCATCAGACTGATAATCACGGTACTTAATTACCACCACACACATATATATTATAAAGCACTCCCGCATACAGATCTAGATCCATTATAAAGTAATTAATGGTCATGACCTTTCCAGAGCCTTTAATAAGAGGGAAGGGATTCATAACAATTGTTTTAACAAATTCATGTACATTGATTGTCAACTGATTGTAGGGGTTAGTTGTTATACCAAGCTTTGAGACACGCTTTTTCATCTAAAAATTCTTTGGTGAGTTGCATGTTACGAAACATGCAGGATTTGGAGAATAGAAGCGGGAATATAAGGAATTATTTTGTAGGAATAGAGAATACATTATGCCACTGAATCTTCTGTACTATGAGCGATGTAAAAATAAAGAGAGATAAACTATTATAAAAGTAATTAAAGGTCATGACCTTCCAAGAGCTTTTAATAAGAGCGAAGAGATTCGTTATAATTATTTTTTAGGATTCATACATCTATTGTTCGCTGACTATAGGGGCAGAAAATTGATAAACTTTGAGCTATAAGTTTTCGTTTTCCAATTCTTTGGTGAGTTTCTGGAGCCGCGTTAATCCCGTTGGCAGAATCACGGATTAGCTAATACCGAGGGTTGCGAGCTCGATTTGATTCTACCACTGTCGTGTACGTGGGGGCTGGTGTGTGTTAAATCTACCGTGCTGTCAAATGTCCTCAAGTTAGCGTGGTGTGGTAGCTTGGAGAGTGGGATGCCAGCACAAGTATTATTCTTGTCATCTGACCACGTTTAAAGTTAAGAGGCGTCCATGAGGATATTTACCTTAGGGATTGATCCGGGACCGTCGCCAATAGCCCGCTTTGTTAGTCCCCAGTACAACGTAAATTCAACTACCTGCCTTGGTGAGTTGGATCTTATGAAGCATGCAATATTTGGAGAATAGAATCAAGAATTTAAGACGTTATTTTTTATTGCAGATATCATTGAATCGGCTTTGAACAATCAATTTGATACGATCATTAAGAGGGATGGTTCTATGTTTTTTTCTGACCGTAGTTCAAAATTACGAGGCGTTGTTCTCGAATCCTTCTCTTAAGATTGATCCAGGACAGACGCCAATAGCCCGTTTTGTTGCTTAAGAGCGACATTAATTCAACTACCAAAGTCATAAATTTTATGTATTCTTTGAGGGAAAGTAAAAAAAAAATTTTTAGGTGTGAGCTTTTCCTGACATCTGAACACTAACAATCCTCACGAAAATCAATAGCTGTTTGAATTTGGTAACTTTGTCACCAAGATTTTTATACTTCCGAAGTCGAAAAACTGTTCTCGAAGTGAGGCTTCACTAATGAAGCTTTATATCGTTTCATTGAAAATCTATACCAATCTCTCTTCTAATTGCGAAACACAAAGAGGTGGAAACAAAGAAGTGTGTCAAAAAGGAGTTTTCGCTCTTTGTTTTATTACAGAAGAGAATTCTTTCAGATGGTAACATTGGAAGAGAAAGGTCGAATTTGCCTTGGAGCGCAAGCTTGCCACCGTTTACAAAAGTTTCGTAATACTCGTTCTCCGTACTTCAGGAAGGCTGACTTGGATTCAGACCTTTCAAGATAGCACTGCAAATAAAGCTAAAATATATAATATAGAAATATCTTAACCAATAAAACCGGTAATGATGTTGCGGCAGCAATAATTCTCACCAAACTTTAAAAACCAGTCCACTGGTATTTATTTAAATACCAATTTTTAATCTTAATTGGAAGTGGTTTATTATAGATGCATTTCATAGAGAGAAAATTAAATGATTAACAAAATACCTAAATAAAATACCGTTATTAAATACCTAAAGCAAATAAAGATATATTAAAAAAATATTGTGATTAAAGAAACCTTAATTACTTTTATTACATACCTTAATTATTACACCGTAATTCTCAGCAAACTTTAAAACCAGTTTTTACTGGCATTCAATATTACAAGTTTTTAAATCCTAACTGTAGTCCCCTATTATAGATGCATTTCGCTAATTAATTTCAATTAGTGATTGTGATATCTGCAATGTATTAGGTTATCCCGAAAGTTCTGCGCGTTTTTTAAGATAAATACCAACGAAGCAGTACAAAAACATAAGACAATTTTACTGAATAACATAAGCCTCATTTTGTTCTATGACTTTTTGCCTTCTTTCTGACAGCTGGAAAATTCCTTTTGTAAAAAAAAATCTAGGCTTATTTGTAAAGAAGTTATCGAGGTGCTGTTTGACAGTCTCTGCTGTGTTTACAGTATGGGGTACCCATACATTGTAGTAGCTTACACATCCAATCTTCTTCAGATGATCATGAACTGTACTTTTTGGAATATTTAGACTGTGATAGTTCCTGAACTGTGTAACGTGGATTTTCAGCGACAGCATCTTTTAATAGGTCTTCGTTTACAGAGGATGGTCGTCCAGAGCGGGCATCATCTTCGAGGCTGAAATTTCCACGCTTAAATTTAACAAACCAACTTCGAACTGTGGTCTCAAAAACAGCACTATGTCCATATACAGCACACATTTTACGAGGTGTCTGACTAGTATTTTTTCTTTCTTTAAATAAAAAAAACATAATGTGACGAAAATGAACTTTCTGGTTCTCCTTTCTTAGCAATGCAGTGAAACAGAAATTATGACATAACACATGGTATAATTATGCAGTGTAAGCAGAAAAGACCGAATTTAAACATCTGCTTCAATAAAGGTCACTCCTTATCAACGGTAGCAAAATAATAAAAACAAAACTAGCTTCAATTTGTAAACGCGCAGAACTTTCCGGATGAACCAATATTAAAAGTTTATACTTTTAATAATTATAATTTTTGATTAATTCTATAAATTTAATTTTCAAGTAGTTAAATAAATTAAAACCCTCCAAGGGGTTTTGACAAGATATCCCGTCCATCAAGATCTGGTCAGTTTTGATAATAACGAGATAATTCGTTGAGACAACCATCAGGAGGGTTAGGAATTAGGGATGCGACATCGATGTCGATGTTTTTTAAAAAACATCGATGTATTTAACATCGATGTATTGGAGTCGATGTTTTTGTAACATCGATGTTTATACTTGTCGATGTTTTATTTTTAAATGAAAAAAGTACCATTCAATATATACATCCTTAAGCCGCGTCCACACCGGAGAAGCAGAGCAAAACATGGATGATTGATTAATCCCGGACACAGGTTTGGTGAATCAATCTCTCTGGTTTTTCTAGTTTGACAGCTCGGACACAAAATGTTCCATGTGCTCGCGATCAATCTGGTTGGTTGTGTGTTGAAGTTAAACTGCAAACTTATTGTTTGAAGCAAATTGTTTTAAGGTCCCGTTCTTTACGAAGTCGGCGCATAATCGCGAGTGCAGCGTATATTATCATTAAAGATTCATAAAGAGAAATAGGAAGAAAAGTTCCCAAAAAAGGCGACATTTGGTGACACCCGTGATGGAAAATATTCTCAGGAGCCAAAAGACTGAAAATGTATACGTCTTTTGCTCACACGTGGTAGAAATTACGCTTTTCCTACTGGGACACTTAATAAACCCTAAACTAATGGCCGCCTCGGAAAATAATCCACTTCATCGTTAACCCTGTACAATTTTGAACAAACCGTATTTTCAATCCTGCGGCTGCAGCAACCACTTTATTAATATATATATATATATATACGTACTTGCAAAATTGATATTAGCAGATTATTTCCCTACAAAATAAAAATTTCTTACTGAATATTTCACTCATATGTTCCAACATATTGAATGTCTCTTTCAATTCGGCATTTTTCGGTAAAACGTATTAATATTGCAGTGCAACAATTTTAAATTTTCTTTAATTGCAAAAAAGTTTAAATACATTTTAAATATCCACCCCTTATTTATCTTAAACTAGCCACTGCGTGGTGATTGCTAAGAATTCCCATTTGGTTTGCGAAACCTATTGGATAACAGCAATCATGGCATTGGTTTGCCCCACAAACCAAATGGAAATTCGTAGCCTATTGGAATGGATTCCCAGCAAATTCTAATTTGATTTGCTTCGCAAACTAAATAATGAATATTATGAACTATGATTTGCTTCGCAAACAAACACTTCGGGCAACGCCGTAATGACCTCGTCATTGCCAAATTCGAATTGCGAAGAGATCCAATCGGCGTGACGTCACAATCTCTTGCGAAAATATAAATATTTAATTGAAAAATTATTTATTAAAAGAAAATCCAATGGAAGGTAGAGATTTAGGGGTTTAGATTTTATTCAGATTTTTCAAATCTGTTGAAATTTTCATCTGTCTTTAACGATCCCGATTTTACAAAAAAGTACCTAACAATGCCAGTCAATATGTTTTTTTTATTTGTTTTGCTTTTCTTCGCTGTGAAATGGTTTGAGAGTAGGAAATGAAATCTGTGATATCTCGAATCAAACGAAAGTCATTTTTCGCAAAAAGTGGCGTTCGTGTTGGAAAAAATATGAGTTTCAATTTAAAATTATTCATTTATCGAAAATCATATTTTTAGGTATAGATCTAATGTGAAATTCTCCGCAGATTTCAAATCCGTTGAAAATTGTACTCTATCTTTTACGATCAAGGAGATAAAAAAAAAACTACGTAACTAAAGTTTAAACTTTATTTGTTTTTTTAGTCTGGTGACAAATCTTTCTCCGCAAAATGAAAACGGAAGCGGAAAAAATACATTTAGAATCTGCTAACTTTTTATGCAACTGTTATTCCAAAGAAGACAATAATAATGAAATTCCAATAAATTATTTTTTAAATGTTTTAGATTGAATTTTAAAATTCAGGCTGGACACAAAAATTGCAAAAACTTCGGACTACCCGTGTGCCAAATTTCATTATTGTAAGTGCAATAGATTCGTCCGGACATTGCGTAGTGGAGGTCGGACACTTCATTTTATAATAGCAGATATTTAGACGTGCAAAGTTCCCCAAGACCACTAATATAGATGAACACATCAATTTTGACACTAATAGGGGCAGATTACATTTTCACAACTGAGTTTTAATCGTCAACTATGTATAGCAAAACACACAATGCTTACAAATAGACTACTTAAATAATAGTATCACTTTAAAATCCGAAGATATATAAATATTTCTATGTTCTGATCCCCGACCCGTTTCTTAACGATGACCGGGGTGATTGATTGCACGTCGAGCAAGGGAACGAAAAAACGCCGTCCAAATAGAGCGAGCACGAGCACTTGCTTTCCTTTGATGTACCGACTTGAAGCGGATCATTTTGCTCGTGCTCAAAATGTTCGTTCACCGTCTACACTGAACGAGCTGCCAATCAAACCTGTCTCCGGGGTTAATCAATCATCCATGTTTTGCTCTGCTTCTCCGGTGTGGACGCGGCTTTACACCTATACAGTATATACATTAAATCATTATACTAGGTTACATTATTAAAAAAAAAAATATATATATATATACATCATGATATATATACATCATGCAAAGTGAGAAAAAAGTTCGTTTTCTTAATTTCTTAATCTCTTAGGATAATCAAGTCCTGATGATTTTCAATGAATCTCACCATGTTAATAATTTCAACCGTCGAGCACCTTGTTACATGCAATGTTCCTGAGCCATGCAAATTTAAGGTGGTCGGCAGGTGTTCTCATATGCCATGAGGCTGTAAAAGGGAAAATTGTGATGTAATGTAGAGGTGTGCCAATTTCACCACAGGACTTGATTCGGACTTGATTTTCTTAAACCTCGTTAAGTAGGATGGGAATGGGTCGTGCCCTGTGAAGAAGAGTGTCTCTTTCCTGGTCCAACTTGCAGATTTAGTGACACTTTTGGTAACACATCAAGCACCGTCCTGCCTGTTTCCCCTTCGTCCCATTCATTCTGCCACGCATCAAGTAGCCAGCTGTAAATTAAAGTGTTTAAGTATATAAATTACAAATGAAGAGTCCTTTCGAAAGCTTTACACCTGCCTGTATTGGGGACTACTTGTGGCACTGTAAATAAATATTCGTTTACGTAACCTTATGAAACACCCTAGACTGGACGATTTTATAACCTCTTTCCTTGGGCAAAAGTACACGGAAATCGTTAATAAATAGAAACGTATCCAATAGCTGTAAATTAATTTGCTGATAAATAAATTACGTTTATAAAGTTCAAGTAAATACTATAATATATATTACATAAATTGCGAATGGAGAACTTTTAAAATTTTTATACCTGCCTAGTTGTGGCACTGTAAATAAATAATGTTTTGTACTTCCCTACAATAACGGACCTAATGAAATACCATTGTATAGACAATTTTAGGGCTTCTTCGCTCGGACAGAAGTTCACTGAAAAGAATCCACCGTCAAAGCGTTAAAAATTAAAACGTGCATGCAATAGCTATAAAATTAAAACGTGCTTCCAACAGCTGTAAATTAATGTGTTTAAGTTACAAATGGAGAACCGTTTTGAAAATTTTGCATCGGCCTGTACTTTGTACTACTTGTGGTAATAAATATTTCGCGTATCCCTACCAGAACGTAGCGAATGAAACATCCTTGTCTGGACAATTTTATGGCCTTTTCGCTTGAGCAAAAGTGCACGGAAAAGCGTCCACTGTGAAAGCGTTATTATAATTGGGATGATATCTGTCCTCGTGCAGGTGTATAGTCCGGTTTCATATCCCTTACCTTCAGGCTGGAACTCCTTTTCCTTGGATGTCACACGGCCTTTTTCTAGGTCACTATCACTGCAAGAAACAGTCACCGCGGGGTAAAAAAAGAGAGGCGAGGCGAACTGAAAACAAGTTTCCTTTTCAGGCTCGAGGCGCAAAGGAAAATCTTGTTTACTTTCGAACACTCTCCGCTGCTGCAATTTCCCTTCTTGGCTATTAGAATTGATACCATTTCAAGTTTGCATTACGCTGGGAAAAACAATGATCGTCTCTGTCAGGAAGCCGCGTTAGAGGAAATGCTTAAACACCAGTTGGGGAACACTCTATCCCAGCAAGATTGTAACTTCCCGTTTCTGTGGATGACTGAAGAACTGCAACCTCTTCGTTCCGGCGGTCCACTTTTGTGGATCTTTGATTTTGTCCGTTCAAAGCCAATTGAGGATAACATTTTTTATCGTAACCATTTTGACTTGTTCCGACGGTCCATTTATGAGGATCTTTGGTTTTGCCTCTTGAGACCCAATCTAGGGAAACTTTCTTTACTGTATAACCATGGATTCCCGTAATCATTCTAGGTCCATTTATGTGGACTTTTCGTTTTGCCTTTCGAAATCAAAATAAGGGCAACATTTTTTACTATAATCTTAGATTCCTATATTGACATGTTCCGGAGGTCTACATTAGTGGACCTTTGGTTTTACCACTTGGAACTTAATTAAGGTAAAACTCGCGATTGGAAACACGGATTCACCTATTGACAGATTCCGAAAGTCCACATTAGTGAACTTATAAGTTTTAACTCTTGAAATACGATCGATGGCAATTTTTTTATTGTAACCATGTATAACCATTTTGACATGTTCAGGGGGTCCACATCAATGGACCATTGGTTCTGCCTCTTGAAACCCATCAAAGAGCAATTTATTTATTGTAAGCACGAATTCACCTATTGATGTGTCTGGAGGTCCATTTATGTGTATCTTTGGTTTTGCCTCTTCGAACATGATCAAGGATAAAATTCTTTATTGTAAACATATATTTCCATGTTGCAATGTTTTGAAGGTCCACATCAGAGAATCTTTAGTTTTGCCTCTTGAAATCCAATTACGGGCAAATTTTTTTTATCGTTACCATGGATTCACATATTGACATGTTTCGGTGGTCCATCTATGCGGGTCTTCGGTTTTGCCGTTTGAAATACAAGTAAGGGCAAAATTCTTTAATGTAGCCATGGTTCCACATATTGAAATATTTCTGAGGCCCTCATCAATAGACTTTAGGGTTTGGTTTAGGGTAGCAAAAATTGTCTTAGAGTGAGAAATCTAACCAAACAAACCCACTCAAGTAAACTGTTTGGTTAAAATTGACTTATCATCAAATTAGCTGCTTCAAAATTTATGAATATATTGTAAGGTGTGTTTTCGGTATACTAATGCAGTGAGTGTAAAAAGTATCCGTGCAGTATTTTTATTTCATTAATTTTCAAATACTAAATAGGTCAGTGTGTGTGAGGTTTATTTAGAACAATTTCATCTAAACGCAATGAAAAAAAAGGACAGAATATTCTTATTAAGATTAATTTTTGAGTCAAAATATGGATGGTTTATAGTGTTTGTTCAAGTTATAAAAATTCCAACAAAAAAAGAGACTCTTTGTTAGCGCCCCCAAAAAATATTCATTCTCCTGAGAAAATATAAATTCGTTTTTCTTAATTGTTTTCGAAACATATTCGCAAATGAGCTAAGATATCTTGCAGTATATTTACCCAACTAGTACTGAAGCTGAGACTATCATAAAAAGTATAAATTATTAGAAATAGTCGGAAAGCAAATGGACGAGTGATAAGAATAGAAACGGATTTTAAAAAGCTGAATGAAATTAAAGCTTTTCATCGAATTGTGGTTTAGTTGGGGCATAAGGAGCAAAAGGCCATATTTGGTTAAGCTGCTCCAAACACAAGACAGATAAGATGGACATATACACTAGGAAAGTTTACTGTCACAAAGGAGAGAAATACACCCAAAGAGAAATCAAATCTGAGTCGCCTACAACTTCCAGATTGCTAGGGTAGTGGTCAAACCCATTGCGCTAGCAAGCACCTGCTACCCCAAGCTCTGGGAAATAGTTAACATGAACGAATTTGACATTTCGGTGTCCTATGGTATGTAAATGGTGTGGAAAAAAATTTAGGCAGATTCTCCAGGGAGTATAACAGCTTGAGTTGCTCCAGCGTGACGGAATTTCAACTACACACTGAAACACTGTGAAAGTTCTACGGCTGTTTGTGTTTGCATGGATGCCTGTAGGGGCAGCAGTCTAGTCCTAATTAATGGAATTATGAACCCTATGGTCTACATAGGCACTACGGAAATAATTTTATAATCCAGTGTCATATTTGATACCACCAGTTAATGAAACAAGCCGCCTAATATAATCAAATTATCCGAAATAGATACAAATCTATTCATGTCACTTAAAAACACCCGTTAACAAATTCAAAATCAGAGATTTTCAACGTCAAACAATCCAAGGAGTATACGAATATTTAACTTTGTTTAAATGCGGTATTGGTATTTTTAATTAACGTCGTACTATAGCTTCACATCGGGCTATTGACTACGGTCCGGGATCAATCCCAAAGGGAAAGATCGAGGGCAGCTGGAACCCACTCTCCAAACCTCTACACCATGCCAACGTGAGGACATTTGAGACCACGACGGATTTAACATGCACCAGCCCCCTTTGTACACTACGGTCTTTGGCTGGATTCGAACTGGCAACCCTCCGTATGCCAATCCAATGCTCTTCCAATCGAGATACCCCCCGCATGATAGCGGAGAAACCTCAAATGTTGTTTATAACCGTTTTAGCAACGCTTGGTGTTTAATCCAATCCGTGTAATGATTCGGAATTTTATCGGCGAAATGCTGAAATCGTATCCGGAAAAAAAATCAACTGACGTCAGGTTCACTCTGTGTACAGGAAAATGTATCGACGCAGAAATACTACCGTCACCTACATTTAGCTTGCCAGAAAATGATTCCTATTGCGGTCTTTCTTTAGCTTCCTCCTCGTTATCTGACAGTGGTTCAGAATTACTTGGTGTTGCGTCATCAGGTGTTAACCTATCGTATTGATCCCAGACCGTCGGAAGACCAGTTGGTAGAGAAACAAAAAAGCAACCAGAGGGTTGCGATTTTTTATCCAACCAAAGACCGCCGTGTACAGAGGGGCTAGTGCATGTTAAATCTGTCGTGGCCTAAAATGTCCTCCCGTTGGCGGGATTTGGAAGTTTGGAGAGTGGGTGCCAGTCCTGGGGTTGTTCTCGTCATCTGACCGTGGTTCGTAATTTCGAGACGTCCTCTTGGATCTTTCCCTTAGGGATTCATCCCGGACCGTCATCAATAGCCCATTGTGTAGCTCCAGTACGACGTAGAATCAACTATCTACCACTGACCTACACTACCCTACAATAATCCTTTTTATCAAAACCTTGTTGAAAGTATGCCCAGAGGGGTTGCTTGAGTAATTGCAGCATTTGGGGGACCATTCCCCTATTAAAGCATGTATTCTTTCCCTTATACAATCGCATCTTGCTGTCCGGTCCATTATTGTAGTGTAGTACACATTGGATAAAATAAGTACTTTTTTTAGGAAAACAAAGTAATCGATTAGTATTTTCTTCATTTTTGAGGTTATTTCCTGCGTTTCTAACTGTTTTAATGCTGAGGTGTCGACCTCGTCATTCAACCGTGGTTTAAAATTACGCGTTGCGGTCCTCGGAAATAGTAGGAAGGTAAGTTAACGTCCGACTGGAGCAACACATCGGGGTATTGGCGACGTTCCTTGATCAATTCATAGGGAAAAGATCCGAGGACCCCTCGTAATTTTGAACCTCGGTCAGATGACGAGGTAAACACCTGATCTGGCAACCCTCTCTCCAGACCTCCCCACTACACCCACGTAAGATCATTTGAGGCTCCAGCCGGATTCGCCGAGTTTGGAACTCGCAACCTTCCGATGGCTAATCCGCTACTCTTCCAACGGGGTACCGCGGTTCCATTGTAGTCCTCGGATCTTTCCCGTGGTACCCCGGTTAAAAGAATAGCGGGTTAGAAACCGGAAGGCCTCAAATGTTTTTGCGTTGGCCTGGTGTGAAAGTTTGGAGTGTCCGAAGCCAGCTCAGTTCCTAGCCTCGTCCTTTGACCGTGGTTTAAAACGACCAGAACGTCCTGGATCTTTCACTTCGGAATTTATCCCTGGCCGTCGCCAACAACCCATCTATATCCCGTGCGTTCCTTCAGTGCGACGTTAATTCAACTACCTACCTGTTACCTTTACCTTCCTCTTCCCTTACACAGGATCACGTTGGGTTGGCGTGGAAGTTTGGAGAGTGGGGTGCCAGCTCAGGTGTTGCTTCGTCATCTGACCGTGGTTCAAAATTACGAGGTGTTGTCCTCGGATCTTTCCCTTAAGGGACTGATCCCGGACCGTCGTCAATAGCCCGTTGTGTTGCTCTAGTACGACGTTAACTAAAATTACCATTATCATTACCCTTACACAGGAAGAGAAACGTATTAGCAACCGCCGGGTTGCGAGTGCGAATCCACAGTCATATACAAAAGAGCTGGTGCACGCTAAATATGTCGTGTCCTCAAATATCCTCACGTTGGCGTGGTATGAAAGTTTGGAGAGTGGGATGCCAGCTCGGGTGTTGCTTCGTCATCTGTCCGTGGATTAAAATCACGTGGTGTTGTCCTCGCATTTTTCGCTTGTAGACCCGCACCGGATCTGTTCACCTACAGGTTATGAGCGTTCTTTCCCTTGGGGTTTGATCCCGGACCGTCGTCAACTACCCATTGTGTTGCTCCAGTACGACGTTAAGTAACCTACCTACCCATTACACATACACTAAATCAACCCGCAACACAATTTATTGATCGCACCAGTGTCATTGCGTAATCCGGTACTTAATTCCCAACCTGATCCGGGAGACACTTTAACTTCCGAGAAACGCCGGACGGTCGAACCAGGGGTGAACGATCCTCCCCTTCGAAGATCCCGGAACACACGATGATCTTCGATCCCTCGTACAAAAAGGCCAGCTTAAGCAAAGGAGGATATTTATGTGGAAGGGCAGCAGATTGAGGTCTCGGGTTCCTTAAAATAGGCCCCATTCCTCCAAAAGGTTAGAAGCGTCGAGCAAACCGCACCTTTCCCCATAGAGCGACATCCTTTTCCCCACTAGAGAGTACTATCAGACAGAACCGGCTCATATGGGGATTGATTGTGCGATGAGGTGCCGAAAACGAGGTCAAGTGAATTGCCCGCCGATTTCTGCCTTTTGCGGATTTTTTCGACTTAATTTAAATCAAGGTGCCTTGTTCTAGTTCCTTGAGATTGCTTTCTGGAAGCAAGACGGCTGAAAATTGCGGAATTCGAGTTTTGTTGGGAGTCGGGGATTTGTTTGGGAGTGAAAACAAACTGGGAATGCATTAATTTGCGTCATCATCTGTGGCGTGGGTTTCGGTAATTGGTAATTGTAATTTTAGTTAACGTCGTACTAGAGCAACACAACGGGCTATTGACGACGGTCCGGGATCAGTCCCTTAAGGGAAAGATCCGAGGACAACACCTCGTAATTTTGAACCACGGTCAGGTGACAAAGCAACACCTGAGCTGGCACCCCACTCTCCAAACTTCCACGCCAACCCAACGTGAGGACTTTCGGCCACGACAGATTTTAGGTGCACCAGCCGCCTCTACACCATACGTTTACAAACATCCATGCCCGGACCCGGATTCGAACCAGGAACCTTCCGATCTAGAGGCTAACACCTTAACCACTATACCGGTTGGTCGGCGGCGTGGGTTTCGGAAAGGGGTGCCTAGAATGAGCAGTGAAAGTGGTAAGGTAATTTTTAATTAACGTCGTACTAGAGGAACATAAATGGCTATTGACGACGGTCCGGGATCAATCCCATAACGATAGATAGATATTTTAATTAACGTTGCACTGGAGCAATGAAACGTGCTATTGACGACGGTCTGTGATAAATCCCGTAATGTTAAGATCCGAGGACAACACCACGTAATTTTGAGCCACGGTCCGATAACGAGGCAACACCTGAGCTGGCACCCTACTCTATAAACTTCCACACCAGACGAAATTAAAGAAACCAGACGAAAGACGAGATTATGATAGCATGTGCAGGGCATAGGAGAATTTCACGTCTCGCTCTTTGTTATTGAAGTTTTAGTTTTAATTATTTATTTTATTTATTCATTATGTGCTTGCATCGTTCGTATAGCTCTCTATTTTATTTTTAATTTAATTTCAGAGATGGAATAATCAAGGAAGAGGAAATGCCATTTCAATGATCAATTGCAAAAGGAATTTCCATTCTTCATATCAAAGAGAGACGACATCATTGTCTTCTGCAATATTTGCAGAGGAGAATTTTGTTTTGCAGTTGCAGGCAGAGCAGCTATAACGAAACAATTGGAACACCAACAAACATAAGCAATCATTAGATGCATCACCTTCCAGTAGTAAAGTAAAAAAAAAACAATTTTAAACTTCTAATTGTTCTGAAGAGGAAAAACAGTCAGAAGTAATGGAGGAAACATTTGCATTTCATACCATAATACACAGTTAGAGTTTTCGTAGTATGGATTGTGCAACTAAATTTTTGAAAAAGTTTCACTATGCTAAATTTTTATGTGCCAGGACAAAATGTGAGGCTATTATTAAATCAGTATTTAAAAATTACTGTGATAAAATATTTGCAGAAGACTTGAAAAATGCAGCATTTGTAACGGTTTTATCTGATGCATCAAATCATAATGAAATCAAATTGTATCCAATAAATTAAAACAATTTGAAATCTAAAGTTGTTGCACTAACAGCTGATAATACAAACACAAATTTTGGTGGGCGAAGACGCGAAGTAGTGAATAATGTCTATGTAAAATTACAAGATTTTCTCCAAGAGAAAATGCTAGGAATAGGTTGTAATGCACATATTTTGTCAAATGTAATCAATACAGCATCATGTGCCATGCCAATTGATATTAGAATATAATAACGACAATTTATTTGTATTTTTTTTCGTTTTACTGTTCGTATGGCTACTTTAAAACAATTTTGTGAAGACGCAAATGTTGAATACAAAAAACTTTTAGGGTATTCAAAAGTTAGATGGCTCGCTCTAACACCTGCTATAGACCGTGTTTTACAATTATTTGAGCCTCTCCGTTTATATTTTTAAAATTTAGACAAATGTGCAAAAATTCTGGAATTTTTTTAAAATTCTAATTTAATCTTTTTTTTAATAATAGTTTTTATCGAAAGAAATACAAGACATTAAAATCGATGACAGTTGTCTGTTTGAAGAAATTAGAAGTGAAAATGTACATTTAAATTCTGATAAATTAGAACAATGTCAAAATCAACATGTTGAAATTGATAAAAGATGGGTGGAAATATTTAACCCCATCAAAAACGAACACATTCCATATGAAAATTTAGTTATTTTTGTTGAATTTACGTTGTGCTTGCCCTGGAACTAATGCAGCAACTGAAAGAGTTTTTTTCAATTGGTAATGATTTTTGGACAAGTGAAAAATCAAGATTGAATGTTGATATACTCTAGCTGCAGCACTTACCGTAAAATTCAATATAAAGGATATTTATTGCTCCGAAATTTTCAATACATTGTTACTGCTAGAAAATGATATATTGACAAAAAATATTCATTCAATGGAAAAATACTCGTTTAAGTAAATAATTAAAAGGGATGTAAGCACAAAAAGTGTATTTTTGTTTGAATTAATAAAATGTTTCATTTTGTTATGTTGTACTTTTTTCTTAAACTTTTTCGTCCTCCTTTTCACTGTAAAAAAATTGATCACCTTAATAATTATAAATCCATATTACTATTATCATGTGAATATTATCATGTCAATATTGATTGGGGGATTAATCTCGGATCGTCGTCAATCACCCTTTGTGTTGCTTTAGTATGACGTTAATTAAAAAAATTACCAATTACCATGTGAATATTAAAAAAATGAGAAATGAATTTTTGAGACATTTATTTTAAGAAATATGAATATTCAAGTGTACATATTCTTCTAAATGGCGAAATAATTTCGGTTTCATTATTTTGAAGCTCCGATCAGACTTTGACAAAATTTCTTTTATTCTCCTATATAACAAAACTGACTCGTTATTTTAGTTTCTTGTATTGATTTTAATATTCATATGGATGTATCAAAAGATATATACTGTAAATTAATTTTTGTTAAACTTTAAAAAAATAATACGGTGTGACATTTTTTTTTGCTACGAATAGATTATTTAATTCTTTTTCGGAGGTTGATAGATTTTTTATGAATTCTTTTTAATTCGTTATATCTGCTATAATGAAGTGCCTATGTCTAATTTAGCTGTGGTATCTAATCTTTTTCTTTACATTTTTGGGACTTATATTTTTTTTCTCTGTGAGGAACTGGATATTTTTTCTGAAGCGAAACAACAATTAAATAAAAAAAAAATGTCATTAAAAAAATAATTTGTTTTATTTAACCATTTCACACTACTTTCAGGTTAAAAGATATATACACATGAGAGGTCCAAAGCAGTATCATATTAAATAGGAAAATAGGATGGAAACATTTTCCAAATTATATGGGTTTTAGCGTACGAAAAAATAACGACAGCAGTGTAAAACCAACCCAATTATCCAAAATACATGGATCTACTTAACCAGTGTGTAGCAAAAAAAAAAAAAAAAACACAGTAGAATTTAAATAAAGAAAATTATCCAAAATATATAGGACTATTTTGCGCTAGTGTAGTAAAAACGACTTGAGTAAAAAACCAACCCAATTGTATGCTCTAAAAATTAAAAGAATTCAATAAATTGTTGTTTTGTACTATAACGTTTCCATCTCGTTTGTTTACTGACTTTTTAATTTCCTCATATTTCAAATTATTTTAAATATCTCGTCTGAGCAAAACGCACATGACGTATATGATCCCATTAAAAATATAACTTCAGTTAAACAGCTGTAAATAAATGTATTAAAAAAAACCGCTATGAAGCAACAAATTGTTATCAAAAAGTGAGGAAAGATGACCTGTGTAATATTAAAAATTTTTTTGAATAAATTATATCAAATATAAATTCCGGAATTTCTTATGCAGGCTTCATTGGTCCCAACACCAGTCCAGCGACACTTAATTCTACAAAAGAGGGCAATAAGATGCTAAACGAAATGTGTGCCTAAAAATGTTTTGAGGAAACACTTAGCCACCGTACAGATACACTCAGGACCGTGGTAGCCTTGTTGGAAGGGTAACGGATTACAAAGCGGGGTACAGCTACAGTCTACGTTTATGAGCGTTGGCAACCGGCTTGGCGATTTTTTTTTTGGTACCATGTTACTGTTAAACAACCCAAACAAAATCCACTGAATATTTTAATTAAAAAATATTTTTTAGCAAGAAATAATAATTAATTAATTAATTTTTAAACAATTACGAATTGGAACCTTATTACATTCTGATGGGAATGGATTTAGAAGATCTTCTAATATGGCCATACGAAGTTTTCAGCTCATTCCAACAATTATTAGTTTTTGCGCTACATTAAATTTTACTCATTATTTTAGGGAACAGCCAAAAGTTTAATAAACATTTGACAAACATCGGATAATTTTCACTTGCATAGTAAATGCACTCTATAAGAAAAAAATCGACGCACCAAGAAGGAGTTGTCCGATGGAGACAAAAATTGGTGGATAGGAAAATTATGCACAGAGTAGAAAATGATTAAAATTTCAGAACAATTGAATGATTTATTTCAGAGTTACAGTAACGAGCTCAAAAAGGTGTTGACCCGACTCTAGCCTGGATGCAAGCTGCCACACGGCGTGGCATAGACTGATAAAGCTCCCGGATGGTCTCCTGCGGTATTTCTTGCCAAATTTGATCCAATTGTCGGACTACGTCATCAACATTCCCTACCGGATGCAGTCGCCTTCACATCATATCCCAGACATGCTCGATGGGAGAGAGATCTGGTGATCTGGCTATCCAAGGAAGTGTTTGACGAGCTTGAAGACAGTTCATAGCAACACGTGCCGTATGTGGTCTGGCATTGTCTTGCTGAAAAATAAGCCCAGGGTACTGCGAAAGGAACGGTAGCAAAACAGGTCTCAGAATGTCGTCAACGTACCGCTGTGCAGTAAGTGTACCTCTAATGACGGCCAAAGGGGTCCGGCTATCAAGGGAAATGGCACCCCAGACCATAACTCCTTGTTGAGGGCCAGTGTGGCGTGCAATAGTGAAAGCAGGATCGGTACGCTGCCCTGGGCGTCTACAGACACGTCTTCGATGATCGTCAGGACACAGTTGGAAGCGGGATTCGTCTCTAAAGACTATACATCCCCAGTCAGCATCATTCCAGCCTGATCGAGCCAAGCACCAATGTAATCTGGCTCGACAGTGTGCAAGCGTGAGTGGCAGATGGCGTAACGGTCGGTGCGAGCGTAGATTTCGCTCTCTCAGCCGTCTGTGAATGGTCAAGTGGACACTCGTGTGTGGGTCGCACGACTGATGGTTGATAGTGATGAATCAGGCGCTGTGACAGCTGATCTGACAATAACTCTGTCCTCGCGATCTGTTGTGGCCCTACGTCGACCGCTACCATCATGACGCTGAAATCTGCCACTGTCCATCCACTCTTGCCAGCATCTTCTAATCGCCGCATCGCTTCGACTCACATGACGAGCGATTCTCCGATTTGCCCAAGATGCCTCTTTCAATCCAATGATACGACCTCTTTCAAACTCTGAAAGTTGCCCGTATGAGCTCGAATCCTGCGGCGAGGCATTTTTTCAGTCGTTGAAAGGTATCCTAAATCGCAATGCAGCAGAAATTTTTAACAACAGTTCAAGAACAACTCCTTATATACATCTGCTGGATGCGCAGTTCCGATGCGTTGGAGATCGCACTATTCATTCATTGGACACCAAATTTTAATCATTTGCATATTTGGTCAAAACATTTTTGCATACGAAATTTCAAAGCAATCGAATGATTCCTTATTGGTGCGTCGATTTTTTTGTTATAGAGTGTATAATAATGTAATTTGCAAGACGTTTGTACTTGCATAATAAATATAACTCTCGGATAGCTGAAAAATAAGTTTGAAGTAGAGTTCTAATTTGAAATTCGGGTAGAGCGATGACGAATTAATCTCGATCTACGAATAGCGACTTTCTATGTGGAGATGATCCACAAAATTCACATCAACTTAAACGTTGAATATCTCCGGATATAAAAATAGCAAAATCATAAAATTTCATATTTGGACTAATTTAACGATACAGAATCTGATTACGGCATTGGTTTTTCTGTTAGAAAATTATGTTTGTGCAAAATTTGATATGAATATATTATGCAATTGTTTTGGATTTGAATTTGTAGAGGACGTTATTGACGACCCTTTCGAATGATACCTTCGAATTTATTCTAGAAAGAATAGTGCTCGAAATTAGGGTGGTGGTTCCTTTTTTACCTCGATTGTATCTTTAGAGCCAAATGTGTAATTTTATGTGTATGGTGACGTCTTGAATCTCATAGTTTTGAATTGCCTAACTATGTAATAGTGTTATCCGATGTTACTTATTATACTGCCGTTTTATCTAATTTCGAAGTTGTTTAAACTTGGGTCTTAAAAGTATGATCAAGATCTTTGAAACCCCAACTGTCGCATACAGATTGTTTCAACGCTCCAAAAGCTGCCTTGTAACGAAAGAACCAGTAAAAACAGGATAACCCTGCTCATGAGGGTGAAATGTCGGTTAAATTGAGGAGGAAATATTGAACTAGGATTAACGAATACAAGTTTTTGTAAATCCAGCAGTATTTAGAGAGCTATAAATCAGGATTTAGTAAAAGAGGATTCAGAGAAGATGATCGAGGAAATAGGTTAACGTCCATGGATTCAGTTTCGATACAAGTTTCCAGACTTTTAGTCTTTGCGCAGAAACTCAAGCAATTATATATCATAGGACAAAAGTATGGAAGGGCTTTTTCATTATAAACAAACCAGTCTACGAAGATTTTACGTATGCTATCCAAATGCTCTCACTCGGTGAGTGATGTGTTGCTCCAATGCGACCCGTTAATTATCTACCCACCAATTGCATACACATTTTTTACGTTTAAATTTTAAAGACATTGAGATTTTTTTTTTATGGTTTAAGGGATTAGGTCAAACAATGCTTTTTCCGTCAAGTAAATTGGATAGACACAAGGAAAGGTTTTACAGACATAGAAGGGGAGAATATACTCAGGGTAGTTTTCGGGAATCGAACCTGCACCACACTTAGCTCGCAGACTGCAGGGTCAGTGGGTCTATTGAGTAAAGTCTAGATTATAATCTAATGTTTCGTAGAGTTTTCCAACAAACCAATAAATTTATTATGTTTTTTACAAAAAATGTTACCCAGTACGATACTAAATTCTCACTTCAGTATGCAAGCAAATAAAATGTCTATTGAGTTTCCCAAAAAATCGATTAATTTTAGATAAATATTTTGTCCAAAAAAATGTTATGCAATATTATACTAAATCCTACTTTAGTATGTAAATAAATGTTTTTTGAGTTTCCCCTAAAAATCGATTAATTTTAGATAAATATTTTTTAACAAAAAATTTTATGCAATATTATACTAAATCCTACTTTAGTATGTAAAAAAATGTTTTTTGAGTCTCTCAAAAAATCGATTAATTCTATTTTTTTTTTACAAAAAATGTTTTGCAAGATCACATTAAATCCTACTTTAGTATGAATAAATGTTTTTTGAGTTTCCCAAAAAATCGATTAATTTTAGATAAATATTTTCTACAAAAAATGTTATGCAATATCATACTAAATCCTACTTTAGTATGTATATAAATGTTTTTTGAGTTTCCCAAAAAATTGGTTAATTTTTGATAAATATTTTTTTACAAAACATGTTATGCAATATTATACTAAATCCTACTTTAGGACGTAAAAAAAATGTTTTTTGAGTTTCTCAAAAAATCGATTAATATTAGATACGTATTTTAAACAAAAAATGCTATGCAATATTATACTAAATCCTACTTTAGTATGTAAATAAATGTTTTTTGAGTTTCCCAAAAATCGATTAATTTTAGATAAATAATTTCTACAAAAAATGTTATGCAATATTATACTAAATCCTACTTTAGTATGTAAATAAATATTTTTTGAGTTTCTTAAAAAATCGAATTATTTTATATAAATATTTTTTACAAAAAATGTTGTGTAACATTATACTAAATCAACTTTAGTATGTTAATAAATATTTTTTTGAGTTTCCCAAAAAATCGATTAATTTTATATAAATATTTTGTACAAAAATGTTAGGCAATATTATACTAAATTCTACTTTAGTATGTAAATAAATGTTTTTTGAGTTTCTTAAAAAATCGATTACTTTTATGTAAATATTTTTTACAAAAAATGCTATGCAATATAATACTTCAGTTTGCAAGTAAATGTTTATTGAGTTTTTCAACAATCGATACATTTTATATAAATATTTTTTATTAAAAAATGTTCCGCAATGTACATGCCGCGTTAGCTCGTTTGCAAGAGTAACGGATTAGGAATCGGAGAGGCCAAACACGGACAAGCTGTGCCAAGTGCTAGATAAAACAATAAAAATTATGTTTGTATAAAAGCTTCCAAAGAAATAATCGTAGGAAAATCAAGCATTTACTTTTTCAGAATTGGTTTAGAATACAAATTTAAAACCTTGTTTACCAAATTTGTATTAAAAATTAATGTACCAAATTTATGTTTCAAAATATGTTATTACTATAAAGTAACATGATGTATAATATAAAAGGTACATTTGGAATTTAAAAATTAAAATGAGATTTAAAAAACCACCTGAACGGAAATACGAAAAGATTTATTTGATGAGGATTTGATAGAAGATTTGAATGAGGTTTTTCCTCGTCCAAATCCTTTAAGTTTAAAATTTTCTTTAAAACATTTTTTTGGCAATGAATAAAAGCAGGACTTTGTAAGTAAAATCTGAATGGTAAAATGTAAAGAACGCGAAGGAAACAAAACGGGAGATTTTCTTCCAAAAAGCTAAAAACGTGAGTTGATATCCAGAAACAAAACATTGTGTTCTGAATGATTTTATGTGTATTGTGTTTTCAGACTTACCTTCATAATTTTATGGACATGATTTAAAATTCTCTAGTTTTTGAAAGATACGAAATTCAGATTTTAGAGATGAATGATATCCAGAGACTAGTATAAATGATTTAAATAAATTTTTCTATCGCATTTTCAGATTTACTTTGAAAATTTTATGAACATGATTGAACATTCCTTCAAATTTGAAATTGATCGTGCTTTTCAGAATTAAAGAAAAAATGTGCTTTGATATCCAATGAGATATTGAGCCTTTTCATGTGTCACTGCCGCGTTATATGACCAAGCTAACTTAACCTAATTAACCCATTGTGTCTTACAGAAGACTAATTTAATTTCAGCTGAGATCTGTCCATTCATTGAAATTAAATCATCTTTTGCAAGACACTATTCATCCCAGACATCCATTCATAACATCCCATTTCATAACATAACCTAAAAACTAAGGAAAGTATTAAAACCCTCAGAGCCCAATTATCACTTCATCCCACCAATTCTTCAGTGGGGCGCTCCTCAGAAATGTATTGGACAGGTTTTTTATACAAGTTTCACCATCCAACAGATAACTAAAATTTCTAGATCCAATTTGCACAAGGTCATGTGAAATCATTAAGTTTAGTAGATTGTGAAAATCTTATGTTGTCCTCAATCTTTCCTCTCAGTTACCTTTAGGTTACCTTCAAGGTAACCTAAATTCTGGAAAGTCACCTCGAACTTGGCCGAGAGATTCAAGTATCAAGGCTCCAACAAAAAGAAAGGGGCCCTGCAATAGGGAGCCCTAGTTAAGTCCTAGTTCTGTTTCCTCTTTGTGAGTGAGTGGCGAAGTTTCTTCCTCCGCCCAGATAGGTTGTTGAACTTGAAAACTGTTGATTTCAATGAGTAGATTTGTTCCTATCAAGGTTGCTTACAGCTGGAAAACGGATCAGAGCTTTTCTTTTTCCTGCGCTCTTGTTTTATGTTGCTTTAAGGTAGTTTTTGAGGGCACGTGTTCCGGTACTGGCATTGTAGTTTATGACGTCATTAATAAGGCGCTATAGAAACTGTCGCTTGGGTGCAGAGGTTGAAGCCAATTAGAACCAAAATAAACTGCTCTTCTCCAAATCGGTTTCAAATCAACTTTTTAAATTTTGATTATTTCCCCTCTCTCTTGTTTTAGACTTCTGAAGAGTGATTATTTGACGGCACATATTCTGGTTGGTTTATGATGTCATAAATAGTTTGGTATTTTTGGTAGTTTTAATTAACATCCTACTGGAGCCAACACAACGGACTATTCGTCATAAATAAGCGCCATAGAAGTTGTCGCTGGGGTGTAGAGGTTGAAACCAATTAAACCAACCTAAATTTGATTATTTTCCCGATCTCTCTTGTTTTAGAGTTTTAAAAAGTGATTATTTGACGCCACATATTCTGGTTGGTTTATGACGTTATTAATAAGTGCCATAGAAATTGTCGCTTGGGTGCAGAGGTTGAAACAAACTAAACAACCCCAAATTTTGATGAGTTTTCCTCTCTATCTTGCTTTGGAGTTCTAAAAAGTGATTATTTGACGCCACATATTCTGGTTGGTTTATGACGTTATTAATAAGTGCCATAGAAATTGTCGCTTGGGTGCAGAGGTTGAAACAAACTAAACAAACCCAAATTTTGATGAGTTTCCCTCGCTATCTTGTTTTGGACTTCTAAATAGTGATTATTTGTGACGCCACATATTCTGGTTGGTTTGTGACATTTTTATAAGCACCATAGAAACTAACTGCCGGTTGGTGCAGAAGATGAAACAAATTGGAACCAAAGTAAGCAGTTCCTCTCAAAAAAGTTAAAATCGACTTTTTAAATTTTGATTATTTTCACTCTCTTATTTTAGACTTCTAAAGAGTGATTGTTTGACGGCACATATTATGGTTGGTTTATAGCATCATAAATAAGTGCCATAGAAGTTGTCGCTTGGGTACAGAGGTTGAAACCAATTAATTAAGCGAAACATTCTGGTTCATTTCCTTCTGTTTTCGATTGCTGAAAAAAGTGATGATTTGACGGCAGGTATTCTGGTTGGTTTTCGACGTTTTTATGAGCGTCGTAGTAACTGTCGCTTAGTGCAGAGGATGAAACTAATTAGAACCAAAATAAACTGCTCCGTTCAAGTCAGTTTCAAACCAATTTTTTAAAATGTGATTCTTTCCATATACTTTGTTTTAAACTTCTCTAAAAAGGTGGCTATTTGAGCTTACATTATTCTGGTCGGTTTATTTATTTGGTATGTATATTTTAAGTTTATGATACAGCAATGGTGCTGACTTTCCTTCTATAGTTGCAGGAACTGGTTGGTTTATGACTTTATTAATAAGCGCCAAAAAAGCGTTATTAATGAGTGCCAAAATAAACCGCTCCTCTCAAATCCGTTTGAAGCCCGACCTCTTAAATTTCAATTCTTTACCTACTCGTTTCTCTTATAATTCTAAAAAGTGGCTGCTTGACAGCAAATATTATGATTGGTAGGTTATTTTAATTACCGTCGCACTGGAGCTACACAATGGTCTAATGATGACGGTACGGGATCAAACTCGAAAGAAAAGATCTTATGGTAACACCACTTAATTTTGAATCACTGTTAGATGACGACATCACACCTGAGCTGGCACCTCACTCTACAAACTTCCTCACCACGCCAACGTGAAGGCATTTGACACAGCAGATTTAACATGACCAGCCCCCTTATACACGACGGTCTGTGTTTAGATTCGAACTCGCAACCCTCCGGTTGCTAATCTGTCACTCTTACAACCAGGCTACAAGTCAGTTTGAAGCCAACTTTTTGAAATGTAAATTATTTTCTTCGCTCTTGTGCTAAAAAGCTAAAAAGTACCGGCATATTTTTTGACGGTACATATTTCTGTTAGACACTGTAATTTAAGGAGTAAGAAATCCGAGTGGCTCTGTGTTTGCCTACTACACTAGCAACCTGTGAGCTATAGGCGGTACAAGTTTTATTCCTGTAACTACTCTGGGTGCTTTTCTTTCTTCTGTGTCGCTAAAATTCCCCACGAGTGTGTGTATGTCTATTTACCGGACGGAAAAACCCTTGCCTCTCGCAGCTTGGTCCCCCATATCTGGCCTTCCCCATTCAAAAATCCAAACGCCCATTTGCTTTGGTTCAATTTCTCACTCTGCGGTCATTTGACACATTTTCCGGTACTAATACTATAGCTTATGGCCATAGAGACTGTACAGATCAATTTTCACCAAAACAAGCCGATCTTCTGAATTCGCTTTGACGCCAGTATTTTAAAATTTGTTTAGATCGAAGGTATTAGCAAAGATTTAATGCTTTTGTTTCAGTGAGCCTCTTTTTAGAAAAGGTACCTAGAGGCTAAAATAATGTTTACTCAGAGAAAATAAGAGTTTTAAGTTCAAAATTTCAGTTTTATTTTCTAATTTGTAATTTTTAGAATATACAATAAAGTTGAAACCAAGAGAGAGAGAGAGAAAAAAAAAATATATATATATATATATATATATATATATAGAGAGAGAGAGAGAGAGAGTGAGAGAACGGGAGAGAGGGGGAAAGAGAGAGCGAGAGAGACATAACGAAAGTGTGTCATCTGAAAGAGGCTAGAAATAAGAAACAGAATTCCCCGATTTTTTAAAATCTATATCTATAGATACCTTTACAAAGTCTGTGTTCTAACTTCCCTTATGATCTAAAGTATCTAAAATGTTATCCGCTCTCTCTGACGAGTACAGCCTTAAAATCTCAATATAGATACCTTTACAAAGTCTGTGTTCCAACTCCCCTTATGATCTAAAGTATCACAAATGTCATCTTCCGATGTAGCTTTAATCGAGGTGTTGTCCAAAGGAGTCTGGTGCACATTAAATCTGTCACGGTCTCAAATATCCTCACGTTGGCGTGGTGTGGAAGTTTGGAGAGAGGGGGGTGGGGGCAGCTCAGGTGTGACCTCGTCATCTGACCTTGGTTCGGAAGTTAGACTTCCGTCCGTAGAGGAAAGTTGAAAGTAGAGTGAGCAGTGGTAACCTTTTTATGTGCCCAGGATTATGTAACTAAAGCTAGTAGTAACGTGACCCTTAGACTACTTTAGTCCGCCGGTAGGAAACGAACATTCATCACTTGATTGATCCACGGGACGGGAGAACACGCCCATCCATTGATTCATCATCTGATTGGCCCGAGCGACATAGTAGTAGGCTTTGGCATTTTCACCATATTTGTCTCCACTCTTATAGAAATGGCATTCCTGACAGAATCAATTCTGTCATTAGATACTATATCTACAAACATGGCGATCAAATGACAAATCTGCTATCCTTGTTAAATTTTCACAGAGTAGTCACGTGACTACTAGTCGGTATGTTGGTCACACCTTTTGAAGCTCGTCTTAGTAGCAGTATTCAGTCTACCTATATTTAACGTCTATGGCTCTGTCTATTTCATTAGAAGGTCGATGGTATCTAGGTATATAATTTCTCTTTTCCCTTCCTGACTTGTGTTTTGTGCATCTTGACCATATATGGCTCTTTCTATTTAGCGTTGGGGGTCCTTATTCCAATTGCGAAATGTTGAATGACCATCTGCCTATGCCAAGTGGTGGTTTCCCAATTACGAATTGTTGAGGGGCCATATATATTCTTATTTATCTATAAAATGGAAAGGGACCATCCCCAAATTGTACTGCGCCTGGGGGTGTTCTTCTCGTTCCCGGCTAGCCTGGGTTGTATTGTAGTGACCTGAAACTATGTTCCATTTTAACCTTTTAAACTCTAAAATCGTTTTATTTTCTGTAATTGTCCTTTTAATGTCGTCAGTATGTCTTTTTTGGTTACAGTTTGAACTCCAATTCTGGCGATGTGCCTTTGTTTTTGTTTGTTCTGGCCTGTTGCCACTTGTATATGAATTTTTCTTTTGAGTTTTAATACGTGCGGCAGTGAAGGCCCCCCCCCCCCCTCCCGGATCATACAAGACATTCTTAGCTTTTGGCGAGTGGATCCGGGGTGAAAAAAAATATGGCCCTTTCATCCTGATGATTTGTTGGTTGGGTTTTTTTCTGGCGCTAGGGCTACGTTTGGCCATGCTGCGCCGGACACAAGACACACAATATCAAGTAATAGACACGCACGCAAGTTTTTACTGACACAGAAGAAAGAAGTGCACTTGACAGGAATCACACCTGAGCCACCTACAACTCGAAGGTTGCTAGCGCAGTGTGCATACCCACTGACACACGACGCTCCCCTTCACCATGAAAACCTAAACAACCAACTTTCTACACTGTACAACCTTATAAATACTATGAGAAGACCTTTCATGTACTATATTTAAACACACTATTGCACGGAACAAAGAATATCTGGTAAATACTATCTTATGTAACGCTTCTTAGGGCTGCATTTCTATTAAAGTGTACATTTCAATCCAGATTCTGTAAAATTTCTCATCAGGAAGAGACTTACCTATTGTTTGTGCTCTAGTATCAGTCGCAACGATGTTTGAACTAATCGGCTTTAGATTTGTTATCAGGCGTAACCTTGTCATTGCAGAAAACTGGATTTTCACTATCTCTTCCTGCTCTATTTTTGCCACCTGTGCCAATCTATTTTACGGGGATGTTTTGAATCACGATGTGGGTGCTCTCAACTGAAAAAAAACTTCGGATTGAAGTTCATAACGATAGGTTTGTGACAACCGGTATAGTGGTTGAGGTGTTAGTCTCTAGATCGGAAGGTTCCTGGTTCGAATCCGGGCATGGATGTTTGTATGCGTATGGTGTAGAGGCGGCTTTTGCACCTTAAATCTGTCGTGGCTGAAAGTCCTCACGTTGGGTTGGTGTGGACGTTTGGAGAGTGGGGTGCCATGTCGGGTGTTGCTTCGTTATCTGACCGTGGTTCAAAATTACGAGGCGTTGTCCTCGGATCTTTCCTTTAAGGGACTGATCCCGGACAATCGTCAATAGCCCGTTGTGTTGCTCTAGTACGACGTTAATTACAACTTACCAATTACCGTAACGATTCGTAAGTAATTTTGATAATTTTTAATTAACGTCGTACTAGAGCAACACAATGGGCTATTGACGAAGGTTCGGGATCAATCCCCTAAGGGAAAGATCTCAGGACAACACCACGGAATTTTTAACCACGGTCAGATGACTAGGTAACACCTGAACTGACATCACATTCTCCAAACCTCCACACTACGCCAACGTGTGGACATTTGAGGCCATGGCCGATTTAACGTGTACCAGTCCCCTTTGTACACGACGCTCTATTGTTGGATTAAAACTCGCAACCCTCCATTAGATAATACGTTACTCTACAAACCGGGCTACAATGGTCCAAACAGCTAAGGAGCCCAAAATTTTCACGATATCGGTTTTGAGATTAAGATAGCATGTTTGTACTTTCAAAGGAATAAGAAGTTTCAATAAGAAGTTTCAAAAATAGCCGAACAACCGGTATAGTGGTTAAGGTAATGGTAATGGTATTTTAGTAAACGTCGTACTAGAGCAACACGGCGGGGTCTGAGACACAAAAATCGTCACATTTTCGATTTTTTTTTCATTTTAAGAAATTCTTTGTGTTTTTCTGCTTAAAATGACGTCTAAATCATGTTTCTATCTTAATTAGAACTAGAGATATAATAATTTTTGTGGTGCTTTGTTTTGAAAATCTAACACTCTTGACAGTTGTTGTTATGGCAACAAAATCTGTCTTAAAAACTTTAAATGCGTTTTTCTCCATGATACATTTTTTCAAGATTTCCTTTATTCAAATTGCTATAAGTCGAAAACCGATAAAGTTTAAGGGTTGAAATTTGGAATATATCTTTTTCAAACATTATACTTTAATTTTGTTTCAGCAAATTTAAAACAAATATTTACTTTTAAAAATATGACTTAAAAAAAAAATACCTTAAAATTTTCAAAAATTTTCATTTCAATATTTTTTATATTTTATTAAATTAATATTTTTTAAATTGCTGAATCAAAATTAAAGTTTATAAATTTGTGAATAATTTACTGCAAGAATTTTGAAAATTGATCAAGAATATTTTGAGTTTTAGCAATTTAAAATGACTCAAAATGACTTTTTCAAAAAATTTTTAATTAAAATTTTCAAAAAACTTTTGGAAAAATTTTCTGTTGCGATTTTGCTTATTAGTTAGATGGGTAATCAGTACAAAAAAATTCAAAATTCTAAATTAATTAATAAAAATTTTTTTTCGATGTGTCCCGGATCCCCTTAATGGTAATTGTAATTTTAGTTAACGTCGTACTAGAGCAACACAACTGGCTATTGACGACGGTCCGGGATCAGTCCCTTAAGGGAAAGACCAGAGGACAACACCTCGTAATTTTGAACCACGGTCAGATGACGAGGCAACACCTGAGCTGGCACCCACTCTCCGAACTTCCACACCAACTCAACGTGAGGACTTTCGGTCATGACAGATTTAAGGTGCACCAGCCGCCTCTACACCATTCGCTTACGGACCCGGATTCAAGCCAGGAACCTTACGATCTAGAGGCTAACACCTTACCCACTATACCGGTTGGTCGGCCATTAATCATAGGAAAATGGACCATTCTCCACCCGTATCAAACTGTACAGTTATAAAATATTAAGAAAATATTTTCTTTCGAAAATTGGCGACACAGTTTGCGGAATCTGATACAACAGGGCAACAACGATACAACGACGCGAAACCGGACATCAAGGACACCACAAAGTGACCCAAGATCTGCGAATGGTTTAATGTGTTAAAGTTTTAATGACTATGTTAATGAGTGGGGAAAGGTCAAGAAACGATGAAAGGTTGTCTGCGGTCAATTCACTCCTATTCACTCGATATCTGCAAATGATGTGTTTGATTATCCCCGTAACCGCTGTAGACTGTTTGGAAGAGTAATGGACTAGCAACCGGAGGGTTGCGAGTTCGAATCCAACAAAAAAAGGGGTCTGGCAAACGTTAAATCGGTCGTGGCCTAAAACGTCCTCACGTTGGAGTGGTGTGGAATTTTGGAGAGTGGGTTGCCAGCTCAGGTGTTGCCTCGTCATCTGACCGTGGTTCAAAACTATGATGCCGAATTATTCTCGGGCCATTCCGCCGACCAACAGGTATAGTGGTTAAGGTGTTAGCCTCTAGATAGGAAGGTTCCTGGTTCAAATCCGGGTCCGGGCATGGATGTTAATAAGCGTATGGTGTAGAGGCGGCTGGTGCACCTTAAATCTGTCGTGGCCGCAAGTCCTCAAGTTTGGGTTGGCGTGGAAGTTTGGAGAGTGGGGTGCCAGCTCAGGTGTTGCTTCGTCATCTGACCGTGGTTCAAAATTACGAGGTGTTGTCCTCGGATCTTTCTCTTAAGGGACGGATCCCGGACCGTCGTCAATAGCCCGTTGTGTTGCTCTAGTACGTTGTTAACTACAATTATCCTTAAGGGGGTCCGGGACATTATTTTTTAATAATTAATTTAGAATTTTGAATTTTTTTGTACTGATTACCCATCTAATTAAAAAGCAAAATCGCAACACAAAATTTTTCCAAAATTTTTTAAAAAATTTTAATTAAAAATATTTTGAAAAAAAGAGGGGTCATTTTGAATTGCTAAAACTCAAAATATTCTTGATGAATTTTCAAAATTCTTGCAGTAAATTATTCACAAATTTATAAACTTTAATTTTGATTCAGCAATTTAAAAAATATTATTTAATAAAAAATAAAAAATATTTGAATGGAAATGTTTGAAAATTTTAAGGTACTTTTTAAAAAAAAAGTCATATTTTTAAAAGTAAATATTTGTTTCAAATTTACTGAATCGAAATTAAGGTATAATGTTTGAAAAAGATATATTCCAAATTTCAACCCTTACTTTATCGGTTTTCGACTTATAGCAATTTGAATAAAGGGAATCTTGAAAAAAAAATGTATCATGGAGAAAAACGCATTTAAATTTTTAAAGACAGATCTTGTTACCATGGGGTCAGATGACGAGGCAACACCTGAGCCGGCTCCCCACTGTCCAAACTTCCACACCAATCAAGTTCTTATGAAGGTATGAAATTAAGTTTTCATGAAAGTATGAAATTAAGACAAGCAAACTGTATACTTCGGAACTTTGTAGAAAGATAAGAAATAAACTGTATACTTCGTACTAGATATGCGAAATCGACAGAAAAACATCGATGTTTTGAAACATCGATGTTTAAAATTAAAACATCGATGTTGATAAAACATCGCCCCCAAAACATCGATGTTTTTAAAATTCAGTGTATTTAAACTTTTTTCCCCATTTCCCTAAACTGGTTTAGCAACTAGTGATGCTAATTCGACAGCAAAACATCGATGTTTTTAAAATTCAGTGTATTTAAACTTTTTCCTCCATTTCTTATAACTGGTTTAACAACTAGTGATGCTACGTCGTTTGCAAAACATCGATGTTTTTAAAATTAAGTGTATTTAAACTTTCCCCCCATTTCTTAAAACTGGTTTAGCAACTAGTGATGCGACATCGGCTCCAATACATCGATGTTTTTTTTAAAACATCAATGTTTTGAAAACATTGACATCGATGTCGCATCCCTACTTTTCAGACCCTTTACCTTTGGCCACTTTGGTCTAAAAGTATGTTCAATTTGGTCATTATGAAAATTATGCTACTTAGTTATTTGTTAAATTTTTATAACGGTACTTTTATCATTTAAAAATAAAACATCGACAACGTAAAAACATCGACAAGAAAAACATCGATGTTACAAAACATCGACCCCAATACATCGATGTTAAATACATCGATGTTTTTTAAAAAACATCGATGTTTTGAAAACATCGACATCGATGTCGCATCCCTACTTCGTACGTGCTGAAGAGGTTCAGATAAAGAAGTGCTCCCTATTAAATATAAGAGTAAGTGAATGTTTATCATGGAATTTTTATTTGTTGCTTTCGCTTATCTACGTGACAAAAATGCGAAGTCCAGCAAGTTGAGTACCACCGTCGCCAGAGGTGAATCGGAAAGATTCAATGCCTCCCAACCTTGTTCTGCCGCAGTCCTGAGCTGAAAGCGATTCAGGCATTGAAATGATAAGGGAAAGCTGCATTGGGAAATGAAGCGGAACCATTTCCTTTTAATGGAAACTCGTGCCAATGAAGATTCCATTTTACCTTGATACCATTTGATGCAAGTTAGCGTATCTAGATAAGCCTAAAACGTTTATACAACATTAAAGAAACAGCATGTGTGTGTGAGTCACGAATCAGAATGGAATGTTGGTTCTGAATTGGGTAATGGTAATTGGTAATTTTTAATTAACGTTGTTCTAAGAAGTGGGTCAAATTTTGTTCATAATTTTTTTTAGTACTAGCTCGTGGGTCACTTGAAAAAAGGGAAGGGAGCATGGAAAAAACTACTTTTTTTTGGTTTCTCAATTTTTTAATCCTTTTAAAAGTGAACGATTCCTTTTTGTTTTGGAACTTTTACTTTTGTAAGTGAAGAGCAAAATATCTACTTAAAAGTGAGGAAATCATGCTCAGCCCCTCCTGCACTGAGTTTTTAATGAACGAGGAAAAGAAAACAACATATACATATGAAATATTATATTTTAATAGATAATATAGTATAATATACAGGTATATGTATGTACAATAAAGTTAAAGTATATTTTATAAGAAATCTGTTGTTGTTTTTTTGTCAGAAAATTTCTTAATATTAGGTTCATATTCAGTGTTCATTAGTTTAACACATTTTGCAGTCAATTTGGGGAAAAACAATAAAACAATTTCCGAGTTTATTTCTATTGGTAGACTACAAAATTCATAGAAGAAAACAATTTTTCACATGAATATGTGGATCCAAACATCGTTAAAAGAGCATTAGCAAGTTTCTTCATTGATATAAATTATTTGGTAAAGAATCATACGTTTAATGTAATATTTTCAATTTTTAGTGTGGGATAATTATAATTTGCACTATCTTCAGACATTTTCGCTTCTACTTCGGAAATCAATTTATCAAATTAATTTTCCAAACTATGCTGCTTCAAAATTAAACTAATTCCATTTCTAAATCATGGATACCTAGCCACTTAACACTAGATATACCGACAATTTGATTATACCTATTTCTACCGACACCAGTCAAAATGACTGGTCTTAGATAAAATAGTTAGTGGGGTTTCCAGTATGTTTATATTAAAAAAATATGTTTTTATTACTTCAATTAGGTTAATTGTAATATATTATATTAATTATAAATTCATTCCCCTGCACCCCCTCCCCATTAGTTAATTAAAACATAATAATATTCAAATTCTTAAACATAAATTAGTTTCATGATTCCAGATCCTAAATATATATATAATATACTAAACAGTATAATAAAGAGTACTGTATACAATTTTTATTTCAATTCTGAATCAGAAACCTATATAGTAGTAGTATTATTGACTTTACTACAATTTTTACATACGTAGATTTTGCTTTGTGTACATTTTCCGCATACATATTTTTTGCATATACTATTACAAATAGTAGTGGTTTTATTATTACTACAATGTCCTATTTGACACCATTTACGTGTATGAAGGGTGCTACTTGAAGTTAGTATATCAGTTGCCGGTATATCAGCTTCTTGTGGTTTTTCTCTTGAAATTTGGTATTCAGAAGCACGTTCTTCAGCTAGATGAAACAAAAACTCTTTTCTTGATATATTTTCATTTGTCGTGTTTTTAAACAATATCCAGGCATTTATTCCAGCTAAATGTAGAATATTGAAAAAAAACTTGGAAGGGGCCATCTTCTGGAACTTGATTTTACACTGTATTTTCGTGCCATTTGGTCAGTCACATCAACGCCAAATTTAGTATTGTTATAAAAGGACACAGTTTCGGGTAATTTCTTGTTAGTTTTATCAATTTTGACGTGTTTTTGCTTTGCACTTAGTAAAGGTACTCCCTTCTTCGGTTTACTCTTGTAAATAGCAAGTGTACATCCATTTGATTCATAAAGCAACGTTGAAAAACGAGCCATGCTATCTTTCTTTTCTTTGTAAATTTTTGGAAGTTCCCTTTTATTTCCACGTTATTGTTCCAAGCAATGTAGTATTTTTTGATAGCAGTTTGAACGCCAGAAGAAAACTTGTGAAGAAATTGTCCGTCGTTACCGTTCTACCTTTCATAGTATACGGTTCTACAAGTTTCATAACAGCAAATTCACTTAGTTCACTTGTTGATGAATCTCGTGCCTCATCTTTTCCTAAATAAGGAAATCCATTTATTACATATTTAGTTTCAACGTCAGTCGCTTATAGTTCTACAATTACGCAGTATTTACATTTTATTGTAACAGAGTAAAATTCATTCCATACCATAGAAAAATGCACCAGTCATTCTGACTGGTTTGGTATACGTAACGATAATAATCAAAAACTTTTTGATTTGGAATAAAAAAAATAAAAATAACTGCCTAATATTATTTATGTAATTATCGCTACAAATGTCATGACATCGTTTCAAAAACAGAAATGAAGGTGAAGTAGGAATTTGAAAATAGAATTGTAAAACCAGTCAAAATGACTGGTGTGGTAAATCTAGTGTTAAATTCATTTAACTCCATTGTTTCGAATTTCGTTTTGTATGGATATAAAATAAAGTGAAATGTATTTTCCATACTTTTAAATTGATTAAATCTATCCTCAAAGGCTTGTTTTATTTCCTGTATAATCATTAAATATTTTTTGATTGCATTTTCTTGAACATCAAGCGTATTTTCCATTGTTATTGTGTTTTGAAAATGTTTTTGTAACTGAGGAAAATATTTCATGATTTTCATTTCTAAATCTCTAGTAAAGGTGTCAAGTTTTGTCATAAATATCTTAATATCCTCAAACATCATTAAAACAATTTGTCCATTTCCTTGAAGTTCTTTATTCAGTTCATTAAAATGCTGAGTGTGATGTCGCATAAAAACATAAAATCATTTAACCAATCTACAGGGTGGTCCCGAATTCATGGTACAAACTTTAATGGTAGGTACAGGACATTGTAACAATGATTTATTGTATAGGAATGTATAGTCGCAAGTGACGCGGTGAGGCGTAAACAGGGGAAATAAAAGGAAAGAGAAATGGAGTGATCGGTTGGTATCATTGCCGGTAGAGGGCAGTAGATGTCTAGCCGCTGTTGAACATGATGCATCGCAGTAGGGAAAAGCGCCATTCACAATTGTGCTGCCGTAGACGATGGGTGACTTTACGTATGCAGAAAAAGCAGACATGCATTACATGTACGGCCGTGCAAATGGTAACGGCAGAGCTGCGTTACGAATGTATCGCGCGGAGTATCCTGATCGACGAATGCCGGATCATAGAATTTTTCAACGGTTACATCGTCAACTTTGTGAAACAGGTGCGTTCGACGTCAACAGACATGGCGCTGGTCGAGTAAGAGCTGTACGCACTCCAAGGCTGGAAGAAAGCATCTTGAACATTGTGGCTGATATACCCGAGTCAAGCACAAGAACTGTTGCGCGTGACGTAGGTGTGAGTCATCAGACTGTATGCAGAGTGTTAAACGAAAATCGCTTACACCCCTTCCATTTTCAGAAAGTACAAGCATTGAATCCGGCAGATTATCCTCGCCGCGTGAACTTCTGCCTGTGGGTGATGCAGCAATGTGCGTTGCAGCCGGATTTCGTAGATTATGTGCTATTTACAGATGAAGCGACATTTTCACGCGAGGGTGTCTTTAATCCGCACAATTCCCATGTGTGGGCAACCGATAATCCACATGCAACGCGTCGACATGCGTTTCAACAACGTTTCAGTATTAATGTGTGGGCTGGTATTGTGAACGACTTTTTGATTGGCCCATACTTACTACCCACGCGGCTCACTGGCGGAAGCTATCTTATTTTTCTGAAAGAAGTGTTACCACAACTGCTGCATGATGTTCCGATCGCCATTCGTAACCGCATGTGGTTTCAGCACGATGGGGCGCCAGCACACTTCAGCATTGATGTACGGAATTACCTGAATGCCACGTTTGGTACTCGATGGATTGGGCGTGGTGGACCAGTCCCTTGGCCACCCCGATCTCCCGATTTATCGAGCCTCGATTACTTTTTATGGGGACATCTAAAGCATCTTGTTTATGAGACTCCAGTTGACTCAGATGAGGATCTCGTCGCTCGCTTATCTGTAGCTGCTGCAGGTGTGCGTGAAATACCAGGCATCTTTGAACGTGTACGCCAATCGCTCCACCGACGCTGTCAAGCATGTATCGATACTGGTGGACGCAATTTTGAACAATTACTGTAAACATGACACTTGTCAACAACGCTTTCAATAAAATCTTTGTTTTTCCTTTCGGCCGTTATTTCCCCTGTTTTCGCCTCACCGCGTCACTTGCGACTATACATTCCTATACAATAAATCATTGTTACAATGTCCTGTACCTACCATTAAAGTTTGTACCATGAATTCGGGACCACCCTGTATATTTGAAAGTTTGTCAAAATTATTGTTTTTTTCATTCAAATAGAGCTTAATTTCTTTAAATAAAATGACAAATCGATCAAAAACTTGACCGGTACTGAGCCATCGAATATTGTTGTATGTCAAAATTCCTTAATACTGGCACTCAACTTCCTCTAATTATTGTGTAATTATATTAAGATCTCTTGCGTTATAAAGTTGATGACTTTTATTACAAATGGCATTACATTGGAAAATGTTACCAAACCTAGCTCCGCACATAGAACTTTCTGGTGTATTAAACAATGAAATTCAATCAGAGGACGTGTAATAGTTTGCTTAAAAGGTACTGGAAAAAACAATATTTTCCCCCGCCATCTTGAGTGCACCATCCGTTGTTACAGGAACAATTTTCTGTAGGTCAATATACATTTCTTTAAATGTAATATCACATTCTTTAAAAATATCAAGACCGGTACACTTCGCTTTCAGCGTTATAAGTTTTATTAGCTCTTCTTTCATTATATTACCTGTTTTATATCGAGCAAAAACTGCTAATTTTGCATAACCATTTACATCGTTATTCTCATCTAAAGCAATTGAATACATTTCTAAATAATTTATGTCTTTATGTATTTGCGAACAAAAATATTCCTTTCTAATTATATTACTGGATCTTTAATTGTATTGTACCTTTTATTAACCAAAAATTTGGAAACAAAAAACGGAAGAAAAAAAATGAAAAAATAGCTACATAAATACTGTACATGGCGCGGTATTGTTCAAAAGAACATTATTTTTAGCAAAAAGGTAATGGTAATGGTAATTTTAGTTAACGTCGTAGTAGAGCAGCACAACGGGCTATTGACGACGATCTGGGATCAGTCCCTTAAGGGAAAGATCCGAGGACAACACCTCGTAATTTTGAACCACGGTCAGATGACGAAGCAACACCTAAGCTGGCACCCCACTCTCCAAACTTCAACACCAACCCAACGACTTTCGGCCACGACAGATTTAAGGTTCACCAGCCGCCTCTACACCATACTATGGCTATTGGTGACAGTTCGGGATCAATCCTGTAGGGAAAGAACTGAGGACACCTCGTAATTTTGAACCACGATCAGATGACGAAGTCAACACTTGAGTTGCCACCACACTCTCCAAACTTCCAAACCACATCTCTTACCGTAGTTCACAATTACGAGGTGTTGCCTTATCTTTCCCTTTGAGTTTTATCCTGGACAGTCACCTTCGTCATCTGACCGTGGTTCAAAATTACGAGGTGTTGTCCTCGGATCTTTCCCTAAAGGGACTGATCCCGGACCGTCGTTAATAGCCTGTTGTGTTGCTCTAGTACGACGTTAAGCTAAAATTACCATTAACATTACCATTACCTGGACCGTCGCCAATTACGTGCTGTTGTCATCGAATCTTTCCTTTGGGGATTGATACCAGATCGTCGCGAATTGCCTGGCTGTGTTACTCCAGTACAACGTTAATTAAAATTTATACCCGGACCGTAAACCAATAGCCAGTTGTGTTGCTCCAGTGCGACGTTAATAAAAATACCGACTTACCCATACTACGCCAACGTAATAACATATTTGAATTTGTATCTACTTTTCTGTTTTAAAGAACGTTTAGTTTTTGCAAGTTTATTGTAGTACTAGTAATCATTCCAAATTTATAAATAACTACTTTGAATTTGAGTCTTTCCCGGCTGCTTAACACAAGACAGACAACCTCAAGAAATTTACGAACACTCAAGTACAGGTAGAAATTTCTTCGCACTGGAGCAAAACAAAGGGCTTCTGCACACATCAATCCCGAAGGGAAAGACGACAACACCTGATCTGGACCCCTCTCCAAACTTTCACAACATGCCACCATGAGGACATTTACGGGCACGACAGATTAACTTGTAGAAACTAGGGATGCGACACCGATGTCGATGTTTTGGTAACATCGATGTTGTTTCTTGTCGATGTTTTATTTTTAAATGAAAAAAGTAACGTTATAAAAATTTGAAAATAACTAAGTAGCATAATTTTCATAATCAGCAAATTGAACATACTTTTAGACCAAAATGGCCAAGGGTGACGGGTCTGAAATGATGTCGATGTTTTCACAACATTGATGTTTTATAAAAAAACATCGATGTATTGGAGCCGATGTCGCATCACTAGTTGCTAAACCAGTTTTAAGAAACGGGGAAAAAGTTAAAATTCAATGAATTTTAAAAACATCGATAGTTTGGGGGCGATGCATTATCAACTTCGATGTTTTAATTTTGAACATCGGTGTTTTGCTGTCGATGTAGCATCACTAGTTGCCAAACCAGTTTTAAGAAATGGGGGGAAAAGTTTAAATTCACTGAATTTTAAAAACATCGATGTTTTGGGGGCGATGTATTATCAACATCGATGTTTTAATTTTGAACATCGATGCTTTAAAACATCGATGTTTTGCTGTCGATGTCGCATCCCTAGTAGAAACCACCACATACACGACGGTTTTTGGTTGGATCGAGTTTCGAACTTGCAGCCCTCCGGTTGGTAATCCGTGGCTACACCACGATGCCCCAGGTTTCTAGTGCAACGGGGCCACCCACTGAGCAACGGCCCGGTCGCTTTTTAGAATTTCACCACTCCACTAGTTATTGAATCGCGGCCGGTGGTCCTGAAAGTTTGAAAATACCAGAAAATTCTCGTAATCTGAAAATGTCCATGAACTTTCCAGCATTTCAAGATCATTGCTTTGTTTCTTGCATTTTGCACAAGGCCCTGAACTTACCAGTATTTCAAGATCCTATTTTGCCAAACTACATGTTTTGACCACACCAAATTTCCCAACAGCTCTAAATTTTTCCACGCAAGAATTTCGTATATAAGACCTCAACCCAAGGTTATAATTTTCCACTGGATCTCTTTAATGACGGCAATAAATAATTCCATCCCCTCGCTTATCTCGTTAACCAAAGGAGAACTCGAAGAAAGTCTCCATAACCCAAGGGCTTCGAGATAGAACATAAGGACTCCACTCCCTGCTAAGTGTAATATGACGAGTTCTACACCAAAATAAAATTTAGATTGCCGTGGCCCGACCTTGCATTGAGTAATTTGAAATTCAGACCAGCTTGCATTCGGTGCAGGAACAGTCTTTGTTTGATCGGAGTCCCAGCACACAAAGAAGCTGGATGACAACCTTCGAGGTTTTGATTTTTTGGCAAACTTAATAGCAACTCAAGGTTGGTTCAGGTTATAAGAAAGTTGAAATCGGCCATCTTTTCATTTCAAGTTTACAGTTATGACACGCGCTCTGCGAAAGCGATGCTGAATGGTCGGGGGTAGGGGGAAGAAGCTTCGGCAAGCTGGTTTGTTTTATGGGTTACTCGACAGTGCTGGCTGGCAGTGAGATTCGTGTACCAGAAATTGAGGGAGAAAGGGTTTCCAGGTTGATTTCTGGAACGGATTTCTAGAACGAAGCTGTATTTCATGTGGCATGTTTCGAAACGGACGGTGACAGCTTTCAATTTTCTTTGCAAATGCGATTCCTTGCTGAAGGTTCGAAGTAGGGATACGACATCGATGCCAATGTTGTCAAACTATCGATGTTTTTTAAAAAACATCGATTTATTGGAGTCGATGTTTTTGAAACATCGATGTTTATACTATTCGATGTTTTATTTTTAAATGAAAAAAGTACCGTTATAAAAATTTAAAAAATAACCTAGTAGCATAATTTTTATAATCAGAAAATTGAACATACTTTTAGACCAAAGTGGCCAAGGGTGAAGGGTCTGAAAGTAGGGATGCGACATTGATGTCTATGTTTTCAAAACATTGATGTTTTATAAAAAAACATCGATGTTTTGCTATCGATGTCGCATCAATAGTTGCTAAACCAGTTTTAAGATATGGGGAAAAAAGTTTAAATACACTGAATTTTAAAAACATCGATGGTTTGGCGGAGATGCATTATCAACATCGATGTTTTAATTTTGAACATCGATGTTTTGCTGTCGATGTCGCATCCCTAGTACGAAGGCTCTTGGAAGAGGAATTTTAATGCCAACACGTGAATTCGAAATTCGTGGAATCAAAGTTGATACTGACGGGATAATTTTATGTTCGGTAGGTCAGGACTCAGTCATTAAGAAAAATCGAAATTTTGTAAAATTGGGTATACATTGTGATTTGGGGTTTGTCTTTCATCTCCCATATAAGATTTATTATGAAATCTGTATGGCTGCAAACTTTGTTATATCAAGAGGAAAACAAGATATTGTACCATTAATATGATACTATTGTTATTTAATGCTTATGTTGGATTGGGACTGAAATATGAATCTGCAGTTCGGAATTCTTATTAGGACTGCCGTTGCATGGATATTGAAATACAGAATAAAAAAGTTTGATATATATTTATTTTAAGAATTATAGATCTTCAAGTGGGTACATTCTTCTGAATTGCGAAATCATTTCGGTTTCATCACTTTAAGCTCCATAGAGACATTGCTTTAACAAAATTTCTTTTACAATGTCCTAAATAACAAAAGTGGTTAAAAATTACGTGGTGTCCTCCGGTCTTTCTCTTCGGGTTTGATCCCGGACCGTCGCTAATAGCCCATTGCGTTGCTCCAGTGCGATGCTAATTAAATTACCTACCTACATAACAAAAGTAATTTGCCGTTTTAGTTTCTTGTATTGATTTTAATATCAGCAGGTATTTTTCACCTGAAACTAAATTACTTTTTGTTAAGCTTAAAAAAAAAAGCATGTAACAATTTTATTGCAGCTCCATTGTAATTGGTAATTTTTTAGTTAACGTCGTACTAGAGCAACACAACGGGCTATTGACGACGGTCCGGGATCAGTCCCTTAAGGGAAAGATCCGAGGACAGCACCTCGTAATTTTGAACCACGGTCAGATGACGAAGCAACACCTGAGCTGGCACCCCACTCTCCAAACTTCCACGCCAACCCAACGTGAGGACTTTCGGCCATGACAGATTTAAGGTGCACCAGCCGCCTCTACACCATACGCTTACAAACATCCATGCCCGGACCCGGATTCGAACCAGGAACCTTTCGATCTAGAGGCTAACACCTTAACCACTATACTGGTTGGTCGGCGTTTTATTGCAGCTCCAAAGGAAACCTGGGATACGTGTATTATTTCTCAACAAAACACTTCAATTCTTACCTGTAGACTTGAAAATCTATTAGTTCGTATAGACGAACATATAAGCCTCTTGATGTTAGGTAGAGACGAAGAGAACATAGTTTGGGGCAACTGTGCTCAGTCCCCTTAGCCAAATGGTCAGCTGATTCATTGCCATATATACCAGAGACTTAGGATCCACTATAAAGAGAAATTTTGTATAGACAAATTGTTGATGATTATATAGGTAACCCTCGTATAGCACGGTTAATTGGTACAGTGCTATAGAGAATCCGTGTTATACGAAACATACAAGTCCCGCAAATTTTGATATTGCGTACTGTGCTATATGAAATACCGTGTTATAGGATATTCGTGCTAAATATAAACCGTGTTAGCCAAAACTCAGAGGTCATATTTATTTTATAATGAGTACCATATTATATGGAAACCAAAGGACTGAAATATGTGTTATATAGAAACCACAATTTTCATGAAAATATATTAAACCGTGTGGACGTGTATAGGGCACACATATACAGACAGACAGATGAACAGACAGACAGACAGACAGACGCGCAAGAGGCGGATTTGGCATAAAAAGGGTCCAAAACTGATAGAAAACTTGAATGGGTCGAAAATATTCAATGTATGTATACAAACAAACACTACATTCATATTTACATAGATTATCATTCTTATTGTAAACCGTGTAATACGGAGAACATAGGCGTGTTATATGAGGGATGCCACAATTTTGATACTGTGTTACAGAGAATCCGTGTTATACAAGTTCCGTGCTATACGAGGGTTACCTGTACTAAAATCCATCCCAGCCTGACAGTCTTATTTGGCCAGGAAGCCTTTAAGCACTTTTCAGTGAGGATTACCAGGAGCAGTGTTGGACAAATTTCAATCCGAATAATGATTGAAAACTAATGACTAAAAGTTAATACTGACTCATGTGTAACAATTTGTAACTTTTAGCTCTTCCACTTTACGTAATGATTAATTTAGTCTTAGCCTTAATCTCTAGTAATCATGACTAAAAATTATGATGGAAATTGTGCCCCCCCCCCCCTTCAATATTCTAAATCCAGTGAAAATTGTATGAGCCTGTGTGAACATATTGCAACCAAACCCACATCTACCTACATATTGAAGAGGAAAATTATAATAAAGTGAAAAGTGGATAACACGATGAAATTATTTACTGATTTAAATTTTACAGACTAACACTATAAACGACAACTAACTTAACACATTTTAAAAATGAATTAAATAAAAGTTAAAAACATTTTATTTAACTAAGCTTGTTTCATAGCAATGAAATTCTTGAAACGATTTGCAATTTGAGAAAATCGTGCAAATTGAGAGTAAATATATCGTAAAAATAATTTTGTATACCTTTACTATAAGAATTTAGTTAACTTATTTATGACTAAAACAAAGTATTCAGTGATTAATGACTAATTGCTTTTGTTATAAGTATGTCTAATTTTTCAATCATGATTATTGAGTAATTTTATCGTGATTATGTAGGCACAACCAACTAATTTTTCAATTGATTTATCCTTTAACAATCAGGATTGAAATTTTCATTAGCTAATTAGTCGATTGAAAACAAGTTAAATACGCCCAACACTGGCTAGCAGTAGGACAAAGGCTGCATTTCAGAAATATTTATTAAAATATTTTTGTTTGCCTTGAAAAAAATTTTATACACAATTTTGTCTTAGTCAAAATACTTTCCTCCACGCTTCATTTTCCCAACGGCTACATTTAGTTTGATAGAAAAATATCTCACAGTTAAATTAAATAAAAGTTTGACGATGTTATTACTGCTAACATAATTGAAGTTTATGCCATAAGAGTGATCATTCGGCAGTCAAAGTGAATTTCGCACTTTAGATTAAAGCTACAATTCAAAACTAAAAATTAATTTTAGTTTCGTCATATTTGCGTCACATTTTATAGTACCTTTTGAAAAGTTCCAATGATAAATTATTGAAAAACTCCAATGATAAAAGTAGCAATGGTAACCTTTTTATGTGCCTAGGATCATGTGACCAATACTAGCTGTAACGTGAACCTTAGGCTGCTTTCGTATGCTGAGTGGAACCTCACATTCATCATCTGATTGGTCCATGGGTCTGGAGAAGACGTCCATCCAATGATTCATCATTTGATTAGTTCACTGATTGATCATCTGATAGTAGAGGACTTTGGCAATTTCACCACTTTTGTAGGCACTCTATAGAAATGCGGATACACACCAATCCTGTCACAAGATGTATCGAAAAACGAGTCGATGAGATGCCAAATCGGCCAACCTAATCAATTTTTCATACTGCAGTCACGTGACTATCAGTCGACATGTTAGTCTCACTTTTTGTAGCTACTATCAGTAACAATTCTGCGTCGACTTATACTTCACGTTTATTGGATAAACATAGTTCTGGAACTTCAGAATCGAGCATTCAATACTATTATGCTAATTTCGTTTTCTTTCCATTTTCTTGACGATTGCTTTATGTACATCAAACAGCATCTCCAACAGAGTCAGCTTAGGAGTGATTCAAGAAGAGTAATTTTTAGATAAAAGTCACGTGCTGTTTTCGGTAGATTTTATCCACCGCAATGATACTCAGCTCATCTCTTAACATTCACAGCACTTATTGGGAGAGCCGTAACGAAAATTTAGAGGAAACGAAGTACGCTTCAGGTTACTCCATTATTCAGATGGTGTAGTACAACAGTGGTAACGACCCTTACTAGAGTATGCGACAAAAATATTGCATGCAGTACCACCCAATTAGTATAACCAAGCAATGCAGACTCAACATGATATTTAAAAACTTTCTGCACGAATTTTAAAGTCGGTTGGTGGTATTGGGGTCTTATAGCGCAGGACAATTTCAAGTAAACAATGTCGTAAAAGAAAAAAAAGGGCGACTAGGAAATAGAATAATGGGATTCCAACATTGATTACATCTGTGAGAGCTGAGAAGTCTAAGTCGAAAGTTCTCAAAATAACTTTGCTTTTCTTTCGAAACTTATATATGTCATTTTGGCTGTTTTTTAAGCGTTCTGACTTCTGGATTTAACATTATTATAATTATTTATTTATTTTTTGAAAATTATTTTATGTTTTTATTTGTTTTGATTTTGTTTTTTGTCTATGTTTATGTCCTTTTTTTGTTTTTGTTTTCTAATTTTGTTCTGTGTCAATCTTTCAAACTTAGTTATCCTCTTCTTTTGTTATTAGGTATTTTTGTGCTTACATGTTTTGCCCTTCACTTGCTTCTTTTGCCTTTCTCTGTGTACTTAAATGTTTTATGCATGTATTGTGGATTGGTCAGCTCTCTCTTATCCCCGAATCTCCTCCGTAAGGCGGACTATACAGCTGAAAGCCGCACAGGTGAAACAGTGTCCTCCTACGACGTCCAATCCAATCTTGTACATTCCGGGGGGGGGGGATAACACCTGTGTTTACTAAAGTCAGTGAACCCCATGGGAAAAGAAAAGATCACTAGTGTACCTTTGGACTGTAAAGCCCGTACAAACCTGAAGCAGATGTGCCCCTGAGGGCTAAAATTTAAGGAGAGGAAGGGAACACATGATTAATAATTGGTGGTATCTATAGATGGATGGGTGTGTCTGCAAGCGTCAGTTGAATTTGTTAGAGACGGCGGTTCGGCAGCGTGGTCGTAGGGACATCGTCCTGACAGGATCTGATTTCGTAAGAGCAACATTATCACATTGAAATGGTTGGTATGCACTGATTATATTGAACTGACTGCTAGCGAACGAGCCCCTGTGAGATCGATCGTATCGTGAACGGTACACCGATACAACCGGGACGGCCCATCAAAAGTTTGCGAGTTTGTACAGGACTTTGTGTGATACAGGGAAAAATTCCATTCAATTCCATTTTCCCAGGGATACCTCTTTTGCGCACAATCGAATCCTCTAATACCCAGCAACTTTCCAGGAATACCTATAAAATATTTACTATTTTTTTGGGGGTTCGTTTCTCACTCTACATTCAATTCTTGTTATACGAGGGCAATCCGAAATACAAGCCACGCAATGAACATGTTGAGTCATGGTAAAATATCTATTTGAATTTTTTGGGCTTCGTTTCTCACTCTACATTCAATTTTTGTTATACGAGGGCAATCCGAAATACAAGCCACGCAATGAACATGTTGAGTCATGGTAAAATATCTATTTGAATTTTTTGGGCTTTGTTTCTCACTTTATATTCAATTCTTGTTATACGAGGGCAATCCGAAATACAAGGCACGCAATGAACATGTTGAGTCATGGTAAAATATCTATTTGAATTTTTTGGGCTTAGTTTCTCACTCTATATTTAATTCTTGCTATACGAGGGTAATCCGAAATACAAGCCACGCAATGAACATGTTGTCATGGTAAAATATCTATTTGAATTTTTTTGGGCTTCGTTTCTCACACTTTGGTAATTTTTTGATACACGAGTTCAATGCATCATACAATGAAAATGTGAAACCATGGTAATATACCCGTTTGAGTTTTGATTTCGTTTCTCACTCTTTCGTCATTTTTTGGTACACAAGGACAGTACAAAATACAAAGCGCTGGATGAACATGTTGAGGCATGGTGAAATATATATTTGAATGTTTGGGTTCCGTTTCTCACGCTGTGGTCATTTTTAATATACATACATTTATAATAATTTTATTAATAGAGGAAGAAGGACGATTACCACAATATTTCTAGTGAAAGCAGTGATATTCCAATCGTACGCAAACGTATGCGTCGTTTATTGTCAGAGAGGGAAGATGAATAAAACCTTGTTATATGTGTAAAATAGATTTTTTGTTCATGAAGTATTTATTTAATTTCAAATGCAAATTTACTTTAATACATTTTCATTACATATTATTACATGTGTATTTAGTTAAAACAAAAATATTAGCTTAAAACGAATATTTTCATGTTTTTTTATTTTTTTATATTTTTTTTTACTGATTTTTTTAATCCGCAGCTAATTTTCTTTTCTTCCATAAATGCAATGTTTTTTTCAGACGAATTTATTTTACTATGTATTCTTCAGGAACGTATCTATCTTTAAAAACAGAATTAGGTGCACAGTACATAAATATTTTGTTGAAATCCAAACATTATAGGCACAGGGACACTTGCAATTTATCATTACTGAAATTACACTCGCACTCATACTTACACACACTTTGGTTAAGTAAAAAATTATAAATAAAAAAAACCATACTTAAATTTAAAAAAATTATACACAGCTTCAATTGCAAGTTGCTTTTAATTTAAGTTGAAATAAATTCAAAAATAATTCGATAACACAAACACACTTAGGTAAAATTAAAAAAATTATAGGTAAAACACACACACTTAGGTATAATTCAAAAACTATAGATACAGCTTCACTTGCAAGTTATTTTTATTTAAGTTGAAATAAATTATAAAATTGTAAATAAAACACACACACTTAAATGAAATAAAAAATTATAGACAGCTTCAGTTGCAAGTTGCTTTTAATTTAAGTTGAAAAAAATAAAAATAAAATAGATAACACAAACACGCACACACTTAGGTAAAATTAAAAAATTATAGATAAAACACACACACTTTTTTAGGTAGAATCCAAAAATTATAGATACTGCTTCACCTACAAGTTATATAAATTTAAGTTGAAATACAATAAAAAAATTATAAATAAAACACACACTTTAGTAGAATTAAAAAATTATCTACACAGCTTCACTTGCAACTTATTTTTATTCGAGTTGAAACAAATTAAAAAAAATTATAGATGAAACACACTGGTGAAATTTAAAAATTTTAGATTCACTACACTTGCAAGTTTTTTTTATTTGAGTTGAAATGAATTCACAAATTGTAAATAAAACACACATGCACTTTGGGTAAAATTAAAAAATTATAGACACAGCATCTTGCAACTTATTTTATTAAAGTCGAAGTAAATTTTAAAAAAATTAAAAATAACACACATTTTGGTAAAATTATAAAAATATAAACTCAGCTTCACTTGCAATTGTTATTTTTGTTTGAGGTAGTTTCCCCAGAGGCATAAAAATGTGTTGCCTTGATGAAACAAACACATCAATTATAATTTTTTTTCTCTAAAGCCAAACAAAAAAGCTGTGTCTACAATGCCCCTACTGCAACGCATCGCCTTGTCGCAATTATTGAAAGACGCCAGTTGACAAACAGGATCTGAGGGATGATGTAAATATATAATTACACATCCAATACCTCCAATGTTGAAATCGTGAGGCAGAACAAAGAGCTGGCTAGAGAGCAATGATAGTGGAAAATAGTGCAAGGACAGATTTTCGGACAGAATCCAATTCCCTGTCACACAAAGGGCGAGAAGATTAACTCCACTCAGCTTTGCGAAAGACGATCCACATAAACTTATCAAATCTTGAGAGGTATTGTAGAAAATTATTTTAAGGAGACAAAACCACGATGTCTCGCACTGTGATATTATTTAGGATTTGTTTACCCTATTCTCTGTGCTGACTATGGATGTAGGTTAGGGATCATTGAAAATTAAATAGTACCTGATCTGGACAAAACACTATTTTTCGACTCTCAAGAATTTAACTGTCGTTAAACCTTTCTGGGGTCCATCAACTGGTGTGCCTCTAGAATGAAGTGCCTTCTTGATTATGAAACAGTTTAAATCGTGTAACTTTTATTTCGTTTTAAAGGCTTAGTTTTGAACTTTTGACAAGAGTTAATTTTAACATTTGCTAGTTTTGAGTACTATTTTTAAATTTGGAAAGAATTTAACTGTCGTTAAACCTTTCTGGGGTCCATCCACTGCTGTGCCTCTAGAAAGCGTGCCTTATTGATTATGAAACAGTTTAAATCGTGTAACTTTTATTTCATTTTAACGGCTTAGTTTTGAACTTTTGACAAGAGTTAATTTTAACATTTGCTAGTTTTGAGTACTATTTTTAAATTTGGAAAGAATTTAACTGTCGTTAAACCTTTCTGGGGTCCATCCACTGCTGTGCCTCTAGAAAGCGTGCCTTATTGATTATGAAACAGTTTAAATCGTGTAACTTTTATTTCATTTTAACGGCTTAGTTTTGAACTTTTGACAAGAGTTAATTTTAACATTTGCTAGTTTTGAGTACTATTTTTAAATTTGGAAATAATTTAACTGTCGTTAAACATTCCTGGGGTCCATCAACTGGTGTGCTGCAAGAATGGCGTGCCTTATGGATCGTGAAACGGTTCAAATTCTGTAATATTATTTCATTTTAACGACCTAATTTTTTCACCTAATTTAAACTTTTGACAAGAGTTAATTTTAACATTAACGAATTTTGAGTACTATTTTTAAATTCGGAAAGAATTTAACTGTGGTTAAACCTTTCTGTGATCCATGAACTGGTGTGCGGCAAGAATGGTGAGCATTTTGGATTGTAAAACGGTTCAGATTGTGTAACATTTATTTAATTTGAATGTCTTAGTTTTGAACTTTTGACAGGTGTTAATTTTAACATTAGCTAATTTTGAGTACTATTTTTAAATTACAAAGCATAAATATATTGTTTAAAAACGATTTTGTAAAGAGCTACTGTTTTGCCACTTTTTTGCAATCCGATAATTTTGATTCAATTAAAATTAAATTTGAAACTACTTATTTCGATACTACTTATTTCGATTTTAAATTAATTCAATGAATTTATTTTGAATTGCTTCACTGACTCATCCGAAAACATAGTTATTTCTGCAGCACGCTTAAAATATATATTTTCGCTAAATTTGTGAAATCTAATAGTTTTGACTGATTTACAAACAATTAAATCATGCAAAAAACACACATAGTTACAAAAAATAATAAAATTAGCAATTACCTATCCTTTTCAGCTCCAAAATATGATTTAATAAAACCTTATTTTTTAAATAACTAGCTACTGCTTGGCTAGCCCGGTGTTGCCCGTGCCCATGGCCGTTTGCTCCTCAAACCAACACCACTGGCAACGCCCTGATGTAAGGTATTCATCTGGTGTAAAATTTTTCGAAGATTTCAAATCCGTTGAAGATATATTCCAATAAAAAATTATTTATTTAAAGAAAATAATATTTTTAGGTATCAATCTAAACTGAAATTATCCGCAGATTTCAAATCAGTTGAAATTTTTGCTCTATCTTTAACGGTCTTGGAGATAGAAAAAAGAACTGACTTCAGTTAAAAGATTTATTGTCTTACTGGAAATTTTTTCGTCCGCAAAATCAAATCGGAAATGGAAAAAAAAAAAAAAAATTTCTCCGCGTACTGCGGATGAAAAAAACTTGGCATGATTCCAAACCCTGACTGCAAGATCACACGGGTAGAAAAAGTTCTATGTGTTTGAAAAAGCGATGGATAATAAAACTATTAGATTCAATTAAAAATCTTCTAGATTGAATTTTAAAATTCGCAACAACCCAAATATTACAAATAATTCGGACTACCTGTGTGCCAAATCTCATTGCTGTAAGTGCCATAGAATCGTCAGGATTTTGCGGCCCCAAACAGACAAACAAACAAACACTTTCTATTATAATATAAATAATTTATTTGTCATACTTTGCTACAAAAAGTAATCACAATTATTTATACAGGTATTAAAAATACGGATATTACTTGAAATTATTCGTGCAAACACTCTAGTCAGACTAAACTATTGAAATAAAATAAATGTTACCACAATTTTAACCTTTTCCTTTCGCAATAGACGACGTCGTGACTCAGTGGGTATGCTCGCTGCTCTAGCAACCTGCGAGTTGTAGGTGGTATGGGTTCGATACTTGTTAGGTGCGATTTTCCCTGGGTGTATTTCGCTCTTCTGTGGCAATAAAAGTTTCTTTATCTGTATATTACTTGATATTGTGCAGGGTGTCCATACAGTCTTTTAACAATTTCAAAAATTTATTACAAAGGCAAGTGAAGAGACAGATAAGTGGAAATTATTAACAAGTTCAACTGAAATTAATTTAAATAGGGAGAAACATTTTATACTTTAAGTCGAACAAAAGGAAAGTTAAGGATGTTTTAAACATTAAGGAGAATTAGAACCCTAAATTTTAAAATTTTTATTTGTGTATTTAACTGTTTTTCTATGTAAAAATATCCAATTTCAGATAATAAAAAATACATTATCCAAAACTGCAAGAAAAAATACGGACGAAAAAGTTAGATAATGATAGACATGAAACAAAGCACTTCCTTGAAGTATTTCCTTACTACTTAAATTACTTAGTGAATTAAAATCACTAAGAAATATACTGACAGTAGAAGGTTGGTTGATTTTTGTCTTATGGCTCAAAGCACATATTTGGTTTTGTAACGCCAGATACAAAGACATTTAATACAAAGTAATAGACACACACAATCAAAGTTTTACTGCCACAGAAGAAAGAAATACACCCAGGGATGAATACACCTGACAGGAATCGAACATGCACAGCCTACAACTCGTAGGTTGCTAGCGCAGTGGGCATACCCACTGAGTCACGACGTCCTCTATTGGGAAGGGAAAAGGTTAAAATTGTCGTAACATTTATTTAATTCCAATAGTTTAGTCTGACTAGAGTGTTAATTTCAAGTAATATCCGTATTTTTAATACCTGTATAAATAACTACACTCTAAATAACTCACTATAATATACACTATAATATATATACTAATTATATAAATAACACTTATCTACGACGGCTTCTATTTCAATAGAAAGAATAAAACAGTTTAAAAAATCTATTTGATGCAAAATTGTATATGAGTTCTTTTAAATTTTAACACAAATTCATTTACAGTTTCTGGTGACATGGACCTTAAGATCAATGCAAGAAATTAGGAATGGCGAATCAAATTTTAGTTCTAAAAGAAATTTTCTTAATGCAGTGTCTCTGCAGAGCTTAATAGTAATGAAACCAAAATGATTTCGCAAATCAGAAGAGAATGTACACCTGTAGATTCATAAATTTTAAAATAAATATATTTCATTGGAAAGAATAAAACAGTCTTAAAAACATCTATTTGATGCAAAATTGTATATGCATTCCTCTTTTAAATTTTAACAAAAATAATTTTATTATTTCATTATGTTAATGCATTGCCTCTGCAGAGCTTCAAAGTAATGAAACCAAAAAATTTCGTAAATCAGAAGAGAATGTACAAAAACCTGTAGATACATAAATTTTAAAATAAATATATTTCAATAGAAATAATAAAATAGTCTTAAAAACATCTATTTGATGCAAAATTGTATATGCATTCTTCTTTTAAATTTTAACACAAACTAATTTATAGTTTCTGGTGATATACCTGGAGACCTTAAAATCAATGCAAGAAATTTGCAATGGCGAATCAAATTTTTGTTCTAAAAGAAATTTTGTTAATGCAGTGTCTCTGCAGAGCTTCAAAGTAATGAAACCAAAATGATTCCGCAAATCAGAAGAGAATGTACACCTGTAGATTCGTAAATTTTAAAATAAATATATCTCACAAATGTATTCTGTATTCTTTCAATATCCCCGATATGACAGTCTTAATAAGGATTCCAAATTACAGATCCAGATTCCAGTACTAATCTAACATAAGCATTAAATAACAAAATTATCATATTGATGGAACAAAAATAAATCTCTTGTTTTCCTCCGTTATATAACGAAGTTTCAATCATGCAGATTTTATGATAAATCTTGAAGAACAAACCCCGAATCATAATGTATACCGAATTTAACAAAATTACCATATTCTTTATGGCGCATTCATATTTATTCAGTTTGAATCTTAAAAATATATTAAACAAACAAGTTATTTTATAACCTGCATTTTGTAAGAACTGCCAGTGTAAGGAAGCATCATTGCTAAGAGTTCCATTCAAGGTAATAAACCACATAAATAATGTTACGCAACGAAAAAAATATATTTTTTAAAATTATTTACAAGAATCGAAAAGAATTTCTCATTGTTTGAATGAGTGTTTAATACTTGAAAGTTTAACACCTCATATATAGTGGATAAACCATAGTAACTTTGAAAATTTTAAACCTAAATTACTCTACTGACAAATTTGAAAAATGGCTTGTTATCGTGCTGCTCTAAGTCCATCAATTCTACCATCCGTAAAAGATCCAAGAAAATGTGAAAGACAACAAGAATACAAAAAGACAGTAAATTTCCAAAATCCCCAAAATCGTTTTTTCTTTTATACTTGGCTGAAAATTAATTTATTCTACAGATAGCAAAAATAATTTTTTCAATTACTTTAATTTAGAGTTACAATGCTATTAATATAAAGCATATCGTAAGTATGTTAAATCCTATAAAATCGCGTTCACGTTGGGTTGGCGTGGAAGTTTGGAGAGTGGGGTGCCAGCTCAGGTGTTGCTTCGTCATCTGACCGTGGTTCAAAATTTCCTCGGATCTTTCCCTCAAGGGACTGATCCCGGACCGTCGTCCATAGCCCGTTGTGTTGCTCTAGTACGACGTTAACTAAAATTACCATTACCATTACGTATAAAATCGCCCTTTTATCCGATTGAGTCTTCTGATTTTGAACTGTTCCTTCTCTCTGTGCTGGATCATCGTGTGTTTGAATCCAACCGTTAGGTACAAAGGGGGCTGGTGCACGTTAAATCAGCCCCGAATCGTCCCCGATTGCCCATTGTGTTGCTCCAATGTGACGTTAATTTAAAAAATACCAAGTACCTAAGTGGGAAAATTACAGCACCCATTCTTATTTTAAAACGTTTCCAAACGTAATAACTCCCGCTAGATCAGTCCATAAAGAAACGCAAGGTATTAAATTGGGCTCGAACAGCGTAATTGAATCATTCCTCCCTTTTGCTACACCAGCAGCGTAGCAAGATCGTTTCTCGCGACCGGAATAAAGAGAAGTCTTAAAGTTATTGACCTCTCCCAATCGAAACAAAAAAGCTATGATGAATAGCAATGAAACAACAAACAAAAGTTGATAAAGCAATTCAATGACAAATATTGAACACAACGTATTGATCCCACAAGTTTTCATTGACTTTTTCGGAATAAAGTGTATCGACAGTTCTTCGTATTCGTTTTTTCTTGTCGCAAACTCCCACACGAAATCTGTTTCTGTGTGTTTAAGTTCGCGTGTGTAGGTGTTATTGCCTCTTTTTTTCATTTTTACGTATCAAAATACACCACCGGGCGCTGGGTTTGCTGTTTGATTATGCATAGAATGGGAAGTTAGTTCGTGAGTAACAATCTATACATTTAATGACTATATGTTGCTTTTATTTCCAGTTTGGAAATCAAATTGTTTCGTACTCACTGGAAGCTAGTTTTAGTATAAGCTGGGTTCTAAATTTCTTGTATCTTTTACTTCCCTTCTGCTATCATTTTCAGTTTAGGAAATTTAATTGTTTCGTGTTCATCGTACCTATTTTTACTAAGCGTTGGGTTCTAAGTTTCTTTGATGTCCTTTCTGTTTTTTATTTCCAGTTTATAGAAAATTAGATTACTTCGTACTTACTCAAAGCTAGTTCTATAGATGCTGGGTTCAAAGTTTCTTGTTTCTTTTATGTCCTTTCTGTTTTTATTTCCAGTTTAGAAAATCAAATTGGTTCACTGGAAGCTAGTTTTAATATAATTTGGGTTATAAATTTCTAATTTCTTTTACTTCCCTTTTTCAATTATTTTCTAATTAGGAAATTAAATTGTTTCGTATTCAGCGTACTTAGTTTTAAGATAAGCTGGATTCTAAGTTTCTTGTTTCCTTTATGTCCTTTCTGCTTTTATTTCCAGTTTATAGAAAATCAAATTGCTTCGTACTCACTTAATGCTAGTTGTACTAGAAGATGAGTTCAAAGTTTCTTGTTTCTTTTCTGTTTCTTCTGTTTTATTTCCAGTTTAGAGGAAATCAAACTGTTTCGTACTCACTGGAAGCTAGTTTTAATATAAACTGCATTCAAAATTTCTTATTTATTTTACTTCCTTTCTGCTATTACTTTCAGTTTAGGAAATTAAATTGTTTCGTATTCACTCGTACCTAGTATTACTAAGCGTTGGGTTCTAAGTTTCTTGTTTATTTTATGTCTTTTCTGCTTTTATTTCCAGTTTAGAAAACTAAATTGTTTCGTACACACTGGGAGCTAGTTCTAGTCACTGGGTACATAGGTTTTTGTTTCTTTTATGTTCTTTCTGCTTTTATATCCAGTTTTGAAAATCAAATTGAGTCGTACTCACTCGAAGCTAGTTTTACTAGAATCAGAGTTCTAGATTTCTTGCTTCTGAAGCTTGTCTCTAGAGCAGAGTTCTTCAACTTGTATTCCTCGCTACCCTAGGGTTCCGAAAAATTTTTGAAGGGTACCTCCGCGTTATAGGACGGACAACTGAGACGAAATTCAATGTTGTACAGTTTGTATCAACGTACATCTGTAAAATTTATTTATCTTTGTACGTAATATCAAAGACTAAGTACAGAAACAGGTTAGATGTAGAAGACGAAATTCGTTTGCAAATCTCTACCAGTACTCCGGTTTTTCGTGATACATAAAAAATATGTTTAAGTGGAACTTGAGTAGATAACACAAGTTTGAAGAACAATGTCTTAAATTGTTATCTAAATTTAGGGTTCCTTGAAGAACAGTATAAACTAGAAGGGTTCCAAAGGCTGTGGAAAGTTGAAGACCCCCTGCTCTAGAGCAACACCCGTCGGCCATTCAGGGACGATAAAATCAGTGATTGACAGAGGAATGACTTCTTTTTTCGTCGTTGATTGGCTGTCGGGTTGTTGCTCTAGAGCAGTGATTCCCAACCGGTGGTACGCGTTCCACTGGTGGTACGCGGCAACATTTCAGGTGGTACGCAAGGATGATACGAGCGACTCAAATATTCTACGAAGTTTGTTCGATTCTTTAGTATGTACAACCACGTTATGCTATTTCTTATGCCATTTGTTATGCCATCAGAGGTTTTTCTGAACTTTTGTATATAAAAAATAAATATAGAAACAGAGTAAGTGTTGAATCGGACTTAAGAGTGAAGTTAGGCTCCATTGCTCCTTATATTGATATTTTAATAAAAAACAAACAAGTTTCGCACTAAAAATTGATTTTTGATTATGTTAATCTTTGTTTGCTTAGTTTGTATTAATTATTTAAAATGATTTGTTTTTAGAACTGTGAGTAAAAAATAAAACTGTAATTTTCAATAATCGTTTTATTTTTTCCTTTATTAAAACATCATTAATACAAAATACAAGTGCATTAATCATAAAATATGAAGCTTTCTTGGTATTTTAATAAAAATAGAACAATCCTTTGGGCACTTTTCTGACATTAGTTATATATTCCTAAAAAATATAAAACTGGTGGTACGCCAAAAATTTCTAAAAATTTCAAGTGGTACGCAGTTACTAAAAGGTTGGAAACCCCTGCTCTAGAGCAAGGGTCTTCAACTTTCCACAGCCGTTCGTTCCATATCTGAATTGTTGGTGTGGAAGTTTGGAGTGTGTAGTGCCAGCTCAGGTGTTGATCTCGTCATCTGACCGTGGTTCAAAATTACGTTTTGTTGTCCTCGGATATTTCTCTTCGGACTCAATCTCGGACCGTCCCGTTGTGTTGTTCCAGTGCGACGTTAATTAATTACCATTACCATTACCTCGTCATACTAGAGTAAATTACGTTTTGTTGTCCTCGGATACTTCTCTTCGGACTCAATCTCGGACCGTCCCGTTGTGTTGTTCCAGTGCGACGTTAATTAATTACCATTACCATTACCTCGTCATACTAGAGAAAATTATGTTTTGTTGTCCTCGGATACTTCTCTTCGGACTCAATCTCGGACCGTCCCGTTGTGTTGTTCCAGTGCGACGTTAATTAATTACCATTACCATTACCTCGTCATACTAGAGTAAATTACGTTTTGTTGTCCTCGGATATACTTCTCTTCGGACTCAATCTCGGACCGCCCCGTTGTGTTGTTCCAGTGCGACGTTAATTAATTACCATTACCATTACCTCGTCATACTAGAAAAACTAACTAGATCTTGACAAAAGTGATTACTCGTTTTTGGAAGAATATTGGCCAAATCTTAATTTTATGGTCATAAAAAATATCGGTAATAACTTGTGATGAAATAGCTTGCTAGTGCAATATTGGTTCGATCTTGATGGATGAGATATTTCGTCAAAACCACTTGGAAGGTCGAGGCAGCAATTTTCAAGTGGTATGCTGCAAGAATGGTAATGGTGGACCTTATGGAAAGTGGTTGGTTTTGGATTTTTATGGCGCCAGACACAAAACATACTTACTATTCGGTGAAAATGAAAATAAGTTAAGAAATAATGACAATACAAATACTTCAAATGGCGATCAAGGAAATAATGTAATTAAATAATTCTTCACAATTTTTCTAACTTTGTTAAACTTAGTTTATCTCTAACATTATAAAAAGAAGTGTTTGTCCTTCTGTCTGTGACCGAAGTCCTGACGAATCTATGGCACTTACAGTAATGGGATTTGACACACAGGCAGTCCGAATTTTTTGCAATTTTTGGGTCTTGCCGAATTTTAAAATTCAATCCAGAACATTTTAAAATGAATTTAATGAAATTTAATTATTATTGTTTTCCTTAGAATGGCAACACCATAAAGAGATGGCAGATTCTAAATTTATTTTTTCCGTGTTTCAGTTTGAACGCTCTCAGCCGAAGAACAAAACAAATAAGAAGTTTTAACTGGAGTTATGTAGTTATTTTTCTATCTTCTAGATTGTTAAAGATAGAGTAAAAATTTCGACGCATTTGAAATCTGCGTAAAAATTTGACATTAGATCGATACCTAAAAATATGATTTTCTTTAAATAAATAATTTTTATATTGAAACTTCTATATTTTTCTCATACGATTTTGACCTTCGCCATCGAGAAATCATAGATTCCATTTCCTGCGCTTTTGAAATCTGCTCTTTTATTTTTGCAATACGAATATGGGCCCATTAGACAATGACGTCACCACTTTTTGGCGATAGAGTTGCAACTGCATCTTCCAATGCTTTATTTTACACCAAGATTATACGTCTTTCTTTAAACCTTATACATTTGATTTTCTTTTAATAAATAATTTTTCAATTAAATACTTACATTTTCGAAAGAGATTGTGACGTCACCCCGATTGGATCTCTTCGCAATTCGAATTTGGCCGCATTTGACAATGAGCGTTTGGGTAACACCGTTATAGCTTTTATCCAATAGGCTGCGAATTCTCATTTGGTTTACTTCGCAAACGAAATGGGGATTCGTAGCAGTCACCTGGGGCTAGCGAGCAGTGGTCACACCTGACCCCACGAAAAGAACTGTCACGGGCAACGCCGTGCTGGCCACGCAGTGGCTAGTATATTTATAAAGACGCCTTACAAGTAAAGGTGAAAATTAAGAAATGTTGTGGCCACTATCCACTGAACTTGTTTTATTCACTAGTACTAAATTTCAGCCTTCTTTCCCTAGATTGATTTGCGTTTTCCCGCTCCAATTGTCTGCGTTTTTTCCCCTTAATTCCAAATACTATTTTCCATGTTTATGTTTCTGTGTTTTTTTTTCTTCCCCCCCCCCTTTTTTTTTTTTACAGTTCTCGGAAAAACGTAAAACAGGAGGTTACACCATATAAACTAATGTTTAAAAAAAAAACGCGGCGACTGCAGCAAAATTTTTCACTTTCCATTTTTAAACATTCAATCGCCACGTGGCAAGTGGCGACCGTTAATTTTCATCTTTGTAGACCATAATTTCTGTACACCATAAGGAGTTGAGATTTTTTTTTTTTTCATCCCCACTACCTTTATTTCATAATAATTCTCTTTTCCTTTCGCATTTTTTACTTGACATTGTCTTGTGTTTGGCGCAGCTTGGCCAAATATGGCCCGTGCGCCATAAAACCTAGAAACAATCTTGTTTTGATTCATTTCTCTACTCATTGTAGGTCCATATCGGTTGGTCAGTTGGGTTTTTATGATGCAAGGGCCTTATTTGGATAAGCTGCGCCATAGAACGTCAAGTAAGAGGACATACACACAGCAAGGAAAGCGGGATGTCATCTTGTGTTTGATCCAGTCTGGCCAAATATGGCCCTTGCACCATAAAAACTAAAAACAACCTTATTCCGATTCACTTCCTTCTCATTCGAGGTTTAGATTGATTGGTGGTTAGTTGGTTTTTGATGATGCAAGGGACATATTTGGACAAGCTAAGACAAAGATCGCCAAGTAAGAGGACATACACATAACAAGGAAAGCGTGATGTTATCTTGCGTTTGATCCAGCTTGGCAAAATATGACCATTGCATTATAAACCTATAAATAACCTAATTCCAATTCACTTTCTTTGCATTCAAGGTCTAGATTGATTGGTTATTAGTTGGTTTTTGATGATGCACGGGCCATATTTGGATAAGCTACGACAAAGAACACCAAGTAAGAGGACATACACACAACGACGAAAGCATGATGTTATCTTGTGTTTGATCCAGTATAGCCAAATATGACCCTTGTACCATAAAACCTCAAAAAAAAAAAAAAAACCTTATTCCGATTCACTTCCTTCTCATTCCAGGTCTAGATTGATTGGTCACTTGGTTTTTGATGGTTCAAGGGCCATATTTGGATTAACTACAGCAAAGAAAGTCAAGTAAGAGGACATACACACAGCAAAGAAAGTGTGATGTTAGTTTGGACCAAATATTGCTCTTGTACCATAAAATTTGAAAACATCTTTATTATCTTCCTTCTAGGTCTAAATTGGTTGGTGGTTAATTTGTTTCTATGGTGCAAGGGCCATATTTGGACAAGCTGCGCTAAAGAACTTCAAGTAAGAGGACATACACACAGCAAGGAAAGTTTTGCTGACGCGGAAGAGAGAAATACCACCAGGGTATGAATCGAACCTGATAGATCCCGATTGGAATTATGGAAAATGTCACTGTCCGGAATTATTCATTTGCATGTCTTGAAAAAGATAGGCCAGATTTTGAATGCAAACAAATTTATCTATGGCGCAGACATGAATTCGATGCAGTTTCGTTTTTCACATTCTTTGCCTATCTTCTAGAGTACTCATGAACTTTGATCTGTCGATACATCTTGTGGATTTATCAATTCTCATGTACGAAATATGATAAAATAAAGATAAAAGGGAGGATAATATTCTCGTTGATTCTAATATAGATTTAGGGTTTTGATTAGATGAATATACTTGTTTCTGTAGATTATAACAATGGAAAGTATTCTTTTGAAACAATGTTGTACAGTGTCTTCTTTGAATAAGATCACTACCAAAGTGTTTCTGAAAGGTCTAATCAAAATAGGTCGATTATTTGAAGATAAATGAACAGCTGTGTTCCAGCGGCCACCACCGTGGATGATGTCGAATCCCTAAGATGTCCAAAATGGCAGAGGATGCCCATCCAAGTCATAAATACTTACTGACGCGATAAGTATTTCTGAAAAAATAATCCTCCCTTCTCAAAACTTATCACAGAACCATAGACCGATCAAGGACTAGAGGACTGCGGATTCCAACCACCTCAAATAAATTTAAAAAAATTGAATTTATTAAATTTCCAGCGATTTGGAAAGATTAATTACTCTTTTTGGAGAAAAATTCTGTAGGCTGCAGAGGAGCAAGAGCGAACCCAAATTTTCAAAGTTCACGTTAAACCGATTACTACTCTGACCTCAGTAACTTTTTAAAAATTTCATACTTTTCCTAAATACCAAATACTTTACTAATACGATTAGCCTTATTTGTTTTACTTACAATTGGTGTATATTAGAAACATTTTACCGTGTACATTCATGGAATCGCACTTGCCACACATGATGGGATAAGTGCATAACTTGGACTGCTTTCTTATATGCAAAATAAGACAATATTGTGAGTGAGGTAAGAGCACATCGTTTCGTTCCTTTGATATGAGCAACTTCCCTGCTGAAATTCGAAGCGCTCTGCTGTGAAATAAACTACATCCATAGGATCCTTCGAGGAAATGGCAGTCCATACTTTAGATATAGACACGTTTTATATTCAGGGATACACATGCCCTAACTCACACTTCATTTCTCTAATGAAAAATCGGATTCATGATCAAAGTTAACGAGACCTTTGCTACATTGGTTTTATTGCCAAGTGGTTTGTTTTCGTATTCTTCAGATGTTTGACACATGAAAAGTAAGAATGAAACTCGTGATAAGGGGGTGAGTAATCCCCTTGTTTGTTAAATTTCCTTTTGGTATAGTAAAAAATATTTTCCAATGTAATTTCATTGGGTCGCACATGATGCATGTTATGAGTTAAGCGCATACCATGAACTGTTTTCTTAATTGCAATAAGACAGTATTGTGAGCGGGCAAGAACTGCCCTTCAATCCTGCCCTTCTTTGGTGTGCGCAACTTCCCTGTCGAAATTCGAAGCGCTTTGCTGTGCTAGCAGATGCTAGCAGATGGTAATATCTACTTTTATCATAAACGCGTTTTATATTCAGGGGACGTACTTGCCCTACATCACCCTACAATTACCTGATGAAAAGTAGGATTCATGGATAAAGTTAGTTTAAGATGTTGGGTACGGACGTTAATCAGTGTTCTGTCCCTCGGGGTTTAATAGATTCCAATTCCCATCTTGGCATGAAAGTTCGTAACGTTTCGGTATCCTCTTAAGGCCATAGCTCTTGGTCTACCGAGACCTCATGACCTTCGCGGCAAAATGAACAAGGAGGAACAAACCACCATACATTACAAATATTTCTCGACACTTCTTAGACTAACAAGCCGGATGGAAGCAAAGGGTTTCTAGTTCAAAAGGGTTTTGGCTACGAAAGGGGATTAGCGCTCTGGTCCTTAAGGTCAACAGGGCTGGTTTCGACCCCTCATCTTGGCATGGATGTTCGTAGTATTTCAGAATCCACTCAAGGACTTGTGCCAGTCTAATTATTCCACGTCACGTAAAAAAACCGTAGAGTGACTAAGAAGGCAGTATACACTTGTGATTGTTGTGTGCATTCATTGAACACTTAATGGACGAATGAACTCATCAAGGCTGAAAGCGAAGTGTTTTCATCTAAAGCGTAGGGGCACGAAAAGTAGTTAGCGTTAGCGCTCTGACCCTTGGGTTCAATAGGGTCTTGGTTTGAACTCCCGTCTTACATGGGCAAGGCATCTAGATTTCGTATTTAGACTTCAACAAGTTAGGGGGGGGAGTTGGGGTAGTCCTCTATCTTGTTTTCCCAAGGTTCTTCCCTGATATGATCCCGATAGGAAGGTGGACTCCAATTTCTAATCAGTCTCTTGTCTAATTCTATCTATACCTCAAAGAGACATTTAGATTTCGTGAACTTACTAGGAAGTTGAAGTCTCATTTTTACTTGTGCCAAGGTTCTTAGTGCTATGGCCCCCTGTTTCAATAGGGTCTGGGTTCGAACTCCCAAAGTGGCATGGACAGAGCCATCTAGACTTTATAGAGAGATTTAGATTTCTTCAAGTTACTGGGGAGTTGAGGCCCCCTTCTAACTTGTTGTACCAAGGTTCTTAGCGCTATGGCTCCTCTGTTTCAATAGGGGTTGGGTTTAGATCCCCCCGTCTTGATATGGGAAGAGGTATCTAGACTTCATAGAGACATTTAGACTTCGTCCAGTTACTGGGAAGTTTAGATCCCCTAATTTTTTGTACCAAGGTTCTTAGCGCTCTGGATCCTCTGTTTTAGCAGGGGCTGGGTTAGGTCCCCCATCGTGACATGGGGAGAGGCATCCATACATCTAAACGTCCAGTTACTGGGGAGTTGGGGTCCCCTTCTAACTTGTTGTACCAAGGTTCTTAGCGTTCTGGATCCTCTGTTTTAACAGGGTCTGGGTTCGGACCCACCTCTTGACATGAGCAGAGGCATCTAGACTTCATAGAGACATATTTAGACTTCGTCCAGTTACTGGGGAGTTGAGGTTCCATCATTTTTTGTACCAAGGTTGTTAGCGCTCTGGCTCCTATGTTTCAGCAGGGGCTGTGTTTGGTCCCCCATCGTGACATGGAGAGAGGCATCCAGACATCATGGAGACATCTAAACGTCCAATTACTGGTGAGTTGGGGTCCCCTTCTAACTTGTTGTACCAAGGTTCTTAGCGCTGGATCCTCTGTTTTAACTGGTGCTGGATTCTGTCCCACCTCTTGACATGAGCAGAGGTATGTAGACTTCATAGAGATATTTAGACTTCGTCCAGTTCCTGGGGAGTTGAGGTCCTTTAATTTGTTGTACCAAGGTTCTTAGCGCTCTGGATCCTCTGTTTTAACAGGGGCTGGATTCGGACCCACCTCTTGACACTAGCAGAGATATCTAGACCTTTTAGAGTCCTTTAGACTTTGTCCAGTTACTGGGGAGTTGAGGCCCGCTTCTAACTCGTTGTCCCAAGATTCTCCATCGGTACAATCCCAGTAGGAAGGTGGAACCCGCTTTCGGCCGTCGTTCTCGGTCTAATTAGTCCTCGTCCAGCCAAAAGTGACCGCCGAGCGACAAACCAGCCGCCGCGCATGTTTGGAAACAAAAGGTAGTGAACACAAAGGGGCGGGGTGGGTGAAGGACCCCGCATCAATGGCGTAAGCCGAGAATACCCATTCCGTAAGAGTCCCCCGAACAGCCCTTTGACATAAGAGCACCGAAGGGTCGTGACTCGGAGGCGTTACAGTTGGAGGGTAGGGTGCAACCATTTAGAACTAAAATAGAAAGGTACAACTGCGCTGGCGATCCAAAAGTAGGTCAAAGCGCGACGCAAACCGGTTGCCCCAAGTGGGCCAGGAGTACCGCGAATCCGATGCTAGTGAAATCTCTTTTCTCTCAGCCATTCTGGCCATGACCGAGAGTGACCCACATAGGCACCGCAAGTGTGTCGAACCCTGATCGGCCTCGCATTCGGTCCCAGCCCGCTCGCGAGGTAGCATCTCTTCTGCCTCCTCCCAGCGATCTCCTCGCTTCATCTGCCTCAACTCGCTGCGCGCCGGTCTCAACACTAGGGTCGTTGGCCTCTCCGCTCAGCGCGTACGGATCGCACTGCTACAACACTGACCCATCAACTCCATCCGAAAGACATTGATTGGATTATACTGAGTTTGGTGGGCGCTTCACTTTCTCTGGAACTTTGGGTTCGCGGGTTGGACTTTTCTTCCGGACTGTAGGAAATGGACTCGAAATAAACAAACCGTGCTGACTTGATCGAAAGGTGCTCTTCCCCACAGAGGACTATGTTTTTCTCGCCGCTTTGACGTACGTAACCCTTTCCCGTTCTCTGTTTCGCTCGTTTTGAATGGGATCGAAAACTTTCGGGATCCCGTCTGAAAGTTTTCGGTTTCAGCTCGAGGTGTGGCGAGATTTGGTGTTTCATTAAGGACTCTAGAAGTTATAACATTTCATGTTTCATTTAAGGCTCTAGAAGTTATAACATTTCATGTTGCATTTAAGGCTCTAGAAGTTAACTCATGATAACATTTTATGTTTCATTTAAGGACTAGAAATTATTAGCTTAGTTTTAAAATTGGTTACCTTTGTTTCACCTCGAGGTGTAATGAGATTTGGTGTTTCGTTAAGGACTTTAGAAGTTGATTTATGATAACTTTTTGTGTTTCATTAAAAGTTCTAGAAAATAATTTATAACTTTTTATGTTTCATTGAGGGCTCTAGAAGTTAACTCTCATGAGAACATTTTATGTTTCATTTAAGGACTAGAAATTATTAGCTTAGTTTTAAAATTGATTATTTTTGTTTCACCTCGAGGTGTAATGAGATTTGGTGTTTCGTTAAGGACTCTAGAAGTTGATTTATGATAACATTTTGTGTTTCATTAAGAGTTCTAGAAAATAATTTATAGCTTTTTATGTTTCATTGAGGGCTCTAGAAGTTAACTCGTGATAACAGTTTGTGTTTCACTAAGGACTAGAAATTATTAGCTGAGTTTTAAAATTGGTTACTTTTGTTTCACCTCGAGGTGTAATGAGATTTGGTGTTTCCTTAAGGACTCTAGAAGTTGATTTATGATAAAATTTTGTGTTTCATTAAGAGTTCTAGAAAATAATTTATAACTTTTAATGTTTCGTTGAGGGCTCTAGAAGTTAACTCATGGTAACAGTTTATGTTTCATTAAGGACTAGAAATTATTAGCTTACTTTTAAAATTGGTTACATTGACTTCAGTTCGAGGTGTGTCGTATATGATAGAGATAATATTTGGTGTTTCGTAAAGACCTCTATAAACTATTAATTAAAAAATTGTTCACGTTAATTTCAACTTACGGTGTTGTAATATTTGATATTTCGTCAAACTCTTAAGGTTAATTTATATTTAAAATTGGTGTGGGGGGGGACATCTACCAATTTGTTCAGAGCATGAAGTGTAGTGTCGTTTATGATCGAGATAACATTGATATTTCGTTGAGGACAGTACAAATTATTAATTTATTTAAAATATTATTTACATTGATTTCATATTGAAGTGTAGTAAGATTTTGCATTTTGTTAAAAGGACTAGAAATTAATTAATTTAAAAAATTGGTTACATATTGGTTTTAGCCAAAGGTATACTATCGTTTATGGTTATGGTAGCTTTGGCCATTTCAGTTGAGGACTATAAATTATAAATGTAATTTAAAAATTGGTTTTAGCTTGAAGTGTATCGTTTGTAAGTTAGGGATGATATTTAGAGTTCCGTGAAGGACTGGAAATTATTTATGTATTTTTTTAAAGCGGTTACGTTTGCTACAGCTTGCACAGTAGTATCGTTTTTAGATATGACATTTGGTTCTCGATTATCTTAAACATTTTATGTTTCAGAAAGGAATCTAGGAATTGAATGTTATTTTTAGTACTTGCATTTCTTAGATTTACTTTTATGACAAAAAAAATTATGTAATTATAAAAGCGCATTTCTTTCTGCTCCCACGCAGTTATTTTTACGGTAGTTGGATTGAATGTTTTTTCAAAGCTTAAAATTTGTAAACCTGTCCCTTGTATCTTATTTGAAAATTTAAAAAAAATCTATCAAATTTAATTTTTACACGGAAATAGTCAGTAAGAGTATCAAAGCCATTGAGACTTTCTTTTGACACGTTGACTTGAATTAAGCATTTTGTTTTCCATATCTTTTTATAGAAATATGATTGATCCACATGTATGTTTTGAAGGTTCAAATTTCTAAAGGAAAGTTGACAAAACAGTGCTACACTGATGATTACACGAAGTGTAATTATTACATGAAATGTAATAATCAGTTTCACGCAAAAAAAAATTATTATTTACATGTAATGAAAAATATGCCGTACATTTTCGTGTTATGAAAACGATGTTTGTTAAATTTATAAATACTTACACAGATACTTATATTATATTATTAATATATATACTTTTATATTATATGATTATGCATACTAATATATATTATATGAATCTATAATTCACATTGAAATGTATTGTTTGTGATGCCAAAGCCGAAAAAATATTTTTTCCAATAGATAGTTTCAGAGAAAATGTCAGACATATAAAACATTGTATTAACGATTTCCACGTGCATGGCTTTTTATAATCCCATTTTGCTACAAAAGTAGCTGATTTGACCAGTATCTACAGCTAAAACTGGATTTCAAAGTACTGTGAATATTGATAAAAGAAGACCGCTAAAACGAGGTTTTATAGCGCTAACGTCTCGTCTTTTATGTCGGCTAACTGCAGCGACGCGGAATAAGGTTTCGATATCCTTGTGAAAACCGAAACCTTCGCGCTGTGGGAGACGGGTTTAATGATTTCTGCTCTTTATACAATGGCGCTCTTATGAGACCGTTTATGAAAACCGTTGCTAAAATTGTTTAAAAGTAATAACTTATCATGCATGTTCAACCCTCCTGGTAGTTGTCTTCACGTAGTATCTCGCCATTAGCAAAACTGACTAGATCTTGATGGACGAAATTTGCCTGTTTGACCCTCCTGGTAATTGTCTCGACGAGGAATCTCGTCATTAGCAAAACTGACTAGATCTTGATGGACGAAATCTGCCTGTTTGACGCTCCTAGTAATTGTCTCGACGAGGAATCTCGTCATTAGCAAAACTGACTAGATCTTGATGGACGAAATTTGCCTGTTTGACCCTCCTGGTAATTGTCTCGACGAGGAATCTCGTCATTAGCAAAACTGACTAGATCTTGATGGACGAAATTTGCCTGTTTGACCCTCCTGGTAATTGTCTCGACGAGGAATCTCGTCATTAGCAAAACTGACTAGATCTTGATGGACGAAATTTGCCTGTTTGACCCTCCTGGTAATTGTCTCGACGAGGAATCTCGTCATTAGCAAAACTGACTAGATCTTGATGGACGAAATCTGCCTGTTTGACCCTCCTGGTAATCTCGACGGGGTATCTCGTCATTGAAAAACTGATCAGATCTTGATTAATGAAATCTGCCTTGTTTAACCTCCCCTCCCCCCCCTCGGTAGTAGTCTCGACGAGGTATCTCGTCATTAGCAAAACTGATTAGATCTCGATGCACAAAATCTTTGCCTATTTGACCCTCTTGGTAATTGTCTAGACGAAGAATCTCGTCATTAACAAAACTGACTAGATCTTGATGGACGAAATCTGCCTGTTTGACTCTCCTGGTAATCTCGACGGGGTATCTCGTCATTGCAAAACTGATCAGATCTTGATGAATGAAATCTGCCTGTGTAACCCCCCCCCCCTGGTTGTTGTCTCTACGAGGTATCTCGTCATTAGAAAAACTGACTAGATCTTGGCAAGATATCGTCATGCATTAGAAGAAAACTGACTCGATCTTGATCTCATCATTGTAAAAAGATCGACAGTATCTTGTTGACGAGATATCTCGTCAAAACCACTTGGAGGATTAAAAAATGTCGAGGTGGTTTATCAAACAAGGAAGAGCTTTTTTACTAGGTTGATATTGCCGATTTTTTTACGATGGCGAGATCAAGGACTGGTCAATTTTCTTCTAATTTGAGATATCTCGTACATCAAGATTTGATTAGTTTTGCCATCTTTTTGTGTTGGTTTCACATTTTAACTGCCCCACCTAAAATTCAATCGAGAAAAAAGTAGGAAAATATTTTAGTTCATATATTTCCTGCCTCGGCTAAACCGAGTTTATAAATTGTTTATTAAATCAGACGGAAAAGTAAGTGAAATCAGAGATTTTTTTTGTGCCACCTACTTTTTTTAAAGTTCAATATTTTGAATAAACCGAAAAAAATGTGTCAGTGGTTTACAGAGATCGAATCGCTTGAGCGAGTTAAATAGCTTTTTCAAAGAAAGTTCTGTTTTCATTGTAGAATCTCCAACTCTACTCCCTTAAGCGTGACAGCGCACAATCTTTGTTACTTTCCGTGCGGAGTTTTTTCAACTTTTATAACTTGTACAGGGTTCAGTGGATGTAGTTCACTCTTACTTTTTATCGCGAGAGAAGAAAATCCGTTGCTATGAATTCGGCATTCCATGTCAAACGCTGTTGTATTAGCAATTACAGCATTATCTTCATTATCGCTAAGTGATTGGAAGAAGCTTTCGATTCTTTATTGTTTGCATAGTTTTAAAATTGTTATGGGTGTTTGAATACGTTTTCTATGCTTTTTTATATTAATTTAATCTAAGTTGCATGGGGAGAGATATTTGATATTTCATATTATGGGAATATTTGTTCATATTTGACGCATTTTTGCGTTACGTTTCCAAATTGTGGAGGCTTTTGCTGCAATTTTTTCGACCTCTGTACTACGGCACACTCGTGTGCCGTTTGGATGTTGAACCGTTTCAATGAATTGTGTACGATTTATTTCATTCCCGTCATTTGACAGTGGTTTTAAATTACTAGACGTTGTCCTTGGATCTATTCCTTAGGGATTGATTCCGGACCGTCCCCAATAACCCGTTGTGTTACTGCAGTGTGACGTTGATTAACTACCTACCATATTTTATTTAAACAGTTTAGTTTCGAACTACTTATGCGAGTGTGTTCCCAAATAAACTCATTACATTCGTACCTTTAATACCCGTCTAAATGATTTCGAGTGTTATTTTTAAAAGCCCCTTGGGCGCAAAAAGAGTAGGCAATTACTATTACTGAGATTTGTAAATTCAAATAAAAACCTATTTTTTTGTCAGATCGCAAAAAAAATATTGCATATTTTTTGGTGTGCCGCAGAATTTTACTGATTATTTTATGTGTGCCGCGGAATTTTACTAATTATTTTATGTGTGCTGTGAGATGAAACAAGTTGGAATAATGCGTAAGCTCTCCACGAAATATATTTTACGATTGCTTGGCAAAATGCTTAAAAAGATAGTTTTATGGCCGGAAAACTGAAGTATATTTACCGTCAATTTTTGATTTGCCTCACGATTGAACAAACTTTAAAAAATCCTTGTGATAAAAACATGTAAATAGCATACCTGCTCGTTATTTTTCCTAAGAGAAGATTCATTTGAGAAGTAACAATCTCTATAAAAAATCTGTGAGGAATGTAGATTTTTTACATAGTTTACATAATGAGCAATATGACGATTGAAAGCTGATTGGATATTTGTGTATTTTATAACTTCATAATCATTTTCTATTGGTTAGCCCATATTGACGTCATTAGACCCGCCCCTTAGCAACCATCCCCGGAAAACACCGTTTTATGTCTTTTCGGTCGTTTAAGGGCTTCGAATTGTTTTGTTGAAATTTTTAAGTCTCAATCGTCTTTCACGCGGGATCACCAAATAGCGAATCCGATGACGTAGCTGAAAATTATTATCAGCTGACGTCACTGGAGGTGGTAATTTTTTCCCCCGAGTCCTTGAAAATGTGATGTCCTCTATTTGCTGACCATTGATGTCGGCAGGTTCAAACCTGTAATCAAGATGATGACAGGGTTCGGTACCGGTGCTAGAGACCTTCCCCCACCTACCTGAAAAAGTGACCCATTCAACCCACCAGTTGATCGTCGTATGTCCTCCACGGAAGTTGATATAATCCGGGTCCTCTTTAAATTGAAGCCTTCGTCATGGGCTTTCAGGTAAGTGTTATAAAAAAAAAATTTGTGACTTTATTAAAAACCTTATTGGTGCATTGCGTGCGGAAAAGGTAAAGCAGTGTTCAGATGTGTTTTTGTAATTTTGCAGTTTAAATTACTTAGAATATTTTTCAAATCTTTTCCTAGAAAGGTAGTTTGTTTACCCGTACGAACTCTTGAGTTCATCTTGGTACTTCGGACAATTTAACCGCATTAAATTGTTTGGATAGTTCAGCAAAAAGTATTTAAGGGACTTACCGATTACATACGGCAACACTACCCTTAAGTGTTGAATTCTTGGTTCTTGGTACACTAAATCTCAAATTTTGGCAGCCCACAAAAAATTATTTAAATGACTTTTCAATTAATATAACAGCAATACCTTTAGGTATTGTGTCGGTCTTGGTACACGGGAAACTAAATCTAAATTTTTTGGACAGTCCATCAAACGTATTTAACGAACTTTTCGAATACATGTGTCAATAATACCCTTAGATACTGAGTTCGACTCCGTACTTGGGACAAAAAACTCCAAATTTTTGGACAGCGCAGCAAAAAGAATACACCAGACTTTGATTACATATGAGAACAATATCCTTTTCTGTTGAGTTAGTACTTGCGACACCAAATCTAAATGTATTGGATAATTAAAAAAAGTATTTGAAGGAATCTTTGATTTAATATGGCAACAATATCCTTAGGTGTTTTCTAAGTACTTGGGACAGCAAATCTAAATTTTTTGGACACTCCAACAAAAAAATTTAAAGTACTCTTCGATTACGTATAACAGCAAATACCTTTTTGAGCTCGTCTTAGAACTTGGGACAACAAATCTAAATTTTTGGACAGACCAGTAAACTATTTAAAGGACTTTCAATTGCATTCAGTATACAGGCATAAATCTTTCACTCTATTTAATATAAGGGTAATAACAAGAATATATATAGTAGTTTTTTTACAAAAGAAAATTCTAGTCAACTGCGCGAAACTAAGAAAAGGCTCCGAGGAATAATTTTTATAACTTATGGTAACAAAACTACATAATTTCACGAAGTAAACCAAATTCGGACCACATTACCATTAAGTTAAAACAGAACACAACTATTTATACTCATGCATCGGCATCGGAATTTCAGGAAGTCAGAGCAGTTTTCCAAACGGTCATAAAACAATATGAAAACGCCCAGAACTAACTGCAAAACGAATTTGCTTTTTTTTTCTTTCGTACTTTGAAAACACAATAGATATCGGGCATTCCGTTATAGCATCATTTCCGCATAGAAATGTGCTCACCAAACTTCCTCCCGAGCTATCGAAAATTTGAGGACTCGTAGAATATTGGATGTGACGCAACCGCGATAAGAGCACTGACGCACTTAGTCATTCGGTTTGGGCGATCCTTCGCTTTGGATGTCAATGATCTTTTCCGAATGGCAAGAAATAGAAACGCATGCTAACTCGCGTCCAATTTTTTTTCTTGCTCTAACGTCGAGAATGTTTTCTCTCTCGCTGGTGTTTAATTTGTGTGCAGTCCCCATCTGTTCGGATTCTTGGAGAGGGTTGCTTTTTCAAAGTCTTGCCAATTAATCTTCTATTATTTACTCGAGCGTTTAAGTTTATCAGCATTTTCAAAATTTTTTTGGTTCATGGTTCCCTTGCCTAAGCGCAAATCTCTATGTAGCTCACGTTTAATTGAATTTTAAAACTAATTGCATTTTGTTTTCTTAAGGTCAATGGCTCCCTTACCTAAATACAAATCTCTCTCTCTCTGCGTTTCTTGTTTAATTAAATATTTAAATCAATTGCCAATTAATCTTTTATTATTTAATCTAACATTTAAGTTAATAGAATTTTTCAAAAATATCTGGTCCATGGTTTCCTTACCTAAACACAAATCATTCTGCGGCATCTTTTAAATTAGATAGCTAAATTAATTGCATTTCGATTCTTCAGGTCAATAGTTTCCTTACCTAAATGAAAATCTCTAAGCCACGCTTGTGTTTAGAAATGCATCTGTTTCTATTGCATCAGTATTAATTTAATACTCGTAATTTGAATTTAATTAAATGCTTAAATTATCTGCAATCTGATTTCTTATGGTTCATGACTGATTCCATTACTTAAATACAAATCTCACTGTCGCTACGGTGTTTAGATGTGCAATTGTATTAATCACATTTGTGTTAATTTTAATGTTCGTAATTTTAGTTGCATTAAACATTCAGATTAATTTAATTTTGACATAAAAGATCCATAGCTCCCTTACCGAACTGATATTTCTGAGGCTCCTTTGTCAATTCAAACTAAAGTGTGGTTTGCTTTGGGCAAGTTCCACATTGATCTAACATCAGCCCTGCGAAACTAAATTGGCTGAAATACACATGGGTACCGGCATGTTTTCGGTACAGAAACGGAATACGCATGCACATTGTCGCACGTTTTGTTGCATGCCACACCAGTGTGTGGCCGGGTTAAGGAGAAAGATCAGCTCCTAGATCCGTACGTTTTTCTTTACGTGTAAATATACGGCTTCACGCGGAACGAAGAGAATGCATGACAAAGAACTAGAAAAACTCGACGTTAGCAAGTAAATGTCTATTATTCTCTAGAGCAAATCGGGGTTGACAAGCTTTTCCAAAGGTCTCCGCAAATTTATTAGACCAAGAAGATGTTAAAAGAATCACTTTCGGCCACTTTATTCCATGTTTTGAATCCAATATAGCGGATCACATGCAGTATTTTCAGGGAAGCCGTATTCTCATAACACATCCTGGTTTAACGTTTTCAAGAAAACATAGTGCAAAGGGAATATACGAAATTTTTAACAATTAAGGTATCTGCATACGTTTGGAGAACTTAAAAAAAAATGCTATTCAGAAGTAATTTAATATTATTTTTATAATTACTTGCGTTCAAAATTAATTTTACTCTATCAATAATTAAAATTAAAATATATATATATTTAACAAAAAGTGAAATTTTGTGTGTAAATTTAAAGTTTTTTTTCGAAATTTTGAAAAATGATACAGGGCATACAATTTAAATTAGCAGCAAAATAACATGATCAAATTAAACTTCTTGATTTTATCTAGTGCTTCTACTAGAAGTAGACAGATATTTAAAAAATAAAGGTTTTATGACTCATTGAAAAATTGTTGATGGATTTTTGAACGTTTTCAAACATTGATATTCAAATGCAAGTTCATAAATAAAAAAATATATAAAGATATCAATTTGATTCTAGTGCATGCACTAGCAAACACTACTTCGAATGTGCATAAAAAAATTTATAACTATACATCAATAACTTTTTTAGTTATCATTTCTGTAATTCAATGTTTATGCCTAAAATGTAATCTTGATGACGATATATCTCCGTCATTAACAAAATTGGTCAGATCTTAATGGACGAGGTATCGCGTATTAAAAAAAACTGTCAAGATCTTGATGACGATATATCACCGTCATTAACAAAATTGGTCAGATCTTAATGGTCTAGGTATCGCGCCATTAAAAAAAACTGTCAAGATATTGATCCTGTCATAAAAAAATCTGCAATATCTTGGTAAAAATATATCTCGTCATTAGTAAAATTAGCCAGATCTTGATGGACGAGATATCTCGTCGAAACCACTTGGAGGGTTATGTACATTTGGAAATATGTTTGCAGAGTATTTTACTTGTCGCCGGGTTTTATAACAGTTAACAAAATATTTCCGCCGCCAACATTTGCAAAAATAAAATAAAATTTCGTTGTCCCCGAGTCACCCCTACTCCAAATGAACGAGTCCCGTTTCTTTAGCAACCGTCACCACCCATACATCGTGTCAGAAGTTAGTTCTCGTGATAGACAGTAGAACATGTAGGAAATTTTTATTCAACAGGTTAAAATAGTTTCTCAGAAAAGTACCTCAAAGTGGAAGTATTTATGTTGAGAAAATTGGAGTTACGTAATCCCCTTTTGGTGCTTGACGAGCTATCTCGTCATTAGCAAAATTTGCTATATCTTGATGGACGAAATATCTCGTCGGTTAAGATCTCGTTGTCCCTCGTCATTGGAAGAAAACTGACCAGATCCTGATCTCGTCATCGCCAAAAAGTCGGCAATATCTTGATGACGTGGTATCTAGTCATTAGAGAAATTTTCCAGATCTTGATAGACGATATATCTCGTCACTAGCGAAATCGGCCAGACCTTGACGGACCAGATATCTCGTCGACACGACTAGGAGGGAAGAGTTCGAAATTTAAGTTGATTTAATCGAGTGTGTAAAGGTTTTTCAAGCTTCTAATAGGTATCGGAAGGAAATTGAGTACAATAAAACCGACTATCCAAATCTCCAAAGAACTCAAACCGAGTCTTCTTGACATTTGGTGATCAAACTCCCATTAACATCAAGCTCTGGGAACTGGGAGGCTATTCTCCTTTCGTTGGTGAACTCAACCCGCTGGTGAACAGCGACCTTAACGGTTGACATTGATGAATCGGTTGAAATACGCACAACTCTCTGGTGTTGGGGCGACAGTTTCAACTTAGCGTATGACGTTATAGGCATCTTAATGTCAAAAGGCGAAGACCTCATTATAATAGAAGAAAGTATGTCATTATGTTGGATTCTGTTGTGTAGTAGTATGTATCACACCCGTCACATAACAGGCAACAGTTACCCCCATTCTTTGACACAAAGACAGTTTTACTTGAAAATATCTAAATTACCCTGTCAATAAGCGATTTGCAACTAGCGCGCCGCTAGAATGGCACTAGTGTGCGCCTTATGGATGATGAAACGGTTTACATTGAGTTGGACTTATTCCATTTCAAGGGTTTAGTTTTAAACTTTTGACAAGTGCATTCATAAATAATTTTCAATAATAATCGTATTTTCGTTTGACTGGTAAGGGTTATTTATTATTGTTATCTGTAGGAAGTGGAATTCTCCATTCGATATGGATAATAGGCTTTGGTTTGCGGCAAAATATTAATAACTAGTTTATGGGTTCCATGACATGAACAAGGTTTAAAAGCGCTGCCATGCATTACATATTGATTGGGATCACCCTGGATAGTATAGTTATGAAACGATATATATTTATTAAGATTCGCATTATAACTGTAGTGGCCTCAAAAGTTTTCAAGTTGGCGTGGTGTGGAAGCAGGATACCTAAAAACGTAAGCTTTGATTTGTGGCAGAATTTTAATAATTCGTTTATGTGTTCCATGACATGGACAGTGTTGAAAAGTGCTGCCATGCATTACATAATGATTTTCTAATGACGAGATATCTCGTCCATAAATCTCTGGTAATCTTAGCTTATGACGCAGCAACCTTCAGGAGAATTACACGGATTAGAGTTTAAAAAAAATTGATCTTTCTAAGTTCCAAGATTACTGTGGTTGGTTTAGGTATTTTAACGTCGGAGATTCAAATTTCTATTACATTCCTAGAGAAATCTGATTTTTTGCTGAAAAATCTCTTCTTTCTAGACTTTTAAAATACAAGAATGAGCCAATTTTAAAAAAAACTTCGAGCTTTAAAGTCCCGGTCTAATAACAAAAATGAACGCAGCGCAGAAAACTGTTTTTTAGTTTTCGGAATGTCTGAAACCATTCAGTCGGCAAGGATGACTTAAAAACTGTGATTTCGGCCCTCTTTGAAGTCAATACAAGTCTTTCATAAACATCTACATTTCAAAACAAATCCAGTTTGTTCCCAAAGGAAAGCAACAAATTAGCTTCCGCGAAAAAACGGAAACATATTAGACCATCGAAATGTTGCAAAAAGATGAAAACCCGGAAGACTCCGAATCAGCTCAATCGTAACATTAATTTAATTTCAAGAGCCGATGCGAAAAACGCTTCTTCATCAGCTACCGCAACCCTTTGTGAAGAAATACATCGGATCCGCCAGCATCCCTATATTTGGCTCCGAATCGCCGTTTTGACGAATGTTGCCTTCGAATGGCTGAGTTTTTTCCTGCTTCCGTTACACAACTAAGTAAAAGGGAGGGTAGTTATTTGAATTAACTTCGCGCTAGATCAACACTACGGTCCGGGATCAATCATATAGAGAAAGATCCGAGGACAACACCTCGTAATTTTTTGAACCACGGTCAGAAGACGACGCTAACACACGAGTGTGTTTTGTGACTTCCAGTGAAATATAATCCCTAAAACAAGTACCTAGACTTTTATTATAAGTATTCTGATAAAAATGAAACATCTACAGGTTTACGAGTTTAAAAGTCTCCACCCATGTTATAATTATTGCTTATTTCACCCAGCATACATTTCTGCCCACAAACTATTGATAATTTTAGTGTTTTTTTTAAAGAGGTATAGTCTTTTATGGTTATATAGACCACACTAATAATAACAATAATAATTATATATACATATACACACATACACACACACATATATATATACCATTTCCTTCATCAATGTCTTTCTATTTATGTTGCGTTCCTTTATTTTGTTATTTATTAAATAGCATGCAAAATGAAGTTATATCCCCAAAAACTTTACACTTGGTGTTTATGTTTCCAAAAATTGCTATATCCAACTTGCTCTCTCAATTGTTTATTCTGTTTCCATGGAAAATCTATTCCACACTATCTGTCTTGTAAACTTAATGTGATATTTTCCTCTAGAGCTGTTTTCTTTAAAGACTGGCATTTTTTCCTGTTGCTGTCTTATGTCAGATGACATTAAGCTCTGATGCAATAGTATCAATTAAAAAATCGCCCAAACTATAATGCTCTTCCACGGGACAAACTTCCAATATAGCTCGAGTCCATAATTTTACTACACCGATGAAAAATGTTTGCTTCCGCATTTCAAAAGATGAAATATAAGTAACTGCAAATATATATTCGTATTTGGAAGATAATTGTAGTGACTTTGTAGCCAATCAGTTATTTACTGGAAAAATAACTGGAAATTAAATTATTCTTACCTAACCCTTTTGGCGGTTATCTTCGCGTCGAAAACTGTCGTTGCCTCTGGTGCACAAAAACCTATACAAAATTCACTAGCGCTGGGTACTATTTCTTTTTTTCTATTTGGGTTCTCCTTTAACCCCTGTTGTTTGTGTCTACGCGGTACCTAGCCATTAGGAAAATTGACCAAATCTTGATGAACGAGATGTAAGAGAAAATTAGAAACATTCTGACCAGATCTTGATCTCGTAATCATAAAAAATCTGATGTATCGTAATGACGAGATATCTACAAAAGTGATTAGATCTTGGTGGACGAGATATCTCGTCGAAACCCTTTTGGAGGGTTAATGTTTAGTTTTGTCTCGGCGAGGTATATCATCGTTAGAAAAGGTGACCATATCTTGGTCGAGGTATCTCGTCGAAACACCTTGAAGGCTGAAACCTGTCTATTGAAAAAACTGAACTCTTGATGGTTTTCTTTATGCTCGTTTTTTTTAGCATATCAATCGGGAGCACATCCTGATATGCTAACAATAATCTGGAAACATTTTTACTAAACAAATACCTGCTGTGCGCAACGTCATTTTGCAGTGCTACTTAAATGATAAGCCTTTGCCCGAAAATTGAAAGGGAAGAGGCTATCTTACTCTAAACAAGCCCATGAAAGGTGTAAATGCTATCTAGGATTATCTTATCTTCGAAGAAAATATTTGCGTGGACTATATAGGAAGAGTAGTTTGTGGGAATTGCAGCTAATCTGAGAGTTCAAGAAGCCAGATTGTTATACATTTTTATGTGTACTTTGTGATTCAACCCTTCTTACATTTCCGTGTTTGATGCAATAAAGGCTTTAATCGCAAGTTGTACTATGTATCTAAGCGTTTTTTCCACAAGTCATAATATCTTTGAAAGATAAAGTATTAGCACATCACTCGGACATCTTGGTGACAGTAGCAAGAACTGAACGTGGTTTCTTTCATTGAGGTTATGATCCACGGACTTAACGCTCTGAAAAAATAAATATGGTGTTTAAATACCTCAGGAGTTGGAGTTTGAACTGTAGTACGGTCGAAGATCTAAAGCTGGTTAAGATCTTTCCATAGCATGATGCTACTGCCACAAAATCGGCTTCTTTCCCTTATATTAATTGCATAATCGGACCATTGACCGTTAACGACAGTTCGATCGAAGATCTAGAGCCTGTTAGGATCTTTCCATAACATGACGCTCCTGCCACAGAATCGGTTCCTTTCCCTTATGTTAATTTTCTTATATCAAGCCATTGAGCATTAACGGCAGTTTGTTCGGAGATCTATAACCTGTTAGGATCCTTCCATAGCATGACGCTACTGCCACAGAATCAGTTCCTTTCCTTTATGTTGATTGTCTTTTAACGGGATTATCTTTTTCTCCTGAGAGTTGTTCAACGAGAATCAGTAGAGTGTAAACCGAATCTAGAGTCATCAGTGATCACTTTCTCCCCTGCTTTATCATAGTTCAGTTTCAATGTTCCTTGCAGTGGATGAACTTTCTCCTGTCTGCAAAATGCCATCTCGTTACAATTAACGTTCTAATGATATCAGTCCGTTGCTGTCACGAATAAGCAGTCGGTAAACTGAAAAGAGACTGGCGTGCCTTAAAAACGGTGAAACAGTTTAAATCGTGTAATATTTTTTTCAATTCAACGGTTCAGTTTTGTGTCCACAAATAATTTAAGCAGTATCCGTGTAAGTAATTTTGAGCATTATTTTTTATTACGAAGCATCATAAATGAACTGTTTCAAAGATATTTAATAAAGCCACTTTGGAGCAAAAAGAGGGGGGGGGTAATTACTAGTTTTGTAAATCAATCAAAATTATTCTTATACTTTGTTTATATCGGCAAAAATTGGGGTGTGCCTCAGAATTTTAGTTAGTTTATGAGTGCCATGACAGATGAAAAATATTGAAAATAGCTGCTCTAAGCTTCTTAGCAGAGAGTGATCTCCATACAATTCTTTGTCGAATATTTTACAGAAGCACGAAATACTCACTTTAATTTATGGCTTTTGGAATTCTTCCCATATGATAAAGTCCCCTGGAAACAGGGCCAAATTTCTCCAACTCAGTTCAACCCCCCCCCCCTCCTCAGATGAGATCCTGTCTAGTCTAGTGCAATTCTAAGTTCAGGTCATAATTTGTATCAATGCAATATTCTCTGTGGGAAGATAAATATTAAAAAAATAATAATAAGACTCGCATTCTTAACCTTCTCTGATAGCTCAAATTTACTCTAAGCTTCTAAGTAGAGTGACCCCCCCTACATGCAATTCTTGCCGAACATCCTACTACAGAAGCACGGAGCATTCAATTTAATTTATCGTCTTTGGAATTCCACGTATACGATAAAAACCCCTAGAAACATGACCAAATTCCTCCAATACAGTTCAAAAACCCCACCTCAGATTAGATCCTGTTGCGCAGAGACACATTCCTTATTTTGCTCACTTCCAGAACTTTCTCGGGGGCCTTAAAAGCCATTGTAAAAGTATCTGCAGCGCGATGGCTGCAACATACCAGAGGAATTATAAATGGCCTCCTCAGATTGACCTACTTTCGCTGACGTATTGCTATGGTTCCCCACCTGGCATGTTTCCGAAAAATCGCGAAATCTGCAGGGGCAGGCACGCCGAACCGGGACTGGGCCATCACGGTGGGGTCTTCGACCTGAAGAGCAGTTTCCCTACTGACCTGTGAACCCTCGTCCTTGAGAGCAAATACCCATAAAAAAGTATCTAAGGCAGGCGCCATCTGCTTTCTCATGCATCTGTGTCTCGCCCCTAAAACAGCCCCCACTTGGGCCCATGGGATCCTGTAACCGTTAGATTCATTGTCATCGATACGCGCGTCAGGTATTCCAGAAGGAGGGCATTTGGGGGTTGCTCATCCCCATAAGAGTGCTGAAAGGGTTGCAGTATTTTTACCTGCTTGCTTCTCAGATGCAATGCGGAAATGGAGAGAGGAGGTGAAAAAGTGACACACTTTTGATGTGTGTGGGAAAAGTTTTACCCTGGTTTTAGAAGGCATAACGTTTCGAGTTGCGCCATCGACCTAACTATTACGACTAACTACTAGGGATGCGACTTCGACAGCAAAACATCGATGTTCAAAATTAAAACATCGATGTTGATAATACATCGCCCCAAAAACCTGGATGTTTTTAAATTTCAGTGTTTTTAGACTTTTTTTCCCATTTCTTAAAATTGGTTTAGCACCTAGTGATGCAACATCGACAGCAAAACATCGATGTTCAAAATTAAAACATCGATGTTGATAATGCATCGCCCCCAAACTTTCGATGTTTTTAAAATTCAGTGCATTTAACGTTTTGCCTCATTTCTTATAACTGGTTTAGCAACTAGTGAAGTGACATCGGCTCCAATACATCGATGTTTTTTATAAAACATCAATGTTTTGAAAACATCGACATCGATGTCGCATCATTACTTTTCAGACCCTTCCCCCTTGGTCACTTTGATCTAAAAGTATCTTCAATTTGCTGATTATGAAAATTATGCTACTTGGTTATTTTTTAAATTTTTATAACGGTACTTCTTTCATTTAAAAATAAAACATCCACAACGTAAAAACATTGACAAGTATAAACATCGATGTTAAAAAAACATCGACTCCAATACATCGATGTTTTTTAAAAAACATCGATGTTTTGAAAACATCGACATCGATGTTGCATCCCTACTAACTACTATCACCAAGGATGGTAGTAATCTCAGAAGAGCGCTCTAAGAAATACTCAGGTTTTTGAATCAAAATAATATTCTTTTGATTGGAAAGTGACAGTGACAGTCGTATTAGTGTATTTCGTTACAGTATTTTGCGGCAGGTAAAGTATCTGTTGCTTGCTATATTTTTAGCTACTTGGTTTTGGAAGGCATACGTTTTCGAGTTAAAATCGACGTAAATACTGACTAACTACAATCAACAACGACGGTAGTATTTTCATTAGAGTATCCTCAAAAGAGTACTATTTTGATTGGAGAGAGTGAAAGAGACATAGTTTTACTGTATTTTGTTGCAGTATTTTGAACTGCTTGCTTCTAAGATTCAATACGGAAATGTAGAGGAGGCGAAAAAGTGAAACACTTTTGATGTGTTGGAAAAGTTTTATCCTGGTTTTGGAAGGCATAACGCGTTTTGAGTTTCTCCCCATTGACCAAACTAATATTAGTAACTACTACCACTAACGACGTTAGTAATACGAGCATGATTTCATACAATGAAATTGACTGGCGTGACCATCTCATTCCCCCCAAGTGAGGATAAAAATATAACAAAATCAGTAATACGACTATAGTTATCACGTTCTAATAAAAAGAGTACCTTTTGATTGGAAATTAAAAGCTGCAGTCATTTTACTGTATTTTGTCATAGTATATTTACCTGCTTGTTTCTTAGATACAAGGCGAAAATGGAAACAGGCGATTGGAAAGCGACACACTTTTGATGGATGTGAGAAATGTTTTACCCTGGTTTTTTAGAAGGCATTAAAATACGAGTTACACCATCGACTCAATTACTACTAACTACTACCACTAACGACGATAGATGGTATTGCGAGCGCGATTTCAAACAATGTAGATTGAGTGGTGTAACAATCATACTCGAAGTGAGGCTGAAAGTAATGCTCTTTTGATTGGAGAATAGAAGCAAAATCAAGAACTGTGCCAAGCTAAGGAGAGAAAAATCGCTTTTCGTTCTTAAAAATTTCGCTTCTGTGGGGACTTAAGACAGTTTGCTTAGTTTCCGTTGATTAGTATGTTTTGTTGGTGGATAGATAATAGACTTGCCATTGCTTGGATTTTCGTCTAGTTTGCAAGTTTCTCATTTTATACAAGACTAAATCCTCTCTTAAAGAGTGTCATTTGTTACGAAATATTGGGTGTGGTTCTTTAAATCCGATGTCTGGGCACCGGAGTCAGATTAGTTGCTGGGTACCTTTACCACGTTAAATGCCGGGAAGCGGTACCAGCTTAGATGACGTGCTTCACCAGGAACAAATGCACCACAAGTACTCAATGCTTAATCCTCTTGATGTTTGTCTCTATGGTAATTGGTAATTAACGTCGCACTAGAGCAACACAACGGGCTATTGACGACAAGTTGTCTCGATGAGGTACCTCGTCATTAACAAAATAGGTCATATCTTTGATGGACGAAATATCTCGTCGAAACCTTAGAGGGTTAAATTACACAAATTTGCAAAATTTGATGATTTCCTATATGCAGTTATTGTACACTTTTATCATTCTAAACACAATGAAAATATAATTTTGAATCTAAAAAACCGATTACCGTTCAACATTTTTTCATATTTCCCGCCTTAGGCAAGCCACACATTTGCCAAACACCAGTCTTGCAACGCCAAATTGAATGAAATACGCATGCATGCCGACATGTTTCATGTACAAAAACAGAGTACCCATGCTCATACATTTTCGCATGTTGATCCAGTGGGTAGCCGGGCTTAGAAATCGGGACCAGTGACTATGATTACGGAGACTTGCCCCATGTGGGGTCCCTAGAGCTGATATAAAACTGAAATATAGCGGTATGCCTCATTTATAATCGCTGCCATTGCACATTTCAGCGTTTATTCGAGATCCTGACGTTTTGTTAGCGGCTTGCCTTTTAAAAAAGAGTGAAAAAAAGGACTAATCTGTTACACAATGTTTATCCTATTTATGTTTAAAGGTATTTTTTAGCAGCGTAAATGGGAGTGTAACCATTTTTACTTTCGCGCGTTCGTTTTACCTGTGTAAGCAAGGAGTGCACTCACAAACCCTGTCGACGCGGCGTCTATATTTGTTTCTCTATTATGTTCGTGTGGATTGGTGCCAGCCACGATCATGGTTTGAATCAAGCTTACACAGTGTAAGATAAGAAAGAGTGCAAGAATGAAAAAAAAGGCCAACGAGTCGAAGAGCAAGAGCAAGGAGTAAGGTATAAAGGGGAAGAGCAAGTGCAAGGATAAGTAAGGTATAGAGGGGAAGAACAAGTGCAAGGATTTGTATGGTATAAAGGGAAAAAGAAAGCACAAATATGTATTGTATATAGAGTAAGAGCAAGTGTAAGCATAAGAAATGTATAAAGGGGTATTGGGAGGCTAAGATATGTAGGATATAGAGGAAGACCAAGGGTATGTAAAGTATAAAAGAGGAGAGCAAGTTCAGGATAAGTAAGGTATAAATGGAAAGAGCAAGTGCAAGAATAAGTAATATAAAACGGGGAAGAACACGTGCAAGGATAAGTAAGGTATAAAAAGGAAGAGCAAGTGTAAGTAAGGTATAAAAGGGAAGAAGAAAAAAAGAACTTGATTGATGAAGGTTTTATTCTATCACTTCGAAAACCATTTTTTAGAGTTAATGTCTTTGGACTAGCCCCACCAATAGGCGGATCAGTTAAGCGGACGCAATCACGACTTTGAAAAATATCAACATGAGGGGGATTGTTAGTTCTATGGACCTGTGAAATTGTGGAACTATTTTAGACGTGAAGTAAATTTTATTAGTTTAAAAAGGAAAATCTACATCATATTCAACAATCTGTGTTCTAATAGGAATAATTTCACCTAGCTCGAAGACCAAATACGGCCCTCCAAGTAGATTCATCAGACTCGGAGAACAAGTATGGCACTCTAAATAGGTTTATCATGCCCGCAGACCAAATACGGTACTCCAAATAGCTTCGTCAGACCCGAAGTCCTGATACGACCCTCCGAATAGGTTTACCCGGTAAAGAGACCAGATATGGCCCCACCAATAGGCGGATCAGTTAAGCGGACGCATTCACAACTTTGAAAAATAAATAATTTTTCAACAGTAAATTTTAAAAAATAGCGTTGTAATGATACTTCTTGAAAATACTCATAAAAAATGTTTAAATATGTGGCAAAGAGGAGATACATTGAAGTTTGCGCAGTCAGATTATTATATATTCCTGTTTTTTATCTGACCAAAAGATTCATAGAGCGTCGTTAGACCACGAACAGTACAATAGAGTAAAAAATGCAACCAAGTACAAGATTTGATTGCGTAACTCATTTCGCGCAAGCGCTTTCTAAGTGTCTCATAAGAGTCAGGAGAGTACATGTAAACGCACTTTCTAACACAGGAAGAAGGTAGCTTCCTGGAAACTCTCCTCCCGACCCGAGACCACATTTCTTGTTGACTGTTTGAAAGCTTTTTTCCATCATGGCTGTCTGGAGTTTAAAGGTAGCTGCCAACTCCAACTTGAATCCCATTTCACGGGTGGAACAGGCCAAAATATGAAACAACCAAACAAAAACCCATGAATGGAGCTCCTTTTAAGCCATCGTAGCCTACATTTTTAGGTTTCAAAAATAAAGCGCAAGGAGCATCCTTTCTTCTCTGGAATCGCCGTTTAAGCGTTGTTAGGGAAAAGCGCGTGACAGATACGCGTGTGTCGCAGATGCCAATTCGGGCACTTTGCCAACTAGGTCGGCCTGCCCCAGGGTGAACGACCGGCTCACAACTTCCGCACCTGAAGAGAAAAACAGCTTTTCGACACCGGCACGCTAGCCAGGGAAATATTAGCAAATTAAATTAAGCATCGATCCCGAAGCCAATCCTTTTACTACGCGTATTTACGTGTTGGCGACCACGGAACTTTCGATAACTCCGGTAGCGAGCTGGGTCAAGGACCTTGTAAACTTTCCCAGATTTCTTTTATTTTCAAAACATTGGCTTTCTTTCTACCTTTGTCCTCCGCAGTGGTGAAATGAACTTGCTTATGCAAAAAATTGCTGTGAATAAGTGAGTGGCAGTTCGAAAAACCGAAAACCAAGATCCTTTGAAGAAAGTTGTTTTCGGCACTTAGCTACTTTATATTTCGTTTAGAGATATTGAATATCTAAAGGTCATGGAACCAAATTTCATTAAATTTTTTTGATTTTGAAGAGAGAGAGAGAGAGAGAGAGAGAGAGCAGCTGTTAATAAGAGCGGAATTTTGGAAAACCGAATCTCAAGATCACGTGAGGAAAACTGTTTTCGGCACTTAGCCACCTTTTGTTCGTTTTTTAGATTTTGAGTATTTAAATGTCATGGTAAAAAAAATCTACTGAACTATTTTTTTTAATTCGGAAGAGAAACAGTGTATTTTTTAATGGAATGCCTCAATTAAAAAGATTTTAGCAGGCTAAACAGCTCGCCGTTTTCCTCTTAGAAATATTTACCTCCTACCTTTGCCCTAGACAGTGGTGAAATGAACTCAGCAATGCCAAAAATATATGTTAATAAGTGCGTGCTGTTTTGGAAATCGAATCTCAAGATCATGCGGGGAAAGCTGTTTTCGTCAGCTTCCTTTCTTTCGTTTTTGAAATTTTGAGTACTTAAAGGTCATGGTTAATTGTAACAATTTTTTTATTTCGGTAGAGCATCCTACTTATTTTTAAATAATATGCCCCTTTCACCAGGGCAATACAGAGGGCTTTCCCATTTTATCTGAAACAATTTCCTCCAACCTTTACCCTCGGCAGAAAGGAAATGAACTTGACTGGGAAAAGTATCTTTCGGAAAACGAATCTCAAGATCATGCGAGGAAAGCTGATTTCGGCACTTATCTGTGTTCGTGGGCTTTCTTTCTTTCGTTTTTGGGATTTTAAGTATTTAAAGGTCATGGTTAATTGTAATAAAATTTTATTGAACTCTTCTTTTTAATTCGGAAAAGCAGTTGTTGCTTATTGTTCTTTGATAAAATGCCCAAGTTAAAAGATTTCACCAGGGCAATTCTGAGGGCTTGCCCTTTTTCTATTTTTGACACATTGAATACCTTCCTCTGCCCTTGGCAGTGGTGAAATAAACTTACCTATTTGTTATAAGTGAATGGAATTTGGGAAAACGAATCTTAAGTTCATGTGAGACAAATGTGCTTTTGGCACTTGACTTTGTTCATCCGCTTCCATTGCTTCGGTTTTGAATGCTTGAAAGTCATGGTTAATCTTACCAAATTTTATTGGAAATTGCTAAAATTGGTGTTTTTTTTAACTTAACCACACATTTAACGTTGTTCCTTGTTGAAACAATTCGGTTTAATTTAAGTTTTTTTTAACAAATTTTAGTTTATATGGTTTTTGTTAACATATTAAATAAGGACGAAAGTGAGATTCCAATCCTGCAAGCAAGAATTAAGGCTTGCATTCAATGACTCTTAGGCATCTTTCTCGAATATGGAGTGTAAACCTTTTCACTTTTGATCGCGATTTTCCATTTATGTCACGCGAAGGTCATCAAGACCAGTTTGATTTCTACATTCGTATCGCCATAGGAATTTACAATATTAGTTCTATCTCACACTTAACCTTGACTGAGAACGGAGCAACAAAAGCGACTTTCTTTGACCAGCGACGTGCAACCTTTCGGAAGGACAAGTCTGCAACTCTATTCATTTCCTGCGATTAAAGTTATATGCGAAGAGCAAACCAAATAGTGTCGAAAAAGTTCCGTTTTTTTTTGTAGGTTTTACTTTGAAATTAATTTTTTCTCTTTGAAGTCGGCAATGACAAGAAACGACGTGTGTAAAATAACACGTAACGAAACTCAAATTTTGGTTGAATTAAAGTCCGTAAAATGAAAGTATATTTTTGATTGAATTGCAAGTACATATAACAAAAGTATTTTTGAATCAACTGAAACTCCATTTTACGAGTCGATTTTTGATTGGATTGAAAGTTTATTTTTGATTGAATTGAAAGTTGTGTGGCCGTTTTTTTAAATATTAAATCTCCAATTAGAATTGTTTAAGGTGTGAATCGCCTTTCACTTGCAAGGCTACAGCATATGAGCTCTATTTAAGAATGTTTCCTAAATTTCTATCGCGTAAGATTTTAAGGAAAGTTTGGAAACAAATTAAGTCCAAACTGGGGAAACGAACTTGTGTTATTTGTCTCTATCACGCAGAATCCAGAACTTAGACCTGGCTCGTATAACACATTCGTTTAATCGGAGGTTGGTTGATTGAGTTTTATGACGCGATCCCAAAACGGACAGAATGTGTCAAACGCAAGATAAAACAAATAAACATTTCATAGCTAAAGTAGTAGTAACAACATCAAAATCAGAAACGAAATTACTAAGTTCTGCAAAGATGAATGAAGTGACCATCCTTAGTTTAAAGCACAGTAAGCAATTAATCATGTCGAAATAAAAATTATCATGCGAATAAATGCTGATTTAACCCTCCAAGTTGTTTTGACGAGATATCCCGTCCATCTAGATCTGAATAATTTTGATAATGACAAGATCTAGCCAGTTTTCCTGTAATGACGAGATTTCGATCTCGTCCATCAGATTCAATCAGTTTTGTTAATGACGAGATACACTGTCGACCTAACCACCCAAAAGGTTAAAAACTAAAATAAAAATAATAAAAATTATGCATTTAAGACATGTCGATAAACGATCATCAGGGTTCCCACGGGGCAGGGAAAACCTGAATTTTTCAGGGTATTTGATTTTGTCCAAAAACTTCAGGAAAAATTACGAATTTTTGTCCAAAACCTGGAAAATTGTCTTAATGACCTGGAAAATGATTGATTATGGCGTCTCAGACACTTTGGAGAAAACCAACCGATTTTAAAAGAAATAGTTAATATTTAACAGGTAAAGAATTCTGTTTCATCCACTGTCTTAAATTAAAGAATTTAATGCTTTATGATACATTAAATAACAAATTGATACAAGTCGAATATGTTGGATTATTTGAATAAGTTATTTTATTGCAAAATTACTTGTGTTTTGTGTGTTAATTTTTACATTGTATGATTCTCTTAAATTGGTTTTTATTATTGACTGTTGAATGATAAATTATTTCTTGGTTCTTCACCTTAAAAATGTCGTGAATTGCTTACGTATGATCTGGATTTTTGTAAATATTTGTCTGGAAAACCTGGAAAAGTCAGGAAATTTTATTCCTGAAATAGAGTGGGTAAACCCTGAATAAAAATAATTTAAATCTTACTGGTATTAGCGTCTAAAACTGCCCTTTATCAGCCAGCGTATGTTAAACCTGTTTCAAATTGTCATCACTTCTGGCTAAGGGAAATTTGTATTTTATACTTGGATCTTCATTTCCCCTTTGAGTTTTGAAGATCTATCTCGTCGAAAAGGTATCAAGTCTTGATGAACGAGATGTCTCGTTATTAACAAAATTGACCCGATCTTGATAGACGAGATATCTCGTCGAAACCACTTGGAGAGCTCAGATGCGAAAGAGACGAAGAGTTAAAAATATTATATGCAATTTAAGAAGCCAATGGAATGTAAAACTGCGAAAATACTTGGATGAGGCGTTCTCCCAATCAAAACCTTTAAGTTTAAAACTGTGCTTTTTAAAAATTCATGATAATGATGTGTGAAATTCGGAATGAAAACTAGAGTATAATGGATGTAAAAGGTATGCCACACGTTCCACATAGAGGAGCTTGTTACACTAACAATACACGATAATGGGAGAAACGCATGTGCCCAATCCGAAGGCGAGTCAATTTGACATCTGCCATTCGCATTGGGATCACTGGCCACTGATGAATGACTGATTTAAACGAGTGCAATCTATTGGTGGTTTACAGATTCTATGAGTCATGCCACAAAAAGTGGAGAAAATGTTTGATCAGAAGCAACCGGTTTAAATTAAATAGTCTTACACACATATATGTGCAACATTTTCTTTACGCCCAACCTCTTTTCCCTAAAAACAACGACACTTAAATTCAGTCTCATGCCACTTAACCCTTTAAGTGGTTTCGACGAGATATCTCGTCCAACATCCGACCAATTTTGCAAATGATGTGATATCTCGTCATCGAGGTGATGCCGATTTTTTAATGCTGACGAGATCAAGATCCGGTCAGTTTTTCCAATGACGAGATATCTCGTTCATCGAGATATGGTTAGTTTTTCTAATACCAAGATACCTCTCCGAGACAACCCCCTAAGAGGGCTAAACCCTCAAAGTAAAATTTTTTAACAGCAGCGTACATGAGCCTGTATTTGGTAACTCGAAATTTCTCATCATTCCCAATCCTCATCTTGTCATCTCACACGTTGTGGGATTTACCCCACTGGTAAACCCTTTGTAGGTTCGATATACCATGACGGAATTGAGTTATATAGACAACTTAGTCTGAAAAAGGAATGGTTAATCGGAGCTCGGATGATCAAATGTTCCCCTTGCCGTGTTTTAAAGATTCACTCCACGTGCGGAGGTGTTTCTTTAACCTTATTACAGCGGAGATTGCAAATCGAGGAAATAAACTAGTTCAGAAGGAAACTGCTTCCAAGACACCCCCCTACTAAGAAAAGATTCACTTTTCGCCTAGAGACTCAAACTCAGATGAAATGAGCTTAACCCACTTTCGACTTCAAGGCGATAGAAAGTAAAAACTGGTATGGAAAACGAAAGGTTAACGCAAATTGGCGGATAACTTCCTCAAGTTTCTTCTTGATCGCTTACTTCTAGTTGTTCCTAGTCTCGTACCAAGTAACGCTTGATGCTCTCCGACTCTAATTAAAGTGTGTTTCTTTAAACGTGGAACTTCGCTTCAGATCACCGAGCAAATAAAAATTAGATGATTTTTCTGTCAAGCCGAATATAGGTGTGGTTAGTAGTAACGTGTTTCCTTTACGTATTCCGAATGTGACGTCATTATTCGTGAAAAAAAAACCTCAGAAGAATGAATACCGTCTCTTGTTAAAAAAATGCATTAATATTTAATACATATTTTGAAATTTTTATCTGAGAAATTATTTTATTTGAAACATTAAAAAAAAAAGCTTTTCTGTGAAGCCGAATGAAGGTGGTAGTGTTTCTATGTCGAAACGTGTTTCCTGTTATGTATTCCGACGTAACGCCAGTAGTCGCGCAAAAGAAAAGGAAGAATGGATGATGTATGTTAATTAAAAAAAACTTTAACTTTCAATACAAATTTTAAAATTTTTGTCGAAAAACTAGTTTACTGTTCAAAACATTAAAAAGGTTTTCTGTCAACGAATGTAAGTGCCGAAAGTGTTTCTGTGTCGAAACGTGTTTCCAGTACGTATTCCGAACACTACGTCATAGTTGCGCAAAAAGAAACGAAAAATAGATAATATCTGTAATAAATTTTTTCTGAATAATTAGTACTATTCAAAACGTTAAAAAGTAAAGGCTTTTCTGTTAGGTCGAATATAAGTGGAGGTAATGTTTGTCAAGCGAAACGTGTTTGCTGTACGTATTCCAAACATGACGTCATTGAACCTCCAAATGAGATCTTGGTGCATCTGTGAGTTTTCTTCCATAGTTACGCTTCTTATTTATTCATTATATATAAAAAAAATACGTAACAATATACTGCAGGACATACTAAAAGCAAACCAATGAAAGAATTTACTATTTAAATTTAGCAATAATGGACTTTTACCATTACTCTTTTCACTGTGTAACATTGAAGAATCACATGCCAAAACCAGTGCGAGTAACGGAGATGATTGTAAAATGATCACAATACATACCGTGGTAGAAATCCGAGTATAAATTATTCTTAATACCAGCTTAAATTAATCTTTCAGTATCATTTGTAGTAACATGCATAACACAGTAAAATTTTCTGTATTTCGTATAGACCGTTTTGTGCGAATTATCCTAGCAACTGATTATCCGAGGCGGCCTTGGTCCACATTACCTTGGATAACCAAGATTCTATTTTGCCTTTTAATCGTCATGGTGGTTGTCACTACTAGGTATCTCGTCATTAACAAAATTGGTTCGATCTTGATGATCGTCAATAGCAAATTGGTCGAAACTTGATGGACGAGATTTCTCGTCAATAGCAAATTGGTCCAAACTCGATGGACGAGATATCTTGTTAAAACCATTTGGAGGGTTAAATATTTCCCTTGCACGGTTTTCTTTCTTACATATCTTTCTCCGAAGTGAGATAGTGTTGCGAAGCTCATTCAGGAGTTCTTAAAGATAAGTCTCAAGTAAAACATATCATACAAGGAAATCGTAAGGAGTTGTGAGTGATTTAAAAGATATGTATAGCGATTCATTACAAGGTTATGATTAAATAGGCGATGTTTATTGTAGCTCGTGTACTTCACCTGAAGTTTATCAAGACAAGAATAGTTAGGCTGCGATTTTATTCGAATTGCGTTAAGGATGTTTGGGTTTTGTGGCCATATTTTCCTGAACTATTCCATACATATGACAGAATAGAAGTGAGTTCGAATTTTATCATTTATTTGTTCGAGCATTAAAGCAGAAATATGCAAGTCGTCGATTAAAATATCAAAATAAATTTTACGTTGTCATTCCTTTATTAAAATAAATTAATAGTGCCATTACAGCTAGGTCCTTCAATTTCTGTGACTTTCAAATAGTTCTAAGTTGAAAGAAATTTATTTCACAAGTTAATACTCCTGACACTAAAATCAAGATATATATTGTTTATTAATTTATGTAAATAAGATGACAGACTGTGCTAGTAAACAACGGGTTCAATTTTTGTATGAAAAAAATTTCGATTTTTATTGAGGAAAGTTATATAAAATGGTACAATTATATAACTATCACTCAGGTCCCCAGTGCCAGTTTTGGTAACAGGCCCTTCATGAAATAGAATATGTATTCCAAATATACTCAGCGTATAGCCCTGTTTGCATGAGCTTAGTACTAATCATTAGTACTAACCACTCGCACTATGCTCTTAGTAAATTAGGATCGCTCTATTCACTCTCACTCACATTTTTACAAATGCTTAGTACTAATACATCGGGTTTACATGACCCGATATTAGTGCGAGTGGTTAGTACTAATGATTAACACTAAGCTCGTATAAACAGGGCTAAGCGTGTCCTAGTTTACTGTGTGAAATATTTCTATTTTTCTTTATTGAACTGTGCGTCTTTGGAGTGCATGAAGTTTCTTACTCGAAAATGATCGCAGATTGACCAAATATACCACAAAATCGAAAATCCTCTAATATATAAAAATAGTGAAAGGATTGATAATTCGTGAACTTAAGAATCAACTGAAGGACAGAACAGAAACTTTTCACATTTCCCTGATTATGGAACAAGCGACCCCCTACGTGAGAGCCCGGTTAATTTTTGTTTTGAACTTAGAAAATGGTCTGAAAAGAACAGTACAGAAATTTATCTCATTCCCCTGATTATGGTACAAGCGACCGCTTATTTAAGGGCCCTGTTAATTTTTTTTTTGAACTTTGAAAAAGTCTGTAAAGAACAGTACAGAAAGTTTTCAGATTTCCTTAAGTCTCACATTAAAAGTATTTTTGGGTTTTATGGAATTGGAGTGAATTAAGAATCCATTTTAAAATTATCCTCCATTAAAAATTTTTCACAACCCCGAGTTACCCAAGTGAACTGTCCTTCAGCTTCTTTCCTTTTTCGTTGTTGTCTGGTACTTGGGCCATAAAATTCAAAATCAACCTACCAACTATAAAAAACGAAACAAATTTTGAAAGAAATCTTCAATAAAATCACTCATAACGAAGCTAAGAACATCCACCGTTCAGCTTCAGGCGAATCTACTCATTGGGTTCACGTCATTCACTTCCGGCTTTCATTTTTCAGAAGGGACTTTCCTTTAATAACCCTAATTGAGCATTTTTCATTTTTTATTTTATTTTCTTGGAGATCCCAGTGGGCTAGTGAGATGCCCGCTTCAACAGGTCAGTAACGGGAAATCTCTTTTCATAAACAAATCGGCGATGCACGGCGAAAAACCGGTTTCACTGCCGTGCGCTGAAAATTAGGTGAATAGCAGCGGGGAAATAAAAATTATACAAATAAGCGATCATCCAGCGAGATGGAACGGTGTCAAGAATGGAGAGAAGGGATAGGTGAGAAAGAATAATCGCACCAAGAAAGCGAAAGAGTTTTTTGGGAGGAAAAGATATATTGGTGGCCTTCGCAACGAGACTACGTTTTTCGGGGTCAATGATCTGAGCGGCGCATGCGCGCTGGCGCGTTCGAATTAAACAGCTGATTCTCGCATCCTCACGTTCAAATTGGGGAAATAACGGCATGATGCGATTTCTCTCGTGGACGGAGAATTTTCGCGGAAGCGCCCCATGCCATGTTGTGCAAAGGATAAACAGTACTTGGCGGGTTTCACAGGCGACGAATATTTCGTCCCGCCAAGAGTTTCGTTTTTGCGGTTCTGATCTGTGTGGATAGGGTGAGTGGAATTTCTTTTTTGTCTCGTGTATATTTCGTTTTTTGTGCGGAATTTTTCGTTTCTTACTTGCGTGTCGAAAATAAGAAGTCGGAATTCCCGAATACCAATATTTTCACGTTTGTGAATATTTACTTTTAAAGTTATTTTAATCTCAGTTACTTTAATTTTAAATTGTTTTGAAAACGATAAAAAAAAATATTTGGCGGGATTCGCAGGCGGATAATATTTTGTCCCGCCAAGCGTTTGGTTTCGCGGTTCTGATCTTTGGATAAGGTAAGTGGAATTTTTTTACTCTTGTCGATTAAAAGGAAAAATTTACTTTTTCTTTGGATTCTTTCGATTTCTTATTTACATGCGTGAAGTCGGAATGTGAAATATTAATGCATGCTTTACGTCACATTCGTAAGCATTTGTTTTTGACGTTAATTCTCCCAGAATTGCTTTATTTTTAATATAATATTAAGTAAATAAGCGAAAGTTATTTTTCATAAAAAATCATGACAGTAAAAACGAATTTTGATAGTGTATTTCGGCGTTCATTTTTAATTCAAACACAAATATTTTCAGGTTTGTTTCACAACACTAAAAATATTTTGCCTGCTATTTAAATTTAGGAGCTCAAATGTATCTATATTCATTAAAAAGAACAAAATATTTCTTATATTTTTTACTGAATAGTATGTTTTACAATTACATTTATAAAGTTGATGAAATAATGTGGTTACTGAAGGTTGAAAAGGAATAGATAAATTTCAACAACTATGTATTCCTTGTACGTAAATTTTCTTTATAGAATACTCTTAACGACTCAGATAAAAATTAACTTAGATAAAAACCTTCCATTTGAGATTTATAGTAATTTCAAGAAAATTAGAATTTTGATACATTTTTAAACTAGATATCTCAGTTTTTGTTATTTATGAACGGGTCCATAATCAATGTTTTCATACAACGAAGATTAAAGCATTAAATTTTTCTGTGATACCTTTGTATGCTTTTCGATGGATATAAATAAACTAAAGTAAGATAATTTTTATCTATGTTAACTATTAATAAATTTAGTTAAAACTGTCGCAGAAAAAATTTCAACTTTTCATGACACTGTGATATTGTAAGGCCCCACATTATTATATTAGTATAAAAGACATAATTTCTCTTTGCGTGCCAATCTAGTGCTATATGGGGGGGGGGTCTTTCCATTAGTTGTGGTTTGTAAAGTTAGCAAAATTTTGTGTGGTAAAAGGAAATTATCACTAACTTTGTTTCCTTCTACCTTCACTGCGTAACTTTCAATTGCTATAGTCTTGTTCGAAGAATCTTGAGTTTGATTTTTAAATTTGATACTTTAATGTAAAAATAAATAATTTTGGTTCCAACAATTAGAAAAATTTCTTGCCACACATAAACTTGATTACCTCTGACATATGCTAAAAATGTTTAAAAAAGTTTTAAAAAGTTTTAAAAAGTTTTCTAAAATAATTTTTAAGTTAAAATTTTTTTTTAAAGTTACCTCCCCTTATTTTTTAAAATGTAAAATAACATAAAAAAACAAAAAACGCCAGACGTCCTACTACCCCCAAATAAGTTGAATGTAAACTTTTTTTTAATTCTTTAATTTAAGAATAATTTTTAAGTTTTCATACTTTAAAGTCTTGAAAAGTCATGCAGATGTCCCCTTAACTTCGCCAGTCGCTTGTGTGGTATCCTGGCAGGTGTTAAAAAACCCCAAACTACCCTTGGTGTGTCCTTGTTTACAAGGATAACAGGCACCAAGATAACAAATTCCCAAACCCATGAATATGTTCTCCCAAGTTCCCTTAGGACTTTTGCACGTCTCTGAAGAAACGCATAATTAAACTGCTTCGCTTTCTCTGTTCACGCTGTAACAGAACAGGCCGAGAAAAACATCTGCGCTCTTTTGAGCTCTTACGAAAGTAGGCTTAATTCCCCTAAAGCGGACTTGTTTGGTTTAGGATTACAATTAAATTACGTTTAGTAAAACTTTTCATCCGAATATTTGCTTCCTCAATTATTTCTTTTCAGTGATACTTAATAGAATTTGCTGTAAAGCACTTAATCCACGTCTTTATTAACCCTCTAAGCGTCGCGAGATTCCAGAGTAATATATCATTTATTTTTCCCTACAACACACTTGATGAATATACATATCCTTTCAGTTGGAAGAATCCATGCATTCTTCCAAACCTTTAAATAGATTCTACATTGGTCTTTTCTATTTAGAACAGAATTCTCTCCTTCGAATAGAATAATTTGCAATGATTAAATTGACCCATTCTATTCAATAGAATACTTTTAAAATATTCCATTGCTTCTTTTTTTTAGAATAGGATCCTTTGGAAAGATTCAATTGCTCCTTTCCTTGGAATAGAATCCTTTGGAACGATTAAACCTTTACGAGGTGTTGTCTTTGGGGTTTATTAAAGACCGTCGCAGGTTGTGTTGCTCCAGTACGACGTTAATTCAACTATCTACCCATGTAGGAATAATAGTTCAAATGATTAAACTGAGTGTGCTCTCACACCCTTCACAATGAGTGTGCACTTGAAAAGCACTTTTCAAGGATGCCACTCTAAGCGTACTTTTGATAAGGAATGGTTGCTGAAAATTGTGACTTGCAGAGAAATGAAACTATTAAGTGGTGGTGTAGGTCATGGTCTGGTACATAATGGTTTGTACAACGGTACAAGTAGTTATACAGATGATTTTAACGATATATATATATATATATATATATTTAACATATTGTCATTGGTTATTTTTTGCGTGCCGAATACGATTGAATTTAACTTGCCTAGGAATGAAACGATTAATCAGCGGCACAGTCATGTCTGCTACAATGGTCAGTGCAGTATCACTGATAGTAAGTACAAATGGCCGCAATAGCTAATGATTACGAGCTTCTTTTTCGACGTACAATGGAAAGTGAGAACTGCGTTATTTGTGTGTCCTACTTTGAAGTACTTTTCGAGTGTTTTGAGTGTACGAGCATAATTTTCGCAACTGTCGTAAATGTCGCGGATTCCTCGGATTTATTTTGAGCTTTTTTTAAGATGGCTACAATAAATGTTGAAGATGTTGCGAAAACAGTCGCGTTCTATTTCAGTTGCTCGTTTTTCAGTTGTTTAAACGTGTATGACAGTTGGATTCCCCTTCCCTAGAATAATGTCTTGGCTATAAATCTGGTTTAAGATCACTTTGGGGCGAGGCAAATTTTTTTAGAACTATTCCATGTGTAAAAACGAAAAAGAAATTCAGTTTATCTTATAAACTAATATCAAAATTTTGAGCATAATGTTTGCAGTGCGTATAAACGATTCCATAAATTTTCCAATTTTTATGTGTATCTTGTTAGTGTTAATGAGTTAAGGTAAGATGAAGCACAATGTAATAATTCATGTACAAATAATAACAAGGGGATATACTCGGTCGTGAAGGCTTTCGTTGGGTGTAAAAAAACAATGTCCGTTTCTCCTTTAAAGATCGAGAAATAAGATTTATACACAATATGTGATAATTTGGCTGGATACAGCAAAGAATAAACGTTTTATCCATCCTAAGTAGAGGAATAAGCTACTTATAAGGGATAAAACGTTTAGGAGTGATTGTATTTTCCATAAATTAAGCAAGTTTAATATGTATTGTTTCAGAATACAATGAATGTTCTCAGCATAAATCATACATTATTCTAGTACAAGCATGAGTTGAGGTAGGCTGAGGTACACAGTGTAATAATAGAATACACAAGATGATATATTCGGCAGGAAAGCTTTTGTTGGTTGCAAAATGCAATTGCCATTTCTTAAAGGCTAAACAGAAGATGTCTCTTACTATACGCGAAACTAAAGCTAATAACCATTTATAAATGTTTTATTACTCTAAAATAGCAAATTCAACTATTTGGAGTGATAGTAGTCAAATTAACCAGCCTTAATATCTATTGTATAAGAATGTGTGCTCAACGACTCCACTTTTCCCTTAAATGCCAAAAACAAGATGTCTCCACACAGTACGCGAAACAAAGCCAATGACCGCCGCTCTAAAGTAGCGGTAAAGCTATTTGAAAAAAAGTATAGTATTTCCCATTAATCCTATACCAAGTTTTAATATGAACTGCATAAGAATACCTATGCTCAACGTAATCATACACAAAACATGAGTTAAGGTAAGGTGATACACAATGCAGTAATTCATATATAAAGAACACACAAGAGGATGTATTCGGTAGTAAAGGCTTTTGTTGACTGTAAAAAATAATTTACACTTCTCCTTTCAAGCCAAAAACAAGATGTCTCCTAACAATACGCGAAACAAAAGCTAATGACCGCTAAGAATAAACGTTTTATCACTCCAAAATAGCGGAGCCAGCTAGGACCCGTTGGATATCTGTAAACAGAATTCACACTTTGTGTAAAGTTCACTGCTACTTTGTAGTTCCTCTCCCCGTTGCTTGTCAAAACACCGACAGCTACGGAAACAGTCAGATTTTTCTGGCATTTTGCCGCCTGAGCATGTGCAGATCTATTTAGCCTTGAAATAGACATCAACAAATAGATAAATGAACAGAAATGCTGGGGGTCATTAAACTCTGCTTATGTTTCCTGGTTCTTCTAAGGCAGGTAGCTGGAGGTTTCGTTTATTGATTGGAGTATCTCCCCTACCTCGCCCACGGTAAAAGTGATGAGAACCATTTTCGGATATCTGATTGGAAAGAATTAGATTGGAAAGGGGAGGGGGGGGGGAGTGTTTTCATATCTGTTCAAATTGACAATTGTTTCACTTTTCGTGTTTCTGGATTCCAGTAGCGAAGGGATAATTTTATTTCTGAAGGGGTTCTAAGTTGAAAGCGGAATTTCATGATTAACTTCAATTGTTTTCCATTTTTCTAAGCGGTTTCATTGGTTTTGCCAGACAATCGACTTTCAAAAGATTATAAAAGCTAATGCTTTTTTTCAACCTTTTTGTTTGTGGTGCACATAAAATTGTTAGGAAGTTGGAAACGGGTTTTGAAGTTGTTTTCATCTGTTCAACCGACGGAAGTTTCAGTTTTCGTGTTTCTGGACATCAATAGCGAAGTTTTATTTCAGAAGAGCCCAAAGTTAAAGACGGAATTTGTGATCAACAAAATTGTTATAAATTTTCTAAGAGGGTTCATCAAAATTTAGGTTTAGCCAGGCAATCAACTTTAAAAAGATTACTACAAACCAACGCTTTTCAACGTTTTTTATACATGGCACACATAAATTAATTACTAAAATTCTTAGAAGATCGGAAAGAGTTATATTTTGAAACTGTTTCATCTGTTCAAACGACGAAAGTTTCAATTTTCGTGTTTCTTGACATCAGTAGCGAAGAGATAATTTTATTTCAGAAGGGGCCTAAAGTTAAAATCGGAATTTTGTGATCAACTTCATTTTTTTCAATTTTCTATGAGATATCATCTTAATTTAGGTTTAGCCAGGCCCAACAACTTAAAAAAAAAGCCTTCTATAAGCCAACGGTTGAAATTCACTGCTTCGAGAGCTTGAAATTTGACAGATCTTGATTGATTTAAGTACGCGAATGACTCTATATACAATGGGTGCTCTGCAGATATTTACAAAAAAAAAAAAAAAAAGATACATTTTTCTTTAAGAAAACATTCAAACCTTGCTTCTCGAAATTAACTTTTTAGTTTTGTCACCGATGCAAGGAATGATAATTTCAAAGGAATGCGATTATCTGAGATGTTTGAGATAGCACCGAAAAATTTACTATAATCATTACTTTCATACTTTGCAATGTTAACATTAATTTCTGCATTTTCGTATCGTTTTAAAATCAGTAACCAACACTTTCCGATCAGAAACCAACATTTTTCAGAGAGGGGCCTAGGGGTCCGCCGAGGACTCGGAGTTCCCCTTTGAAAACTCTAGTACCTCCTTCTGGTTATGTCACTGCTGGAAAGATTGCCATTCACTCACTCAGTTTCATATTTGTGAATATCTCGTCGAAATTTATTGAAGCAATAACAATTCGAATGCTTCCCTTTGTTATCCTTTATTTATAAAAATTTAACTTGCAGTGGCTTGTGGTTTAAAATAAATAATTGAATTATCCTTTAATACAATCATTGGGTAAAAATTATAAATAATGTTTCAAATTTAAAAATTGCAAGATACTTTTAAATTTAATTGTTAAACACCGCAATGTTTTTCCTTTTCTTGTGTGCTTTAAAAATATCAAATAAACATTAAAAATTAAAAATGATTTCAAATTTTTTCGAAATCTACAATGCACATCTCATATAAAATTATTGGGTGAAAATTAAAAAGTAATTAATTTAAATTTAAAAATTGAAAATAAAATTTCAAAAATTAAGTTAATTTTTAAACACGGTACTACATGTCCTATTAGTGTGTACTTAAAAAGATCGACTAAAAGATACATTAATATTTAAAAATGACTTCATAATTGTCCGCAATCTGCCATAAAAAGTTTTTGAAAGATATTTAAAAGGTTTAATTCAGAAAATCCAGATTATAGCAAAATCCGATTAGGTTGTTTCAGCCTTAGACGCAATGAACCATATTTGGTCAAGTTGCGCAAAGCAATGCCAAGTAAATGGGCATACATATAAGAAAAGTTTTGCGAACACAGATGAGAGAAATATTAGATAAATAGAGGAGGATTCTAACTTGTGCTGCCTACCCAATTCGCAATTGCAAAAACCTTGGGCAGATCCTCTGAGCCTTGGCGACCCCGAAATTTGATTAGGATGCTTTTGAGAGCAAGTGGGAAAGAGTTTGATACAACCACTAATTACACGAGCGGCAACTTGCTAATGTTATAAAGGCTTGCGACATTGATGCCACCTGTTTTGAAAGCATTCGTTGAAGTTTTTCCCTTGCATACTTTCAGAAAAGAGTTTTTCGTATTTTTATTGTACAATATACAGACAGACATCAATGGAATAAGAAATGAAAGATATATCGAGAATTGAGACATGTGAAAACTGAAATTTATAGTTGAAATCGAAAACTGAAAATTTTCTGGACTAATAAGGAAATGGAATTCTATCCTTTGTTTTCCTTCTAAATTGGAAAGGTTCTGTCTAATTTTGCTTGTTCTTATTAAGCATAATTTTTTTAATATTGGTGATTACAAATGTAGCGCTTAAAGTATTTTTCCTATAGCGTGGATTAAACCCTCCTGGTGGTTGTCTCAACGAGTTATCTCGTCATTAGCAAAATCGATCAGATCCTGGTGGACGAGATATTTCGTCGAAACTGGGCAGATTTTGATCTCGTCATTATTGAAATGTCGGTAATATGTTTATTTCGAGATATCTCTTCATTAGCAGAAATTGGTCAGATCTTGATGGACGAGATATCTCGTCGAAACCACTTGGAGGGTTAAAAAGTTGATCAGTTAATTGCTTTTGTATTGTACTACTACTTCAAATGCGACTGCTTGTCATTGCTACTCTAGGGTGACGATTAACATACGATGCAAATCAAGTCAGATACCTCCAAAATAGATATTTCCTCACTTCCGATTAGGAAAAAAACCCGAAATTTCCCGGTCGATGGTCTGGGAGCCCGTGGGTTCACTTCGTGTTCATTAACTTGCAGCGAGGCACCTTTGAAAAAAAAAAAGAGTTCCTCACAAACAACTGAATGAGAGAGGTGAAACATGTGGCACAACTGTCAGGGTAACATCATGGCTAATCCTGATTACGTACTACAGTGTTTCGGGGTGTCATAGGAGGACATTCATAGTGATCTGAGACATCTTTGGACATTTCCCTCAGGGCCTTCATGGGAATGATTTAAATTTGGTTCGGGATAAAAGACAAACTCAAAGGTACTGATTATAATGCGGTTCAAGTGAGGCTCTTCCAAAATCGAGAGTTCCGCACTTTCGATTAGGAAAAAAAAAAGACGAAATTTCCCTGATCGATGGTCTGGAAGCCAGCGGGTTTCCTCCGTGTTCATTAACTTGCAGCGAGGCATCTTTGAACAAAAAAGAGTTTCTCACAAACAACTGAATGAGAGAGGTGAAACATGTGGTACAATTGTCAGGGTAACAGCATGTCCAGTCCTGATTACGTACTACAGTGTTTCGGGGTGTCATAGGAGGACATTCATAGTGATCCGAGACATCTTTGGACATTTTCCCCAGGGCCTTCATGGGACTGATTTTAATTTGGTTCGGGATAAAAGACAAACTCAAAGGTACTGATTATAATGATGTTCAAGTTAGGCCTTCCGAAATCGAGAGTTCTGCACTTTCGATTAAGGAAAAAAAAGACGAAATTTTCCTGATCGATGGTCTGGGAGGCAGCGGGTTCCATCCGTGTTCATTAACTTGCAGCGAGGCACCTTTGAACAAAAAAGAGTTCCTCACAAACAACTGAATGAGAGAGGTGAAACATGTGGTACAACTGTCAGGGTAACATCATGGCTAATCCTGATTACGTACTACAGTGTTTCGGGGTGTCATAGGAGGACATTCATAGTGATCTTTGGACATTTCCCTCAGGGCCTTCATGGGACTGATTTAAATTTGGTTCGGGATAAAAGACAAACTCAAAGGTACTGATTATAATGCGGTTCAAGTGAGGCTCTTCCGAAATCGAGAGTTCCGCACTTTCGATTAGGAAAAAAAAGCCCAAATTTCCCTGATCGATGGTCTGGGAGCCCGCGGGTTCTCTCCGTGTTCATTAACTTGCAGCGAGGCACCTTTGAAAAGGAGAGTTCCTCACAAACGACTGACCGAGAGAGAGGAAAACCGGTTGGACTGGGATCATCGGTAGGCGTTGAACATTTCACTGACCCGTTTCTACTGACCTAGTGGCAATAACAAGCGTAGCGGTTGGGTTGACGCGCGAAAGTCCCGCTAAGTCGACCTACTCACTCTGCAAAGGCCGCTCTGAGAGTGAATCCTTTTTTATTCTTTCTTTCTTTGGGAGGCAATAACCTCTCAACTGTCACGAACAAAAGGATTATTTTCTCATTTAGTCCACTCAGTCCCTTTTGTTCTAACTTCCAGGTTTGTTGAACCCGAGCGCTAACCTTGATAGAGATCTATCTCTCCGGAACCCCCGAATTGTGTCATTTTTATTCATCCTTTTATGAAATAAATCGGGAATAGATAGGGAATAGGATCGTTTTCTGGCGTTCACGATTTTGGTTGTAGCGCAACGACCTTTGAGGGAGGAGGGTCAGGTGAGCATCGAGAATCGAAAAAAGGACGGTTCCGTTTGAGCTTGGAATCCAAGTTGGGAAGTCCTTATATCGGACCCTTCTTCAGATTTGAAGTAAGTTTCCTTTTCGATCTTTTTAAACCGAATTTCAATGATTATATACCCTGCCCTTTTTTTTGTCTACTAGCCCTCTTATAGCAAATATTTAGTTTTGGGATTTAAGAAAACTAGGAAGTACTTTTCCGGAAAGAGAGTCGGCAAGGAACTCTTCTTCAGATTTGAACTAAGTCTCCCTTTTCAATCTTTTCCCATCCAATCCGGAAAGTCCTTATCGGACGCGTGCCCTTCTTCAGATCTGAAATAAGTTCCCCTCTTCAATCGATTTTCACTGATTATTGAACTGCAGAGCCGTATACGATACATGGATCCTGCCCCGAGTTGTATGAGCCCTCTTATCGCAAATATTTGGTCCTGCAATTTTGAAATAAATCAGGAATAAATAAGGAATAGGATCTTTTTCGGCGTTCATGTACCTGGGAGGGGGGGGGGTTGTCACGCGCAACGACCTTTGAGGAAGGAGGGTCAGGTAAGGATCAGGACAAAAAAAACAGGACGGTTCCGTTTGAGCTTGGAATCCAAGCTGGAAAGTCATTATATTGGATCCTTCTTCAGATTTGAAGTAAGTTCCCCTTTTCCACCTTTTTCAAAAGATTTTTAATGACATTTGAACTATCCTTTTGATCTTTTTTTTTTTAATCTACGAGTTATAAGTACTCTTCTATTGCAATATCTGAGATTTGAGAAAGCTTATCAAAAAAGAACTATATTCATTGTTGCTGTTAGTTGTCATATAGTGGACATAATAAAATTACACCAAGTCAATAAGTCCATGAGTCTTGAGACTTCCAAGGCCCAACTCAGGAAGGGAAGTACAAGTAACATAGTAATTATTTTATGTCTGAGGTGTGAAATATTTGTCATATATGTGATTCCTTTCTACAGTTCAAGTGTATAGCTCACCAATTGTGAACGTTCTCTGGCTCTATAAAATATTCCCATTCAGCTCGGACAATATGTTACCTTCCACTGCCATTTATGTAAGAAAGGGTCTCAAGAATAGCTAGTTTTAAGCTACCCCATTTATTACCTGATCATCAGCTTTGAATGCTTCTAATGTTATTTAAAAAGCAAGACTTCAAAAGTTTTCATAAAAAAAAGCTTTCCTTTTTTTTATTTTATTATTCACCAGCTCTTTACAAACGCTCTTCACCGAACTATTCAACTGATCGTATCAATATTTAGAACATGAAGGGATTTCTTTTTGCGGAGAGAAATCCACTGGGTACCCTCATCTTTTCAATAAATACCCTACAGCTGTTTGTACCCAATAACTCACGTTGATAATTATATAATCACACACTAATGTGTGAAGGTAAACAGTAAACGTTTTAACCTTACCTGCGGTACCTTAAATTTCGGATGTCGGTTTCATGTAAAATTAATAATTGTAAGGGTCAAAGCATTTAGAATCGTATTAAAGGTTTTAATTGTTTAGAACCTAGCATTATTTTGTACGTATCTTAAGGGGAGAAAAGTTTGTAGCTATTATCCGATTGCTTTGAAGTTTGCACACTATTAAAAAGCTCATCTATAAACTTTGGTTCAAAAATATTAAGCAATTCTGAAGTTATTACATAAAAAGTGGTAAAAAGTTTTGATAAATTAGTAAAACTTAATAGTCCTACGTTGTCAAATTTTAATCCACCTAATGGTTTATACACATATAAGCCAAATTAACTCCATTTGGGAAGTGTACCCCTACTCAATTTTAAACTAAAAAATTTATACAACACCTAACATTTTCCAAAAAAATGCGCAAGTCAAACATTTTAAATAAAAATTTAAAATTTGGAAGCATGAAATGAATTTCTCATTTTTACACTTATCTCACTTTTATACACATTATACAACAGATTTAAAAGGATGATTCCAAAATTTTCAAGTAGATCAATTCAAATCAGATGGGCAGTGTACATTCTGTGATCAGAACTTGTAAGAAATCTCAATAGTCGAAAAACGCTTTTTTTTTATAGACTTACTATAATAATCTACGATATATTTGATAATGTGGTATATGTAACTCCATCAATAATAACCGTAGATGAAGAATTCGTTTTCAGTTTTTCGTTTCCGTTTCGTCGCAGAATTCGATATCAATTACTTTGTAACGCTAAAAATTAAGAAATCGATCTCGCTTTGGTGAGTTTGAAGTACATGTCCCCCTTTTTTTTATTATGAGTTAAATATACTTTATAGATGGGTTTAAAACTATGCACCATCTATATTTTCTTTGAGATTAAGGTTCCAAATTGCAGTAAATTATATTATGATCAATTTCCTACATAGCACAATGCAGTAGATCCTCAGTCACTGGTGCTGGTGGTAATGAATTGGCGGATGACTCAACAAATGTCAGTTCTGAATTACCTCAGTCATATCTTCCCGTTGAATACTATACAATAATAAGGATTATAAGAACAAAATTCAAATATTCTCGACTACAGGGCATAATTGAAGAGAAAGACTGGAACTCTACTAGGGTCTCAGGTGCCTCATGGTATACCAAGAGCTACAGGTTAGTTGGTTTATTGGTTTTTTTTTTGGCGCAAGAGATACGACGAACTCAAGACAGACAACGAAAACTGATCCCAGAGCTACTGGAGTCGTTTGTTTCCGTGTTCTAACTGCAAACGACTACCTGTAAGATCATGTCTACCGCATTGTCAAAATTTTCAACTTATCCTCTGTGTGACCTTTCAGACATGGCAGGAACCCACCTCAATCCTTCTGATTCTGATCCTCAATCCTAATCTTACTGAAGTCGTACACTGCTAAGTTGCAATATTTTATCTCTGTTCCTGTACAAAATTGGTCTCGCCAGGCAGTTTTATGGCGAAAAGGTTGAGGTCTGGCGTAAGATATAATTATTTGAAAAATGGTTGAAGAATGTTTTTTAAGAAAAGTCTACTTGAATTCATAATTAAATTATTTTCATTCAATGTCTAATTAAGGTTTCATAAATTATAAACAGCTTTTAATGCTTCTGGTGGTTGTCTCGACGAGGTATCTTGTCATCATAAAAAAATCAGCAATATCTTGACAAAATATCTTGTCATCACCAAAAAATCAGCAATATCTTGACAAAATATCTTGTCATCATCAAAAAATCAGCAATATCTTGACAAAATATCTTGTCATCATCAAAAAATCAGCAATATCTTGACAAAATATCTTGTCATCATCAAAAAATCAGCAATATTCTGACAAAATATCTTGTCATCATCAAAAAATCAGCAATATCTTGACAAAATATCTCGTCAAAACCACCTTGGAGGGTTAAAAATATACTACCCACTCTCACAAACACTATTCAGAAATATTTCGGAATCTTGTCATGGGAATTTGTGTAGCTTCAAGGTTGGGCTTACAACTAATCTAATATTGGTATTTATGAACTGTATTAATATCTTTCTTCCGTTGTCTATTCTTTGTCAGTACCGAAGAGCAAATATGTGTTATCGATCTTCGCTCTAGACAACCTTCTACCAACGGCCTTGGAACGCGGAAATCAGGTTTCACATATCCTGAAGTCAAATAATTTTCTCGATACCTAACATCAACTTTAAAGAAATAATTTTAAATAATCCTTTGCGTAGCAGAGGGATAAGATGGTTCATGGACTCGTCTTTTTAAGCAAAGGTACTCGAGATTTGGCCAATAAATTTGAAAATTAAGTTTTTCTCTTGTAATGTTACTTTATTCTGAATGTAGTGAGGGGATGTGAATTATATTTGTGATTTAAAATGAATAACTTTTTTTTTATTTATACTAATGATGAAGTGCTGAGTTTTATTAATCTCTACAGGTAAAACAAAATATTTATTGATTGCTTGTATAAACTATGGATCTTATTTGGTTTTTATATAGCTATTAATATTCCGCTTAAATATTATCTTTTGGACATACACGTAAGAGTCGGGTTCAAGTCTAAGGATTCCTGAGGTGCAAAAGCAAACTATACTACATTGCTTTGTTGCATATAATTTGTTAACCTATTGAAAGCTTTGTTCGGTTGTAGATAATCTCTGCGTTATACACTATTTAATAGTACAGCATTAATATTCTACGCCAATTTAAAAATTTGTAACAAATGTTCAAAATTGAAAAGGAAAAGATCAGTATAACTGCCTTTATCCCTAACACAATATTTAGTTTTACAAGTATAAAACTTGTTTGTGATAATTTAAATTTTATTTATACATACTATATAAGTAAATAAAACAGGTTCTTTGAATATAAATTAAGAACAATTAAACAGTGTTCATTCAATGAATTTAAAAATATGTACGAAAATCAGTCTCATCGCACTTTTACATTATAATGTAATATGTAATAAATAATAAATGTAATATGTAATAAATACCATTATATTTGTATAGATTGACCTTCATTTTGAGGGTTTAAAGTTTTTTAGACACATTCTCTCTTAATTTAAATACCAACAAATATCAATCTAGGTTTCTGACTAAAAAATACTCTTTATACTCTTGTTAGAAGAAAATTTTATTATATAGCTTGATTTAAATTTATATTGTATAAAAAATTTCAAAGGGGGAAGTGGTAGCTTTGTATAACCTTTCCTAATACATTCTTCTCTTCAGAATTCCGCATTCAACAGACCAGGTAGCTTATTTAATATTCATGCCTACCATAAGAGAATTTAAAACGAAAATATCACAGCTTCCCTGTGTAAGAAATATGATTGAAACGCTCTTGGAATTAGAAAGTCCTTTTGGTCTAAGCTGATGAATTTTTTTAGAAATTTCTGCAAAGAACTTGAAGAATTACTGCTATTTCAGATGACGCTTATGAAGCTGTACCAGCTATGATCTGGATTCATGAACATACATCGTATCTCCATATTAGGTGTCAGTACTTATACAAATCGAAAATTTATTACAAAACAGAAAAATTCTGACATAAAGCTCCTTAATTTCAAGATCCACAGAATATTAAAACATATATTGCCATTGCTTATCTTTTTATATCAAAACTGCATTTGTGCAAACAATACTACAAAAACTTCAATCATGTCAAAACAAAGCCGTTGTGGTAGTCTGGTTGGAAGAGTAACGGATAAGCAACCGGACGGTTGCGAATTCGAATCCAACCAAAGACCGTCATGTGCAAAGAGGGCTAGTGCTCGTTAAATCTATGGTGGCCTCAAATGTCCTCACATTGGCGTGGTGTGGAAGTTTGGAGAGTGGGGTGCCAGCTCATATGTTGCCTCCTCATCTGACCGTGGTTCAAAATTACGTGTTGTCCTACTCGGATCTTTCCCGTTGGGATTGATCCCAGACCGTTGTTTTGTTCCAGTACGACGATAATTAAAATACCTACCTTGTCAAGGCAAAAGCTATAATTGTTTTTATGAAAAATAATTTCTTAAATCTATATAAATTCAATCTCTAATCTGTTTTTGGACTAAAAACGGGGAATCATCATTATAATATGACAATAGTAAGAAACCAAATATCACACTATGCATACTTTGAGTAAACAAGTGGTCAAAAAGTCTTCGAAGGGATAGTCTATTTTCATTCGTCGATGGAAATAACTTGATGAGTCTGAGAAAAGTTACGACCTCGCATCGGAATCGAGTTTACTCATAGTCATGTTGTTTCCAAATAAGTAATGAAATTAAAAATGCGCTTCGATAAGGTAACTAAACTGAATACGTTTCTTTGTGAGAGTTAGACTACCGCCTCCCCCACATTCTCTGTCTGTGTTTATTCTATATCTCGCGCGAGAATATGCAAACAAGTGAAAACATTTCCATCTGATAATTAAATAACGTCAATCCCTTCCATATAATACTTTGAGTGAACAGGCTGTCTAAGAGTTTCTGAAAAGAATTGGCTGTTTTCACAAATTGAAAATAACTCGACGCGTCTGTGAAAAAAGTCATTCACGACCTCGGAATGGAAACAAGTTTTCTTACATTATCAAATAAGTAACGAAAAACGAAACTGCACTTTCTTAAAGTAACTAAACTCAAATAAACTGAAAACATTTCCATGTGATAGTTCTAGTACCCACATATTTCCTGTCTGTACCACGCATACGTAACCAAAGCGGAAACATTTCCTTTTGACAATAACAAATAACGTCAATCGCTCTCCATGTTTAATAAACAGGCTGTCCAAAAGTCTTGGAAAGGATTCGCTATGTTCACTCATCGTTGAAAGTAACTCGACGAGTCTGTGTGAGATGTCATTCTCTATCTCGGATTGGAATCAAGTTTTCTCACAGTACCATATAAGTAACGAAAAACAAAATTGCACTTTCGGTTACGGTAACTACACTCAAACAAACTGAAAACATTTCCTTGTGATAGTTCAAGTACCCACATATTTCCTGTCCGTATCACGCATACGTAACCAAAGCGGAAACATTTCATTGTGACAATAACAAATAACGTAAATCGCTCTCCATATTAACTGCCCAAAAGCATTCACTATTTTCACTCATCGTTGAAAGTAACTCGACGAGTCTGTGAGATGTCATTCACGATCTCGGATTGGCAGCGAGTTTTCTCACAGTACCAAATAAGTAACGAAAAACGAAATTCCACTTTTTTAAAGTAACTAAACTCAAACTGGAAACATTTCCTTGTGATAGTTCAAGTACCCACATATTTCCTGTCCGTATCACGCATACGTAACCAAAGCGGAAACATTTCATTGTGACAATAACAAATAACGTAAATCGCTCTCCATATTGACTGCCCAAAAGTCTTGGAAAGCATTCACTATTTTCACTCACCGTTGAAAGTAACTCGACGAGTCTGTGTGAGATGTCATTCACGATCTCGGATTGGAAGCGAGTTTTCTCACGGTTCTGTTAGTACCAAATAAGTACCGAAAAGTAAAATTGCACTTTCGATAACGTAACTAAACTAACAAAACACATTTCCTTATGATGGTTAAAGTATATCCTCGTGAGAGTATATATGTGAAAGAGAAGTAAAGTGAGATTAAAATGCCTATGTATATTCTGTACCACGCATCTGTAACCAAAGTGAACATTTTCTTGTAATAATGTGAATCCGTCTCCACGGAAAATACCTTGAGCAAAAAGGCTGTATTGAAAAGGATTGGCTATTTTCACTCGCCGTTGAAAATAACTCGACGGGTCTGTGTGAGACAAGTCACGACCCCGCAATGGAAGCGAGTCTTTTCTTAGCCCATCAAAAGCTCTGTCCAGGAAATAACCATGGAAGAGATTTAAATCGATTTCCATTTTTACCCCCGTCGGAAATTCCCTCATAGAGAGCGTGTAGTAATAACACGGCTCTTCGTGAGTAGAATGAGGTTAATTCTTTTTGGGTGGGAGGGAAGTAGGGTCGAACCGAAAGCCATTCTCTCGGGCCGAGCCTAATTATTATGGAAAAAGCCAGTGGTCATTCACCTGAGCTTTCTCTTCGCTGCCAACAACAGCCTGAGGGCATCGCCCCGTTGGCCTAGTTCTGGGATCGCTCCGTATTAGCCAGCCATCCGTTAGTCGGTCCGTCCGTGCGTCCATCATATACGAACGGACCTTAATCCTCTCGTCACGTGAAGAAGTGCATTGACCTCCGCTGCGGCACTTTCACTTGGGGGAGCTCTTAAGATCCCGCTTTTTCCTGGTGTAAACCCTCCGCTTTATCCTAGGTTCGCAGCCAATTTGTTAATGACCAGTGGCATCGGGGTTGTTGGAGTGGCTTTGGCTTCTGTTCTTGGGAAAGTGGGAATGGCAGTAAAGGTCCTTTGAACTGTTAGGAAAATAAACGCAAGGAGTAAAGATTTAATGTAGGAAAGTCATCACTTCGCTATGTCATTGTGGTATAAGATAGATTTTTGGTTACTTGTTAGGAATAGGAGGCAGCCCATGGAGTAAAAAAAATATGATTGAAACTTAGGGTCTGACTGTAATGGACTATAGTGAAGGTCACTTGAATTATTGTCATTACATCGTTTGCTTTTGTTAATAGGAAGATAATATATGGAGTAAACTGTGGATGATTGACTGCTTTTTAGTATGAAAATAAGTGTATGGAGAAAATTTAAATATTAAAGTTACAATCTGAGGATGACTGTAATGAAGGTTTCTAACTAGTGTCACAGCTTCATTAAATAACTGCGGAATCAGGTTTTATGGTGGCTTATTAATAGAAAAACATAGGTGTAAAAATTTAATGTAGAAAAGTTATCTGTGCGGATGACTGTAATGAAGGTAGCTTAAACTATTATCATCACTCGTTAAATCACTGCGGTATAAGATAGGGTGATTGGTTACTTGTTAAGAATAGGAAGCAGACCATAGAGTAGAAAATTAATGTAGGAAACTTAAGATTTGACTTAATTGACTATAATGAAGGTCTCTAGAATTATTCTTATGACTTCACACATTTGCGTTTGCTAAATCACTGCGTTATACGATAGGTTGTAATAGGATAATAATATACGGAGAGTAAAACTTTGGATAACTGGTTGAGTGGATGATTGGTTGCTTATTAATATGAAGATAAATTCATGGAATAAAAATTTTAATATTTAAGTTAGGATCTGAGGATGACTGAAGGATGAAGGTCTCGAACTATTGTCATCACTTCGTTAAAGGACTGCGGTATCAGACAGTTTAATTGATTGCTTATTGATAGGAAAATAAGTACTGCGGTAAAACTAGCTAGGAAAGTTAAGAGAAGAAGATTTGTGAAGGTATCTTAAATTATTGTTAATGTGTTCATGACCAGTCGGAAGACTGGAATTGGCGTTAGGAGTAAAAAGGATATTGGGTCTTGAACTTAGGAAAGTCGGAATGATTATAATGCCTCTTTGAACCACTCAACTATGTATAACTGCTTCATTTCAATAGGTGGTATAAGACGGGTTGGTTTGATGATGATGTAACGAAGGTTTGTCATTACTTCATTTGCGCTTGATCGTTGAAGTATACGCTAATAGGCCTATAATGCAGGGAATAAAATTTAATTTGGAAAGTTAGGATCGAGGTGATACTATAATGAAGATCTTTAAACTATTATCATGAATTCATTTCAATTATTGTTGTGTAGGACAGGTTGATTCGTTGCTCATCAATAAGATAGGTAGCTGAATTTACGTTGTTCTGGAGTCACTGCAAATTGCTCCATTAATAGAGAAAAAAGTACTGTAGTTAAACTCCAGTTAAGATTTGAGGGTGAAATAATAAAGGTCATGAAATTACTGGAATCTTAAATTAGTGTACATTTCTTGATGATGACCAATAACCAGTGTGGGGACTGGAATTGGTGTTGGAATGAAAATGGTATTGGAGATGGGGGCTCTTTTTCACAGGAAAGTGGGATTGACTGTAAAGGCCCCTTGTACTGTTACCGGTAATTCATTTCAATCACTGCGATATAATACAGTCTGATTGATTGCTTATTAGAAAAATAAGTACAGGGAGAAAAAAAAATGTAGAAACTTTATCTAGGGATGACTGTAATGAAAGTCGCTTAAAGTATTGTCATAGCTTCATTTGAGTTTGCATCCTCGGGTCATTCCATCCGGGATTAATACCGGACTGCAGCCAATAGCCCGTTGTGTTGATTCAATCTGACGTGAATTCAACTACCTAATCTAACTCGTTTGACTTTGTTAAATCACTGTGGTATAAGATTAGATTGATTAGTTGCTTATTAATCCGAAAATAAGCACATAGATTTAAAATTTAAGCATGAAAGTTAAGATATGAGGATGACTGTAATGATTAATCGTCAATTAAAATTGCTGCCAAAACGGCGATAAACGATAAAAAAGGGAAACTCGGTATTTATCAATACGAGAGCTATTAGATATCAGAAGTAAAACCTTCACAGACAGACTGGTTTGTTTACACTGAAAATCTCATTGTTTCATGGAATTTCAGAGATTAAAAGTGCTGTGGATAAAAAAAGTAACCCCGAAAAAAGAGCATAATTCCAGATGCGTTTCAGTTTTGAAAAAAAATCCATTTTTTTTTAGTGGAAACTCTTGTATCGAATTTATACGGATGCGAATGTCAATAATTTCTGTGACAGGTGTATTGACAGTCATTCCTTCCTGTATCCTTCGCCCTTCCGTTCATCGAAGGAACGTTTCATCTTTTTCACGGTTTAATTGCACTTCGCTCTGTTTGATCACGCGGTACCGGAAAACCACTGCCACTCCAGTCCGTAAGTGCAGCGATTTAGGGTAAGTGAACTTTGGATGACGTCACAGCGTCGTCTGCCGAGGGATCTTCCTAAGCACGCGACCGATTCCATTTCCGCTCATGCGCACTGGCGACTTTTCCCGCTGAAAGATCCTCGCCGCAGGGAAACTTTCTCCAGTGCCGAAGCCAAAAATTATTTTTCGTGCCAATTTTTTTTCGCCGAAGTGAAAAGGTTGTGAGGGAAGGATGATGCAGTGAGAGGATAAAATAAAAAGATAGAGGCAGGTTTTTTTTTCGTCGCTCTCAGGGCTGTGAAAATAAAAAACATCATCGATCTCGGACTGAAATGACAGTAAAACTTCGTGCGATTTTATCGATTGGATTATATTCTCATGCTCAATGGATGGTGACAAAAAAATTAATAACTATGTGTCATCAATTCGTTTTAGTCTAGTATTACTTATTTAGAGTTATACATTTATCGATAATAATCTATGGAGAATATTCTCCAATAATCAATAATTTTCATTGAAATTCATAAAAAATACAATGGCACCCAATACATTTTCTTATTGATGATTGAATATATATATGTAAATAAATCACAAGTTTAAAATGTTAATCTTCTGAGGTAAATATTTAGAAATAAAGAAAAACATTTCAGTTGGCTTTGTACTCTGCTGTTTGCAACAATTTTGCTCGAAGTATGAATTATTTACTTCTTTGACAATATGTGCAGTTATTTACGAGGTCACACAAAAGAGATCGCTTTTAATACATCCTCAACCAAAGAGTTAAGTGTGTGCGTTGCATAACTAGATACAGAAATATGGGAGATAAGGTTGCTCGTCATAGTCTTGTCAACTAGTGTGAAATCTTGTCAACTAGTGTGTTAACCGTCCTGGTGGTTGTCTCGACTGGGTATCTCGTTCATACAGATCTGACAATTTGCTAATGTAGAGATATCTCGTCATCACGATATTACTAATTTTTGATGATATGGGAGATAGGGTTGCTCGTCATAGTCTTGTCAACTAGTGTGAAATCTTGTCAACTAGTGTGTTAACCGTCCTGGTGGTTGTCTCGACTGGGTATCTCGTTCATACAGATCTGACAATTTGCTAATGTAGAGATATCTCGTCATCACGATATTACTAATTTTTGATGATATGGGAGATAGGGTTGCTCGTCATAGTCTTGTCAACTAGTGTGAAATCTTGTCAACTAGTGTGTTAACCGTCCTGGTGGTTGTCTCGACTGGGTATCTCGTTCATACAGATCTGACAATTTGCTAATGTAGAGATATCTCGTCATCACGATATTACTAATTTTTGATGATATGGGAGATAGGGTTGCTCGTCATAGTCTTGTCAACTAGTGTGAAATCTTGTCAACTAGTGTGTTAACCGTCCTGGTGGTTGTCTCGACTGGGTATCTCGTTCATACAGATCTGACAATTTGCTAATGTAGAGATATCTCGTCATCACGATATTACTAATTTTTGATGATATGGGAGATAGGGTTGCTCGTCATAGTCTTGTCAACTAGTGTGAAATCTTGTCAACTAGTGTGTTAACCGTCCTGGTGGTTGTCTCGACTGGGTATCTCGTTCATACATATCTGACAACTGGCTAATGTAGAGATATCTCGTCATCACGATATTATAATTTTTTGATGATGACGAGACCGTTTCAATTTTTGATGATGACGAGATCAATTATCGGTTTTTTTCAGATGACGAGATATCTCGTTCATCAAGATCTGATCAGTTTTGTTAATGACGAGATACCTGGTCGTCACAACCACCAGGAATGTTAAGTATCACATACTTATATACACAGCATGCAATTGCACCTAACTCAAACTAACCAACCTACAGATATTGCTTTCTTGAATAACATATTCAGTAACTAACATGACTGACTAACATGACAGTATTCTCAGAGGAGTGTAAGTAACCACAAAGTATAATAAAGTGCACATAATAAAACTGCGTTCTTGTTTATTACAGGAATTATGATCCTGACTGCGTGGGTTCGTACCATGAGTTTATTCCACGACATAAAGTTAAAGCGACGGAAGATAGACAGCCATTACAACAGTGATGGCGAAATTCACGCGGATGTGAACACTTCATCCCCAGAAAGCCTCACTACAGAAAACCATGCCAGGGATCCGGAGACCGGATCTGCTTCTGGCGGCTCGACTACGCAGGCGTACCTCTCGGAGGACGGGGTGTCTCTGGCGTCCGGGTCACCACCTCAGCTCGACGTCATGTGCCCCGACATTCCCGCGTCACGCAGCGACCGCGAAAGCAGCCCTCTGCCGGATCCAAAATCCCGCAAAAGGAAAGATTCCTCACCCGAGGGCAGACACGTTGTGAACGGGATAGTCGAAAGTCCCCCACACAAACGCAGAAACAGTGTCTTCGATGGTGGGGGAGAGAGAAACAATGGTCTGGTCATCAACGGCCGAGAGGGTCTCGACCTGAGACGGACCAGACGGGACACCGACGGTAGCAGCACATCCCCCTCATCGTTCGAAGACCACAACATGCCCATGATGCGCATGGTCAGCAACCCTTATAAAACGCCTTTGGTGATGGGAGACATACCGGGTACTGGCCCAGGGAAGACTATGCTGTGGGCAGCACTGAGCAGCGATCGCATCTACGACGGCACAAATTCTTCGCCACCGAACATAGTGGACTCTGTCAAGCAAGTGAGCACACCATCACCCATAAAACTCTCGCCCGTTTCAGGTAGCAATCACGGGTGCTCTCCGCTGTCCCCCCTGCAACAGCAGGTCACCATCTTGACCCCTCCGGCCTCGATGTCCGGCACTGGTGTACCGGCATTCCCGACGCTCTACACCAACCCTCAAAACAAGTCCTCGCTTCTGAGAGCTGTGAATTCGTACAGCACGCCTAATAGTAACAGAAGTGAGGTGCTGATGAATTTCGCCGCCAGTTCTAGCCGAGCCTCGTACAGTGGTCGGGACGGTAGTCCTGTGGGGTTCACGCGTTTTTGGTCGTCAGGTGCCATGATGAACGGGGATTCTAAGGCCTCTGCGACTATGGCGTCTTTGTCGCCCACGCGACAGCGGCCCGATCCGGAAGCACTGAATCTGTCCACGACGTGTGCACCTGCCAGCGAGGCCGAAATGCCCGCTTCTTCATCTCCAACTGCATCTTCGTACTCGGTCGCGTCGTCCCTGTCAGCTGCAATGTCTCTGGTACCATCCGTCACTGCCGTAACATCTGTCACATCAGCAACAACCATATCATCTGCGAATCATAGTGAAGATGATGACAAGGACGATCAGCCGAAGGTCTGCATGATATGCGAGGACAAAGCGACGGGGCTGCATTACGGCATTATTACTTGCGAAGGGTAAGCTGATTATTTTTATGCTTCATTTTCCAATCACCTGGCATATTGAAAATTATCCATCATAACACTAAGGTAGAATTGTACCATGGTGGGCGCTTTAAGCTTCACCTGACACACATTCTAGACACAACCCGTTAACCCTCTAACTGGTTTCGACGAGATATCTCGTCTATTAAGATCCGACCAATTTGTTAATACTTGATGAGATATCTCGACATTAAGATATTAACGATATTTTTATGACGACGAGATCCAACATCTGGTCAGTTTTCTTCTAGTGACGAGGTATCTCGTCCACCAGTATATAGTCAATTTTGGTAATGACGAGACACCTCGTCGAGACAACCACCATAATTCAACACATTCACTCCTAACGGACAAATATCCATGCCTTACCCCTGATTTGAACCAGGAATCTTACGATCCAGAAGCCACCACTCTGATTACCAGACAGATTGGTCGGAGCATAAGTATACTTTTATCAGAAGTGGAATTCGAACTCATCCTCCCTTTCGAGAAGTAGATATATAATTTTAGCCTAACTGTCTAACTTAATTTTTCCTCTTTTACTTTTCCCTCAACTCACTCTTCGTTACTAATAATGTTGCGTTGCTCCAGTGTGACGTTAATTAACTACCTACCTCATTAATACATTAAATCATGGAAAAATGTCGCTGTCCCGATAGGTAGTGGAATTTACGTCGCACTACAGGGCTATTGTTGACAGACCAGTGAGATGTTAATTAACTACCAACCCTCTCCCCATCAACGAACTGTCATTTGAGTGTGATTTGCTTTCCCAGCATTAAGAGGCATCGGTTACTTTCACACAGCATTTAAATAACCATTAACTGTAAAGGCCAAACCTGATTAGCATGGTAGCATGAGTGACTGCAAGCTTTCCAAGTTAAGAGATGGAACACAATCATTAATCAAGCCAACGTTTAATAACTTATGCATCCGTGAGAATTAAAAGCAGTGTTGCTGTTTGAGGTTTTGCATTTTAATATTCACGCGTAAACAATCGTTTTCGCATTCCTACTTCAATAGCGTCTGAGACTGGTCGAAGGCTAACACCAATGACTTAGAAACATTGAGTTCAAGGGAAACTTCATGGCGGCCTCGTCTCGTGTCTAACCACACATGCCTGCCAAGCAAAAAGAGACTCAGACTTAGTGCAGTCTGATAATACCTGTGGTTTATGCTGTATGTGAACCACACAAGGAACTGAAATAGGGTCATACTTTGACGTTAACTGAATTAGTGATCTTTACTAATTTGAATAAACATCTTTGTGCTTGGTCCTCCAAATTGGACGTGGAAGTTTAATTAAGAGATTTTTCTGTTTACATGTGTTTACACGCAGATTAGTCACGCACGTGTCAACATTTCATATTTGATTATTTTAAATAATCTTAAGACTACCAGATTTATTAATATCTCCATTAGCACAAGAAACGAAAGACTACCGGATTTATTAATATCTCCACTAGGCGCGCGCGCAAGAAGTTACGCAAGTATCGAAATTTCATATTAAACTATTTTAAATAGTTTAAGATTACAGCAATTATATCTACATATTTTAGTATAAAAATCGAAATATGCATGAGTTTCAGGTTGTGAAACATAACAACGCGTTAAGATACATTAGGGTTTTAAAGTTTTAAACATATGAGGAACTAATTAAACTTAACTCTGCACACGAAGTACGATACAACTAAGGAAACTTGATGCTAAAATTATTTAAAATAAATCGTTGCATTTTATGTCGGGTTGAATATAAGCGGCGATACGTGTTTCCTGTACGTATTCTGAAAGTAATGTAAGTGGACTTGTTTTTCGAATACCGTTTCCAGCACTTCAACAAAAATTCCAAAGAATAAATTCCGAATTGATATGTATGTGATAGTTGAATGGTCAACACTAATAAGATTAAAAGCCAAGCATTGCCAAAATCGACTGTAAACTATAATGCAAGAGCATTTGGACAACAGAAATAAAATCTTCGTTTATATAGTCTGTATTTTTTCATACAAAATCCCTCTTGTACAATAGTGCTCTTTATCGTTAATTGAAGATCTTTTTAAATGACTGGTGTAATGGATAGTATCAATAAGAACCATTATTATATTAATGAGAACGATATATTTCACTTATATAGGCCACGCAAAATGATATCACAAAATGAAATTGATTGAATTTATACGGTCCAAGTATAGCCCTGGAAAGATTCGAAAGTTTCCAAGCAAAGAGGGTCTTTACCTCTGACCTACTTCATCTGATTTCATTGGGGACACGTTTCCTGTTAGACCCGAGAAAATACCTTGAAACACATTGTTTATTAGTTTTGCATATTTTTGTTAAAACGAGAAGTAAACAATCTATTGGAAAACAATTTGTCAATCAATTAAAAACGAAACTTATCGTACTGTGCAGTCTTTGAACAAACAATTTGTTGCTTAAATTGAAAACGCAATACAAAACTATTGAAGTCTGAGTCAGTTCCAAGCACGTGAGTTGATTTCGATATTTCAATTAACATGTTAAGAAACACTCAGCGAAAAATAAAATGAAACCGTGAGACTAATTGCTTGATGATAGGATAGTCATTTGTTATTTTTAAAGGAAATAAATAACTGTCATTCAGTTTTATTTTTCCTAATGTATGAAGCTGAAAACTTTTTTCAGTGAAATGTATTCATGATTAGTCTTTTGACTCACAAGTTTCAAGCTGATGTCTGGGTTTATTAGTTTTCATTGGCCTGTTTTTGTTTTAGCTTTAATATAAGGCATGTCCTAAATTATTTGAAGAAATATGGGACACTGAAGTTTTCATTTCGATTGTTGTTTAGTTTTCGAAATAGAAATTAGCTTAAGCTCAAGCATTGAGCACTTTGATTTGTTGTAGGTCATTTTATTTTTACTGTGTTGCGAAAATTCGAATTTTTCAAATTGCAACGCGCGCGATACAAATTGAAATGGGTGGTCAGTGAAAGGTTCCTTTTCTGAACTTACAACGACAGTTTTTTTTATCTAAATACTCCATTAGGATTGCATTTTTTGATATTGTAATCCTCAAAATTCTGTTGAGTCGAAAAAAAAGTTATGTTTGGTCTTCAACATCTAGTTTTTAATTTTAAAAATATGTGTCATTAACATTTCTCGATTTCTACTTCAGACTGACTTGAGGTAATATGCTCGCTTGGTTGGATGGGTTTAATGCCGCAAAGTTTAAAAACGGTTGGTTATTTGGGGGTTTTATGGCGCAAGTGGGGCCATATTTGGCAAAGCTGTGCCAAACACATTGCAGATAATGTGAAGAAACTGAAAAGGAAGGATGTAGAGAAGAAAGAGAAAGATCACTTGGGTATTCTGGGTTGCGACCCCATGTTTACCAGAGGTATTGAATTCCATGAGTAAAGAATACGTCACCAGGGTACTTCGCGTTCGTAAAGCCCGTACATCTAAAGAAGATGTGTCCTTGAATGGAACTATAAATAAGCATACTAACACACACATAATGTCTAAATAACCACATAGATTGGTTGTAAGAGTCTTTCAAAAAGATTTCACTGGTTAAAACCACAGTACAATAGGAAGACTGCAGGTTACATGATTGAATTGTACGCGTGAACCCCGCAAAGGGTTAAACAATAAATCCCACTCAACCAAAATAAGTGTCCCATTCAATGCTTGGTTTTTGCTCCGAAATAGTTGTAACGTTTTCAAAACAGACTAGAAAGAAATATTTAATATTATTTGAAAGGTTTAGTTTTATAAAGGGGATGGTTGCATATTATACATATTAAGACATATTTGACTTTTAATATATCATCAAGATTGCAATCAATATTACTTGGTAGGCAATTTCCCTTATCAATTTGACTTGATGTGTACAATTTTGTAGACATTACTCCTAGATGACATCATTACATTTTCCATACAAAATAAATAATTACATATTCCGTTTAACCAATGTTGCTCTTTTTGGAGCTACACTTCAAACTGTAGTTAAAAGTTTCAAACAAAAATGCGCACATGTGACACATAATTTGGAATAAAGGGGGTATAATTGATAAGAATCAGTTTGGCAATAGAGATCTTAATTACCAAAACAGAGCAGAGTGCTAGGAGTAGAAGCATTACAAATCAAAAATAAAATCACTATTAATTATATTTTAGATTGACAATACAATTTACGCTTGAGATGGGCAAAACTTATTTCACAAGTCTTAACCGCTATTGATAATTTGAGATAGCGGTTATTAACGTTTAATATTAAACTTCGTTAACAATTAATGAATAATACTATTAGTGAATAAATTAAAAAACTATTATTAATTGTTGGAAATTAACGTTAACAGTTAATTGAATTAATTGTAATTGTTTAAATAACTATTAATTTCCACTTTCATTCTTACGAAATTTTAATATTTGTTATCCTTAATGTATTAATTTTGTAATAAATTTAGTTGTTTCTCAAAAATTACTTTTTAACATTCATTGATAGATGTTAATATTTTCGATGCGAGCTAATAGCTGAAATTTGTAACAACCCTACAATTTTAATTGTGATCGGAAAAATAGCCTTTCTCTAATTTTCACCAAGCAAGATCAAGTACCGTCATTTCCGTGGGAGACTATTTATTTTAGAAATGAAACTACTCGAAGAATAAACCATTCACGGCTGTATTTCTTTAAAGCCAATGCGTGATGCAAATAAGAATCGTATTCTCAGTGACACAGCTTGTAGCCCTTCAACCTGCTGCTTTTAAAAACGTTGAGTTCCCAAGTAACGTAACCTTTCTTCGTGCGATGTACTGTGTTACAAGGCCGGACTTAATTGTTTCAAGATAGGCAATCGGCAAGGTCGTTGGGTGACTGAGTTAATTTGAATGCCAAGTTGAAACTAGGTGCTGAAGTATTTTTATTTCAAAGACAAGGTTTGTGGGGGAACTGTCTAGAGAGAAATGATGGATTGCAGCTGAGCATAGTTTCCTAGAATTCTTTATACCAACGACCCCCTCTTTTCTAAGAAAAATATTTTATCCCTCCCCTCTAATACGTACTCAACATAATAGAGGATGTGGAAGTCTATTACGTTGAGTACGTAATAGACTCAGTACTATTAAGGCCTGAGTACTTAAGTCCTCAAAACAAGTCATGCAAAACACACACACTATATTTGTTTACTCTTTATCGATAGCTTTACACTAATAGCGCTTAAAAATGTGAAGTTTTTAGATCATAATTTGCAAAATATTTAAATTTTTACCCAGAAATTTTTCGAGAGAAAGTAACGTTTACAGTGAACTTCGTTTAGAACTCCTTTTGGTTGTCTCGACAAGGTATCTTGTCTTTAGCAAAATTGAATAGATCTTGATGAACGAGACATCTCGTCAGAAGGAAACTGACCAGATCTTGATGAACGAAATATCTCGTCGAAAGAAAACTGACCAGATCTTGATCCCGTCATAAAAAAAATCACAAAAAAATGGTACTTTTTTGGTATTGGATCATAAAAAAATTGGTACTACCTTGGTAATGGATCATTAAAATTGGTACTAACTTGCTAATGGTTCATAAGAATTGGTACTATCTTGACGACGAGATCTCTCTTCATTAGCCAAATTGTTCATATCTTGATGGATAAGATATCTCGAAAGCACTTGGAGAGTAAATTACAGCAGGTACAGTTTTCCAAACTTCTTTGGTTCAACCCCACCTTTTTAGAGAATGTTATAAAATATTTATTTTATTGTCGCTATGCATATTAGTTTTGGATTCAAGCAAAATGTGATATATGTGTAGCTTACAACTAGCTTACAAATAAAACGACTAGGAACCGGAATTATAAATCTATCTATTAAAATGAAATAACAAAAAGTAAATTGCACATAAACACACTAGATTTCTCACTATTATTAGAAATGCATATCAATGAAATCATTAAAATTAAAAAAAAAAATCTTTAATTAGAGGGATAAGCCAAGTGTGTTGTGTTACCACTATATTTTATGTAAATTTTTCACATGCATGCAAATTTCTGACTCTAGATATACTCTATATTCTAAATCCCTCTTTTTTTTCTTTCACATTTTTTATTTGACATTGTCTTGTGTTTGGAGTAGCTTGGTTAAATATGGTCCTTGCGCCATAAAATCTAAATAAACCTGCCACCTAATAAACCTAAATAAACCTAAACCTAAATAAACCCTGTACGCTGGGCTTCTAAGAACCTGCATAAGTGGGAAGTGCGTACAAATACATGCATCTAACATTCGCTTGTTATAGACCTATCGTCTTGTTTTTTGATCGATCAGTTGTAACTTGGATTTTGCAACGTATAACTCTTGTAACACTACTTCACTGTAGTGAGTGCTGAGCAGCCAAATGGATGGAGTTGTTTAAAACTTTCTTAGGCGACAAATTATTTTAGCATTTTTATTGCCTATTTTGCTCCTCAGCTAGTCCCTATTTCCCTTGGGGTCAGCATTGACCCCAAGCACTCTCAACATGAATGAATATCGCAATATATTTGCCATGCTGATATTGCTTTTCTCTCACTAACTTACCTTGTTTGTGTGTGACTTCAGTTAATCTGTATTTCTCTAGTTTTATAATTTTCTATGACGATATGTTCAACATTCAAAAAAGTTAATGTTTGTTCTATCTCTAAGTATCTCTCTAGTCCAACATGGTTCATGTACTTTGATCGTTTCTAAAGAGTATTGATTAATATAATTTTTCGAGTAAGGATTAATATAATTGCCGAGTAAAATAATTTTCAAAATAAACTTAGCATTCCATTTGTGGTTATGTGGCTTGAAAATAATCAGTCACATATGTCGGTATCTTAGCCTTTTGTAGTATTTCAATTTTTGATTTTATAACGAAATGCAATTTTATTGATATTTAAGCCAGATTATAAATTCTTTTTCATTTCAAAGTGCAAAATAAGTCGATTGCGATATGCCATTTTGACTCTTATTTATGGTTTGGAATGGAGACAATAGAATGGTTTTTGAGCAATAACTATCATTCTAATTTTCTGAAAAACTAAGCATCAGTTACCTGAAATTTCGTTTCATAATACTAGAGAAAAGTCATATTTTGATAAATTAGGTGCCCTACATAAGAATCCTTTTGTTTTAAATTGCGAAATAAAAACGAAGGCTTCAGTATCTGGAAAGTGATACGAAAACAGGTGGTGTTATGAGAAATGCTTACTCAAACTCTCGGAGAAGCGGTGAAAAATAGTAAAACATCTGCTCCAATTTTTTTATATTTTCATCCCAAAAATAAGCGTAACAGCTTTGTAAATTGTTTACTTGACTATTTTCCAAATTCTTTGTCTATTAATTTCATTGACCAGAATTAACTTAGCTTTTAAAAGTAATTTGGTAAACACTATGACACTCACTATAGCATACAGTGGTAACTTAAAAATTTTAGATTTTGAGTTCTATTCGATTAATGCATCAATTATTACGCTTAAAATTGATTGCAAATGAGTTTTCAGATTGCTGGGGATTTTGGTTTTGACTTGTAGAAAAAAGTGTAAGGGGAAAGCACTTTATTTAGAAAGGAATGGTTCAGAGCGAACAAAACAAATGAAAAGTAAATATTTTACTTCCGCTCCTCAAAACGCTCTCGCATATTTATACATCGGGGTTCCCTGCAACAATACTTTATAACCGTTTTGGCCATGATTAGCGTTACATATAATTGGCGTTGACCAATCAGCTATCGTATATCATTTCGAAATTTTATTGAAGTGCTGAAATCGGAATTAGAAAATCAGTGGTGTCATGTCCATATTATATACAGTTATCATGTTCCGCCTCAGAAACACTACACCACTTACATTTAGCTTGACAGAAAATGCCTTTCATTTGCGGAAATAGAATCTTTTATTCCAGGATATACTTTAGGAAAATAGATAACTGTACGCAATATTTTTGGAAAATTATTTATTTATTCTAATGTTTTATAAAAACTTGTTTTATTATATTTTGTATCTTGAAATGAAAAATTGGAAACTGCTTCATGTCCATCTTCATAAACTTATAATTGCAACACTATGTACCAAAGTTTTGAGAGAGAATTTCTTTTATTAGATGTAAAGGATTTTTCAAGAGAACCGTTCAAAATAAGCGAGTTTACACATGCGTAGCAGAAGGAAACTGTGAAATTACAAAGGCCCAAAGGAACAGATGTCAGTATTGCCGATTTCAAAAATGTCTCCGGCAGGGTATGGTACTAGCAGGTACGTATTAAATAGTTTCTTAAGGTTTAGTTAAATAATTTCTCATTCTCTTGCTATTAAGGGGACAGTGGACTTTCAAAATAAACTTTTATAGTTATTATCTGATAAAATTTACTCAGACGGTTTTTGCACTAAAAAGCTTATGCATAAAGTTAGGTCGAAAATTATCAAGTTCTGCGGAAGTTATTACATTAAACATGGTAAAAAATTTTGATAAATTTGCGAAAATTCAAAGGTTGTATGCGCATTACATTTCAATGTGTACTGTCAAACTTTTGATTCCCACAATAGTTTAAAATAGCCCGTTGCGTTGCTCTATTGAGACGTTAATTAAATACCTACAATAACAGAGTTTTTATTTAATATAAATTAAATTAACTCAATTTGGGTGAATTTGTCACTCAATTGTTAAGCAAAATTATCTTGTTCGAAGACACTTAAAATTTTGCAAGAAAGCATAAGTTAAGAAACATTTTTTCAAAATTTGGAAGCATGATTAATTTGTCACGTGCACTTAGATATGTATGTTACCAATTAGAAGTATTATCCAAAAAATGTCAAAGAAATAAATTAAAACCTGATGTACAAAAAACACATTAAAATCACAAGATTGTAAAAAAAATCTTAATCGGAGAAAAAAGCGTTATGTAGTAACACTTGTACTACATGTTTATGTTGCACATACAACTGCGTCAAAAAGGACTGTGTATAGTTGAAAAATACTTATTGCAAATCCAGTGTTTGATATGGATTAATTTTTAATGCTAAAATTCTAAAAATCTAACTTTAATCCAAATTGGAAATTTTGAAATCCTACTGTCCCTTAAAATATGCTCTATATAAAATAAATTTACATTAGAAATGTCAGAGAAGTTTCATTTCATTTTGTTGATAAGTAATGTAAAGAAACGTTATAAATTATACATTGCTATTCAGGAATAAATTGAAAACCACGACACTTTTTTGGAGTAGAACTTTCGGAAAAACCGCTGAATTGGATTACATCGATGGCAGGATAATGTAATAAGTACGTAAATAATTTAAAAATAAGCAATTATTTAGAATTAACGCAAGTAAATAATTAAAAGTTGAAAAATAATAAAACAGAAAACACATTTTGCTAAAAATGTTTATGTAGTTTCTTTTGCAGTTAACCAATGAAAAACAGTAGCATACCAGAAGGTGCAGTTAAAACCTTATTTACAGCCATAAATTGTGTCATTTACATATAGTTTATTGTTGGTACAAAGAAGTTACATGAATTTGAAAGAATCAGAGAGTAAAACTATCAACGAGATATTTTAAAAATCCAATTTTTAAGTACTGAGATAGTATCGCATGTTTTTCATGCATCAGCCTGTTATGCATCAGATTTTGCATGATTTACAAAATATATCTCAATAAAAATAACAAGCTTTAAACGCAAAGTCTAACTTTCAAGTACGGATAAATTCTAACCACAAAATGAAATGAAATATTTTAAAATGAATGTTATATTGTTTGTAATTTCTAATGTAAGAATATTTTTTCACTATCTCATGTCAATTTTTTTGTTTCATTTTTGTTTATTTCGTTAGAAATAAAGATTTGTATGCTCATGATAAATAAGTAAAGCGTTTCAGTTTAAAACACATCTATGGAGAATGTTAATAGGAACTATTTAAAGTTTTCATTAACTTATTTGTCTGCGTCATGAGTATGAACCAACGAAAAAAAAAAACTTGAATAAATTAGAAAGGCTTATTTAATATGTTTATGTAATATAAAGTCGACTTAGTATGACAATAAAATCTGGACAACTTTAGAGTTAATATTTCTAAAAAATTAATGTCTAAATTTTACTTGAAGATTCAATATAATTCAACGTCTAAAATGAAAATTTGCCTTATCTAATGGATTACCCTTTCTGTAGCTTATTCCTTTTCTTGAATGCTTGTTACCAATTTACAATTCACTTGTTTCTTGTATTAAATATGAAGCACCTAAATAATCATGCATTCATTATTTATTTCGTTTTTGTTTTAACTTTATGTTGATTGTCAAATTGTGGCAGAGCCGTTCTTAGAAGTGGAGTAACTGCGCTTTTTAATGACACTTAAGACCAGAAGTTTCTTTTAATGTTCGTAACTTGAAGGTATATCTTCGGGGCCTGTGGGATTCGAGCACTTGTCTTGAGTTTTTATCTCTAGGTTTTGAACCACGCGAAAGGAATTGTCATTCTAATCCAAATTAGTCTAGCCCAGTAACCCTCACTTACTAACGATGGCTCTGTTGTTTAAGACTTAGCAGATCTAAGCCTCATGGAGCCTGTTAAAGGTAAGGGCACAAATATATATGGAAGAACAACGGTCTCTCAGTTCAGAATAACGCAACGGCTGCAAATGAATGCCGTGATAAAATTAATTTAAACCAGTGAAGCATAAATTATTCTTAAATAAGGCTTAAGTGATTATGGTGGAAAGTACTTGATGTATAGTTGTTCCTCTTGATGCATTTTAAATAGACTTAGCAAAGCGTGAAATAATTTGACTTAATTTGTTGATATGCAAGAATAATTTTAGGAAAAGTAGTACCCTTTCTATCATTTCCAGTTTCCTTAAACTTATATTTTAAACAAAGATATGTATACTAAATGAAATTATTTAAAATTTTAGTGTAGAAATAATATTATGGTATTATCTTCTCGTGGGATTTATTAATTTATGCTTTGCATTCGATTTTATGAATGTTTTTCTGGACTTTTTGAACATGCTTTTACCACTGGTTTAAATTAAATTAAATCAATATATTTTCTTAGTAAAGGTAAGATCTTCCTAAAAAATTAAAGGTAGAGTATAATTAAGGTTAAAAATTTCTTTATCACGTAACCTACTGGGCCTGACTAATTTTTGATTAGAATATCACTTTGCCTTTTGCGTGGTATTATACATATGTATTTGTTTCAAATACAGTGTTCATTCTTTTTAATCCGCTTCATATCAATGATGAGTAGTTGCATTATCAAGTATCTTACAAGCCTCCACGATATATAAGCTTTCGTGTATTTCACATTTCAGATAATGCTAGCCTGAAATTTGGGGGAAATGATGTTGCATGTGAAAAGGGAGATCTCAATTTGTATTTGTAAAGTATATGCATAAAATATGATCCAAACATATTTTTAGACATTATTTTTGAGAGATAAGCGCAGTTTGTCTCATTTATGTGATTAATCCTCCTGGTAGTTGTATCCACGAGGTACCTCGTCATCAGCAAAACTGACCAGATCTTGACGGTCGAGATATCTCGCAATTTAAGCCAGATCTTGATCTCGTCATCTTAAAATTTTTTTGCAATACCTTGATGACGAGATATATTAAAACTAGCAAATCAAAAACACATGGCAGCTAATTTAATTAGCATAAATTGTAGCTTCGTTCGTATAGCATTGGTAAAATGAGCGTAAAGATGTGTCTGAAAACAATAAAAAAATCTTTCAAGGTCATGTTCATTTAGTGTATTACTGCTTTTTGATAGGAAGAGAAAATTGGGAGACTAGACTTACTGTTTAGTCTGTACGAAATTATTTTCTGAATACGTACCGAGTTAAGTTTTTTTTTTTTACTGTGAAGTTGCTTAGATAAACACATCTATTAACCCCCTGTATCGCAGTGGCACCTGACGCTAGAGCATAGAACAAAACTTTGCATAATATCAACAAGGGTCCAGCTGCTTCAAAAGTTCTCTAGCAATCCAATAGCGTGCGTAGACACGTTCCCCTAATAATGTCGAACATTCTAAAAGGCGGTCATTTTCCGCATCAACCATATACATAGGACATGCTTTGGACATTATACTATACATGGGACATATTTCAGACATCATAATCTGCATAGGACATATTATAGATGACAAAACGGTGTGTGCTTGAGTAGGCAATCATGTAATGTCAATAATCTACAAGCCTTTACCTCGAAATAGCGAGTGCCAAGAGGGATATTATAAATGATCTCCCCACACTTTAGCCATCTTTTATTTATACCCGTATTTTAACCCTACTAGTGGTTTATTTTCGTGTCGAAAATTGCCCTGTAGTGGCCAGCCTCTGATGCAAATTGCGACCAGATCTGGTTGAGTAACAATTTGTTTTGCCTACTAGAATCTTTATTCCCCTTGGAGTAATAGGGCAGTTTTGTCTCAACGAAATATCTCGTCATTCGCTAAACCGACGAGATCTTGGACGAGAAATCTCGTTGAAAACACTTGAAGGGTTAATTTAGTTTAGATTATTCAAACTGGAGGTCCAAGGGGTACATCGTGTTGACAGATCTAAAGTATACGTGTCTCTTTTTTGTCCGTTTGATCAGTGTTATTTTATATCAGTTACTTGTGTAATGCAGTATGTAACTGTCGATTAGCAAGGACCAAACTCGATTATACTGATTTCTTGACGAGTATGGCAGTATTCATCTATGTGAATAATTTTAAGAATAAAACATAAAAGAACCTCAAATCCGATTGACGTTGATTGGCTTGACTCTGAAAGATTAAATGCTTGCTCTATTCCGAGATTAACGATCGCGATTTCCCTATTGTTTATAAAGTTGAATAAGAGTGCCAGTTAAATGCCAAGCTTTCTTTATAGCCGAAAACTCCACTTTTCTACATAAGCTTTTTGAATGGACTTAAAGTTATGCTGGTCTGCACTTTTGAACAATATATGGAATGCTCGCTCCTCAGTAAATGAAGATAAATTGCTGCTAAATCACACTCGTAAACGCTGTCGAACGGGAAAAGTAGGTCGGACGAGAGGAAAAAATACACATGCCTTTGTTGCTAAGCTGTAACGTCAAATGTCCAACCGAGATTCTGAGCTTCCTTCATCGTTCCGTTATATTTTCTATGTATTTTACTATCTCTTATGAGGGTCCAAGGAAGCTCGTTGTGTTGCTCCAGTGTGACGTAAATTCAACTCCCTTTCCATCTCTTTTGTACAGATGGGCGGAATCATCTAGTACTTTTAATAGTGAATACTTGATATTGGAGTACTTTTTCAAGTATCGAATAAAGTATCGAACATGTATCCAATGCATATGCAAAGAAAACGATTGATAGATAGTAAGAATTAGCCAACTGCAATATAAGGCTATGCATATTTTGGTATCTGAATACTTTGGATCCAAATACTTTGATTGAATACTTTGTATTTGAATACTTTTGAATCCGAATACTTTAGTATCTGAATACTTTGGATGAAAATTATTGGATTCAAAAATAACGAGAAAGAATCGAGCACAGCGAATACTTTTAAGAATCGAGTAGAATAAATACTTTTAAGAATCGAGTAGAATAAATACTTTTAAGAATCGAGTGCAACGAATACTCTTGAGAATCGAGTACAAAGAATACTCTTTGAATCGAGTACAAAGAATACTTTTAAGAACCTTTCGTATGCGAGTTCTTTGTATTCGAATAATACACCCATCGATTCTAATCTTCTCACGGGATCGCAGTAGTGATCGCAGTTCTCGATTGAATTATTTTGATTATTTAAAAATATTGTTAAGGTTATTAAATTCTCTTAATCTGTGTTTGGGTCGTTCCAAGAATGTTTTATCGTTCATGCGGGTACTTCAATCTCTGGGTGAATTTTGTTATGTAACACAAATGGACATGATAGTATTAATGAAAACCTTTTCGGAGCTGGCCAATATCTTAGCAGACGTTTTACGATAAAAAAATCGTAATTATGAGTGTTCTCCAATTTTAAATAGATGTTCTTTATGATAGGCACTTAAGATGTTATATAATCTCGAAACCTTGAAATATTTATTAAAAATGTGTCCTTGATCAGGAAGCTAGATATTAGATCATTTATATATGATAGATTTCTAATTACCAATTTAGCTTTTAAACTGGCTGCTTTTCTTCAATAACTGAATCGTTAATCTTTCTTAGAAATTAATTCTATGAAAGTATTTTTGACGAATTAGATGATGACAGCTACAATCAATAAACTTGTCTCCTATCTATGTGGCTGTGAAAAGATGATAGCACTTAATGAGTTTCAGGAGGCAGTTGAACTAGTTCCTTACATCATATGATGGCCACGGCAAGAAATATATATTTTTACGATATGTCTACGGGACTGAGAATGTAAATGAAGATAGCCTGGGAAAGTATTTACAATAACGCTGAGACAGCAGTATTCAAATGAGAAGGTTTAAAGGGAGTGTGAGAAAGACGTAACGAAGTATGTGTGTGTGTAATTGATATAGTGCTAAGCGAATTGAGCTGAACTAAAAGGGAAAGATTTTAGGGAGACATACATGTACTAAAAATAAAATAGTATCGATATTTATGTCATTCATAATGTACTTGACGATAATGTATGTCGACGTAATGATCTATTATTCAACTCCAGCATGTTTATTTTTCTGGAGCACTCATAACGAAAATGTCATTGAATATATTTTTCATGTTTATGATTAAACGTGGATAAATGGTGTTGGGAATTAGCGACTAATCACATTTTCCCCAAACCTTTCCATTTGAAGTTTGGCGCAGGTTTGGCCAAATATAGGCCCTTGTGCTCATCAAACACAAAACCAACCAAGACAATCTTTCAAATAGATGCCACAGCAATAACTTTTCAACTGCCTCGAGAACTAAGTCCCTGAAATCATGTTAGTCAAATTGCCGATTTTTTGCTTGATAGATGAAGTGCCTTGGTCCATTGACTTTACAAGGACTATATTTTACTTTTCACTCCGTTGTTTAATGAATGCGCAATATTTCGATTGGAAAACAGATACTTCAGATTTCGTGGATCAACTCGCTACGCTTAATATCCCTCAGGCGCGTTCTCACGAATCAAGTTTAATCGACCGATTATAGTTAATCAACAAAAGTTCAATGAAAACTATAGTGAGAACCTTTGTTTTAATTGAGTTGATCAACTTTATAGTGGAACAAGAAAAGTTTGACCCATTCAAACTTTTCCGTTCAAGTGATGAGTCATCCGCCATCTGCTTTCGAGTTATTTCCACGCAAACGATCTGTCGTGGTTTATTTTATTCCCGAGAAACAAAATAAAAGTGCTTTTTTTATTCTCCAAGCCAAGTTTGTATCTTCGCGATCGTTAAAGATAGAGTAAAAATTTCAACGGATTTGAAATCTGCGGAAAATTTTGCACCAGTTCGATACCTCAAATGTGATTTTCTATAAATAAATAATTTTTCAACTAAAACTTTTATATTTTCGCTTATTCAACTGTTGATCAGTTTCTATTGAAATAAGTGAACAAAAACTGATTCAAGTCATATTCAACTTTTATCGATCCACTATAATAGGTCAATTAAACTTGATTCGTGAGAACGGTCTTTTAGGCTATTCTTTGAGCCATAGAGCCCCAACCAACCTTTATTCTAATTTGCTTAAGAAAAAGTTGGTTGTTTTGCGGTTTTATGGCGCAAGAACCGTAGTTGGCCAAGCTGCGCCAAATAAGACACACAACTTCAATGACTAAGGGAGAGATTCTTTGAATATGAAATTTAATTTACGGTTCACGCACTGTTAGTTCTGTTACTTCCTGCCCTTGAGTACTACAGTATTGACTATGCAGGGCTCGGAAATTTATGTGTAAAAGAAGTTTTTTTTTATGGAGGTATTGAAAATAAAAAACTTAATAACGTAAGCATTTTAGTATAAGTGAAGTCAATAAGATTTTGCGGTTTTACTATTTATAGCTGTACGTGAGGATCGCATGCCAGGAGGCAGGAATTCGGGTGCTGTGTACAACCTATACAAAGTAAGTTCATACTTTTTAATCTGGAGGTCTTACAAAACGAATGGACAGCTTGGGTAAGTAAGTGGAGTCTGCGGCGAGAAAAAGAATAGAATTTAAAGAATAAAAATTAAATTTCCGAGTTTTACTATCGCTTTAATTTTATTTTCGGAAGCTTATTTGTAATTGACAATAGACACTTTTTAAAATTTCATACAAGACTACTAAAGCTGTCAACAGCTCGAAAATTTTGGTGTATACGAGGTCTGTCCAGAAAGTATCCAGCCATGTAATATGAAACAAGATCCATTGCACTTGGGGCATTCGGCATTTATTATCCTTTAAAATAGACGTCTTTCACACCCTTCTCCCAGCATATCTTCCACAGTTCAAAACACTCTGCAAAGTCCGTTGTAATCGCTACCAGCTGCCCCTTATGTTCTCATCTACGAAATATCTTTTGTTTCTGAGGTAATTTCAGCTTTAGGAAAACCAGAAGTTTGCAGGGCACCAAATCTGGACTGTAGGGGTCTGAACAGTATGGGTGATTTGATAGTTTACCAAAACACTTGGTACGAGTAGTGATGAATAGGCAGCAAGAAACGTTACATGCCGAGATCCCTCGTCTAAATCTCACACAGTGGTTTTTGGAATCTCCATCCTCTAATTCTCATTTTCGAATTCTCGCCCTGGCGGTCGTGGTTGATTGTGCTATCAATATTCTCAGATGTTCTGCTTGTAGAAAGCCTACCAAAACGCGAATACCTTTCAACAGATTACCGGCCGTCTTTGAAACCGTTCTCATTACATTAACAATGCCAGGATATTTTCCGGACAGGTCTCGGGTACGAAATCTCTAAGTTAAAATACAAGTGATTATGTTTCGATTAAGTTTCAATTCGAGACACAAACAGGGATCTTAATTTCATTTTTAATGTCAGCGCAATTGTGTTGCATGGTGTAAACGGGAGCAGTTGCCAGGTTTTAAAGGATTAAAGGAATCAATATGGATCATGGGTGGTCATGTTTGAAAAGTTTTAATGTTTTAACACTTTCCCTTCTCAGAACCGATTAGATTCCTTGACGACTTTTGTGCTTGCATTTGTTTGGTAAGAATTATAATTTTATAAGAGTTTATGTGTGTGGGATGATGAAAAGACACTAAATAGGGATTAAATTATTTAAAAAGGGCTATGCAAATGAGGTCTCTTAAAGGCAGATACGGAGAATATATCTGGATTAAATAATTTTTAGGGGGTAAAGAAGATGAGTCCTTTTAAAGGCATCACTAAAGCTACATTAACATAACATAACCTCTCCATTCCTAGATCACCCGTTTGGGTAATTAAAGAAATAGCTTCCCCGAGAAAAGATTAACCTTCAAAACGTTAAAGTATATTCACTAGTTTCTGATGTCCCATCCTGGTACATCCAAATTTTTTGACTCATGGAATCTATAAGGATCTGATTAATTTTACTAATGACGAGTTATTAGTAAAATTGGTCAGATCTTTATGGACGAGATATCTCGTTATTAGTAAAATTGGTCAATCTTTACGGACGAGATAACTCGTAGAAACCAATTGGATGGATAAAAAAAAAAGGCAAATGTATTTAAGCAAAAGTTTTAGAATGACTACACGCACACTTGTATTATAATGTGATTACCACGAATTTTTAGGTAAAATACAAGAAACACAAGAAGGGACAGAAGAACGGCCAGATGCGTGCGATTGAAGCACCGCAGAGGAGTAATACTAATAACCACCTCAACACTGCCAATCACTCCAACAATAACAATAACAATGCTGCCACTGTTAACAATAACCACGTGAGGTTTACACCAGCCGCTCCACCAGAATGGACCAATGGCCAGATACTGAAAGCCGCTCTCACTAGCCCTTGTGACATGTTGCAACTCAGACGTCATTTGGAATCTTGGATGAACAACGCAAGAGACAGGCATATGACACCCGAGCAGGCAATGATCATCATCAGCCAGTTGATAGAATGCGATGATTTCGAAGATATAGCGATCGTCAGGAACCTGGACGAACTAAAAGAAGCAAAATCTGAACTGAGTGACAAGCTCTGTCAAATCGGCGACACCATTGTTTATAAGTTAGTTCAATGGACGAAAAGACTGCCTTTCTACTTGGAATTGCCTGTCACCGTTCACACACAGGTAGGAAAATTGAGTTTTTTTCTAATATTTGAATCTGGAGCATGCCGTTCTGTGTAAAAGTTCCTTGAACAGCCAAATATTTTTTATCTTGAAAGTTAATTGTAACAATTTTCAGTTTTGATGTATTCTTTAGTCTACTACTGTCTGTCTACCACGAAAACTACTACAAACACTGTCTATTTACTACGAAAACTATTGTAGACACTGTTTGTCTTGCACGAAAATTACTGCAGACACTGTCTACCACGAATACTACTGCAGATACTGTCTGTCTACCACGAGAATAACTGCAGACACTGTCATTCCCCCTTCTTTTGGGTTGGACCTTCTCCTATTTTCCACAGGGATGTTTGAATAAATGTATTCAAGTTCGTCATCGGTCCACTTAATGACAAATTGGAAACTTATTTCTTAAGATAAAAACAAATAAACTACCTCTGTCTGCCGCCAACATTAAAATTAAGTCATCCTGAGAGTCCCCTTTCCATGATGAACGAGTCAGTTGTTTTTAGCAACCGCTAACACCCAGACATTATATCGAGTGTAGCTCTCGTGATAGACAGTAGAACATGTGGGAAAGTTTTTACTCAAAAGGTTAAAGTAGTTTCTCAGAAAAGGTACTTCAAAGAGAAAGCATTTATATTAAGAAAATCGGACTCGCGGCACTGTCCCAGACTCGGTTTCGGAAGCAGTTATCGTGGTAGGCAGTACACCTTTTTCTGTGCCCTGAATCCCTATACTCTCTGAATTCATAATCTAGTCAAGTCTTAGTTTCAAATATTTTACTCTTTAAACTTCCCTTGCTTCAAGATAAAAAACTTTCATTTTATAAAAGGGTTCCGTTCATTTGAATGTAGTATATCACAATGAGGGCATTATATGGGGCATTATTTTCTTTTCCCGGGATTAACAATCGTTGCTCATGCTATGGTGAATGGAAAGTTCGTTTAGTGTGTTTTCAAAGAACTTTGTTTCTCTCTAAATATTTTCCAATTTTAGCTATTATCGCACAAGTGGCACGAACTATTGGTCCTCACGACTTCAGCTTACGTTGCAATCCGTTCTAACAACAACAACAACAACGGTCCCTGCTCCAGCGGATACAATGGCGGAATGAATGGGGGTGGTGGAGCCCGTCTAAGCAACGAGGAGCTTCAACACGAGATCGGTATGGGTCTATGTGCATTGCATTCAGTTCTCGGAGCCATGGTGGACGGAGCAATATCTCTGGAGCAACTGAAACTGGAAGCGGGACAACTCGTGGAACAGCTGACCCAGCTGACGGCAACTTTCCGAAAGCTTCAACTCTGTCTGGAAGAATACGTTTGCTTGAAAGTGGTGGCTATGCTTAACCAAGGTACGTCTGGAGTAACTTCTGAATTTAAATTGAGAAGAATTGTTTATGAGGTGACAAGGTTTAGAGTGAGAATGGTGATTCCGGTTGGATACATTTTGTGACCTTTGTCAGGAATAGTTTTAGTCGTATTTAGTTTCCTTTTTTATGTCTACCTCTGCTAGAGTTGTTTAACCTCTTCATTCCTCGAGTCCTTGTTGGATACTTTTTTAGTATTTATCACGAATATTTTTAGTTGCATTTAATTTCGTTTTGTACGCCTACCTCTGCTAGAGTTGTAAAACCTCTTCATTCCTGGAGTTCTGGTTGGATACTTTTTGTTAAACTTTATCAAGAATAGATTTTGTACCTTAAAATAATAAATTTTAATCAGTTCTGAGTATAAAAGTATCTTAAACAGCTGCTATATAAAGTTGGAGAGGATTCTTCTTGGGACTGAAGAGGTTAATATTTTTAACCATAAGTTATTTAAATTTAGGCTAAATATTGGATGTTGATAAAGTATTTTTAGGATTTTATAATCTTTCTGATCAAAATATTTTTATGAGCGTTTTTTTTTTCTTTTTAGGATTGCAGTGCAGGAACCGTCCCCGAGGTATATATAGTGCTAAAAGCGTTTGATACATAGTTGAGTTAGATTTTGGAGATAATCCATCCAATACAATCTTTCCGTTGATATGGCTAGCTATCGAATAAGTTATGAGCTCAAATGATGTGTGGAAGTTTTCTTTTATAAAGTTAAAATTCGTACTCATATTACAACTTCAAAGTTATATTCTTGCAAGTTATTTTCTAGAAATTGACTTAGATATATTTAAATGTTGAACTTAATTTGTGAAGTGCGCTTTTTACTAATGTGAATAGAATCAAATATTTAATCTATAAACATCTATTTCTGAAATCAAATAATTGAACCAGTAAATATATCGTCTCAGAAATATTTTAGCGGTGAAGAATGAATCCAATTTAGTAAAATAACTTTGAAGAAAATAGCTCCGTTGAAGTTTTATTTCAAAAGATATTTTAGATAGAGACTGAGGCAAGATATTTCAATCCATTTCTCCAGAGAACTAAACTTGAATAATCTCAATATCAAAATGATATTAAAGCTTTTGAGAAAGTGCTTTTAGTAAAAACTTCAAAAAATGCGTCTGCTCAGTTTGCATTTTTGTTTCATAGAACTTTTCAACAACTCTCAAGTATGACTTTATTTTATTATTATTTATTAATATAATTTTATTTTAGAATTTATGATTGATTATTATAATTTAGTATTAACTCCTTTAATCATCTCTTTTAAGTAATATATAGTAACTCCCGATTATTTGCAATATTCGAAAAACCTTTTGACCTTTATCTTCAGATCAGCATCGTCAAGAATGATGACTTGGACTTTTTAACAGGTCTTATTTGTAATCCTCGATCCGATACATCGCACCCCCAATTCAAAAGTGCCATAGCACAAAAAGTTGATTTTTAGCTTTTAAATAATTCTGAATCCCTTTACCGTTTATAAGTCCTGTAAGAATTTCCTAGCTCAAATCGTGGATATGCCATATATATGACGGACAGCAGTCTGGTACTCAGTCTTTTGTATGGCTTCAAATCTTTTTGAATGTCCTCGACGTTGGTTGATTTTGGGTTTTGTCGAAAGTGCCATATTTGGCCAAGCTGCAGCAAGCAAGACGGAAAACATCAAGTAAAAAATGTGTGAAAGGGGAATGAAATTGGGAAGGCAAATAGTGTAATGGGATGTAAGCAGGAAAAAAAAATCGTTGGGCATACCGGGGGCACGACCTCCGTGTTTACTAATGACAGTAAACCCCATGGGAAAAGAAAAGATCCCTAGAGTACCTCGGATAAGTGAAGTCGTACACACCTAAAGGAGATATGCCCAAAGGGCAAATGTTCTCCAGGAAAAACCCGCCTTTTGAGTTGCGGAACTCTTGCATTGGTAGTGCGTTATGATGGTACAGCCTGGCAATTATAGTTAAATCCATCACTATCAAAATACTTCCCTCCAATGAGGGACTTTTGTATATCAAGCTTGATGTAGGCGACGGTTGTGTGTTTGTGGCAGAATGTGTTACCTGTACGTATACTGGGCGTGATGTCATTTGACTAAGATACCAGCACGTCTTCAATAAAAATTCCAAAATATGAATTCCTAATTTCTGTGTGACAGTTGATTGGTCAACGCCAATTAGATAAAACGCCAAACGTGGCACTGCCGTCACCTATATCAGACATTACAGAAAATGCCTCTCATGCATGTGATCCAGTTCTATGTTACAGCGCCGTTTCAGTTTTTCGCTTTTGTTTCACCCAACACAGCATGTAATCGGGAGTTGTCTATATGTTGTAAATTATACAAAAATATTTTTTCATATTTTTCATATAAAAATATATAACTAATTTTATTTTTCCGTCGATATCATAACCTTACTAAAATTGACACTAACCTGGATTGGTATCTACTTTGCAGAAGCCTTTTTTTAAACAAGGCTTTCTAATTTATCCGAATTTTTACGTTGAATTTAGTGAAAACCATGAATACGTTTCAGTGTGGGGCATGTCATCTATTGGTTTAATATACCCAGCAATAAAATACATTTTAGAATTAAAAAAAAAGGTATAGCTCTTTAATAATTTTCACTCCGGAATATGTAAATATGAATAGATCCGGCTACGAGGTACACTCTTAATTTCGATGGAAGAGCGAGTTCTTTTGGCACAAGGGCCTAATTTGGCCAAACTATGCCAAACAAGGAGTAAATTCTAGATCAATTATATAATATCAAACTGATAAATAACCACAATTCTAAGAAATACAAATTCAGTCAACTGAGATTCTTATGCAACGCCAGGACAAGGTAATCTTAATTATAGTTCAGGTAACCAATGTCAATAAGAAATGAAAATTCGCTTGGATGGTATGAGACAATCTCCCCAAAAGTTTTTCAATTCTGAATGAGCAGGTTTAACTAGGTCAGGTCTAGTAGGTCTATGAGTATTAAAATTCCTTCAGAAAATTAATTCGCCCAAAACTCGATCGTACTGACACGTGGCCACTATTATAATTCTAACTGTTGTGTGGCCACTATTACAATTCTAACTCTCATGAAATCGGGTCCTAGTCTTTGATTTACTTGGTCTTATCCAAACGGACCGAGTGAATTCTAGATTAATTATATAATACTATAATTACAAAGAGTAACACAAACCTAAGAAATACACGCATTCTCATGAAACGTCAGGACAAGGTTAAATCGTAAATATATTTCATGTAACCAATGTCAGTGAGAAATAAAAATGCGTTTGGTGAGAGGAATCTCCACCAAAGTCTTTCGATTCAGGATGAGCAGGTTTAACGGATAAGTCTACGAGTGATAAAAAATTCCTCCAAACTCGATCTTACTGATGTGTGGCCACTATTGAAATCTCGCGAAATCGGGTCTTTGGTTTACTTGGGTCCTATCCAACCGGAATCGATGTTTCATGTGATTATGTGGAAGGTGCTTGTTGAAAAGAATTCCTTCCACCCCCGTATACGGTTGTCTTGTTTCAGAAGGATACCAGGGTCAGCGTGAGATCGAGATAATCCAGGAAAGATACCTGACCGCCTTAAGAGTATTCGTGGAGAACCGTTTCCCGCAACAATCCGGAAGGCTGGGCGAACTCCTCTCCCGCTTGCCCGAGATCCAGTCTGCTGGAGAGCTGCTCTTACACACCAAGATGTTTTTCGTCCCATTATTCCTAAACACGAACTTCGCTAGATAGCAGGGGTGAGCAAACATTCTGGCTGTTCCTCAACGTCCACCTCTTGCATCGAACGTCCAAGACCGACTGACTGTAAGGTGGCACCAAGCGTGGGAGTGACTGCAATGTGCGACTAGTCAAGAGCGTTGAGAAGGCCCCAGAGAAGCGGTGCTACTAGCGACCGGAGAGAGGTTCCGACGAAGTGCAATAGACCCGATCTATGGACGTTGTGTACAGAAAATGCAAAATTTGTAATTTTTTTCTTTGTGTTTGTTTTTAATCATTATGGATTTTTCTGTCCCGTTTGGGTGACATTATTGCTATTGAATTATTATTATTAAAGCAAAAGAATTTGTTTCGTCTTAATCTGGTATCGTCGTTATTTTTGTACTTTTACTGCTTTCCTTCGTCCAGCCGAGGTAGCTCGGTTGGAAGAATCCAACCAAACACAGTCGTGTACAAAGTAGGGATGCGACATCGATGTCGATGTTTTCAAAACATCGATGTTTTTAACATCGATGTATTAGAGTCGATGCTTTTGTTACATCGATGTTTATACTTATCGATGTTTTTACGCTGTCGATGTTTTATTTTTAAATGAAAAAAGTACTTGTAACGTCGTGGGTATAGGTTGCGTGGCGAGTGGCTTGAAGATAATTAAAATGACATTTAAAATTACCGCACATTTAATTAAATTTAAGAAGAATACATATATGTTAAAGGTTTTTCGAGGCTAATAGATACTGTACAATTTTGGGTTTCAGTCCCGCGGCCTCAATCCGGAGCAGAGTCCTGCGTCCGCTAACGTTCTCGTTTTCTTCGATTCTCCCCTTCTCGAGAGAAGACCCCACACGTTCTTCCGAAGCCGCTCCAGTTCAAAGAGAAGGGGATAACCCCCATCCGGTCATAAACTCATGGAGCACCATGAAAGCTGTGGTCAGAGGGACCTCCCAGCTGTGAAGTTACAGTACTGTTATAAAAATTTAAAAAAATAACCAAGTAGCATAATATTTTTATCGTCAAATTAAACATACTTTGGAACAAAAGTGGCCAAGTTTGAAGGGTCTGAAAAGTAGGGATGCGACATCGATGTCAAAGTTTTCAAAACATTGATGTTTTAAAAAAAATCAATGTATTGGAGCCGATGTCGCATCACTAGTTGCTAAACCAGTTTTAAGAAATGGGGGGAAAAAGTTTAAATACACTGAATTTTAAAAACATCGATGTTTTTAGGGCGATGTATTATCAACATCGATGTTTTAATTTTGAACATCGATGTTTTGCTGTCGATGTCACATCACTAGTACAAAGGCCGTTTTGTATGCTGCACGCTAAATCTGTCATGGCCTCAAGTGTCCTCAATTTGGCGTGGTGTGGAAGTTTGGATAGGGGGATGCCAGCTCAGATGCTACAAAAGTCATCTGACATGGTCCAAAATTACGTACGGCCGAGGTTGCGCGGTTAGAAGAATCCAACCAAAGACACAGTCGTGTACAAAAGCCATCGTGTACGTTGCACGTTAAATCTGTCATGGCCTTAAGTGTCCTCACGTTGGCGTGGTGTGGAAGTTTGGATACTAGGATCTGACAGTGGTCTAAAATTACGTAGGGTGGTACTCGGATCTTTTCCTTCGGTGTTGAGCCCAGAGCGTCGCCAATAGCCCATTGTGTTGCTCCAGTGTGGTATCAAAGCACCCATGTACATAAGTCCGGAATACCCTAATAAAAAAACTAAACTTAAGTGGAAAAATAAGTTAAATCGATAAAAATTGAAGTTGAATCGAAAATTTTTCGGCGTAAATCTGAGTGAGTAGGTAGATAATTGAATTTACGCTGCACTGGAACAACAAGGGCTGTAGGAGATCGTCCAGGGTTAATCGCGAAAGGACAGACCTTGTTGTTTTGAACCACGGTCAGATGACAAGGTCAACTCCTAAACGGACACTCCACTCTCCAAACTTTCACATCACGCCAGAGTGAGGACATTTAAGGCCACTACAGATTTAAAATGCACCAGCTTTCACATTCACGACGGATTTGGTTTGATCGAGTTTAGAACCCTCCAATGGTTAATACGCGACTAACAGAGTATCTAGTCCTTCTTAAGACCATGCCAATTGAAATTAAAATCTAAATTCGCGATTTGACTAACTGGTCTATCGCGGGCCCTATAAATCTGAGTGAGACGTTAATTTTTATTTTGACATCCCTCATTTTCACCTCAAAAAGCAAACCAGTAATACTGATGCTCATCTTCAGCCTCGAATGATTTCTAACCGTGATCGATTGAAGGCCAATTCAAATTATAAAAGGTACTTCTATTTAGGGTGTTCAACAGTTGGCTGAGATTTACTGGTATCTTGAGTTTTGAGTGTCATTTTTTTCATATGCGCAGCATTTGTAGAAACTATCATGTCTGAAGGACTAAAACTTCGAGAAATGATCTTTTTGACTAGCACGGTGCCCTAATGTTGGTGACCTAAGAGATTTTTAGATATACTGAAATACGCCTAGATGACCTAAAAGTCTCAAAATTATTAAATAAAAACAAAATATTTCTTTTAGATTTGAATGGGAGATCCCTTAAAACATTTTATATTACATTTTTCGAAATAATAAATTAGATAAATTCAGTCATTAACTAGATTTGTGCCTTTTCTTGCCTATAATATATACCAGTGACTTCCAACCGGAGTGCCGCTGGATAGTGGTGTGTCACAAGAATGCCGCTGGTGTGTCTTACGGGTAATAAAACGGTTTAAATTGTGTAAGATTTATGGTATTAAAACGGATTGGTTTTAAACTTTTTACCCGTTTGTCGTATGTGCCGGGTTTAAAGTGGACGAGAAGGCCAGCGATGGGATCTTTTCCCCATTATCTGCTGTTGAGATTGGATAACATTGCGAAGATGAGGAAATGTGTTCCCAAGCAATTTCAATAAAATTTTATTTATTAGAAAATGTCAAATAAATAGTTTCATATATATTTTAAAGCTACTTTGGTGCAAAAATTAATGGTAATTACTTCATTGTCTTTTTTTATAAATCAATAAAAATTATATCTATTTTTGTGATAACGGCAAAAAATATAATATTTTTTGGTGTGCCGAAGAATTTTAGTAATTAGTTCATGCCTGCCGTAGAATAAAGTAAAAGGTAGAAAATCGCTGATATACAAGGAAAAAACTAGCGAATACATTTACACTCTTCCAAAATATCGCTTTCCAGAGTGATCACGTCACTTTCAAAAGGGAAGTCTTTCTCCAAAACCGAATTGCTATTTTCACTGTTTTGAGCAGTTGCCGGAATGGGTTACTCTTAAATTTAGCTTACTTTAGTCATCTCGCAATCTTAGTTTGGGGAGTTGTGATTTTAGAGCAAATAAAAATTTAATTTTGCATTACAAATGACAAAATGAAACACGGAAAAAACTTCATAAATGCAAAAAAAAAAAAAAATCCAGAATAAGAAAGATTATTTTAAGGAGAAATTAAAAAGGTGGACAGTGAAAGGTACCCCCCCCCCCCCCAAACTGAATTGCACTGAAAAGTGCTTTATACTGACTGAATGCAGTTTACTTTGGTCATCTGGCAATTCTAGTTTTGAATGTTACGATTTTAGAGCAAAAGAAAATTTAACCTTTCCTTTTAAATCACAAAAATAAAACAATGTCAGCACACAAAAAAGCTTCACAAATACAAAAAATGACCTGAAAATGAGAAAAATTATAGAGGCAAATAAAACGTAAAACATTATTTTCAAAGGTGGTTAGTAGAGATTCTTTCTCCAAAATTGATTTGCACTTGACAGCATTTTGAACAATTACCTGAATGAATTACTTATTATGCATTTTACTTTGGTCATCTGATAATCTTAGTTTTGAGTGTTGTGATATTAAATCAAATGAACATTTAATTTTTCCTCAAATAACAAACAAAACAATGACGTCACACCAAAAATATCAACAAACATAAAAAAGCTATGAAAATAATAAAAATTATCTTGAAAAGCATTACTTTTAAAAGATACATTTATTTTACAGTTTAAAAAAGCTGAGCGACAAATCAAATCATTATGCTCATGAACGATACATTATAAAGTTTGTTTAAACTGTAACGAAGCAAAATGATATTTGTAATACAAAATCTCCGCCATGCTACTACTTTAAAAACAAAGTTGTTTATTAAAGACAAATGAAATGTAGATAATGAAATTATTCTTGTCATTTAAAATTGACCAGTTAAGTCTTCTTGCAGGCATATTGAGTGCCGGAATAAGGTGAACAATAGTTTTAGTAAAATAAAAAGTTGAATTATTGAATTTTATTACGATGTTTATTTCACGTAATTACGAATAAAAATTTTAAACAGCAAGTGCGACGTAAATTCAACTACCTACCTACTTAAGCAACACAAAAGTGATGTAAAGCAAAAAATATCGTTTCGTGTCAAACTTATTTTTGAATAAAGTAAACCAGGCACACAAATATGTTATAGTTGAACCTGAATTTTTCTGGTTCTATAAGTTAGTGCGGCTATTTACATAACAGCAGTATTCTCTCTGAGGTAACAACATGTCAAAACATTGAGGTTTTAATCCCTTTTTAAAGTTTTGTAATTTCAAAACACAATTAATTCACCGATGAGCATTTACAAAGCTAAATTTGCTAAGGAGTAGAACAATAAAAGATGCGTAAGTAATCAATAAACTTTCTTTATAGTGTTTACTGTTGATGGTTCACATTTTTTTACCAAGGCATTAGAAAAAAACTGACTAGATCTTGATCTCTCATCATCATAAAAAAAAATCGTAAATCTCACGATGACGAGATATCTCGCAAAATAGACCAGGCATTGATGAACAAGATACCTCGTCGAAACCACTTAAATGATTAGCTAGCTATCTCGTCAATAATAAAACGATTAGTAGATTTTGATGACGAAATATCTCGTCACATTAGAAGAAAGCTGACCGGATCTTGAACAAGTCATCATAAAAAAAAAATCATCGATCTCACGATGACAAGATACCTTGCGATTAGCAAAATAGACCTGATATTGATGGACAAAATACCTCGTCGAAACTACTTGGAGAATTAGAAAGTAGGGATGCGACATTGATAGCAAAACATCGATGTTCAAAATGAAAACATCGATGTTCAAAATGAAAACATCGATGTTGATAATACATCTCCCCAAAACCATCGATGTTTTTAAAATTCAGTGTATTTAAACTTTTTTCCCCATTTCTTAAAACTGGTTTACCAACTATTGATGCGACATCGACAGCAAAACATCGATGTTCAAAATTAAAACATCGATGTTGATAATACATCGCCCCCAAACCATCGATGTTTTTAAAATTCAGTGTATTTAAACTTGTTTCCACATTTCTTAAAACTAGTTTAACAACTAGTGATGCGACATCGGCTCCAATACATCAATGTTTTTTTCTTCAACATCGACATCGATGTCGCATCCCTACTTTTCAGACCCTTCATCCTTGGTCACTTTGGTCTAAAAGTATGTTCAATTTGCTGATTATAAAAATTATGCTACTTGGTTATTTTTAAAAATTTTATAACGGTACTTTTTTCATTTAAAAATAAAACATCGACAACGTAAAAACATCGACAAGTATAAACATCGATGTTACCAAAACACCGACCCCAATACATCGATGTTAAATACATCGATGTTTTAAAAAACATCGATGTCGCATCCCTATTAGCAAGCTATCTCGTCAATAACAAAACCATTAGCAGATCTTGAGATGACGAAATATCTCGTCATTAGAAGAAAACTGACCAGATCTTGATCAAGTCATCGTAAAAAACAAATAATCGATCTCACGATGACCAGATACCTTGAGATTAGAAAAATAGACCAGATAATGATAGACAAAATACCTCGTAGAAACCACTTGGAGGATTAGCGAACTATCTCGTCAATAACAAAACTCTTAGCAGATCTTGATGACGAAATATCTCGTCAATAACAAAACCTATAACAGATCTTGATCACGAAATATGTCGTCAATAACAAAACCATTAGCAAATCTTGATGACGAAATATCTCATCATTAGAAGAAAACTGACCAGATCGTGATCAAGTCATCATAAAAAAGGCATCGATTTCACGATGAGGAGATACCTCGTGATTAGCAAAATAGACCAGACATTGATAGACAACATACCTCGTCGAAACCACTTGGAGGATTAGCGAGATATATCTCGTCAATAGCAAAACCCTTACCAGATCTTGATGACGAAATATCTCATCATTAGAAGAAAAGTGACCAGATCTTGATCTCATCATCGAAAAATCGGCAACATCTTGAAAATATACCTCGTCGTTAGTAAAATTAGTCAGATCTTGTTGGTCGAGATATGTTTTCGAAACCACTTGGAAGATTAAATTAGTGTGTCTGGGATCAACAGAACATGCCACCCACATTGTACTGTAAGAATATAGTCTGGTACATCTCTAAGGTTTTCCTCCTTTGGCATTTCACCACCAGTCTATTACGTCAGGTCTTTTATTTCGCTGAGGCATCTAGTCTCAAATCCACAACTCCAAGATCCAGATATCTGGTTTAAGTACGAGTTACTATCCAATATCACAGCGCACGTGAGATCATTATTCTGAAATATTGACCAGTTTCTATGATCTGCATGGAAATGGAACGCAACCCAATCATACATAACATGAGTGAAATATTTTGCAATATTTTCATTCGGCACTATCTCCCCCACCTGTTAATTATAAAGATCTACTTTCTCAGCGGGTATAATTTATGAAGCAGTCTGGATAGGCTTTGTCACGAGGACCTTGAGATGAATGGCATTCTACCTCTGGTGAAATACTCGCCGTGATAATGAATGAAAACCATTATTTGCTTGCTAACATCTTACGCATATTAAAAATGCAGATGAAATATTTTCAAGGACTTTTTGGGATACCTTATTTCTCTGAGATACCGCGGGTTTCTGTGACTTTTTCTTTTGTTGCAATATTCCAAAACTATGCAAACATAAAAACAAGTCTGGTTTCTTCTCATGATGCACCTCAAGGAGAGCTATTATTCGACAAACAATGAAATACCTTTTTGAGCTTCTTTTTTTTCAAGAAGCTAAAAGCACTGTTGAATTGTACAGTTCTATAATATCGAAAGGGTAATTTCCTCTTTTAAATTAAGAGGACAAGTAGAATTTAAAAACAACAAAAATGTATTGAAAAATTTATTTATAAATTTTAGTTTAAAAAGTTAATTTATATCAAACTCTATAGATAACAAGAGTAATGTTTCAGTTACGACAATTTCTGACGAAGTGATATTGACAACAACAAAAACGTATAGTAGAGAAACAAAACCACATTTTTCTAAGATTAACTTTTTTACATAATTTCAAAGTGTTTCATTCACGTTATTTTCTTTTTCTCTGTTTTTGAGGTTTTCTTTAAAATGTTTTTGGATAATTGTTGTACCATGTGTACGTGCATGTAAGTACAAACTCTTTGCGTCCTGTTTTGTTAAAATTTGCTTAAACTTTTCACTTTTTGGCAAAATTTTAGGTGATTTAGTAAAACAGTTTATTTAGCTTTACAGCTGAGTGATGCACTTGTCAAAAGGAGTTAATTTGATTTACAAGTATAGCAATTATTAAATGAATTGAACTAACGACAATGCATGGAAAATTAAAGCATTTAAATCCCAACATAAGACGTCAATACATAAGTTAATTTTCTTCTTTTTGACTTTTAGAGATACCAATAGAGCCCCTACAGAAAAAGTATGTTTTGGGTATTTTTTATTATTACGTTTTTTTTTTTTTTAACTTTCGCCTGATAGCAAAAGGGTTAAAGTTTTCAGTTTCTCAAAATTTCCAAATTGAATCCCCCCCCCCAATATACAATAAATACCACGTTACTTTTATAATTTATGGATGTAAATGGATTTGATGAGCAGTCTTACAGCAAAAATGATCATAGAGCAACAAACCACATCAAACCTCATAAACAGAATAGTTGGCTATGCAGTTTGTCATGGACATGAATACACACTTAATTAAAGGGTGCAAGTCCAATTATTTTTTAGATACAATTCAAAACGCTATTGGCAGTTTTATCCTTTAAAGAAATTAAGCAATCGTGAACGAACACGTGTATGTTAAATTAGTTACAATCATTTCTTGTCGACCCAGTTTGTTCATATTGGCCGTCTGGAATATGCAGTGTAAGTTGGGTTGCTACCAGAAACAACGGTTTGGAGAACAAGGAGCATAAAAATAGATAGTCTACCGTAATACACAGATCAGAAAAAACGTGTTAGATGGCAGCGCGTAACATAATTTTAACAGTTGCGTGTGTGACTTCGTCATACAAGCGATATTTTTTCTGACGACAGTACAGTTTTAAACACGGTGATTTCGGACAAATGTTTCGGTGATAATATTTTAGCCGTTAGTTGCAGAAACATACATTCCAATTTGTCGTAGTCAAATCAAGTTACAGATGGTGTTTATAGCTTAATTTACCAGAATTCGTAAGTGAATAAAAATACGAAATTTAACTTTCACTTTGATCCTCCACAAATAGAAACTTTCAACTAAAGGAAATTTACGAGAAGACGTGTGTGGATAAAATATGAACTTTAATCTTCTTTGGATCCTTTACAAAGAAATTTTCAATTAAGATGGTTTACGAGGAGACGTGTGTGGATAAAATATGAACTTTAACCTTCTTTGGATCCTTAACAAAGAAATTTTCAATCAAGATAGTTTAAGAGAAGACGTGTGTGGATAAAATATAAACTTCAATATTCTTTGGATCCTTTACAAAGGAATTTTCAATTAAGATACTTTAACGGGAAGACCTGTGTGGATAAAATATGCTTTAACCTTCTTTGGATCCTTTACAAAGAAATTTTTAATTAAGATAGTTTACTAGAAATCGTAAATGTATAAAATATGAATTTTAGCTTTTATATGGATCTTCGACCAAGAAACGTTTAATTAAGGGGAGTTTACGAGGAGACATATTCGTGTAAAAATAAGAAATCAAATTTTGCTTGACCCTTTACTAAGAAATTTTCAATCAAGGGGAGTTTACAAAAATATGCATATGTACAAAAATGAGAATTTTTACTTTTCTATGAAGTTTTGAATTTAGGAGAGTTTGCGCAGAAGTAATAAAAGCAAAAAATACGAAATTCAACTCCTATATATATTGAACATTTTACTTGGGAATTTTAAATTAAAAGAAGTTTACAAGAAGATGTATGTGCATAAAAATACTAACTTTTACTTTTATTTGGATCCTTTATTTAGAAACTTTTAACTAAGGGGAGTTTACGAGAAGGTAGTATATGTATCAAAAATGATACTCAATTTTTATTTTATTCAACTATGAAATTTTCAACAAAGGGGTGTTGAAGAAGTCATAAAAGTTCAATATACGAAATTCATGTTCTATTGGTTCCTCTACTTACAACTTTTCTATAAAAAGTACTTCCCGAAAAGACGCATTTGAGGGAATGTTTGCTTGTTTGCCTGTAAAGAACTTTAAATTAAGGGAAGTTTACGAGAAAAAACGTATATCGTCATCTTAGAACATTGACTGACTTTTTTCTTAAATACGCTTTTTGATACTAAATTCTTTGTGTGTGCTTCCACCATAATAAAAATACATTTTATCATTTTAACTTGCTCGAACAAAAAAAAAACCAATACAATTTTCATTTTTGACCTAAAAGCTAATAGTTTGTCTTTGAACGGCTGCTTTGCGAGTTATTTTTCAGTATTTCTGTTCAAAGTTGAATACATGTACAAAAATAATGAAAATAGCTTTTATTGGTAAACCCAATAATAAATTTCAACTAAAGGGAGTTTACGAGAAGACGTATATTTATATGTACGTTTCCTGCGTTATTTTTCTCTCACTTCCCCAAGATGAGTTAACGAATATGTTTTAAAGCGAGAAAAATGCTTTATTTTTAAACGCGTTGTTTCTGGGAAACTCCTACTTCTCTAGAACATCATGACGGAATGTCTCATAAAACGCGAGAAAAAGAAAGAAGTGTCTTGAGGAAGAGGAAAAAAGGTACGTATTTACGAACTTGGACTTCAAAACTGAGCCACTCGCTAAGACCATGGAGAAGTTCAAAGGCGGATTCTAACTGTCCATTCTTGCTCCTCAATGTCCACTATTTCCCTTGGGTCTAGCAGCCTCCCTCCAAGACATAATTCATAAAATACAAAACAGCTATTTGTGCACGTACATTTTTTATGTTATTTTTCTCTCACTTCCCCAAGATAAGTTAACGAATATTTTTTTTTAAAGCAAGTGAATGCTTTATTTTTAAAGGCATTGTGTTTGGGAAACTCCTACTTCTCTAGAACATCATTTCATTCGACTGAATGTGTCTCATAAAACGATAGAAAATAACAGCAGTGTCTAGAGCAGGGATGGGGAACCTATGACCCGCGGGTCAGACACTGACCCACGCAGGCTTTTTAAATGACCCACGCGTTGATTTTATAAACTTATCATCATGTACATAAATAATTTTAATTATTATTCGAACCCCTCTTTTAAGAAATATGAAGAAAATACAAGTGTTTATAAAGAACTTAAAAATAAAAAAAATGCACAAGTGATTTTTGTAAAATGTTTTATATTTATTGATTATACATAATGCTGTTTTAAGATTTATATGAGAATATTAGGATATTTATGACGAAACGTGGCATCTTTACAAGGGATTTGGAAATGAAAATCATGAAATATTTTCCTCAATTACAAAACATTTCCAAACACACTAACAATGGAACTTACTCGGAATTAATAACTCGGAAATGAATTGATTGCAAAATGCGTTAAACTAATGAATACTAACCTAATATTAAGAAATTATCTGACAAAAAACACAACAGATTTCTCATTAAAAACGCAGTGCGGGGGGTTGGGCATAATTTCTCCCCTTTTATATCGATTGTTTTCCCTTCACTTTCAAAAGTAAAAGCTGTAAAACAAAACGGAATCGTTAACTTTTTGAAGGATTAAAATATTGAGAACCAAAAGAAAAAATAGTTTTTTTACCATGCTCCCTTCCCCTTTTCCAAGTGACCCACGAGCTAGTACTAAAAAAATAATGAACAAAATTTGACCAGCTTCATAAAAAGGTTCGCCGTCCCTGGTCTAGAGGAAGAGGGGAAAAGGTGCATATTTACGAATTTGAACTCCAAAAGTGCACCTCTCGCAAAGACCATGGAGAAGTTTGAAGACAGATTCTAATCACCCACACTTGCTCCTCAATGTCCCCCGATTTCTCTCCTGAGTCCAAAAGCCTCCAAAACTTCTTAAGCGCTCAGTCTGGGAAACTATATACACTCGAAACTATTGGTGATAGAACGTGAAATAGCTGTCTGTAGGTACGATTCTGGTGATATTCTTCTTTCGATTCCCAAAGATGAATATTGTCTAAACCTCTTGGTGGCTATCTTGACGAGATGTCTAGTCATTAGCAAACCTAACCAGATCTTGTTGGACAAGGTTCATCGTAACAAGAAAAAACTGACCAGATCTTGTTGGACAAGGTATATCGTAACAAGAAAAAACTGACCAAATCTTAATCTCGTGATCATCAAAAAGTGCCAATATCTTGACGAAATGTTGCCAATTTTGCAAATGGCGATACCTCGTCATTAGTGCAATTGGTCAGATATCGACCGGCGAGAAATCTCGCAAAACCACTAGGAAGTTTAAAGCGAAAAAAATTGACTTTTTTTTCAGAACATCGACTCATAAGGCTGAATGTGTCTTATGAATGAGAGAAAAAGAAAGAAGTATCCACAGAAAGCGGGAAAACGGTGCGTATTTACGAACGTGGACTTCAAAAATGCTATATTCGCAAAGAGCAAGGAGAATGTGCAAAGACGGGTACGAAAACACCGTTAAAATTCCCTAGCAGTTTCCAGAAATTCATTTCACAGAATCACGAATGCCTTCCCGAAATTAGAGAAGATAAAAAAAAAAGAGAGCGTCAGAGACAGATGGAAAAAAAATGCAACAACTCAAACTAAGCAAACAGTTGTTACGAAACAAACAACACCGCTACGGATGTTTTGGTGGCAGTGGGGAATTTTTGTTTTTTGTTTCCCCCGCTAGTTATTCTTAATAGTCGCATGGTGAAGGATAGTTGACGAAAGTGAGAGCAAGCGATAAACGGAAAACCTGTTGGCCTGTATTTGGGTCAGTGAAACGTTCAACCGGAGGTTTAGAAATGGGAGCAAGACTCACCGGATGACGTCATAGCGACACTTTTTTCGTTGTCTCTTCCTCATCTCTCGCAAAAATAAATCTCACGATAACAGAGAAAAGGTAGAGGAAAATAAGTGATTAAAAAATAGCGGATTCCGCTTGATGCGCTGTGGATACAACAAGGAAGTGTTTTATCCGCCGTTAAAAATAATACCAGAAGTAAAGGACTTGCTAAATCTCACGGGCGTTATCCGTCGAAAAAAGTTCAAACGTTACTCTTTCTTTCGAAAGGGTACGGCTGCATAGCTCATTCAGAGGCGCTTTCGTCGTTACACATGATCTTAAAAAGCTGTTTTTGATTTGTGGCTGTATATGTAATGAATCTATTCGTACTTTGTTATTTTGACCTTTCGCGTGTTGTAATTAAACCAGTTGTGTTACTTCTTCGCCGTTACTCTTTCTGTCGAAAGGCTTCCGCTTAAAAATAATGAGCAACATGTAGCAACTAAATAAATTATGCACCACCAATTTACACTTTATATTGCTAGACAACGCGTTGATGCACATGATCTTAAATATCTGTATTTGTAATAAATCTAAAAAGGAAAGCACTCTATTTTTTTACTTTTCACGCGTACTTGAAAAACAGGTTTTTTTTTTTGACGAAAGGCTAAACATAGATCTTTTCCGCTATTATAAAAGGAAGTGTATGTCTGTCAGTTTTTTGTGATCAAAGTCATGACGAATCTTCGGCACTTACAATAATGAGATTTGGCACACAGGTAGTCCGAATTTTTTTCAATTTCTGAGTCGAGCCGAATTTTAAAATTCAATCTGGAACATTTTGAAATGAATTTAATGGAATTTAATTTTTTGTTTTCTTTGGAATGGCAACACCATAAAGTGATGACAGATTCTGAATTTATTTTTTCCGTTTCATTTTGCGTAGGAACGATTTGTCAGCAGACGAAAAAGACGAATAAAGTTTCAACTGGAGTTATTAAGTTCTTTTTTCCATCTCCTAGATCGTTAAAGATAGAGTAAAAACTTCAACGGATTTGAAATCTGCGGAAAATTTCGGATTTGATCGATGATTTTCTTTACATAAATAAATTTAAATCGTCACTTTTATATTTTTTCCTCATATGACCTTCGCGATCGTGAAAACAGATTCCATTTCCTGCGCTCAAACGCTTCCAGGGACGGAAAGGAAAAAAAATCGACTGGCATTATTTAGTTCTTTTTTGTAAAATAGAGATCGTTAAAGAAAGATTGAAAATTTCAATTGATTTTAAATCTGCGGAAAATTATACACAAGATAGATACCTTATACATTTGATTTTCTTTAATTAAATAATTTTTCAATTAAATATTTATATTTTAGCAAGAGATTGTGACGTCACGTTGATTGGATCTCTTCGCAATTCGAATTTGGCTGCATTTGACAACCACCAATTTGCACTTAACATTCATAAACAACCCTTCGGTTGTTGTAAATTATCTTAAATAGCAGTTTTCGATTTGTGGCGGTATTTGCAATGAATCTATTAGTTCTTTGATCTTTCACGTGATGTAATTTAACCACTTGTGTTACTTCTTTACCTTTACTCTTTCTGGGTTTAAATGGCTTCAGCTTAAAAAATAATAAATATGCATCCTAACTAAATAAATTATACCACCACCAAAATTCACACTTTACATTGCTAGGCAAATCGTTGGTTGCTAAACATGATCTTAAATAACTGTTTTTGATATGCTGCTCCATTTGTAATGAATCCTATTAATACATTGTTTTTTGACTTTTCACGAGTTCTAATTAAATCAGTTGTAGTTAATTCTTTAACTTTGCTCATTCTGTCGAAAGGTTTCAGCTTTAAAAAATAATAAGCATAGATCCTAACTAAATAAATTTTACTCCACCAATTTACACTTTACATTGATGTATAACGAGTTGGTTGTTGAACATAATCATAAGCTATGATTATAAGCATAAGCATCATAGTTTTTGATTTTCGGTTGTATTTGTAAATAATCCACCACTACTAAACGCATTGGTTGTATGTAATATTAATTTACTGTTGCTAATATTTTAGTGTGTTTATAAGTTCTTTTGTTGTTGTTTCCTTTTCACTGTAACTTAACGAAAAAACTTTATGCATTCTATATAACCGTAAACCTATATTTTCGATTTGTCTTCAACTAGATAAATTGAGCATCATAAATATAGAGAGTACATTGTTCGACGCCCAAGATCTAAAATCTTACACAAGATCTAAAATAGTTATTTTTACTACAAAAACTTTCGCTGTATCTTTAATGAATCAGTTAGTGCTTTGTTTTTACACTGCTGGCGTAATTAATTCTCTTTTTGCTGTTAACATTTTTCTAACAAAAAGCTACGGTTAAAAAAATGTTCTTAATGAAATAAACTATGTATCATTACAGAGAACTTTTAGGACGTATTTAAAAATTCTATAGATAATTTGTTTTTTAACACTTCATTAATGCTTTTGTTTTACGTGTAGCGCTATTTGTTTTGTATTGTTGACAATACTCTGGCAAAGGCTTGATGTAGATTAATTATTCATCGAGCTAGATTACTCTGTTCGATGCTCCTCGACGATGTTGTAACACATTATCTTCAATTTCTATTTTTGATGCAGCAAAAACTCTTGACTGAAATTTGCTGTTTTTCAATTTAGCTTCTTGCTGTAATTTATAATTTCGCAAAGTGGGCACTAATCCTCCTGTGTGGGCGATGTAGGAATCTGAGGAGGAGTAATGCTGAATCCAATGGGATATGGGGGCGCTAAGGAGCAATATATCATGATTGACGTAATAACAAAGAATTAAAATTAAAATGATGTAGTGGGAATCATAAGTTCAGATTTAATCCACACGAAAGTGCGCGGAAGTGTTTGATTACAATTGATCTTCGAGATTTAAGGACGTTGATGATGGAAATAGAGCCTGATAGACAATTGGTAGCACATCCTTCAAATTCGATATTATTTTTAATTTTACTGATTTGATGGATCTAAAGTAATAGTGAGCAATCTAACATTTTATGTGCAATTTACTTGCTATTCATTTTAAAATAAGTAAATTTATAACATCAGTTCCAGGTTGTTTCCTTTCCAATTGACCGGACAGCAAGATGTGATGGTATAATGGAAAGAATACATGCTTTAATAGGGGGATGGTCCCCACGGGCTGCAAATTACACGAGCAACCCTTCTGGGCATACTTTCGACAATGTTTTGATACACAGCTATGGCTATTTGTGTCTATTCCTGCTGCAAGAATGTCGTCAGGTCAGCTGTAGATTTCGGACGTGGTTCCCTGGTCCGTAAGCGTCGCTCTAACGCGTCCCACAAATGTTCTATGGGGTTTAGGCCGGAACTCTGAGCAGGCCAGGGAAGACATTTTACATCCATATCTTGATACCATTGCTTGACAGAGAATGTAACATGACATGGAGCGTTGTAGTCTGGAAGTAACATTCGTCCATTCCATAAAATTGCCAGAGCGTAGTAAGAACCTGATTGTCCAAAATGTCCATGTAGGCGTAGGCGTTCAATTGACCAGGAACAACATGCAAACGTCCCAGGCTATACCACGAAAAACACCCCCAAAGAAGTAGTGGTTTTTATGCAAATCCACTGGCGTCCGGTCCAATATTGTAGGATAATGCATATATATATATATTACGAGTAAACGATAATATTAAATATAAATGCAGCACTCATATAAATATGCATTCTACGATGCCATATAAAATGGAACGTTGAACATCTCAGAGTTTTGCATTTAATTGAAAATAGTCGAAAGATTAAGTTCACATGTAATGTTCATAACAGAAACATTTTAATGCGATCAATTTTCTCGACTCGTTTTAGAAACATCCGAGATGAAAACTAAAAACAAAAACAAATGAGTGCTAAAATATTGCTCTTAGTTAAATCCGTAGTTCTTAAAAATTGCATCGTTACATTCATATCGAAATGTCCGAACACAAAACTGTAACGCACAATTTCTACCGTAACTTCTCTCGACATTATAAAATAGCAAACATCTTGGGAGAAGATTACCTCCTCTATACTCCCAGGTCTTCAATTGCCTTAAAGTTTCTCCTAATTTAGATCATAACACCTCGATTCCATTCATGCGCTAAAATTTTGTATGGAAACTACCTCGGAGGAAATGTCGAAACACGAGGTATAGCTGACGAATTTCAATGAACTGTACTAATGAACATAACAGACTTCTAAAGAGGCGTCTTCTTTCATGAAACTTAAAAAAAAAACACATCTGTTTACATTCCTCTAGATCATTATTTATTAATATTTTCTTATCATCCGAAATAGTTTAACCGTACTGTTTCCAAATATGCTATTGTAACCTTTGCGGTTATACCCTTGATTTTAAAACGCGTTTCCTCTAGCACTAAACGGTATCATATGAAATGGAACGTTGAGATTGTTTTTTTTTTGTTTACTACAGAAAGCTTCTTGTCTGCTGTACGTTTCAAACTCCCGGGCTGTTTTTTCTTTTGTCTTGATAAGAGTGAAAGTAAATATAATTGAAACCAATTGATAATTTCTTAGGAAACACATTTTTTTTTTACTTTTCGGTCTTCAATCTCCAGAAAGTCCATCCTAATTTTGATTTCAACACCACGATTCCATTCATCGACAAAAAAATTGTATGGAAACCATCGCAGAAATGCGAAACACAAAGATATAACTGTCGAATTTCAATGAACCGCCCAGAATAATAATATAACCAACTTCCTGAGAAGCACCTTCTATTACGAAACCTAAAAAGTAAACAAACACACGTCAGTTTACGACATCCTACCAGATTAATATTTATTCATATTTTCATATCAGGATAATATTTCACCGTACTGCTTTCAAATATGCTATTATGTTACCTATGCGGGTTACACCCTTGATTTTAAAACGTTTCCTTTAGCACTCAACAATACTATATAAAATGGAACGTTGAGATTTGCTGTTTACCATGGAAAGCTTCGCTTCTTGTCAGATGCATGTTTGAAACTCTCGGGTTATTTTTCCTCTTGTCCTGACAAGAGTGAAAGTAAATCTAATTGAATCCATTCAGCATACATCCGTTGTCAATGGATTTTATAATAAATATCCTCGCATAGCCTGGAGTTACTTTTCCTCAACCTAGATTGTCCAACTCTCTGCTTGGGTTTCTTCGCGCAGAATTAAGTGTGTCAAAGAGATAATTTAGCCGGGTCTAATTGTCCCGAAGGAGCAATAACAGAATTTAAGAGCACCTAATTAGGCCAAATTCACCTCCTAGAAGCCTCACATGACAATTATGAAGGAAAACAAACAGTTCGATTGAAAAGGGTCTTATACTTACGACTTGTTGGCTGGAGATGCTTTACAAAATCTTGTGATGAGTTTGGTCTTCTGAAATATTGCGGTATAAACACGGGTTTATATATTTGCATCTTTTAGCAAGGAAAATTTTTTATCAAACATCCTTTACAAAATCTTGTGATGAGTTTGGTCTTCTGAAATATTGCGGTATAAACACGGGGTATATATTTGCATCTTTTAGCAAGGAAAATTTTTTATCAAACGGCCTTTACAAAATCTTGTGATGAGTTTGGTCTCCTGAAATATTGCGGTATAAACACGGGGTATATATTTGCATCTTTTAGCAAAAAAAATTTTTTATCGAACGCCAGACCTCACTTTTTTTTTGTCACAGCTTTGTCTTGCAGCCCGATATAAGTGTTGGTAGATAGGTATTTAATTAAGGTTGGCACTGGAGCAACACAACGGGTTATTGGCGACGGTCCTGGATCAAACTCGAAGTGTTAGATACGAGGACAACGCATAATTTTGAACCACGGACAGATGACGAAGTCACGCCTGAGCTGGCACCCCACTCTCCAAGCTTCCTCACCACGCCAACGTGAGGACATTTGAGGCCTCTACAGATTTCATGTGCCCCAAACCCCCATTTATTGTTCGGTCTTGGTTGTATTCGAACTCGCAAACCTCCCAGTTGCTAATCCGTTACTCTTCCAGCCAGGTTACTCCCTCCCCAATAAGCCGACCAACCGGTATAATGGTTAAGGTGTTAGCCTCTAGATCGAAAGGTTCCTGGTTCGAATCCGGGTACGGGCATGGATGTTTGTAAGCGTATGGTGTAGAGGCGGCTGGTGCACCTTAAATCTGTCGTGGCCGAAAGTCCTCACGTTGGGTTGGCGTGGAAGTTTGGAGAGTGGGGTGCCAGCTCAGGTGTTGCTTCGTCATCTGACCGTGGTTCAAAATTACGAGGTGTTGTCCTCGGATCTTTCCCTCAAGGGACTGATCCCGGACCGTCGTCAATAGCCCGTTGTGTTGCTCTAGTACGACGTTAACTAAAATTACCATTACCATTACCATTACCATTACCTAGATCGGAAGGTTCCTGGTTCGAATCCGGGTCAGTGCATGTATGTTTGAAAGCGTACGGTGTAGAGGCGGCTGGTGCACCTTAAATTTGTCGTGATCGAAAGTCCTCACGTTGGATTGGGAATGGAAGTTTGGAAAGTGGGGTACCAGCTCAGGTGTTGCCTCGTCATCTGACCGTGGTTCAAAATTACGTGATGTTGTCCTCGGATCTTTCCCTTAGGGGATTGATCCCGGACCGTCGTTACTAGCCCGTGGCGTTGCTCTAGTACGACGTTAATGTACGTACGACAACAGTGTGTCATTTTCGCAATCTAGGTGGACAAAATTTGTGCATCAAAAATACACTGGTTTTGGGTGATTATAAGAGGCAGTGATTGATAAAATACTGATTTGGCATACATTTAACGTTTTTTTAGTTAATATTTGGATGCAGAAATTGACAAAATTTAAAGAAATTTGTCAACTTTGCTCCATATATGAAATATACATCGATCAATTATTAACAGTATATTTTGCAATTTCATATTGATATACATCTGAATAATAGTCAGATATGCCCATAACAGCTCCATTTAAAAATAAAGATGTATGTAATATAGAAAAACTAAAGGGGAAAAAATTTGAAAATATTTACAAAATTATATACTTGGAATCTCATCTACCTAAATAGTCTACTGATGTATTGAAGGGAAAGTTCTAAAATAATTCAACCTTTTTGGAAACATATCGCTGCGTTTAGTTTTAGACCTTGATCGTAAATTTACAATTAGTGTATCTGAGAAAATGACTAATCTCTTCATTAAATGTATTCGTATCAGTCTTGACATTTTTATAGAAAATATTTCCCTTATCGCATATTATGTTTATTTCTTGTCTCTAGCGCTTTTGATTACCAATTGGAAGAATACAAGTGAAATAATATTTCCCCATAGACCTGTATTTTATGTATAGTTTACAGGAACTAGGGGTACCAATGATAGTTTATAAGGTATATATATCTTGCACTTACTTCGTGCTCAGAAAAGCTATCAGTTTATCTGGAAACTGGCCTTTTAATATGACTTGGAAGAGAGCGAGTTTGATTACATTAAACCCTGTTATTTCAGCAGACTTCTCAGCATTTCTAAAAAATATCTACGATTGGTGTTTCTATCGTTAGTATTCCCTGTTTGATATTTGGTCATATCTATACAAACAGCAAAGTCAGCTTTAAAGTACCTTGCACATTACTAACTTCCCTATAGTAGTTAAATCTACTAATTACGTGTCAAAAAAAAATTTGATGGAACGTCAAGCTCTAGTTGAGGATGGAACAGGAGATTTTGACAAATAATTTTTTTACCCTCATTAGTACAAGCAAAGGTAGCAAAGAAATATTAAATACTCTTTCCTCATATTAATATTTTTTTCATAAAAAATTGCCAGAAAATTTTCTGTTCACAGCCCCTTAATATGATTGTATTTCTGATATTATCTTTCGACAAAATAAGTCCGAAGGATTGTTCATAAATTGTACTTAACCGTATAACAGAGTAGTTGATAAGTGACTAACTGTGAGTTGTGGTTCAGCTGAAGTTTCCGTGATAATGAGAGAGAGAGAGATCCCAGAAGAGTAACAACCGCTTAGCTCATTTTTGTTATATGGAGCATACAAATTAGAGTTAATGTTATTTACGTTGTTCATGAAATTTTATATTGGTGCATAGAAAGAGAAGTGTCAAATGTTAGGTAAAGCACATGATTTTCACATAATTTTACTGACGTTTTACTAAAATATGCATCGTTTTCATAATTGTACTTCTTCCAGAAAAGCATCAAAGAGTTCTCGGCCGATTTGAAGTAGAATATCTGACTAACGTATTTTACTTCAGAAATCATTGCCAATTATTTATGACTAGTTGTCTGTACAAGGTTACGAGTTTCGTTTTTATACTTGGAACTACAGGCTTGAACCTTTTTTTGAGGCCTTCTTGGCCTATTTTTCAAACCTCCCTGTGAATTACTTGAAAGATGCTAATGGCAGTGTGAGAAAAGGTAAGATTTCCTAGAAGTCAAGAAGAATTATTTCTGAGAAATAGTTCTCTGTGCCCGTTCTCTTTACTCCTCTTTCGCTCAATTCTTTGGCTGGTAATTCGAGAATTTTCCCTTTAACACTATTTAAAACATTTACAACAGTATCTTGTAAAACATATTCATCCATTTCTTGAGGAATATAAAGCTAAAATAGCATCGATTTTCGTTTGCTTTGAATTTATCACCCCAATGTAAAAAATGGACAGACAAAATATTTCCATAATCATTCTGAAATTTAAGGACTATCTATCAGTTCCGCAAACTTCCGCAAGAAATGTCTTGTTCTGCGCAGGCTATAATGCATATGTAATAATTTAGTGGTATACGGTGGTATAGTATGTTAAAAGTGGTATAGTATGTTAAGTCGATGTTTTTAAACATCAGTGTATTTTAAACTATTTTCTCCCATATCTTAAAACTGGTTTAGCAACCTCAAACATTAATATTCGCCGGGGGGGGGGGGGGAATTAAATTTGTCATTTGCCATGTTTATTAATTTATAAGTAAGACTTTCAAAAATATTAATAAGAACAATTAACAAATCTTTTATTTTCAAATTGAATAGTATAAACGAAAGTAATATTTACAATAATTTGACTTGTTGTTGTTGTTGTTGTCGTGTCTATGTATACATGTATACAGTACTAGTGCAAAAGTTTAGAGTCCTCCAAAAGCCTTGGTGACAAGATCTGCAAGTTCTGGAGCTCGATGGCTATGGAGGATTTCGATTGGGGGTGCTCCAAGTTGAAAGAGGGAACCAATAATGGCCTGGCAGTCGAAAAATGTACTACTAACTATAAGTATAATTAGGCCGGTACATAACAATACGTATTGTTAGTTATTATTAATTATGGGGGGAAAACACAGCACACTTATATTTTATTTGCTGTAAATAAAAAAAATATTGGGGCCTATAATTATTAAAAGCCCAATATTTGTTATTTACAGTTTGTAAAAAAAGAAGTTTGTCAACTTTCTCCACCTTAAGCCGACTTCTTTTTTCACCAGTGAGGGAAAAAGCTCTTTCTGATGGAACAGTTGTCGCCATCACTGACAAATACTTAGTTACACGGTTATTTTCTTAATTTTTACTATGGTGCTTTTTTTCATTCAAAAAATAAAACACCGACAACGTAAAAACATTGACAATGTTAAAACATCGATGTTAAATAAACATCGACTCCAATAAATCGATGGTAAATACAACAGTGTTTATATAAAACATCGATGTTTTGAAAACATCGACATCGATGCCTCATCCCTACTTTTCACACCCTTTACCCTTGGCTACTTTGGACTAAAAGTATGTTCAATTTACTGTTTGTTGAAATTATGCTACTTGGTTATTTTTTTAATTTTTATAATGGTACATTTTTGTTTAAAAATAAAACATCGACAACGTAAAATACATCGCAAAGTTTAAACATCGATGTCATAAAAACATCGTTTCCAATACATCGATGTTACAAAAACATCGTCTCCAATACATCGATGTTTTTAAATAAAACATCGTTTTTTTAAACTATAAAACATCGATGTTTTTTTAAACTATAAAACATCGATGTGTTTTTATATAAAACATTGACATCGATGTCGCATCCCTAATTCAGAAAAGCCACATAGAACGGAACATACGTACCAATTACGAAGTACTTTACTGAAATCATCGTACCTCCACGAATTATAATTACTATAAAATTTTATAATTAACTGTACATTGCCGTAAGAGAGATGTTAAGGAAAATTGCCTCAAGGTACGATTAATAGGAAGATAAATAAGATAAGGTAATCGAGTAATTTTTAATTAACGTCGTACTAGAGCAACACAACGGGCTATTGACGACGGTCCGGGATCAATCCCCTAAGGGTAATTGGTAATTTTAGTTAACGTCGTACTAGAGCAACAGAACGGGCTGTTGACGACGGTCCGGGATCAGTCCCTTAAGGGAGAGATCCGAGGACAACACCTCGTAATTTCAACCACACAATCCCCTAAGGGAAAGATACGAGGATAACACCGCGTTATTTTGAACCACGGTCAAATGACGTGGCAACACCTGAGTTGGCACCCCGCTCTCCAAACTTCCACACAAACCCAACGTGAGAACATTTCAGGTCACGACCGATTTAACGTGCACCAGTCCCTTTTGTACACGACGACCTTTTGGTTGGATTTAATATGAAATAGAGACAAGGCGATTTTATTTAATTTTGGCGTTAGGAAATCTCATATTGAAGGTGTTTACGACCCAAGAAATATAAAACATTGTTTATTTTAATGGAATATGTAAATACAAATCAGCACAAATTATTTAATGTTGTTGGTTTAAGGAAAGTACCCTATACACAACAAGAATTCATTAGTTTAGTGATAGATTACTAATTTAAATTTATATTTATCAACAAGTCGAACCATATACATAAGTAAACTAAAATTATTTATGTGTATGATGTAATTAATTCTTATGTTAGTTTTAATGCATAAACTGTGAATGTATTTGCAAGTAAATTTGTTGGAACCGGCAATTTCATCAAAAAATTTACTGGACCGTGGTCTCACAAATGTTGAGATTCACTGCTCAAAATGTGTTGGTACAGGTGTGTTCAACATTACAATATATTTACAAGATGTGGATGTGTGTTTAACAATACATTACATTTACATGATGTACATATCGTTGGCAAAAGTGAAAGCCAGGTACAGAACAGTTTCTCAAATCCAGTCGCCCGAAATCCGGAACTGTCCAAAATCCGGACGTTTTGCTTTTTTTTTGTTTTTCTCACTTTTTTACATCTGTCTTACAATTTTTAAAGAACAAGGAGTTAAACCTGGACCTAATCGATGAAACAACACAAAATAACGGACATGTTCAGAGTAAATATACATAGAAAAATCAGAAGATTTGCAAGAGAAAAATTTGTTGCATTGTATTAAAAAGGTTTTTTTTCCTTTTTTAAAAATTATTCCTATTTATAAATATGCTATTTTATTATTGCAAATGCAAAATTCCCGCGAGGGGGGTTAGATTAAGATATGTTTTGACAAAAATTGCAAATAATACGAAATCCGGAATGGCCTAGGTTCGGAGGATTCCGGATTTGGGACTTAGAGTTTTGTATGTCGAAAAAATTTGATTTTGGTTTGTTCCGTAAACAGACACAGTAAAATCATCTGCATCTGTCTTGTCAATTTTTAGTTTTTTCGACTTGATAGTATATTAAATATACTATCTAGTTGAAAAAAACACAAAAAATTGACTAGACAGATGCAGATGATTTTACTGCGCATGTTAACGGAATAATCCTAAATAAAAATATTTCGACTGACGTTGTTTCACACTTTTGCCGACGATATGTGTTAAACATTACTTTATATTTACAAGCTTCCATCTGTGTAATAAAACATTACATCAAATTTGCAAAATGTGTATGTTTGTTCAACATTACATTACATTTAGAAAGTATACAATAAAAATATTACGATGACATCAACCGCAATACCCCTTCATACAGAATGAATGTCTCTTCGTAATGTTTTAAAACAAACAAAAACCAATATCCGCCTCGCTATCTCTCTATACAGTGACAGCGTTTTCATTGACCATGAAGGAATCTTGTCCTTTCCTTTTGAAATGAAAGTGTGTTTATTTCTCTGTAGTTCAGACATTTAAAAGAAACAAGAATCCCGATCATGAACTACGCCTCTTTTCATCCTGACCTACTATGGAAATGTTTTCATCTGCGGAATTCGGCAACTTCTGAAAGGGTTGTAGATGGTCGTGTTTTCAACCGGGTAGCGCAACTTAAGGTTAAGAGTTAACACACTTACATATGTATTCGTAAGTTCGGACCACTGGGTACCTTGTACACAGGCTGCCCATATTTTCTTATTCGTATTTACTTGACAATCCATATTCCTTAAGGCAAACACGGGGCATTGGGACAGCGAAAACGGGTAGATATTGTATTTTTAATTATTGTCGCTCTGGTGCAACACATGGGCTATTCGCAACGAACGGTCTGTGTTAGGTTAAGAGTTAATACACTCACATATCACACCCCGGCAAGAAAGTGACACAACTCAAAATTGCAGCATTTGAGAAAAAAATCCACTTAAAGGATACTATAAAACTTATATTGAAATAGTAAAAGCTTCTTTTAATTTTAAGGCAAGTACTTATATCTTTAAATTCTATTATATTCTATAGAATAGTAATATAACACAAGGGGCCTCTAATACATATTTTTCAATGACGTAAAATTAAAATTTTTATTTTTTGAATTGTGTCACTTTTCTTGCCAGGGTGCGATATGTATTCGTAATTTCGGAACACAGGATACTTTGTACACAGTCTGCCCATATTTTCTGACAATTCGTATTTACTGACAATCCATATTCCTATAAGACAAACACGGGGCATTGTGACAACGAAAACGGGTAGATATTGTATTTTCAATTATCGTCGCACTGGTACAACACACGGGCTATTCGCAAAGGTTTGCGTCAGTTTAAGAGTTAACGCACTCACATGTGTATGCATAATTTCGGAACAGTAGTTACCTTGTACACCCGTCAAAAAAAAAAAAAAAACGACTCACCCGATCGCAATTGCACAATTTACATCGAAGAACAAAACAAAAGGTAGCAATCGATAGAGATAAATGTTTTCTAAAAATATCAATATCTAAAATTTGTCGAATCGTCTTCATATTAAATTGGGTGCTTGCTCCGAAAATTTCAATATGAACCCCCATCTTTTATGACAAATTTGAATTCTACACACAATTTCAGGCGGAAATAAAAAAAAGTTAGTCAATTTTATTGGATTTTTCACCGATTTGTAAGTGTTTGAAAATTAGATATCCTAATGTTAAATTTGTTGTTTCACGGTTTTGGTTAACCATCCATTCCGACCAACTATAATCTATATGGTCTATATATCTAATCTATATGCCTGATCAATAAAACTTTTTTCACTGGAGAAACTGCGATAATTTTCAAGATCTTTGACGAGACAAGTTAGTGAGGTTTTTCAGGACAAACACACAGAACGGAGATTTTCTGTTGCACAAATGCTCTCACATGAAACATATTGGGGTGACCTTAAAATGTAGTTAATAGCTGTGTTTTTTTTTTTAATTTAATTTTTTTTTATTGGTGCTAGCCAATTAACTATCATGTACCTATCAATATTGAGTTCGTTCTTTCGAATTTCTATTGATGACGTGCTGAAATCGCATCCAAATACAAGACAAGTGACGTGAAATTCGGAATACGTTCAGGAAGCACGTCCCTACGCCTACATTTAGCTTTAGAGAAAGAAATTCGACACCGCATTAATTTTAAAGTAATGGCTTACTAAGCATAAGAAGCGAAGAGTTTCGTTTGATCTAATCGCAAAAATATTTTTAAATGGTTCTGTTCGCTAAATATTTTAAATAACTAAAAGGAACCATTTGTGAGATTATAGAATAGACTCCACACTAAAAACCCGTTGTGACACCATTTACTCAGACTGTCATTGAAATATAAATATCATTATTCAAAAAAATAATTTCAGATTACTCATTATCATAGACAAAAATGGGGCGACGAAAATCAGCAGTTTTAATTTTCAGAGAAGTCTATCCTTTGTGTTTTCAACCCTTCTTTCAATCATAAATATGTATTAATTCACTAAAATCTAATGAATTGACCCAGCATTAAACCTACTGATATACACGTTTTCCTTTTCTATCATTACGTTAAAATATAATCAATTTTTTTTATTTCAGATACCAAGAAACACATCGTCATAGACTATACTAGGCGGACGAAAATCAGCAGTTTTAATTTTCAGAGCAGTCTGTCCTAAGTGTTTTCATCCCTCCTTTCAATCATAAACCTGGATTAGTTCAGTAATTATGGAAAACAGACATCATTTTCCGTCATTAATTTAAATACAAATAATTGTTTTCATAATTTGAGATCTAAAGAAACCGATTATCGCAGACCAAACTAGGGCGACGAAAATCAGCAGCTTCAACTTCCAGAGCAGTCTATCCGTATAGCGTTTTCATTCCGCCTTTCAATCAAAAATGCAAATCAATGAATCTAATGAATGGACCCCGCACTAATCCCATTGGGTATATGCATTGCCATTTTCTGTCATTGCGTTAGAATATAAATAATTATTTTTATAGTGTTTTCAGATCTAGAGAAACTTATTATCATAGACCAAACAAGGGTGACTAAAATCAGCAGCTTCAACTTCCAGAACAGTCTACCCCACGCGTTTTCATTCCGCCTTTCAATCACAAATGCGAATCGATGAATCTAATGAATAGACCCCGTACTAAACCCATTGAGCATACGTGTTGCCATTTTCTGTCATTGCGTTACAATATAAATAATTATTTTTATGGTGTTTTCAGATCCAGCAAAACTCATTATCATAGACCAAACTAGGGCGACAAAAATCAGCAGCTTCAACTTCCAGAACAGTCTACCCGAAGTGGTTTCATTCCGCCTTTCAATCACAAATGCGAATCAACCCAGCAAAACCTAATGAATAGACCCCGCACTAGCGTCACTGCGAGCTTTTGTATTCCGCAATGAAAAAAATCCGATCCCTCGATTCAAATGACTTTCGCTTTTGCCTCACGAGGCAATGCGAATTAGTATCAACCCCATCGCTTTTCTTGATTGTTTCTTGTTTAGAAAGTGACGAACTCTACCCCAGGTAGTAGAAAGAAAGTGAACCGCCGCCGGCATTCCTCTGCGCCAGAAGATCCATTCGGTGCCTCCGCCATTAAGCCTGGCATTGGCAAGAAAACGAGCACGTGAACTCCGAGGTTTGATGCATACACACAGCAACCGGAAGATGTAGAAGCTTTCGTGCACCGAGCCAACAACCTCGAAGTAGGGCAACAGACAAAAAGGGTTTATTTCCTGTCAGAAGAATAACTATGCCACGTTGATAGCGTTTCACTTTTCTAGGCCGCGCTTTTCTCACCTTCAGATACCAGCAGAATGGGAGGTTAGCAGTGTTCTGATGGGCCAGATAGAGGGAGAGAATTGTCCTTTTCCCATTTCTTCCCTTTCACGACCAAGGGGCAGTGGACTCTTCGGGCATTGTCTCCCGCTCTGCCCGATGGAAACGGATAAAAATAAAGAGGCAGGAGAGGGGATGAAAAATAATAGGACCAATTCCCGAAAGATCGCCGTTTTTTGTTTTATTTGTGTGTTCTCGCCTTCTCTTTCAACAATGCGCTGGACTTTCCGCTCTGGGAGAGTGCCGAACGTATTTTTGTAACGGGAATTGTTTTGATGGCCATAAAAGGTCTTTGACTCTCTGAGCTAAAAATGGAGCACCTGAAAAAACAAATAAGATCGGACCCATAAAAATCAGTGAAGAATTCGCGGATTACCATTTCCAACAGTTGACCCCTATTTTTGCGATGGCAGCTGGACGAAATATAAGCTGGAAAGGAGTGGGGACGAAGTGGTAGGCAGGTATTTCAATTAATGTCGTTCTGGAACAACACTACGGGCTATTGACTACAGTCTTGGAGCATACCCAGAAGGGTAATCAGTAATTATTAGCTAACGTCGTACTAGAGCAACACAACGGGCCATTGACGACGGTCCGGGATCAATGCCTGAAGCAAACATCCCAGGACAATACGTAATTTTGAGCCACGGTCGGATGACGAGGACACACAGGAGCAGGCACCCCACTCTCCAAACTTCCACACGACAACAACGTAAGGTTATTTGAGGCCATGACAGATTTGACGTGCACCAGCCCCCTATGTAGAAGACGGTATTTGGTTGGATTCGAACTCGCAACATTTCAGTTGGTAATTCGTTCCTTCTCCAATCGGGAAGGACGTAAGAGCCTTCCTATTTGGTTTGGTCTCCCGGTAGTTGGTTGGCGTGGAAGTTTGGAGAGTGGGGTGCCAGCTCAGGTGTTGCTTCGTCATCTGACCGTGGTTCAAAATTACGAGGTGTTGTCCTCGGATCTTTCCCTTAAGGGACTGATCCCGGACCGTCGTCAATAGCCCGTTGTGTTGCTCTGGTACGACGTTAACTGAAAATTACCATTACCATTACCCGGTAGTTGTTTTTTGACCGGTTGGAGAGTTTTTTGGTAATTTTTAGTTAACGTCGTACTAGAGCAACACAACGGGCTATTGACGACGGTCCGGGATCAGTCCCTTAAGGGAAAGATCCGAGGACAACACCTCGAAATTTTGAACCACGGTCAGATGACGAAGCAACACCTGAGCTGGCACCCCACTCTCCAAACTTCCACGCCAACCCAACGTGAGGACTTTCGGCCACGACAGATTTAAGGTGCACCAGCCGCCTCTACACCATACGTTTACAAACATCCATGCCCGGACCCGGATTCGAACCAGGAACCTTCCGATCTAGAGGCTAACACCTTAACCACTGTACCGGTTGGTCGGATCTTTCTCTTAAGGGACTGATCCCGGACCGTCGTCAATAGCCCGTTGTGTTGCTCTAGTACGACGTTACTAAAATTACCACTACCAGCTTGTGCTGGATAGGTATTTAAATAACGTATCAATGTAAAATCACAATGGGCTATTGGCATTATTCCGGGATCAATCCCCGAAGGTAAAGTCCAAGGACAACACCACGTAATTTTGAACCATGGTCAGATGTCGTTGTCACACCTGATATGCACCCCACTCTCCAAACATCCACACCACGCCATTGTGAGGATATTTGAGCCCACGACAGATTTGACGTGCACCTACCGGGCTAAAGCGGCACTATATCAGCTCGTAAAGTACAGGCTGAAATTTCTGTTTGATTAGTTGTTGAATGTATTTTTACAAACTCTAAGCTACAGACGACGGACGCTTTGGTTACCCGAAAAAATCGGTATACCGGAACTTTTAGTGTGATTTCGCGTTGAGGCCATTGCATTGAAAGTGTTAAAATTCAAGATGCATGAAAAGAGGATGGATTTTTAGCGGATTGTTGAATATAACGTTCCAGATTTTACTGAATTGAAATAGGAAGTGCAAGGCGCAAAGCTACCCACGCAGGCCAATCAGAGGTGCCGGAGCAAGCGGTGAAAATGCTCTGATTGGTATGCGCTTGTTGCTTTGCACTTTCTACAGTGCAAAGTCCAAAATCCGGAATCCTCCGGACGTCCGCTGTTTCGGATTTCGAATTGTTTGCGTTTTTTGTCAAAAAAATACCTTGATCTAACCCTACTCCCCGCGAATTTTGCGTTTGGAATAGTAAAATAGCAGATACATAAACAGGAATAATTTTTTAAATAGGATACAACCTTTTTAATATAATGCAACAAATTTTACTTGCAAATCTAATTTTTCTGTGTGGTATTTACTCTGAACATGTCTGTTATTTTGCGATTTTTCATCAATTAGGCTAGGTTTAACTCCTTGTTCTTTAAAAAAAGTCGGAAAGATGAAAAACAGTGAGACCCCCCCCCCCCCCCTGCCGTTTTGCAAAACGTCCGGATTTGGGACTTTGAACTGGATTAGAATTCATCGTTACTGGAACAAAGTGATAAAAGAAATCCTTTACCAAAGATACAATAGCACCTCAACTAGTATTAAAAAATGGCGAACTACTCTTTTTGTTCGTATACATTATAAGTCAAATATGGCCCTTGCGCTATTTTACCCAAAACCAATCACCGGTATAGTGGTTAAGGTGTTAGCCTCTAGATTGGAACGTTCCTGGTTCGAATCCGGGTCCGGATGTTTGTAAGCTTATGGTGTGGAGGCGGCTGGTGCACCTTAAATATGTCATGGCCAAAAGTCCTCACGTTGCGTTGGTGCGGAAGTTTGGAGAGTGGGGTGCCGGCTCAGGTGTTGCTTCGTCATCTGACCGTGGTTCAAAATTACGAGGTGTTGTCCTCGGATCTTTCCCTTAAGGGACTGATCCCGGACCGTCGTCAATAGCCCGTTGTGTTGCTCTAGTACGACGTTAACTAAAAAAATTACCAAATTACCCTTAATTGACTGATCCCGGACCGTTGTCAATAGCCCGTTGTGTTGCTCTAGTACGACGCTAACTAACAAATTACCAATTACCAAAACCAATCGATTCGATCGAAATAAAGTACATTCCCTGTTGGAAAAGGAACTGATTAGCAGCCGGGGGGTTACGAGTTCGAATACAAACAAAGACCATCGTATTTAAAGTGAGGTTGGTGCACGTTAAATATGTCGTGGCCTCAAACGTCTACACGTTGGCGTGGTGTAGAAGATGGGAGAGTGGAATTCCAGATTAGTTGTTACCTCGTCATCTGACCGTGGTTCAAAATTACTCGGTGTCATCCTCGGATCTTTCTTCTTCTTCACGTAAGGGACTGAACCCGGACCGTCGTCAATAGCCCGTTGTGTCGCTTCAGTGCGGTGATTAAACACCATTACCGTATCCATTAACATGGCGATAGCAGCAGTACTTGGCCACATCAAAAAACAGACGAACCAAGAACTCTTCTCTTGACCTTCTCTCCCCCATTTAAACCTCAATATAAATAAAAGAAACCTACAAAGAGGATAACTTTATAGCGGATATTGTTTAGTATAAATTCCGAGCTCACTGAACATAAGTGATAAAAGAAACCCTTTCGACACACGCACTTGTTTCAGGCTTCCTTACATCGGAACAGATTAATTTTCATTATCAGATCCAAGGAAGCCGTAAAAACCTCCAAGTGCAATCACCCCCAGCCTCACAATTATGGATTCAATCCTCTCAAGATCCTTCGTTTTTTGCCGAGTTTCTTGTAGACATCGTCCCAGCCCACCGTGTAGACAACTCCACGTATGGCTTCAACTATGGCCATAGCTTTGAATGGGTAGATTTCCATACACTTACGACTATCGCATGAATTCTTGTCGTTGGCAATGAAGACTGACTAAGCACACTTGTTTGAGCTGATCCTCCACAGTGGTGACTGAAAAAATATGTAGTTTTAGACTAGTTGTAGTTGGCATATCTTAGAAGCCGGCCTAGTCGAATATTGTCCTTGCACCATAAAACCCAACCAATCTTAGAAGTCCACTCTGAGGTGTCATAAAAGCAAAGAATTCCAGAAAGGAAATTCCCATTTCAAGATGCGTCCGGAAATATTGAGAATCCAAATTCGAAAAGTTCGTAGCTCAACCCCGGAGGGAGTTTTTGACAAGCGGTTCAATTCAGATTGTCTCAGTTACCTGTCTTCGATATGATTCGTGGAAAAGAATCACGTAGGAGCTTACTCTTTTGAAAGAATTTCAAGCTGGTAAAATGTCCTGATTTTTTTCACTGGGGGAATAAATAAAACTCATTTTTAAAATGAATGTTTTTTTTATTAAATTAATATTTTAATAAAAATGAAAGAGCATGCATTGAGAAATCTAAGTATAATTAAAATTACAAGCGATTCAAAGGAGATCGTTTCAAGAACTCATAATTCCCTACTTAATGAGATCTATTGTGCACGTGGTTTACACACATATAGTTGCCTAGATTTTGGCGAAATAGCAACCCTAGCAACCTCTTCACTGAAATCCTACGTGATTCTTTTCGACGAATCAGATCGAAGACAGGTAACTGAGACAATCTGAATTGAACCGCTTGTAGTTTTTGTGGGTAATTGGTAATTGGTAATTTTTTAGTTAACGTCGTACTAGAGCAACACAACGGGCTATTGACGACAGTCCGGATTGGTAATTGGTAATTGGTAATTTTTAGTTAACGTCGTACTAGAGCAACACAACGGGCTATTGACGACGGTCCGGGATCAGTCCCTTAAGGGAAAGATTCGAGGACAACACCTCGAAATTTTGAACCACGGTCAGATGACTAAGCAACACCTGAGCTGGCACCCCACTCTCCAAACTTCCACGCCAACCCAACGTGAGGACTTTCGGCCACGACAGATTTAAGGTGCACCAGCCGCCTCTACACCATACGTTTACAAACATCCATGCCCGGACCCGGATTCGAACCAGGTACCTTCCGATCTAGAGGCTAACACCTTAACCACTATACCGGTTGGTCGGCGTAGTTTTTGTGGGTAATTTGGTAATTTTTTTGGTTAACGTCGTACTAAAGCTACTTAACGGGCTATTGACGACGGTCCGGGTAATGGTAATGGTAATTTTTAGTTAACGTCGTACTAGAGCAACACAACGGGCTATTGACGACGGTCCGGGATCAGTCCCTTAAGGGAAAGATCCGAGGACAACACCTCGTAATTTTGAACCACGGTCAGATGACGAAGCAGCACCAGAGCTGGCACCCCACTCTCCAAACTTCCACACCAACCCAACGTGAGGACTTTCGGCCACGACAGATTTAAGGTGCACCAGCCGCCTCTACACCATACGTTTACAAACATCCATGCCCGGGCCCGGATTCGAACCAGGAACCTTCCGATCTAAAGGCTAACACCTTAACCACTATACCTGTTGGTCGGCTGCTAAATTTGAAATAACGGGTTTGTATTGTTACTGTAGATATAACGTGCATATCCTCGTTCTTTTTCTTTCCCTTAAGGTACTGATTCCGGACCGTCGTCAATAGCCCGTTGTGTTGCTCTAGTACGACGTTAACTAAAAATTACCATTACCTCGTTCTTTGTGAACGTCTAGTATTTCTAGGTTTATTTTGGGGGCGTGGTAGCCCTGTTGGAAGAGTTACGGATTAACAACCGAAGGGATGCGAGTTCGAATCCAACCACATACAATCGTGTACAAAGGGACTGGTGCACGTCAAATCTGTCGTGGCCTCAAATGTCCTCACGCTGGCGTGGAGTGGAAGTAGGGTGCCAGCTCAGGCATGAATGACCTCGTCATTTGATCGTGGCTCAAAAATACGTGGTGTTGTTGGTGTTGTCCTCGGATCTTTTCCTTATGGTTTTACTTCTATGGTTCCTACTTTAATTAAATACCTACTTACCTACTGATAGGGCCGACCAACCGGTATGGTGGTTAAGGTGTTAGCCTCTAGATCGGAAGGTTCCTGGTTCGAATCCGGGTCCGGGCATGTATGTTTGTAAGCGTATGGTGTAGAGGCGGCTGGTGCACCTTAAATCTGTCGAGGCCGAAAGTCCTCACGTTGGGTTGGCGTGGAAGTTTGGAGAGTGGGGTGCCAGCCCATGTGTTGCTTCGTCATCTGACCGTGGTTCAAAATTACGAGGTGTTGTCCTTGGATCTTTCCCTTAAGGGACTGATCCCGGACCGTCGTCAATAGCCCGTTGTGTTGCTCTAGTACGACGTTAACTAAAATTACCATTACCATTACCTACTGATAGGATAGGTTGCTCAGTTATTTGAAAAATACATGTTTTCGTCGCGGGGTTAGATTTATTTGCTATTTGAGAAATAGCTGTTCTTATTGGGGGTCATGTTTATTAGCTATTTGATAAATGGCTTGAGCGTTAGGTTTATTTTGTGTTTAAGACATATATGCTGTTTGCGCGTTTGGGTTAGGCTTAACAAGCCCATCAGGCCGCAGAGCAGATATGGCCCTCCGAACAGTTTTAACCTGTCCACTGGAAAGATTCGACACTGTAAAGTTTTTAAGAAGATACCGAGCCAGACAAAACCGTGATTTAAGGTGTATTTAAGGTGTGCAAATAACTTTTTTAAGAACTTTACCTTCAAAAATCCAATTTTTTACTTACAATTGGCCACCGGTTTAAGCTGAAGCTCATTTCAGTGTGAAAAGCTCAGATTCATCAAATCATTTAACCATTTATTTTTGAACCACGGTCAGATGACGAGGCAACACCTGAGCTGGCACCCCACTCTCCAAACTCCCAGACCACGCCAACGCGAGCACATTTGAAGCCACGACAGATTTAAAGTTCACCAGCCCCCGTTGTACACGACGGTGTTTGTTGGATTCGAAGTCGCAACACTCCGGTTGCTAATCCGTTACTCTTCTAAGCGGGCCACCGCGACCCAATCTTATTAAGTGATGCATTTGGGCAAGGTAAGGTAGTTAATTAACATGTCACTCTCTCTCTCTGGAGAAACACGTCGTCCAACCGGTATACTGGTTAAGGTGTTAGCCTCTAGATAGGAAGGTTCCTGGTTCGAAACCGGGTCCGGGCATGGATGTTTGTAAACGCATGGTGTAGAGGCGGCTGGTGCACCTTAAATCTGTCGTGGCCAAAAGTCCTCACTTGGGTTGGCGTGGAAGTTTGGAGAGTGAGGTTCCAGCTCAGGTCTTGCTTCCTTATCTGACCGTGGTTCAAAATTAGGAGGTGTTGTCCTCGGATCTCTTCCTTAAGAGACTGATCCCGGACCGTCTTCAATAGCCCGTTGTGTTGCTCTAGTACGACGTTAACTAAAATTAAAATTACCTCTGGAGAAACACAACGGTTTTATTGCCGACGGTCCGGGATCATGCCCGAGAGGAAAGATCCAAGGACAACACCTCATCATCTTAAACCACTGGATGACGAGGCCAATACCTGATCCTGCACTCCACTCACCAAATCTCTACATCACACCAACGCGCGCGATGCATTCGGAAAAAACATCTAGTTCATAGCTGTTAGGTGTTTAAACGGAGCAAAGTAATATTGCTGATAAGAGTTACAGTACCCTTCAACCCTTGGGTCGTCTGACTTCAGGTTTAGTGCCACCCAAAGGGTGTTCACCGCTTGTGGATTGCGTAATAAACCTCAATCTGAGTCTCACCTGAGAAAAAGTTACTTCCTCATTGGATGATCCCAATCTCTTTATATTAAGAATCCTCCTGTTCATATCCATAAATCCCATTCATCTTCGATAAGTATCCCTGTTGAGAGAACTTACTTTTCACTTTTACGAGATTCGGAATCTTAACTGAGCTACTGATCTAAAATCAACGTTTTACTGACGAATAAGAACTACCAACTACTCAGTTGGCAGGGTTGTGTTGGGGTGGAATGAAATTTTTTCTGGCATCTTTTTCTACACGTGCCCCAAAGCCCCTTTATTTTCTTCAGATTAGTATCGGATCTTTCCCTTCGGGGGTTGATCACCGTAAACCCGTTGTGTTGCTCCAGTGCGACGTAAATTAAAAGACCTACCTACCTTCAGATTTGTGTTGCCCATAAGATTCCCATAGTGTTCTCAGGAGGGCGATAGCCCCCATTTCAAGAAATTATGTTGTGAGGTATCTAACCCTTTGCCTCTCAGACGCAGGTTCGTTTCCTCCATTGGTGTACAAACAAACACGTTGTTTATTTTCAGGTTTTGGGTTTCAATGACATGCGGATGCCTTTTTGTTGCATTGTTTTCAACCCTCCTGGTGGTTGTCTCTACGAGGTGTATCGTTATTATCAAAACTGACCAGATCTTGATGGAGGAGATATCTCAGAAAAAACTGACTTTGTCTTTATCTCGTCGTCATGAAAAAAAACGCAGATATCTCGTCATAAAAAATTGGAAAAAAAAATGCAGATATTAATCAGGTTTTAATGGACAAGCTATCTCGTCATTAGGAAAATAAACCAGACCTCGATTGTCGCGATACCTCGTTATCAGAAAAAACTGGTCAGAACTTGATCATGTCGTCATAAAAAAAATCGCCAATATCTTGATGACATATGTCGTCATTGGGAAAATCATTCCGATCTTGATTGGACGAGATACCGCGTCATTAGAAAAAGACTGACCAGGTATTGATAATGTCGTCATAAAAATATCGGCAATATCTTGATGATATATGTCGTCATTGTGAAAATTAGTCCGATCTTGATTGGACGAGATACCTCGTCATTAGAAAAAGACTAACCAGGTATTGATAATGTCGTCATAAAAATATCGGCAATATCTTGATGACATATGTCGTCATTGGCAAAATTAGTCCGATCTTGATTGGACGAGATACCTCGTCATTAGAAAAAGAGATACCTCGTCATTAGACCAGATCTTGATCATGTCGTCATAAACAAATCGGCAATATCTTGATGAGGTGTGTCGTCATTAGGAAAATTAGTCAGATCTCAATTGGACGAGTTACCTTGTCATTAGAAAAAGACTGACCAGATTTTGATCATGTCGTCATAAAAATATCGGCAATATCTTGATGACATATGTCGTCATTGGGAAAATTATTCCGATCTTGATTGGACGAGATACCTTGTCATTAGAAAAAGACTGACCAGGTATTGATAATGTAGTCATAAAAATATCGGGAATATCTTGACGACATATGTCGTCATTGGGAAAATTATTCCGATCTTGATTGGACGAGATACCGCGTCATTAGAAAAAGACTGACCCGGTATTGATAATGTCGTCATAAAAATATCGGCAATATCTTGATGAGATATGTCGTCATTGGGAAAATTAGCCCGATCTTGATTGGACGAGATACCTCATCATTAGAAAAAGACTGACCAGGTATTGATCATGTCGTCATAAACAAATCGGCAATATCTTGATGAGGTGTGTCGTCATTAGGAAAATTAGTCAGATCTCAATTGGACGAGTTACCTTGTCACTAGAAAAAGACTGACCAGGTATTGATAATGTCGTCATAAAAATATCGGCAATATCTTGATGACATATGTCGTCACTGGGAAAATTAATCCGATCTTGATTGGACGAGATATCTCGTCATTAGAAAAAGACTGACCAGGTATTGATAATGTCGTCATAAAAATATCGGCAATATCTTGATGACATATGTCGTCATTAGCAAAATTAGTCCGATCTAGATTGGACGAGATGCCTCGTCATTAGAAAAAGACTGACCAGATCTCGATCATGTCGTCATAAAAAAATCGGTTATATCTTGATGATGAGATGTGTCGTCATTATGAAAATTAGTCAGATCTCCCGATTGGACGAGATACCTCGTCATTAGAAAAAGACTGACCAGATCTGGATTCCTTCGTCATAAGAAATCTGAAATATCTTGATGGACAGATACCTCGTCGTAACACAGGATTAGACTCTATGACTTTTCGACCGGTTATGGGAAGACCGATAACGGAGATCACAAGATCAGATCGTTTCAAGCAACCCCCAAGTGAACAAACAAGATTCCGTTACTCTAAGCATCTAACGGTTCTCGCATGAGAAACGAACTCACCTAAGTACGCGTCGCAGAAAATTTTCACTTTCCGCTGTCACGCCACCAACCTTGTGTGACGACGAGCCGAGTAGCGGGACTCAATGACGGTCAACGACCCCATGCTAGGACATAGCTGCCAGCCATCCGTGAACAGAGTTCTGTGTCAAAGGTGGGCTTGCACAGTCACGCAAGTTGCGGACCTATTGTTAGAAAGTGAAATAAAGCTGAGCAGGTTTTCACTGCAAAACAGTACTTCAAGAGCGAAAGGCTTAACCAAGCAGAACTCGTAATCGCAGACATCTTCAACAAAGGATTTCGGCAGTAGGAGACCGATCACAATAAGCATGAATCATTACGGTGGCTTATAGGGATTAATTTGGTATGTCCTGTCTCTGAGAAAAGCACTGCTGACCGAGATGTTTCACTAGCCGAGTTTACGCTTTGTAGGATGAAAAGCGAGTTCGATAGGTTACTGAATCATTCTTTCGTTGTGAAAAAGGGACTTATGGCTTCGCCTATTTAAAGAACGTAGCGAACAATGCGAAAAGGGACTATGAGAGACTTTTGGCTAGATTTTTTTCTGCAACTTTGCGCCTTTTCTTGCAAATTTCTATTAAGATGCTTTTGATTAAACATGAAAAAAATATTTTTTTTATGTGCATTTTATTCCATTTACCCACTGAAACGGTAAGAATCGTGATGAAATATATCAGTACGTAAAATCACAGAAGAACAATAAATGTTATACGTTTTTAGAATTTGTCTAATAATTTAGCTTTATTCAGTAAGTAGGATTTTTTTATATTTCTAATGGCAAGGCAGTACAATTGCATAGACAAATACAATACAGTACAAAGTACAGAGTTGACCGAGGTCATTTTAGCCTTATACAAGGCCAGAATGGATGGTCACTTGTGAAGGGGCACCCAGTGGGTGGATCATCATTGTCCCTAACAAAGGACAGCACAATTTACATCCATGCCCTAACCCCGGATTCGAACCAGGAACCTTCCGATCCAGAGGCCAACACCTTGACCACTAGACCGGTTGGTCGGCTCAGTAAGTAGCATGAAACTGCAGATATTTAGATTCTTTCCTAACTCTGAGTTTACGCAGTGTAATTTCCGCATTTCCTTTCAGTGTAATTTACGAAATAAAAATAACTTCAGTAACGAAAGTAAAAAGTCTAAGTAAAATCAACATCCCTTTTATAATTTCTATTAAGATGTTTATAAAATTGATGCTTTGATATTTAAGATTAAATCTTTTTTACATTTTATCTTATTTCAGTTTCTTTATGAGTTCTTTGAATTTACGCGATGTGTATCTTTCAGTGTAATTTAAGAAATTAAAAATATTTAACTAAAGAAATATTGATGAAAGAAATTTTATGTAAAAACAGCAACCTTGCACTTTTTATAATTTTCTATCACGATGTTTATAAATGATTCTTTGATATTCAAGAGTAAATCTGAAACTGTTTCATGCGCACACATTTTAAGGCCATTCAACCGCTGATATGATAAGCAACACATCGGATTATAGGATAAATCCCAAAAGGAAAGACCCGAGGAGATTAAAGGATCTGAGGATCTAATTGAAAAGCAAAATCAGATTCATGACAAATATTGAAGGTAATGTTACGCGATTTTTAAAATCATATTGACAGACACAGTAGTTTTAAGAGTGAAAAGTAAATGAGAGAGAGAGAGAGAGAGAAATTAAATTTCTTCCACAATATAGCATGTGTCAAAATACAGGGTTATTCAAAATGAATCATTCGATTTCAAAATTCCATATTTTCAAAAATAAACGACACAGAATGAAAAGTAATACCCGAGTACAAAGGAAAAATATGGAAGTTTAATATTGTGAAGCTTTTTTGCGGAAAAAACAGTCACTGGCATCGTGAGAGCTGTATTAAGATCACAGGTGTACTTTCGTATGCGTGGTTATCAACTATTACTTCTCTGGACTGTTTCTTGCTGCTTTTAGACTCTGTGCGTAGGCTGAAGCATCGAAGAGTGAAGCCGCGTGACGAATAGAAGTGATGTCTGTTACCACAGGAACAGTTCTTTGAAGCGATTGGCATCGGAACGCAATTTAAACTGTTCATCATGAACCACCCATCGAAGAGCGCGCCAACCGTTGTGAGTGCCATATGTATTTGTCAGAAGCGACACCAGACTTTATTTTTTAAGTGATCGGTTCATAATCACTTCGGTTCATACTCACAGTGACCAATTTAGCAAGAAGAGTGAAAGACAGTGCAACTTTAAAAACCAAAATAACTTCATAGGGGAGATAGTTACACCTCATATTTTCTATTGCATTATAGTGCAACTTTGAAAACCAAAATAACTTCATAGGGGAAATAGTTACACCTCATATTTTCTATTGCATTATAGTGCAACTTTAAAAACCAAAATATCTTCATAGGGGAGATAGTTACACCTCATATTTTCTATTGCATTATAGTGCAACTTTAAAAACCAAAATAACTTCATAGGGGAAATAGTTACACCTCATATTTTCTATTGCACTATAGTGCAACTTTAAAAACCAAAATAACTTCATAGGGGAAATAGTTACACCTCATATTTTCTATTGCATTATAGTGCAACTTTAAAAACCAAAATAACTTCATAGGGGAGATAGTTACACCTCATATTTTCTACTGCATTACAGTGCAACTTTAAAAACCAAAATATATTCATAGGGGAGATAGTTACACCTCTTATTTTCTATTGCATTATAGTGCAACTTTAAAAACCAAAATAACTTCATAGGGGAAATAGTTTCACCTCAGATTTTCTATTCCATTATAGTGCAACTTTAGAAACCAAAATAACTTCATAGGGGAGATAGTTACACCTCATATTTTCTGTTGCATTATAGTGCAACTTTAAAAACCAAAATAACTTCATAGGGGAGATAGTTACACCTCATATTTTCTTTTGCATTATAAGTTAATTTTTGAGGGGTGGCTAAATTCACCACAATGGTACTAACTGTTCCATTATTTCCAGGTATTTAGTCTAGCTTGAAACGTACTCATTTAGAACTAGAAGCAAACCAGCTGTTTATCGCTAGTTCAACAAACAATACATCAGTTCCATTTGTCCAGTAATTTTTTGCTACGCTGCGAGGCGAGACGAAGCTTTCTTTTGAGCATTGATCAACGAACTAAAAGAGACTGCTCTTGAGACTAGGTTACAAAAGTCCCGAACTTATTAGTGTCACCAACGAAAAACAATAGAGACAGCAGTTGAACGCACGGAGGTTTTTTTCTAGATGTTCCTAAATTTGTACCATTCAGATACATTTCGCCCTCTCTCTCTCCTTTTAGAATACTTATTTTTACTTTAGTAATTGCCCCTAGGAATGTAAAAAGTAGTTACATCCTACGAAATTATGTCGCTTGTAACGAGCAGGAATAGTGACATCTTTTTTCAATGAAACCAGCAGCTAGTGGCTAGGATTTTATATGGGCAAAGTTAGAAATGAAAATTTCATCCCATTTGATCATCGTGACCTTATTAGAATTTTAATTATCTGAGGGAGTCACATGTATGGATATTCGTTCCGAAACCTGCAGTCTTTCATTTATGACTTTTAAACAGTTTTGACTTTATTGGCCAATAGAATCTTTCATGGGATTCTCTCTCTTTCTGTATTTTAAAAGTATTTAATTTTACTGAAGTAACTGTATCGAAAAGAGTAAAACATGTTACATATTACGAAATTAATATCACTTGTAAAGAGCTTTGATAGTAAGTGATATCACTATATCACTTACTTCACTGAAACCAGCAAGTAGTAGTCAGGATTTCATTTCGGGTGTGAGCAAAGTGATAAATGAAAATTAATTTATGTCAATCGACGATATGGACCGTATTAGAATATCAACTCGTTCACTCTCTCTGTCTTTTTAGAGTAGTTATTTTTACTAAATTAACTGTATCGAGAAGAGTAAAAATATTATATACTTGCAAAATACCCGACCTTACTCGGTTTGAATTGGTTTACTCTAGATTGAAGAGATGATGAAAATATATAATGACTTACGTTTTTCGTAGAATAAAATAATATTTTAACACCTTTCACCATCTTTATAATTTCTACCACTTACGTAGGATACAAATCCTCCACATGCATATTCATTCATGTACATAATACATTTCACATGCATCGCACCCTTGCTGTATGACAAAGCTACAAAATGACGAAAGGTGACATTAAGGTTACTACTACAAAAGACGATTTTAAGGGAAATTTGGAATTTCCTTAAGTTTTTTTTATGTTCAACTCAATTTATAAAAACGATGATTTACGGCAAGGGCTCTCGCACTCGTAATCAACAAAACAATACTTTTTTACTTGTGGCACTCTTGCATCTGGCATGCGACATTGTGGAATTTCGCAATCTTCTGTCACGATGGCAAAGAATTCTTTAATGTTTGAAAAGTTCTAGTTCGGATTTTTTTAAACATTATTATTCTTTCAATAACGGCATTATTCTTTCAATAATGGCATAATTACACTTACAATTTGCTTTAGTCTGACTTAGCTGCCACTTTAAGTCGAATACTTTGTGGTGGTGTTGCGTGTGATGAAAAAGAAACACAATTTATTAAAATTAAAAAAATTAAAAATAGAAAGCAGCGAAATAAAACAAAACAAAAAAAGATGTCCGGAAAAAATTGTTTTAAAGATATTAATTTGTGATTCCTTTTTATCTCTTGATTTTGCAGTTGCCACAGCTTGCAACTAAAAAGTGCACAAAATTTAGAAATGCGAAATTAATTCAGAACGAAAGAAACATGAATTTCCGTTTTATTCCCTTTCGCTGAAAAATATCATCTTGTCCCAAATATTCGGGAAACGTTTACATTGCTCAAAGAACAAAAATAAAACTCGAAATAAATAAAGTATCAGAGCTAAAATTCCGTTAAAAATTAAAAAAAAAAAAGTAATTGGTTTTTCATCAGTACTGGTAAAGCAAATCAAAGTAATCGTAATACTCAATGAACATTCCAACTTTTCCAAAACTACCAAATTATGATTGATTTAAGTATACTTACTCAGTTGTTTTTAGCATGAAACTCATCTAAATATAACAATAAATTAATGTTTAATATTGCATTCCCTAAACTAATAGATAATGTATAAAACAAAACACATTGCAATCAAATATCTGGAATAAAATTTATGTGATGTCTGCACAAACACACAAACACAAAATCGAACATAGAACATTTAGACAGACAGGCAGACTTTCGCAACCAAGTTCACTCACTAAATGAAGATAAGTACTCACTGTATGCAAATTTCCATGAAAATATATTAAAGCGTGTGAACGTGTATAGGGCACATACATACATACATACATACATACATACATACATACATACATACATACATACATACATACATACATACATACATACAGACAGACAGACAGACAGACAGACAGACAGACAGACAGACAGACAGACAGACAGACACCAAACGGATTTGGCATAAGAAGGATCCAAAACGGATAGAAAACTTGAAATGGGGCGAAAATATTCAATGTACAAACAAACACTCCATTCTTATTTATATAGATTACAAAAGTAATAACACTAGTAAAGAGGTTTTATATTCTAAGTGGCATCACTTACTTTACTGAAATCCGTAACTAGTAGCCAGGATATAATTTCGGCTGTGAGGAAAGTTATAAATGAAATTTAATTCTGCCAATTGACGATATGGACCGTATTAGAATTTCAACTTTCTTTCGCTTTCTCTCTCTTTCACTCTCTCTGTCTTTTTAGAGTAGTTATTTTTACTAAAGTAACTGTGTCGAGAAGAGCAAAAAATATTATATAATACGAAAGTAATACCACTAGTAAAGAGGTTTTATATTGTAAGTGGCATCACTTACTTTACTGAAACCAGTAACTAGCAGCCAGGATATAATTTCGGCTGTGAGGAAAGTTATAAATGAAAATTAATTTCTGCCAATTGACGATATGGGACACTATTAGAATTTTAACTCTCTTTTTTGCTTTCCCTCTCTTTCACTCTCTCTCTGTCTTTTTAGAGTTGTTATTTTTACTAAAGTAACTGTGTCGAGAAGAGCAAAAAATATTATGTATTGCGAAATTAATGTCACTAGTAAAGAGCTTCAATAGTAAGTGACATCACTTATTTTACTGAAACCAGCAACAAGTAACCAGGATTTCAGTTTGGGTGTGAGCAAAGTTAGAAATGAAAATTAATTTCTGACAATTGACGATCTGGACCGTATTAGAATTTCAACTCTCTCTCTCTTTCTTTCACCCTACCTTTTTAGAGTAGTTATTTTTACTTAAATAACTGTATCGAGAAGAGCAAAAAAAAAATATTACATTTTACGAAATTAAATTCAACTCTCTCTTTCTCTCTCTGTCTGTCTTTGAACAGTAGTTTTTTTACTTAAATAACTGTATCAGAGAAGCTTACCTCAAGTAACAAAGTGAAGAAAACACGATGTTAAATTATGAGGAAGACATTGAGTTTCTGCTTTCCGCAATTTCGAATTGTGATTTTTGTGAAAATCTCTTTGTACTTTAATTCAAAGGCTTTAATAATAATTGATATATCCCGAATGCAAGGCTAAGACTATTTATTCTGTATAAAATATAGAAGCTTTTGCTTTCTTCTTTTGCATTGATTACCCAATATGCATTATTCTGTGTCCTCTGAAAATGCATTGTCATATACGACATTGTATATCACACCCTAAGACTTGTGAGTTACACTTTAACATAGCCATACTTATTTAAGTTTCGACTGCACTGAAAGAATGAAAACAAAGGCGAAATAAAACATAAACATTGACCTTGTGGAATGTGGGTTACTCGTCTGGTTATTAGTGATGCGACATCGACAGCAAAACATCGAGGTTCAAAATTAAAACATCGAGGTTGATAATACATCGCCCCAAAAACATCGATGTTTTTAAAACTAAGTGTATTTAAACTTTTTTCCCCCATTTCTTAAAACTGGTGTAGCAACTAGTGATGCTAAATCAACAGCAAAACATCGATGTTTTTAAAATTCAGTGTATTTAAACTTTTTCCCCCATTTCTTAAAACTGTCTTAGCACCGAGTGATGCGCCTTCGACAGTAAAACATCGATGTTGATAGTGCATCGCCCCCAAACCATCGATGTTTTTAAAATTCAGGGCATTTAAACTTTTTTCCCCATTTCTTAAAACTGGTTTAACAACTAGTGAAGCGACATCGGCTCCAATACATCGATGTTTTTTATAAAACATCTATTTTTTGAAAACATCGACGTCGATGTCGCATCCCTACTTTTCAGACCCTTCACCCTTGGCCACTTTGGTCTAAAGTATGTTCAATTTGCTGATTATAAAAATTATGCTAATTGGTTATTTTTAAAATTTTTATAACGATACTTTCTTCATTTAAAAATAAAACACCGACAACGTAAAAACATCGACTAGTATAAACATCGATGTTACAAAAACATCGACTCCAATAGATCGATGTTAAAAACCTCGATGTTTTGAAAACATCGACGTCGATGTCGCATCCCTACTTTTCAGACCCTTCACCCTTGGTCACTTTTGTCTAAAAGTATGTTCACTTTGATGGTTATGAAAATTATGCTAATTGGTTATTTTTAAAATTTTTATAACGGTACTTTTTTCATTTAAAAATAAAACATCGACAATGTAAAAACATCGACAGGTATAAACATCGATGTTACCAAAACATCGGCTCCAATACATCGATGTCGCATCCCTACTGGCTATACGGATTCAAGCGCACATTTATTCTTTAACTACTCACTTATATGTATTCTGGATAGTTACACTTGTCGGGATATAGTTAAAAATTAGAGGCAGCGTAACTCCAAACTAGATTTAGAAAACAGAGAAAAACGTTGAAGAATATGATTTTCAAGAAATGCTTGTTTCATATTGAATAGTATATAGATAGCCTAATGCTGGGATGCACAGACATAAGCCCGCGGGCCGCATTCGTCCCTCCATTGATATCCCGGTGGCCCGTCACACTATGTACTATTCATCTATCATCAAGTCGCATGATAGGCAGGTAGGTATTTGATTAACGTCACACTGGAGCAACACAACTGGCTACTGGCGACTGTCCGGGATGAATCCCCCAAGATAAAGATCCAAGGAAACACTACGTAATTTTGAATCCCGGTCAGATGACGAGGTCACACCTGTGCTGGCACCACACTCTCCAACCTTCCATTCCCCACCAACGTGAGTGCATTTGAGGCCATGACAGATTTAACGCGCACCAACCCCTTTGTACATACACTCCGGTTGGTAATTCGTTACTCCTCCAACTGGGCGGGGACGAAGTGGGAGCCTATCTATTTGGTTTGGTCACCAAGTGGCTGGTTTTTTGCCGCGGTTGACCGATCGGAATAGAGTGACGGACTATCAACCCGACCGACCGTCGAATACAAAGGGGGCTGGTGCATGTTAAATCTGTCCTTGTCTCAAATATCCCCACGTTTGCATGGTGTGGAATTTTGGAGAGTGGTAAGCCAGCTCTTGTGTAGCCCTGGTAGTCTGACCATGGTTAAAAATTACGTGGTGTTGTTTTCTTGATCTTTGCCTTCGGGGTTTTTAATGAAATACTTTATGACATACTGAGGACATTTGAAGCCAAGACAGATTTAACATGTACCAGCTACCACATATACCACGATGATGGGTTGGATCGAGTTTTGAACTCCGGTTGCTAATCCGTTACTCTTCCATCCAGGCTACAGCCGGCCCAAGTTCCATGATAGGTAATTTTAAAAAACGGAGATGTGGTCAACAAAGTAGCTGTGGTGACCGGCGCGGCACATGTAATATGGACAAACTTAATGAGTTATGAATATTAACATATCGACAGATAGGAACCGCGTGAGTATTGAAAATTTAGAGCCAATTTTGTGCTTGGCTACAATAACAATAGACCCATATGATTAATAATTGTCAAATCAATGCAATGTCACACAAGATAAATTCTTTATTTACTTTTTATTTTATTTTCTCGAGATAATATAGGATAAACATCCAATAAAATAAATAGTATATGATAGATAACTTCGACTGTCCTTCCATAAGACACGTGAACTCATATGTCTCTTTGTCTTAACAAGTCAGTGCATCACTGGCGTAAGGGACAGTTTCCTAAAGTGGATGATAAGGGTAGGTTGGTATTTTATACCTCAGCTGGAACTTCACTCTCCAAACCACCACACCACGCCAACGCCAGGCGACGGCAGATTTAACGTTCACCAGCCCCCTTCGTACTCGACTGTCTTTTGTTGGATTTGAACTCGCAAACCTCCGGCTGCTAGTCCGTTACTCTTTCAACCGAGTTTACCGGAATAAGGAATCTTGGGTGGACAATTATTGGATCCTGCTGAAACAGGGGTCGTTGAGGAATTAGAGTGGTCAGAAGGATGTTCAAAATATTAGTCCCCCAAAAATGTTTTGGACAAACATTTAAACACTTAACCATACATATACTACCCTATAATAATGGACCGGTCAGCAAGATCTGATGGTATAAGGGAAAGAATACATGCTTTAATATTGGGTGGTCCTATACGAATTCGTAGCCTATTGGATAACAGCCATAATAGCGTTGCCCGTGGTGTTGGTTTGCTTCGGAAACCAAATGGAAATTCGTAGCCTATTGGAATAAATTCTCTGCTAATTCCAAAATTACCAAAAACAATAATAATTAAATTTCATTAAATTCATTTTAAAATGTTCTAGATTGAATTTAAAAATTCGCCGCGACTCTATAATTGCAAAAAATTTGGTCTACCTGTGTGCCAAATCCCATTACTGTAAGTGCCATAGATTCGTCAGGACTTTGCGTGCAAGAAACAAACAAACACTTCCTTTTATAATATTAGAGAAACGGAAGTTGGGAAGCTATTGCTGGCTTTTACCACTGGGGGAATTAGTTTTTTTTATTGTTAATATCAGAGGGCAGGTTGGTAGTTAAATGACGTCACACTGACCTAACAAACCGTGGTTTTAGCGAAGATCAGGGATCAATCCCAAAGGGAACGATCCGAGGACTTAATCGAACTTAGTAGCCTTAATATACCTGGAATATTTATTTGCATAGCCTTAACCATTTCAACGAGGCGTAAATCAAGCTTTCATTCTTTTCCCCGAAGAAGCCGACACTTCGAAAATCTATCGCTTTATATAAATTCATTTTACACGCAGCAAAATGTAGTTATTTTTAATCGTGCAAAAACCCCTCTTTGCCTCACCTCTCATCTAGAACGCTTTGAAAGAATAAAATGTCAAATGTCAGAATATTTATATACCTAAGCAACTTTAATTATATACCTAGAATATTCAAATATTTATATACCTAACCTTAACCGAGACATTTACATCGCAATTTTTTAAAGCCCTCACCCCCCCCCCCCAACAAAGCACCACACATCAAAACTTTATCGCCTTATACAAATTTTGCTCTTAGATATTAAAATGTCAAATAACAGAATATATATAAACCTAGAATATTCAAATATTTATATACCGAACCTTAAACCGAGACATTTTTATGGCACTTTTTTCTTGGCTCCCCAAAAGCACGATACATAGACAAATCTATCGCCTTATACGAATTTTGCTCCTAGACATTAAAGTATCAAATATCAGAATATATTTGTATACATACCTCAGCAACCTTACTTATATACCTAACCTTAACCGAGACATTTATATCGCACTATTTTCTTGCCCCCCTCAAAAGCACGACACATCAAAAATGTATCGTGTTATACAAATTTTCCTCTTTTACAATACAATGTCAAATAAGAGAATATTTATATACCTAGAATATTCAAATATTTGTATACCTAGAATATTTAAATACTTATATACCTAACCTTAACCGAGACATTTATATCGCAATTGTTTCTTGCCACCTCCCCCCCCCACAAAGCACAAGACATCAAAACATTTATCGCCTTATACAAATTTTGCTCTTAAATATTAAAATGTCAAATAACTGAATATTTATATACCTAGAATATTCAAATATTTATATACCTAACCTTAAACGGAGACATTTATATTGCATTTTTTTCTTGGCTCCCAAAAGCACGATACATAAAAAAAACTATCGCCTTTTACGAATTTTGTGCTAAGCTAAGTTTTAGCTTTTTGAAACATGATGAACCCTTTTATGCTTCACAACATATATAGAGCGCTCTTAGACATTAAATTGTCAAAAGACAGAATGTGTACCTTAGCAACCTTAATATACCTACCTACTTTAACCAGTCAGATAATAAAAAAATCCGTTTATACAAATGAAAGTGCTAGCAGAGGTCATAGCAAATACCAACACCTTTTCAACGCAAACATTAAATGAATTAATTAACATTCATTCTTGACCCGAAAATCAATAACCTGCGTCGAGATCAAGATGGCGAAACAGCGGCACATGTCAACTCAACAATCACAACAAATGTACATGTCCAATTAAGGCTGTAAAAGCCTAATCATCTTTTAATACTTGAATTAAGTACCGGGGAAAGTAGGACATGCCAATAGCGAGAGTTTGTGTTCGGTATAAATAAATCCCTTATCAAAGCAGCTTTCTTCCACCTAAAAAATGCAACGATAACATTGAAACTGGAGCAAGAAAAGCGTCTTTCACCGAGACATGCGTATAAAAAACGTCTGAACATTTTCTTTTTGTGGAACTTCAGTGACAGGAAGTTGTATTGCACTCCTATTTACGTCATAGTGTCAAGCAAGGAACCTCGCCTTTGAAACGTAAGATACGGAGGTTTCAATTGCAAAGCTATCGGTAATGTGTATCTGATTAATTGGTGATCTCACTCTCATTGGCATAGATGAGAAATCTCAGTCACCTAGACTTAAAATAAATTCATTTTGGTCTGAAAATAATCAGTAATGTGTGTATCTGATTAATTGGGGACTCAATCATTGACATTGAAAGCTCAGTCTCTCTATCTCTCACTAAAGAAAAAAAAAATTCATTTTGGTCTGAAATTAATCAGTAATGTATCTGATTAATTGGTGCACTCACTCATTGGCATTGATGAAAGCTCAGTCTCTCTAACTCTCTCCCTCGAGAATAAAAAAAATTCATTTTGGTTTGAAATTAATCAGTAATGTATCTGATTAATTGGTGCACTCACTCATTGGCATTGATGAAAGCTCAGTCTCTCTATCTCTCTCACTAGAGAATAAAAAAAATTCATTTTGGTTTGAAATTAATCAGTAATGTAACTGATTAATTGGTGCACTCACTCATTGGCATGGATGAAAGCTCGGTCTCTCTATCTCTCACTAGAGAAAAAAAAATTCATTTTGGTCTGAAATTAACCAGTAATGTATCTAATTAATTGGTGCACTCACTCATTGGCATTGATGAAATCTCAATCTCTCACTAGTGCGATAGTAAGATATTCATTTTGGTCTGAAATTAATCAGTAATGTATCTGATTAATTGGTGCACTCACTCATTGGCATTGATGAAAGCTCAGTCTCTCTATCTCTCTCACTAGAGAATAAAAAAAATTCATTTTGGTTTGAAATTAATCAGTAATGTAACTGATTAATTGGTGCACTCACTCATTGGCATGGATGAAAGCTCGGTCTCTCTATCTCTCACTAGAGAAAAAAAAATTCATTTTGGTCTGAAATTAACCAGTAATGTATCTAATTAATTGGTGCACTCACTCATTGGCATTGATGAAATCTCAATCTCTCTCTAGTGCGATAGTAAGATATTCATTTAGTTCTGAAATTAATCAGTAATGTATCTGATTAATGGGTGCAGACATTCATTGGCACTAATAAAATCTCAGATAACTAGAGCTAATAAAAAAATCTGAGGTGTTGACCTCGTCACTTGACCGTGGTTCAAAACTAAGAAGAGTTGTCATCGATTCTCTCCCTTCGGGATGGATCCCGGGTCGTCGCCAATAGCCCGTGGTGTTGCTCCAAGTGTGGAGCTAATTAAATTACCAACCAACAAATCATTTTAATCTGATATATATATATATATATATATATATATATATATATATATATATATATATATATATATATATATATATATATATATATATATATCAGTAGTTTCATATCATACTCCTATACGTCATGGTGTCAAGTTAGGAACATTGCCTTTGAAAAGTGATACAAAGGTTTTAATTGCAAAGTTATCAGTAATGAATCTGATGAATTGGGCTTTCACTTATTAGGACTGATGGAATCTCAAATCACCCTGAAAATAATAAGAAATTAGTTTTAGTCGTATATCTCTCGGTAGTTTCATACTCTACACCTATTTACGCCATGGTGTCAAACTAGGAAACGAAAGGCAGTTGCAAAGCTATCAGTAATGTATCTGATTAATTGAAGCTCTCATTCATTGGACTGACGAAGTCCCAGATCACAAAAAATATTACGGAATTCATTTTACTCCCATATCTCGATTGCTTCGTGCTTGATGTGATATGATAATGCGCTCAGCTTTTTTTCTTAGGACTAAAATGTACTGTCATGGATTTATAAACGGAGTTCTTGTCCTCTATTAAATTAAGGAATTGCGTTTGCGTAAAAAGTGTGAGATTAAAATGTGAAAAATACACCCCTTTCAATAGAGCTGATGTAATGCTAAAAATTTGTTGTACGTCTATCTACTCCAAAAGAAATTCCTTTCGGATGAAGCCTCAAAAATTTAATTTAAGGGTTCAATTGTTTCCGAGTGGCCTTGTTACCATAGTAATGGGGACTGCGCTTATACTGGGGCCCTGAACCCCATATAAGAATGTGTGCGTAATTGTTAATCAACTTTTTTCGAGCTCAAACTTTTTAATGCACAATCAAGCATTGACGAAGGAAATGAACTGAACTACGTTAAATAAACCTCAATTTGCAATCATGCCTTTTCTCAGAAAAAGGAGTCAACCGTTAATTAAAATCCGGGTCTCCACTTTTCCAAATCCCAAAGCCTTGAGAGAACAATTTTGCATTAATAATTCTTGAAAACAAACGTTCCGAGTCTTTATTTAAAGCGTTGTCTCATCCTTTCCTAAAACGTAATTGTTCACGGACGTCCTCCAAAACTTAATTTAAAAGAGTCCATTTTACCATGCCCTGTATCCCTCGTCACCTATTCCAGTTATATGAGGGCCCTGAAACCCCATAGAATAATTCTAGGTTCGCTATTGTCATCCAACTTTTTTGAGTCAAACTTTTTGCTATCCAATCAAGCATTGCCAAAGGAAATGAATCGAGCTGAGTTATCTAAACTTCAATTTGCAGCCATACAAGTTCTCAGGAAAAGAAGTCTGAAAAGGTCAATTAAAATCAGGGTCTCGACTTTTTCAATTCCCAGCACCTTGAGAGAAACCAATTTTGCATTTATAATTCTTGAGCTCACACGTTCCTGGTCTTTATTTAACGCGGCTTTCTCATCTGTCTCCAAAACGTAATTCTTCTCGGAAGGCCACCAATTTCAATTTAAATCTTCACGAACATTCCCACCGCTACGTGACGAATGAAATCTCATTGCATTCAGAGCAATTCGGTGCTTTTTGAAAAAATGTACAAGGTTGTCATAAATACGCAGCTTTTAAGAAAACCACACTTTGGGAGAGATTTCAAATGTATTGAGATGGAGGTGGAAAGAGGATGGATAAACTCTGTTTTTGAGTGTCCTCGAGATTTTTTATTTCCGATGAAAAGACGCCAGGGTCATAAAACATGTTTTCTTGCGCGATACAGTTGAAATTTCAAAAAACAAAAGCGCATTCCACCTAAGGTTATCGAAAATGTCTCCGAATCAAAAATGCTTCAAAAATTGTCCAGGTATGAGTTGAACTTCATAGAAAGTTGTCTCGGTGCAATTCTCTCCGGAAGATGTTGCTTGGAGTCTATTGCTGTTTTATGGTGGTTCAGTGTAATTTAGGTTCTGCGCAATGAAAGACATTGAAAAAAGTAAATTTCGACAAACAAAATTTGAGGTTTTACTGTTATTTAATTCGTAAACACGTTTTCTCGCGCGAAGCAGTGGAAATTTAAAAACCAAAATGGCATTCCACCTAAGGTTAAAAAAAAATGTCACTGGATCAAAAATGCTTCAAAAATTATCCAGGTATGAGTTGTACTTTGTAGAAAGTAGTCTTGGTGCAGTTCTCTCTGGAAGATGTAGCTTGTAGTGTATTGCTGTTTTCTTGGTGGTTCAGTGTAATTTAGGTTCTGTGCAATGTAAGATAATTTTTAAAAAGTAAATTTTGACAAACAAGGTTTAAAGACACACTGTTACTTAATTTTCATAATTAATGAATATACAAAACCACACGATGCAGTTGAAATTAAAATCCAAAAACACATTCCCCTTAGGCTATCAAAAATGTCACTGGATTAAAAATGCTTTATAAATTGTCCATGTATGAGCTGAAATTAGTAGAAAGTTGTCTTTGTGCAACTCTTTGGCAAATGTTGTTTGGAGTCTATTGCCGTTTGTCTGAGGTTCAGTGAAATTTATGTTCTATGCAATGAAAGATATTTTTTTTAAAGTAAACTTCGCAAGCAAGTTTTGGAGGTTCTCTGTTATTTAATTTTCATATGTAGTAGGCTTACGAAAACACTTAAAGCAGTTGAAATAAAAAAAACAAAAAGCACATTCCCATAACGCTATCAAAAATGTCACTGGAAAAATGCTATAAGAGTTGTCCAGCTATGAGTTGAACTATGTATAGTAGTGGAAAAAAGTATAACGTCACAAAAAAAAGATGACGTAAGACATGAAAAAATTTAACAATTGGAGGTTCCGCTCCCTGCTTGCTTACGCTCGCCAACCCCAGGGGATTGCTACGCAATCCCATTTGGTTTGCTTCGCAAACCAACACTCATTTCACAGATACCTTTTGGTTTGCTTAAACCAACAATCCTTTCGCAGAGTGAATCTCCTGGACAACGAAACTATCTGAATAATTTGTATAATCCTGATTTGACTTTCAGGTCCATGACATCACAGCAAGGGCTTCGCCCCCTGCTCGCTTACTCTCGCCGACCCCTTGGACTCCGAAACTGACCTCAACTCAAGAATAGACGTCGTGACTGCGAGTGTCCGAGAATACCTGAATTTTTGAGGATGTGGCACTATTTCTAGATTGTTTTGTAGTGCTCCAATTTTATTTCAAAACGAACTTCTAAAGAATAAAACTTTTTAAAAGAAAATTATTTGACAAATATGTTGCTGTTTTAAAGCATTCACAAGTTAGGTAATATGAGAAAAACTTATTACGTAAGACCTTGATGCGTGTAGACAGTCATATTAATTACATCCCTCCCCAGTGCTACGAGAAGTGCACCCCTATATGACTAGACTTTCATAAAAGGAAACCCAAAAACCGATTTTGGAAAGGCAAATTAATGATAACTGCCTATAGGGAGACAGGTAGTTGAATCTACATCGCACTGGAGCAACATAATGATCTATTCGTGACAGTCCGAGAACCATCTGGACGCCATATTTGCTTTAGGAATCTGTTTTTACAATTTCTAAAACCAGTACAAAAAATGACACACAAAACAGCCCATCTCTAGAGCTATCTTGTGACACATTCACAATCATCTTACCGCTTATGACACAGTTCAAAAAGCACGCTTTCAAGTTACGCCTGGCCATCCGTCAACGGATTCCTATCAAGGAAAGGTCGCGCGAATTTAGTATGTTTCCAGTTCAAGCATGCAGATACCGCTAATTTCAAGGGTCCTGATAGGACGGTGTTTGTCCGATTTCATCGGTATATTTATTTATAAGGACTCCGTGTTTACACACGGGATGGATTTAGCTCAAGCTAGGAGGAGGATGGGGACTCCACAGTTTATTATCTCACCCCGAAAAGCAACAACAGCACGATTCCAGATCAGACGTAAATGCACAACATCCATCCACACTTCAATTCTCGACTATCAAAGTTCAAACTACACGACCCCTAAAAAACGCACAAAAAAAGAAAGCTTTCAGACCACTTGAATGATCTCATTAAATCACTTAACTACTGGAAACGAGTTCATGTGGTTGGAGACGAAACAACAAGCAATACCATAGCAACGCCGGGGCAAAAAAATCCCGTTGGAGGGGGATATTTAAATAAATCTACGGACGTGACCTACGTGATATGACATGAACTTAATTTCCATATCACTAGCATCCCCCAACATACACAGGTAGAGTTGGAGCATCCTCCACGATTAAAACACATATTATTTTAGGTCATCTTGCCACAATCGGGCGTCCTCAATTTTTGTAACTTTAATCAGTTTCGTGGACGGAAACGTGATTGGGCGAGCAAAATATTTGTTTGGTAGATACACAAGTCGGGTATCGGTAGATAGTTCTGTGCCCTATCTGGGTGAATCCTGACCTACACCTCGACTTGCACTTCACCTCCAATGGCGAGGCAGGAGGAACGCGCGTTACGTAAGGTGGCTTGCTGATCGAGTTGCATAGGGGCTTCAAAGGGTGGAATAGGAGGTCACCAGTTGCACACGAGAAAACATCTTTCGCAACTGCGCCGGAAGCCCAGGGAATGTGTGATAGGACTGGGAATTAGTGACCCCTTTACTGCAAATCAACGATCATTTCTCATTCTGGGAGGGAAAGCCAGTAATGAGAGTATTAAGGGTGGAAGGACTAGATGAAAGTGTTTGCAAAAGGTAGAGTCGTGGTTAAGTTTTTAGAAAGCTTTCGGAGTTAATTTCTTATTGAAGCTTTTCTTGCGGAAAATATTTTAATTTTAACATAAGGTAAAAGTTAAAACGAACGAAAGCAAGGTTAGGAATTTTGGATGACATTTTATGACCAAAGGTGGAACCACTCATTCCAGTTTCTTACGGCTTTGTTTACAAAAATATTTTAATGTCAACAAAAACAAAATGTCAAAACGAACGAAAAACATGTTTAGGAATCGTGATAGCATTTTATGAAAAAGTGAAGCCTCTCATTCTAGTTTCTTATGGCTTTGTTTACTGAAAATATTTTAATTAAAAAGAGGTAAAAGTTAACACGAACGAAAGCAAGTTTAGGAATCAAGGTAACACTTTACCGCAAAAGGTGGAAACACTCATTCTAGTTTCTTACGACTTTCGTTTTTTTTTTTATAAATATTTTAATTTTAACAAAAAGGTAAAGTTTAAACGAATGGAAAGCAAGTTTAGGAATCGTGGATAGAATTTTATGACTAAAAGTGAAACCACTAAATCTAATTTTTTACGGCTTTGTTGACAGAAAATATTTTAATTAAAGAAAAGTTAATAATCGAATCAACAAAAAGCAATTTTCGGAATCAATGTATCTATCATTTTATGACAAACGGTGAAACCATTCATTCTAGTTTCTTATGGGCTCATTTACATAAAATATTTCAATTTTAACAAAGAGTAAAAGTTGAAACGAATGAAAAGCAACTTTTGGATAATCGTGGTAACATTTTGTGACAAAAGGAAGAATCACTCATTCTGGAAGGTAAAGCCTCTAATGAGAGTATTTAGGGTGGAAGAACTAGCTGAAAGTTTTGCAAAAAAGAGATTTGTAGGCTGAGCTTTTCGGAGAGACGGGTTAATTTCTTATGGCTTTGGTTAACAGGAAATATTTTAGTTTTAACACAAAGTAAATTAAACAAAAAACTAGTTTATATAGGAATCGTGGTAAAATTTTATGACAGAGTGAAGCCATTTATTCTAGTTTCTTCTGGCTTTGCTTACAGAAAATATATTGGTTTTAACAAAAAGTAAAAATTAAAACGAACGGAAAGCATGTTTAGAATCGAGGTGCTATTCATTCTAGTACATGGCTTTGTTTACAGAAAGTATTTAATTTTAAGAAAAATTAAAAGTTCAAACGAACAAAAACAGCAAGTATAGGAATCGTGGTAACATTTCACGACTAAAGGTGGATACACTTATTCTAGCTTCTTATGGCTTAGTTAACAGGAAACATTTGTTAACGAGTTTTTAAAACGAACGAAAAGCAAGTTTAGGGAATTGTGGCGAAAAATAGGACCTTGATGAATAGTATTTAGCATGATTCGTATAGAAGTGAAAAAAAAAAACAGACAATAAACTATAAAGTTGTCATATTATTTGATTGAATAAACTTGCAAACTTGAATTTCTCCAACAATATTTTCAAAACCAGTTTAAGATGAATCCCTCACTTTTCCACAATGAAACATAACTCTATACAAGATATATATACTATAACTCTATGCCAAAACAGTGGAAGCATGTAGAAAAAAGATAACTATGAAAAATGTGAATAAAAATGCATTTTTTTATATTAATAAACTACAACGTTGACATATTACTTGATTGATAAAATCTGTAAAAATATTTTGTTTGAATTTCTCTAACAATATCTTATAAAAAATCTTCGATGAAACCCTCATATTTCAACACTCAAATAACTCTGCACATCAGAAAACAGGTCAAACAGTAAAAACATAAAATTAAAAAAAAAAAATGCATCTTTTTCGACATTAATATGTATGTATACCTGACTGTTAAAATGTGCAAAAATGTTTTCTTTGAATTTCTCCAACAATATCTTATCAATGAGCCTTCGATGAAACCCTCATTTTCAACACTGAATTAACTCTGCACAACAGAAAACGAGTCAGTGGAAACATACAAAAAATAACTCTGAAAACAAAAAAAATGCAATTTTTATTAGACAATATAAACTATGAAGTTGCCAGATTACTTGATTGAAAAAGTTTGTAAAAAGTTTTTTTTTTCAATTCTCCGACAATATCATTGAGTCATAGAGGAATCCGTCACTTTTCCACCCTGAAAAACAACTCTAAACAATAGAAAAAGGGAAAAAAGCGGAAGCATATATGGAAAAGATAACTCTGATGTCACAAAAGGGCCTGACTTCTCTTTAAAATGTCTTGTGGTTGTAAAAGAAGGTCATGAAACTCTTCTCTCATGTTGAAGAAAAGATTAATTCACCGAGTACGGAAACAATGGATCCAAAGAGCAAAACGTTGAATAGTTAATTTCCCTCCCCTCACCCCTCATTAAGGGGAGACAGGCAAGAAAACTTCAGGTACGGAAGAGAAAGCTTTTTAATCCAGTATAGTTTCACGTGCATTTCCGTACATTTCAGACCTAAATCGCGGTCACTCACCTTCATTCACTTCAATCTTTGACACCAGATGGCGCTTCTCTGCATTGTCGATTGAGTTGTAGGTACAGCGGTTTGCACACCGTTGCTGTGGAAGGGATGTAGGATCGGACCCTTCTTTGCCATCGAAACGATTTGATTCCAAAAAAAGTAGCATAGGAAAATTGCAAAAATTTTGTAACATTAATTTCTCCTTTTTAGATGGAACGGATCCAAATTTGTTTTATATTTCCAAGGTTATATTGACTTGCGAAGACTAAAAATCCAAGATGATACATTAATTCTCAAATTATTTATTCTGTATAGTTGTATTTATACGGTATTATTAATAAATACAGGTATTGTTTTTTAATTTCATGGTGAAATAATGATTTAATCAATAAATAAAATTAATAATTCAATTTAATGAATCGATTTTATAATATATGAATATAATAAGTAGTTCCCCAAACTTGGGTATTTTCTTGGAGAGACCCGAATTTTTATAAATTCTACCATTGTCTGAAAGTAAAATTTTATTTTCTTCAATTTTTATGATAGCGTGTTTTGTTTTCTATGCTTTATCAGTCTTTTTAATCTTCCGTTATTTTTGTTTATTTTTCTTAATTATGTAATCTATATTATGATATATGGATAAAGGAAAATTATAATTTAATTGGATCTACCTGTATGACCATATGAATAAATGAAAACTATATTTTCAATAGGATCTACCTGTATGAACATTAGACTAGTTAAAATATAATTTTAACAGTATTTATCTGTATGACAGTGAAAATGAAAAATATTTTTAATAGGATCTCTGATAGTATGAATAAATAAAAATCATAATTTAAAAGAATGTATCTGCGTGACCTTATGGATAAATTAAAAATATTTTTAATACCTTCGATCTGTATAACATTATCAATGAATGAAAATTAATATATTTTTAATAGGTCTATTCGTATGAGTAAATGATATCTATAATTCAATATCATCTATCTGTATAACATTACTAATAAATGAAACTTATTATTAAATAGGATCTATCTCTATGAACGTCTGTCTGAATAAACTAAATAATTTAATAGGATCTATCTGCATTGATCTTATGGATAAATTAAAAATATTTTTAAAACCTTCGATCTGCATAACATTATCAATGAATGAAAATTATTATTTTTCAATGGGTCTATTAGTATGACCCGTATGAGTAAATTATATCTATATTTCAATAGCATCTATCTGTATGACAGTATTAATAAATGAAATTTATAATTTAATAGGATCTATCTGTATGAACATCTGTCTGAATAAACTAAATAATTTAGTAGGATCTATCTGCATAACCAGATAAATAAATATATTTTAATGGGATTTAAATGGTTTTACACAGTGTGAATAAATGAAAATTATATTTGAACTAGCAAAATACCCGACCTTACTCGGTTTGAATTCGTTTACTCTAGATTGAAGAGATAATCAAAATATATAATGACTTACGTTTTTTGTAGAGTAAAAATTTATTTTAACACCTTTCGCCATCTTTATATTTTCTACAACTTACTTTGGACGCAAATCCTACACATGCATATCCATTCATGTAATACATTTCACATACATCGCACAATTGCTGTATGACAAAGCTCAAAAAGACGAAAGGTGATACTAAGGTTACTACTATAAAAGACGATTTATAGGAAGATTTGGAATTCCCTTTCTTAAGTTGTTTTCATGTGCAACTCAATTAATTAAAATTACGATCTACGGCGAGTGCTCTCGCACTCATAGTCAACAAAACAATATTTTTTTACCTGTGGCACTCTTGCCTCCGGTATGCGACATTGTGAAATTTTGCAATCTTCTCCTGTCATTACTACAACGAATTTTTTAATGTTGGAAAAAGTTCTAGTTTGGATTTTTAAACATTATTATTATTTCAATAACGACATTATTCTTTAAATAACGGCATTATTCTTTAAATAACGGCATTATTCTTTAAATAATGGCATTATTCTTTAAATAACGGCATTATTCTTTAAATAACGGCATAACTACACTTAAAATTTACTGAAAATTTATACTGACTTACCTAATATTTTCAAGTCTAATACTTTGTGGTGCTGTTGGGTGTGATGAGAAGGAAAACACATTTATTAAAATAATAAATATTTAAAACAGGAAACAGCAACGTAAAACAAAATAAAAGATGTCGTAAAAAATTGTTCCAAAGATATTAATTTGTGAATCAATTTTATCTCTTGATCTCGCACAGTTGCCACAACTTACAACTAAAAGTGTACAAAATTTAGAAATGTGAAATTAATTCAGAGCGAAAGAATCAGAAAAAATATCTCTGCTCGCGCGATCTTGTTCATTCTCGTTTCATTGAAAAATATCGTCTGTCCCAAATTTTCGGAAATCGTTTTCATTGCGCAAAGAATAAAAATAAGACTCGAAATAAATGACGTATCAGAAATGAAATTCCATATAAAAAATAAAAAAAAATTTTGAAGAATAATTACTTTTTTAGCAGTACTGGTAAATCAATCGAATTAATCGTAGTATTCAATAAACATTCCAATTTTTCCAAAACTACCAAATTATGGTTGATTTAAGTATACTTACTCAGATGTTTTAGCATGAAACTCGTCTAAATATAACAATAAAGAAATGTTTAATATTGCATTCACTAAATTATTAGATAATGTATAAAATAAAATACAATGCAATCAAATATCTCGAATACAATTCATGTGATGTCTACACAAACACACAAACACAAAATCGAGCATAGAATAGAAAGACGGACAGACAGACTTTCGCAACCAATTCCACTCATTAAATCAAGATAAGTACTCTCTGTATGCAAATTTCCATGAAAATATCTTAAACCGCGTGGACGTGTATAGGGCACAACATACAGACAGACAGACAGACAGACAGACAGACAGACACCAAACGAGAAAAAGGCGGATTCGGCATCAGAAGGGTCCAAAACGGATAGAAAACTTGAAATGAGTCGAAAATATTGAATGTACAAACAAACACTCCATTCTTATTTATATAGACTAGCAAAATACCCGACCTTACTCGGTTTGAATTGGTTTACTCTAAATTGAAAAGATGATCAAAGTATATAATGACTTACGTTTTTTGTAGAATAAAAATTTATTTGAACACCTTTCGCCATCTTTATAATTTCTACAACTTACTTTGGTCAGAAATCCTACACATGCATATATATTCATGTAATACATTTCACATACATCGCACACTTGCTGTATGACAAAGCTACAAAATAACGAAAGGTGACACTAAGGTTACTACTATAAAAGACGATTTATAGGAAGATTTGGAATTCCCTTTCTTAAGTTATTTTCATGTTCAACTCAATTAAATAAAATTACGATTTACGGCAAGTGCTCTCGCACTCATAGTCAACAAAACAATATTTTTTTACTTGTGGCACTCTTGCATTCGGTATGCGACATAGTGAAATTTTGCAATCTTCTCCTGTCATTATTACAACTAATTTTTTAATGTTTGAAAAGTTCTAGTTCGGATTTTTAAACATTATTATTCGTTCAATAACGGCATTATTCTTTCAATAACGGTATTATTCTTTCAATAATGGTATTATTCTTTCAATAGCGGTATTATTCTTTCAATAACGGCATTATTCTTTCAATAACGTATTATTCTTTAAATAACGGCATTATTCTTTCAATAATGGCATAACTACACTTAAAATTTGCTGAAAATTTATTCTGACTTGCATGCCATTTTTAAGTCGAATACTTTGTGGTGCTGTTGCGTGTGATGAGAAGGAAAACACATTTATTAAAATAATAAATAGTTAAAACAGAAAACAGCGAAAAAAACAAAATAAAAGATGTCAGAAAAAATTGTCCTAAAGATATTAATTTGTGATTCATTTTTATCTCTTGATCTCGCACAGTTGCCACAACTTACAACTAAAATTACACAAAATTTAGAAATGTGAAATTAATTCAGAGCGAAAGAAACAGAAAAAATATCACTGCTCGTGCGATCTTGTTCATTCTCGTTTCGTTGAAAAATATCGTCTGCCCCAAAAATTCGGAAATCGTTTGCATTGCACAAAGAACAAAAACAAGACTCGAAATAAATAAAGTATCAGAGCTGAAATTCCATTTAAAAAATTATTTTTTGAAAAATAATTACTTTTTCAGCAGTACTGGTAAAGCAATCGAAGTAATCGTAATATTCAATAGACATTCCAATTTTTCCAAAACTACCAAATTATGGTTGATTTAAGTATACTTACTCAGATGTTTTAGCTTGAAACTCATCTAAATATAACAATAAAGAAATGTTTAATATTGCATTCACTAAATTATTAGATAATGTATAAAATAAAATACAATGCAATCAAATATCTGGAATACAATTCATGTGATGCTTACACAAACACACAAACACAAAATAGAGCATAGAACAGAAAGACGGACAGACAGACTTTCGCAACCAATTCCACTCACTAAATGAAGATAAGTACTCACTGTATGCAAATTTTCATGGAAATATCTCAAACCGCGTGGGCGTGTATAGGGCACAACATACAGACAGACAGACAGACAGACACCAAACGAGAAAAAGGCGGATTCGGCATCAGAAGGGTCCAAAACGGATAGAAAACTTGAAATGGGTCGAAAATATTGAATGTACAAACAAACACTCCATTCTTATTTATATAGACTAAATATAACAATAAAGAAATGTTTAATATTGCATTCACTAAATTATTAGATAATGTATAAAATAAAATACAATGCAATCAAATATCTGGAATACAATTCATGTGATGCTTACACAAACACACAAACACAAAATAGAGCATAGAACAGAAAGACGGACAGACAGACTTTCGCAACCAATTCCACTCACTAAATGAAGATAAGTACTCACTGTATGCAAATTTTCATGGAAATATCTCAAACCGCGTGGGCGTGTATAGGGCACAACATACAGACAGACAGACAGACAGACAGACAGACAGACAGACACCAAACGAGAAAAAGGCGGATTCGGCATCAGAAGGGTCCAAAACGGATAGAAAACTTGAAATGGGTCGAAAATATTGAATGTACAAACAAACACTCCATTCTTATTTATATAGATAGGATCTGTCTGTATGGAAATTTAAATAAATAAGCGGTATAATTTACAGGAAGGAACACAAAAAATGACCCCCCCCCACCCCCGCAAGGAGGTGGGTCTGCTGTTGGGTCTCCGACAGGAGAGGTCTGACCTCCCAAATTTATCATGGAACATTTGTGGTTGGATCTTAAAATTTACAAAAATCTTTAATTGCAGTTTTTCTTTTTTTTTATTAATTACTTTTTAAATTATCTATTCAAGATTTTAATATGAGTTTTTTTAGTATTTATTTTAAGCGATGCGATTGTAAATGTTTTTTTTAGTGATTGGGAAGTTGTGAACATTTGAAAATGTTTGTGCGCTTTCTTTATCTATGCAAGTACTTGGTGATAGTTTCCAATAAATATTTATAATTGTTTTTAATTTAATGGAGCAATATGGGGGGGGGGGAAAGAATAAGAACCCGGATGGAAAGAATAAATGTGGTGGAAAAGCATGTTTCCCTGAAATGCGTTTATTGATTGGAGAAATTACAAATTTCGAAAATTTTATGATATACTCTGGAAGATTAACCAATAAATCTGAATCTTGGTAGAAAAAGGCCCAATGTCCAAATTTACAGATTTTTAGTTCTATCCACAAATTATTTCCAAGATAATAAGAGTTATGAGAGAAAAGTACATCTACTCTGTTAATAGAATATGAGAGGTACAGTTTCTTTAGAACTTTTTGGTGGCATCGCTTTTGGCTCAAATTTTTATGTCGCCAAGGAAGAATTTATAAGAAAGAACACAGTTTTAGGCTAAGCGGAATAAAATTAATTGTTTTTTTAAATAGAAAATTCTACACAACTGATGATTATTACTACTACTAGATTTGTTTTTACTTTGATGAAAAATCTTCTCTTTCTGAAATATTGTTAGAGAAGTTTGTCCAAGTCAAAAAATGTATTAGTTTTCGTCCAATGAAACCAGATTTTTTTAGTATGAATGTTACAAAACAACACAATTATTTTAGTAAACTTGAGCTTTTTAGATACGGTAAAATAAAAAAAGATAATGTTTTACAAAAATTAATACGAGACTAAAATAAACATGAGGTTGCCATGACATATATTCATAATAAAAAAGGGCTGCATGTTTACAAAAAAAAAAAAAAAAACCTGGACGAAAGCGTTGATACAAAAATATCTTAAAATCAAAGCGGTACCATATGAAAGTATCAAAATATTGAAAAGTATTTTTGGTACTTTGTACTAAAACTATTAATAGTAATTTCTAAATGAACTGTTATCCAAAGCTTTCAAAATAGACATTGCCTCTTTTTTAACCAAGCTACAGAAATTATCATTGATATATTTAAACTTATATACTGTATGAAAATTCAGAGATAAATAATTTCCATACTTTTTGAATATAAGCTTCATTTCAACATGTTGGAAAGTTTATGATTTCAACTCGAATGTTGTTATAAAACCATCATTCTTTCTCTGCAATCCTATTTGTAATTTTTGTATCAAAGAAATGCATTTTTGTATTTAGTGCATTAGAAAAACAACAGATGGCAGCACGAAAACAGAAATTGGGACTTATTCATGTGATATTAAAAATTTAATTAAATAAGGATAAAAATGATCCGGATTGTTTTTATTTTAATTTAAAAAAAACTTTATCAATAAAAACAAATGAATGAAAAAAATTAGGAAATATACAAAGATAAATTGTTATTCGCTACATTTTAAAGATTAAAATATACTAATATTACCTTTCACATAAGGACATCATGAGGGTTGAAATTATAAAAATTCTATACAGGTATTTCCAAAACAATCCAAAAAATTAAGAAATCATGAATGAGATCTGGGTTTTAGGTGAAAAACTGTCTCCAAAAATCGTGTTTATCAAAATCATAAGGACTTTAAAATCTTGAAATTTTTATTTACAACTCTTTAACATTCAATGGACAAAACTTTGAGTTTCGTATTACATTATTTCGTATTATCGTACTTCCTAAATACGCATTAGAATTAAAAGTTTTGTGTTCTGCCTCACCTTTCATTCTAAAGGATTCCTTATATCTCTTATTATGACTTGAGAGAGAAATAATGTCATGAGAAAAATTCAAAGTATCCAAATGTTAGATAAGAAATGCGTAACTTATGAAATTTCTTCAAGATTATCTTTAAAAGTATATTTTTTTCATAATGCACAAAGAAAAACTCATTTGATTGTATTTAAACTATGGTTTAGATAGAAAAATTTTACAATAATGATTACAAACTAATGTAAGTGCAGTACGAATAGAAAGTATTAAAATAAATTTTCAACATATATACTCTTTTAAGTTATTTTTATTTTTCATCTTCCTTTTATAAAAATGCCGAAAACATTAATTTTTTTATTACAACACAGCATTGCAAATCGTTTATAAATAAAGCTAAGAATATAGGAGCAATTATTTGAAACGTGGGACATGTAAGTGAAAAAAATTTAGAAAATGAACTCAAATTTCACTGAGTTGTTTTTCAGATAGTTTAAAGTTTTTAAACTTGAATTTGGATCAAGATTTTTGAATTGCATCCAAAGCATGTTCTTTTGAATGAAATCTTATAAATAAGATTCCACATAATGTTTGCTTATACACACTCTACTAGCCACTCCGTGGCTAGCCCGGCGTTGCCCGTGCCCGTGGTATTGATTTGCTCCGTAAACCAACACCACAGGCAACGCCGTGATGTAAGGTATTAATCTGATGTAAAATTTTCCGCAGATTTAAAATCCGTTGAAGATATATTCAATTAAAAAATTATTGTTTAAAAAAATCATATTATTAGGTATTAGTCTAAACTGAAATTTTCCACAGATTTCAAATCCGTTGAAATTTTTACTCTATCTCTAATGGTCTTGAAGATAGAAAAAAGAGAACTGACTCTAGTTAAATGATTTATCGTTTGACTGGAAAATCATTCCTCAGAACAAAATCAAAACGGAAACGAATAAAGTAATTTTATCCGAGTTCTGTCGGATGAAAAATCTTAGCATGGTTCCAAGGCCTGACTGCAAGGTCACGTGGGTAGAAAAAGTCCTCCACATCTGAAAAAGCGATTGAGAATAAAACTATTAAATTCATTTAAAAATTTTCTAGATTGAATTTTAAAATTCGCCGCTACCCAAAAATTGCAAATAATTCGGACTACCTGTGTGCTAAATCTCATTGCTGTAAGTGCCATAGAATCGCCAGGATTTTGCGGCCCACAAACAGACAAACAAACAAAAAAACAAACACTTCCTTTTACAATAATAGAGATAACCAAAAAAATCGACGCACCAAGAAGATGCAGAATTACAGTGGTGCCGGGTTCGATTAACTCGGAACGGAGTTGACTGTGGACGTATTGTCTTTAGTGACGAGTCTCGTTTCCAACTGTGTCCTGACGACAACCGCATGTGACGCATGTCCTGCGACAACCATGCTGCCACGGACGTCTGGAGACGTCCAGGGTACAGTGGGGATCCTGCCCTTAGTATTGCACTCACACATGCGCACAACAGGGCGTTATGGTCTGAGGATTCACCTTGAAAATTCTCTGAACGGCCTGGAGTTCCAATTCTTTGCGGACCTTCAAATAGCACCTCGACAACTTCTTTACAAATAAGCCAAATGATTTTAAAAAAAAGGCATTTTCTAGCTGCCAGATAGATGGCAAAAAGTCATAGAACAAAATTGTGCTTATGTGATTTAATAAAATTCTTTTATGATTTTGTACTGCTTCGTTGAAATTTATCTTAAAAAACACGCAGAACTTTCCGGATGACCCAATATGTCCACTTGTATGCACAATGTTGAAATTTTTTGAGCCGCGGTAGCTCAGTCAGTAGAGCGTCGGGCTCGCATCAGAAGGGTTGTGGGTTCTGTCCTCGGCGGAGCCTACAATTTTGATGATTGCGAGATCGGCGCTTCGACCTGGCTAAAGACCGTCGTGTTCACTAATGGTGACTGGGGCACGTTAAATAGGTCGTGGTCACAATGTCCCCCATGTTCCCATACCAAATCAATACCTCTGGGGGTACCTGATCAGGGGGTTATCGGCCTCTGATTGGGATCTAAATTACGATATGTGTGAGTGAATGGATGTATGAAAGGGACCTTCCTGTAAAACGGATGTGTCATGTAAGTCGAGCAAAGTCGGACTTCCTCCCAATGGGGCTCAATAACATGGAAGGCGCACCCACCTCGCCTCTTGCCGTCTTCGACGGGCCTGGCACTCCTCTGGTCTGCCAGTGTAGGCATAAGAAACACCAACAACAACATGTTGAAATTTGGTCTGACGGTCCATATGGTGGACCCAGTTTAAAAACACATACATAACAGCCTCTCTTAAACAAAAGTACAAATTATCCATTACGTGGAACTATTTTGGAACATCACATGGTGGGGGTCTAGTAGACAGAATTTAAAGAAGCGTGAAACGACATGTTTTTGACCAAATGAAAGAAAGGAAGAGTTTATTGAAAAATGAGCACTAATTCGTAGAAGCTACTAAAAAGTAGTGAAGATAAATTTTTTGGATACAAAAGAAGAAATAGTAAAATTCAGACCTATACACAGTTTTGACTCTAAATGACAATTTACCTCGCACTTGTACTACACATAAATATGTTTATAAGGGCATTGTTTATTTAAAAAACAAATTGAAGTTTCTATCATTAATAAGCAATTATTCTTAAATGTATGGAAAAAAGTTAATTTTAGCACTATTAAAATTTCCAGAAATGCTATTAATAAACATTCCGTTCTCAGAATCCACAAATGTAACGCGAGTCACATAAAAATGCAAATTTATTTTATTAATAAAGGCAATAATTTCATTTCTCATAGGTTTAACTAGGACCTACTACTCTTTGTGAAGCATACGAATTCTTTTTTCAGTTTAACTTCTCTTAGAAGAGAAAAACTGTCATTTTTAAAAGTCTAAAAATGTGATGTCCTTTTTTTTTTTTTTGATACGTGAGTCAGTCTTAAATGTTGTGATTGGAGAAACTAAATTCACACTAAAGTTCTAAATCATGACGTAGATGCTTTAGGAATGTATCAATGAGTCAACAAATCAATTTATGTTTAGTAATCTTAATCCATTCTTTGTTGAAAATTGATGTCTGATTGTAATCTGAGTCACTTGGAATTGCCCATAGGTAATCAAGTATTTTATTAAATCTATTCAAATTGCAATGAAACTTTATTTGCTGGCCATTCCTTAATAAATTATAAACTACTTTGATAAGTTTTTGTTACCAGAAATGATTTTATTAAATGGAACTAATATGATCGGCGTTTGCTCAGTGATTTCAATTTTCATCTCATTGCATACATGAAGGTATGTCGTTGAGTTTACGTAGCACAGGAGCAACACAATGGGTTATTTGTAGGTCCTGGATCAATCCTAAGATCTGTGGACATCATTTTGAACAAGGTCAACACTTGGTCTACCACACCATCTCTCCTAATTCCTACACCATTCCAACTACAGGGCAGTTGAAACCATGCCAGATTTAACAAGCTCCTGCCCCTACGTACAGGGCAAATTCTTACAGAATAGTACAGAATTATTTTATTCCAAATTAAATAATTCTGTATGAATTTTTATACAAACTGAAAAAAAATATATAAACCATTTTTAATTAGTTTCTAATATAGACAGCAGTATTTAACTCTTCCCAATAGATGGCAGCAGGGTAAAATTGTTTAGGGAGACTGGAGGTTGGATTTTGATAACTTAAAAATTATTAGAAAAACGCGAATAAAAATGTATTTAGACCTTTAAAAAACTAAAAAAATTTATCCTAAAAACAACAAAATAATCCAAATATTATGATTGCTGTGAACTATTTTTCTCCAAAGACAATTTGATGAAATAACTATAGCTAAAAAAGATTCGAAACATTTCCTATACGACAGTATTCTTTACCTCTCACAATAGATGGCAGCACTATAACATTTGTTTAATGTGTGACTGAGGATTTTAACGAAGTAAAAAAAATTGTTATAAAATACCAATAAAAATAGAATTCTTTCACCAAAAAATAACAAATATGCTCTATAGAAAAACAAAAATTTTCTAAAACAAATATTTTCAAAAACTTTATTGTGAAGACATTAGTTGCGGAAATAATTATAACAAAATGAATATAAATATCTTTACGAGAAGAAAAATATACACTTAGATATAGAATTAGTTATTATTTCTACACACACAAACTGAAAATCTTTATTTCCTTAATAAAAAATAGGCCCTACAAGAAAAAACAATAAATATAGGCAGCTTCCGTTCTCTGACAGTTTATGAAATAAATTGAAAATTTGAATTTACTAACAAAAATATTTAATTGAATATTTTTCAGATACCATATTTTTATTTCATCAGTCCAGTATGAAAACCACGTGCAGATTTTCAAAAGGGAACGTTTTTTGTGGTCTGATAACAGCTTTAATCATTAAAAAGCTTATTTTTATGAATATTACAATATTGCATAGTTCCATCGTTACATTTGTTACTAAAATAAAGATGATTTATAAAGAAACATTCTATGATCATATTATATGTAATACATTACACGCACACACAGTTTGAAAAGGACGATTTTAGGTCTCATCTTTTAATTTTTATAAGCGCCATGATATATGTATCCTAACTGATCATTAGCAGAAATGACCAGATATCGATGGCCGAGATATCTCGTCAATATAGAAAACTGACCAGATCTTTATCTCGGCATCATAAAAAATCCCAATTCATCTTTGGAATATCTTGATGGCAAGATATCTCGTTGTTAGATGAAAACTCATTAGATCTTTGTAAAGGCATCATCAAGAAATCACAATATCTTGATGGTAAGCTGTCTCGTCGTTATATGAAAACTCATCAGATCTTTGTCTCAGCATCATCAAAATATCGCAATATCTTGATGGTAAGATATGTATGTCGCCATCAGCAAAATTAGTCAGATCTTTTTATGGACGATATATTATTTAATTCAAACCCCTTGGAGGTTTAATGAGGTCGTTAGAAATAAAGCGATGGTTAAAATAATAGAATTGAAATACACATGGTCGTCTCAAATCGAAATCCATTTTCAGTAATTATCATCTCAAATTGAACATCAGAGATAATGACATTGCTGACAGACTGACCAAGGAAGGTTCTCCAGATTCACTTGGAGTGCCTGATTCTCTTGCTTTGCATCAGCTCTACAAAATAAAAGAAATCAAATAATAGGACGAATTCCTCCCAATCATGACTAATTACCGGAAAACTTTTCGGGTCCATCCTTGTTTTACAAGGGGCAAAGAAAGACTCAATAAACTTTACCTATATTGCGAAGTGGCAAGAAAGGAATTCCAGAATGGTAAAAAATCTCCAGTTTGTGCTAAGTACAAAGGGAACACGATTGTAGTAATCACATTCTTTCCTGTATTGGATTCAGACCTTCATACTTGTTTCAGAATCCCGATCACCTAATAATTCCTTCGAGGACTACAAACTTGGTCTCGCAGGCGACTAGACCAAGTTGCTTATTTCTTCTGGTCTAGTCGTCTTCTAAACCAAATCCAACTAACCACTCGTTCTCAAAGAGATTATAATGTCACCAGGATTATGGAGTAAGTATGAAAGGCTTTTTCCCACCAGAATCCTGATCACACATTAATTTCTTTGAGGTAGGTATTTAATTAACTTTGCACAGAAGCAATACACCTAGAATGTATATACAGTTTGAGTGCCGTATCTAGTCTTTGAGCCTGAGATCAACCAATTCGCAAAAAGGATTTATTTTACGAGTATGGCTTGACGAATTTCAACGTAGCTAATTGCGTAATAATGCTAGAATCTTTGCTGCTTTTTTAATATTTATTTTTTATAAATAAGTATCTAAAAATAAATAAGTACTTTAAGGAATATATCTCGCCTGCGGGTCGTATTTGGTCATCGAGACGGAGATCAGCCAATTCGTCACAAATGATTTATTTTACACGTATAAGGTACTTAATCTTACTATTTATAATTTTGCTCTTGCACATTTCAAAGTAGCTATTTCCGAAATAATGCTAGGCTCCTCCATGCTACCTTTTAAATACTTATTTTTTAATGAGTATTCTCTAGGGATATCTGATATCGATATCAGGACTGCATGTCGGGCAAATCTGTTCGAAAGTACCGTCTCTGGTTGGAGTGGGGAGATCCTATTCGAAGGGCTGTACCAAATCTGTGGGCCTGTTAAATCTGTCAGTAGAGGCGAATATGGCTCTTAGGGATGTTTAACTTATTCGGAGGGCTGCACCTGGCCTGTGGGCCTGTCGAATCTGTCGGTAGAGACGAATATGGCCCCTAGGGATGTTTAACGTATTCGGAGGGTTGCACCTGGCATGTGGTAATGTTGAATCTGTCAGTAGAGGCGAATATGTGACCCTTAGGGATATTTAACTTATTCGGAAGGCTGCACCTGTCCTGTGGGCCTGTCGAATCTGTCAGTAGAGGCGAATATGGTCCGTCGATCGGTTAACTTATTCGGAGGGCTATACCTGGCCTGTGGGACGGTTGAATCTGTCAATAGAGGCGAATATGGTTCTTAGGGATGTTTATATAACTTATTCGGAGGGCTGTACCTGGCCTGTGGGCCTGTCGAATCTGTCAGTAGAGGAGAGAATATGGTCCGTCGATCGGTTAACTTTTTCGGAGGGCTGCATCTGTCCTATGGGCTTGTTAAATCTGCCAGTAAAGGTGAAAATGACCCGTGGGCTGATTAACTTATTCGGATGACTTAATCTGGCCTGTGGGCCTGTTAAATTTGTCAGTAGAGGCGAATTTGTCTCTTATTGATGTTTTACTTATTCGGAGGGCTGAACCTGGCCAATAGGCCTGTTGAATTGGTCAGTAGAGGCGAATATGGTCCTTAGGATTGTTTAACTTATTCGGATTGCTGCACCTGATTTGTGGGCCTGTTAAATCTGTCAGTAGGTGCGAATATGGTAAGTGGACCTTTTAATTTATTCGGAGGGTAGTATTTGGCCCGATGACCGGTTAAACCTACCCAGAGAGTATGGACTACAGTCTGACTAAATCTGTCAGAGTGCTGTTTTTTGTCAGCGAGCCTGATGTAAACCTATTTGTTACAACAATTATATCATATTAATGGGATCGTAATCCGTACGGCTCTTTGTGGACGCCAAAACCTGACACCAACGAGAGCAGCAGCTATTTCGCATATAGCTAATAGCTGAAAGAATTTGTGTGTAAAATTCACCGAAGTTATTGCCGAACTTTTACCAATAAAAGTCAAAATGTGCTTTAGGTTGTATGCAGTGTAAAAATTTGGTGCTATTTTTTTCTGTCTCCTTTGGTGTTATTTATTTCTGTTTCTGGCAAAAGATGTCTTTTCGATTCAAGTGTTCTAGATAAGCATCGCAACTTATCAACGTTTTTATGTATAGTTTTATATGTACTGTTAGAAATTTATTTTTAATTTCCAATGAGCACATTTAACATCGTTTTCCCTTCTAATTTTCTATAGAGCTGATAGACTTTCAATTATTAGTTTTCAGTCATTTGAATTATTTATTAAAAATAAAAGAACGCTGCAATTCTGCGTATCTAAATAAATAGCTATAAAGGCTTGAAAATTGTCGACAATAAAATTAAATTTAATAGCTATCTGTCTTAATAAACTAGAATTACATCTATTTTTCTCAAAAATAATAAATTTCCAATCAGATAGAAAAATAGCTAATTGTGACAAATAGATTTCACTTTGTGTAGATAGATGGCAGCACTATATAATTGGTTTATCACGAATTGCGATTATAGGGTAGACAACTCCAGAAGGTCTCCAAAATAATATGTGTAATCCTTATAACACACACACTTGGCGTGGTGTGGAAGTTGGAGAGGTCGGGTGACAGCTCAGGTGGAACCTTGTGATCTGGCAGTGGTTCATAATTACGATCTTTATAATTACGATTACCTCGAATCTTTCTCTTCAGATTTGATCCCGGATAGTCAACAGCATATTGTGTTGCTCCCGTGCGACGTTAATTAAATTAGTAAACTAACCTAATCTACCTTATCAAACGCACTTTTAAATAGCAAAGCCAAGATTAAATACTATATGTAATACATTACACGTACACACAGTTGAAAAAGGACGATTTTAAGTCTCATCTTTTAATTTTTATATGCACCATTATATATGTATCCTAACTGATCATTAGCAAAAATGACCAGATATCGATGTACGAGATATCTCGTCATTATAGAAAACTGACCAGATCTTTATCTTGGCATCATAAAAATATCCCAATTCATCTTCGCAATATCTTGATGGTAAGATATCTCGTCGTTATATGAAAACTCATCACATCTTCGTCTCGGCATCATCAATAAATCACAATACCTTGATGGTAAACTATCTCGTCGTTATATGAAAACTCAATCAGATCTTTGTCTCGGCATCATCCAAACATCGCAATATCTTGATGACAAGATATGTATGTCCCCATCAGCAAAATTAGTCAGATCTTTATATGGACGATATATTATTTAATTGAAACCCCCTGGAAGGTTAAAGAGGCCGTTAGAAATAAAATGATCATTAAAATAATAAAATTGAAATACACATGGTTGTCTCAAATCGAAATCCATTTTCAGTGGGTATCATCCACATTGAACATCAAACATAATGACATTGCTGACAGACTGACCAAGGAGGGTTCTTCAGATGCACTTGGAGTGCTTGATTCTCTTGCTTTGCATCAGCTCTATAAAATAAAAAAATCAAATAATATGACTAATTCCCGGAAAATATTCCGGGTACATCCTTGTTTTACAAGAGGCAAAGAAAGACTCAATAGACTTTACCTAGATCACTACACTAACAAAACAGTCGACAAATAGAACACAAGGAATAATAGAATATTGTCTGGAATTCGACAATCGATCTTGAGTGTCACCTGAAGTTCCAAGAGCAGCTGATAGAAGACTCCGCGCTGTCTTGAAGCTGAAGTTTGATAGAACAGGCACAATGAAAACACACTTCGATGCATTGGACACCATAGTCTGAGACTCGTTCACCATTGCGGCTTTAAGCTGCACAGTCTATCTTTAGGAGGTGTTACAGATAGTAGTGTAGCTATAAATTGCAATTGGGTTTTCATGCAAATTCAGAACAAAAGCCAACCAAGGACTGACGAGGACCCATTCTTTCAGCCTCAATTGGTTTCTTGCTATGATTGGTTAATGTAGTTTGACATGGACAATGTGTACCTTTAACCACAGACTTTTCTCTCCTATCCCATGATCCCTGCTGATACCAACTTTCATTCCATATATTGTAACAATGTTAAACAACAGGGCTGTACAAGTTTTGGGCAGGAAGGATATTTTAGGAAATCTGAATATTGTATAGAAAACAAATATTCTGTTGTTGTTGTTGTTTCTTATGACTATACTGGCAGACCGGAGGAGTGTCAGGCCCGTCGAAGACGGCAAGAGGCGAGGAGGGGTGCGCCTTCCATGTTATTGAGCCCCATTGGGAGGAAGTCCGTCTTTGCTCGACATACATGACACATCCGTTTTACAGGATGGTCCCTTTCATACATTCATTCACTCACACATATCGTAATTTAGATCCCAATCAGAGGCCGATAACCCCCTGATCAGGTACCCCCAGAGGTATTGATTTGGTATGGGAACATGGGGGACTTTGTGACCTCGACCTATTTAACATGCCCCAGTCACCATTAGTGAACACAACAAATATTCTTTTATTTCTTGGTTATTAATATTTGTACAGTGCTGCTCTGTTGAACAGACAATTTCAAAACATAACAAAGAGTCTCCACCGGAGACTTAACTTCCAAAGTCTGGGGCGTCGCTAGTACGCCCTCGAAAAAAGACCAAACTCTTTTCGAGTCTCTCAGAGAATCTCTTGATCGCTGACCCAGTCCTCCCTGCTCCAAGCCTCGAAGCTCCCGAGCCGTGGGAGAAACCCTTGGACAGTTTTCCATCGTCTCAAAACTCCAAGAGGGGAGCTCCCCCGCCTTTTCAGTTATATTCCAACAGAGGGGCTGGCAACTGTCCGACAAAGAACGATTTCAGCCGGCCAGGCGACTGCTGAAACAAGATGTCCTCTTTTATCACTTCGCCACAATATTGAAACTTTCTTACAAATGCTTTCAATAAAAAAGCAAACCAGAACTGCTGATGCCCCATCATTTCAGCCTCAAATGGTTTCTCATTATGATTAGCTAATGGAGTTTGTCGTGCGCAAAGGGTACCTTAATCACAGACAAACTCTTCAAAAAACTCTTTCCCATGCTTCTTCAATTACACCAGCTTCTAGTCGGGATAATTCTCAGTGGGTCTGTTTTAATCCATGGTATACCATTCTCTGTGTTCTCTCATAGTTTTTAGTATTCTCAGTTTAGCGATCGACAACCTCAAGCGCTCTTGGATCATACACACAGAATGTCCAGGATTGGGCACAATTTCGTCTTTAGGCCTCTTTTTTACCATTGAGCTAAAGTAATTTGCATTGCATTTGCTCTGTTGAAAAGAAGCAATGGCGAACGGAGATGACTTATAAGGTTGCCTGAAGCTTAGCTTTGCTTTTGTCAAACTAGGCATTCCCAGTTATAAATGTTAAGCTACGCTATTAAAGAAACGTATGTATTTTAAGTGCAGAAATATATCTAAAATGGATTCTGGGGGAAAAATGCGCACCTTATAGATGGCCATCCGAATAGTTTCGACGAGATCTCTCGTCCATCAAGACCATTTTTACCATTGAGCTAAAGTAATTTGCATTGCATTTGCTCTGTTGAAAAGAAGCAATGGCGAACGGAGATGACTTATAAGGTTGCCTGAAGCTTAGCTTTGCTTTTGTCAAACTAGGCATTCCCAGTTATAAATGTTAAGCTACGCTATTAAAGAAACGTATGTATTTTAAGTGCAGAACTATATCTAAAATGGATTCTGGGGAAAAATGCATATCTTATAGATGGCCATCCGAATAGTTTCGACAAGATCTCTCGTCCATCAAGATTTGACCAATTTTGTCTACTGATGAGATGTCTCTTTATCAATATACTGTCGATTTTTTCATGATGACATGGTCAAGATCTGGTTAGTAATTTCATAATGACGGGATATCTCGTCTATCAAGATCTGGTCAGTAATTTCATAATGACGAGATATCTTGTCCACCAAGATCTGGTCAGTTTTGCTAAGGACGAGACAACCTTTAAGATGGTTAAGGACTCTACCTTCTGTTAAAATGAATTGGATCCTAAAATTAAGGGATTAAAAAAGTAGCTGCCGTTTATACACCCAATTTAAAAGGACTCAGTACGTTGAAAACTTTTTTCTTTGGTTTTATATTAAAAAAATTAGTTGAATATCTGTTTTAAATCTGATAAGTGTTTAAATAAAAAAAAACTGTTTTGTTTATAAAATGTAGAGGGTAAAATAAAAAAAATTGAAACTGTTTTAGTATTTTAAGAATTTATCTCGTACGAATCTCTTCTATATTTAAACAATATTTTTAATCCTCCAAGCATTTTGACGAGATTTCTCGAGCAAGGTCTGGTCAATTTTGCTAAGGACCAACTATCTCGGCGTGACTAAACTGGCTCTGTTATTCTATAGGGAATGGAGATCCAAGTAGCAAAAACAAATTGTCCCTTGCCAGGAATGATGACAGTTTGGTATAGGATATTGTGCCCTAGGGGTCGTCACTAAAGAGCAGTTTTTGACGCGAAGATACACCACCAGAAGGATAATATGTTCATATCATCCCTCCTTAAAAATACTGTCGGATTCTGAATAATTTGATTTCTTTTGGATTAAAAAACTGAAATGCACATACATGTTCCAAAATTACATATCAAAGCTTATCAAAATGTAAAATGGGAAAGTATCTGAAAGTTATGAGTTTATGGTAGTCTCTAATAGTCTTATTACTGTATAATAGTGTAGTCTAACTATGAAAATAGATACTAGAAAGTTTAGATTAAAGATTGAAACAAATAAAAATGAAAAATGGGAATACATCTAATAGTTAGATGACAATGAAATAAATATAAAGGTTGGAACAAATAAAAAATACTAATGCATCGAATAGATAGATAACTATGAAAGTAGATACGTAACTGAAAGTTTAGATTTAAAAAGATTAGAGCAAAAATGGAAAAGTATCTAATAAAGGTTGTAACAAATTGGATAACCATGAAAGTAGATACTTATTAGAAAGTTTAGATTTAAAAGGGTTGAAATAAAAAAGTGTGAGTGAATTAATGTGACTTAAAAATGCTATAAAAGCTAGCAATGCTAATAAGTCATATTTGACAGCTTAATTTTCAATAATAAGTGTTTTCCTAAAAAGGATCCAGTAGCATAAAAGAAATAAATTTATTTATCAAGGTATCTGGGAAAACCTAACCTATATTTAGTAAGTTAAATATCTAATATTTAATTCATATATAAGGAAGAGTATAGCATTATTTTAGAGCATCTTTGTATTAAAATAATGAGGCTGTAGCCGTTGTTCGAATGTAAATGGAGATGTGTACTAATAGGGTTTTGCATATTCCGAGGTACTTATCATTATTCAACCTTTAATAGTTAAAGTAAAAGTACGCATTTAAAATAAAAATATATTTAGACAGTCAAATTGTAAGTTCACTGACTACCATTTACACGGCATTACAAAAATGAATCAGCTTTTAAAACGCGGATTCATAATAATATTTTTCTTTTCGTTAGTCAACAGAGGAAAAAACTGGCTTTATATTCTGAATAGAAATGTTCCATTAAGTCATATTGTAACAATAATTTATGTCGTGTAGCTAATCGTTTCTTTGTTCATTGCAAGAAAACATATGCCTCTTAGGATCATCTTAGTTTACGAACGTACTATTTTATGAATTTCTATCTCATGATCTTGGATCTTGAATCCTGATAACATTAACTTAACCAATTTTTTCAATTTCAAAATTGCACTGCAAAGGAGGAATTTGGTGGAAATAATTTGAGCCTTCAGTTCAGCAATATGATTAAAACATTATAAATGGCTTAGATGGGGCTTAGCTCATTATTGTACTGGTAACTTAGTAGGGAGATATGCTGTTTAGTTTTTTTTTTATCCCCGCAGTAAAAACGAAGTTTGTGTTATCATTTTATAAAAGCTCAAATTATAAGGTTTATATAAATTTGTATATCTCTCTTGGAACCCAGTTTCCAAGAGAGATAGATAAATGAATATCAACTGAATGATGTTAATCATATGAAAAATGTTTACAATTTACAATTTACATAAGAAGAATACGATTGGCTTACAATAAAATTAATTTTTTGCAGATAACTTTCAATAAGGTTACTGATTTTAAAATTAGAATTGGATGATTAAATCTGCTAAGTGTAATAACACAATAATACTCCATAACAAAGAAAAATCGACGCACCAAGAACGTGCACAATTACCGTGGTGCCGGGTTCGATCAACTTGGAATGGCACTGACCTAGGACGTATAGTCTTTAGCGACGAGTCTCGTTTTCAACTGTGTCGATTACCGAATGCGACGCATGTCCTGCTACAACCATGCTGCCACGGACGTCTGGAGACGTCCAGGGCAGAGTGGTGTAGCTATCGCACTCCACACATTCCGGAACATTTACAACACAGCGGTACGTAGACGACATTCTACAACGGGTTGTGTTACCGTTAATTTTGCGACACCCCGGACTTATTTTTCAACAAGATGATGCCCGGCCGCACACGGCACGTGTTGCAATGCATTGTCTTCAAGCTTTCCCAACACTTCCTTGGCTTGCTAGGTCCCTTGATCTCTCTCCTCTAGAGCAAAATTTGGGACGTTATGGATAGGAGATTGCAACCATCCCGGAGTGTTGACCATTTAGCCCTACATTTGGAGACAATTTGGCAAGAGATTCCAAAAAATTAATCCGGGAACTTTTTCAGTCCATGCCACGCCGAGTGACAGCTTGCATCCAGGCCAGGGGTGGACCAACACCTTATTGACTTCCTCAGTTTGTAACGGTGAAACTTTGAAATAACTCATTCAATTGTTGTGAAATTTTAATCGTTTTTTTTCTATGTATGTTCTTTACATCCACCATTTTTTGTTATAGATTGTGTTTTCCAGTGTCAACACAGTCAATAAATATTCCAACAATTTTAGGTGAAATCACATGCAAGTTGTTTACTTGTCACAACGCAATTTATTTTTTTATCGTAAATGGATGTAAAAGGATGGTGCTTTGTTCATTATTGTAATGGTTAATACAATGTACTGCACTCCAGATATTTTTATCTCCAGTGTAAAAAGGAAGTCTGTTAACAATTTATAATACCTTAAACTGAAAAAAAAAAACGCATTTTGAAAAGAAAGATGGCCGAATGGATACATCAACTCAATCGGGTTAATAAAATGTAAATTAAAGGTTAATACTTACAATGATCCTTCTAATTAAGAAGAATACAATGGACTTAAAGTGAAAATCATGTTTTAACGATGGCTTTCAATAGTTTAATTTATTATAGAAATCGGATGATTAAGTCCCGTGATAAAATGTTATATTTCCCTTCTAGTGGTGAGCACTAGGGATGCGACATCGATGTCGATGTTTTTTAAAAAACATCGATGTATTTAACATCGATGTTTATACTTGTCGATGTTTTTACGTTGTTGATGTTTTATTTTTAAATAAAAAAAGTACCGTTATCAAAATTTAAAAAATAACCAAGGTGCATAATTTTTATAATCAGCAAATTGAACATACTATTAGACCAAAGTGACCAAGGATGAAGGGTCTGAAAAGTAGGGATGCGACATCGATGTCGATGTTTCCCAAACATTGATGTTTTGGAAAAAAAAACATCGATGTATTGGAGCCGATGTCGCATCACTAGTTGCTAAACCAGTTTTAAGAAATGAGGAAACAAGTTTAAATACACTGAATTTTAAAACACATCGATGTTTTTGGGTCGATGTATTAATTTTGAACATCGATGTTTTGCTATCGATGTCGCATCCCTAGTGAGCACTATCAATCAACATTCTGTGCACGCTATGTAAGACAACATGTTTATTGATTACACATGACAGCACGATATAGTTTTGGATAGTAATCCCTGAAAGTCTGAAAGTAAATGATTAGACCAATACAAAATGGCAATGATTAAATATTAAGTAAAAATCAAAAGTTCATTTATTATTCCACATTATCTGTTCTGTAGTTAAATATGTTGTGGGTATATTGTTTCAGAGAGGTACAATGAGTGAAAAAGATTTGCAGATTCGTCTGAGTCCTCTCCATTTACTCAATTAGAGTTATGATGAACTCTTTGAACAGTTTTGACGTTATTCTACTCGAAACGTGATAAGATTTCCAGGAATTTATTCACCACTACATTAGTTGAATTGCAATATAAGTGCGTAACTGATCTCAACCCTGAAGGTAGTCCTCTACTTACTCACTTAGGGTCATTATGGACTCTGACCAGTTTTGGTTTTTGCGAGTCTTAACGATATGAGATTTCTGAAAATTAAACACCAATACAACGCTTAACTTGTAATATAACAGTGTAACGAATCTCACCCATGAAGGTACTCTTATTAAAAAGACTCAGTGATTCGTCTTCCACTCCTATATTTACTCACTTACGGTTATGATAGACTCTGTTCAGTTTTGGTGCTTTCCATCTCTAAACGTCATCAGATTTCGAGGAAATTAGTCACCACTACAATGATTGATTTGTATGTAGTATAACAACGCTCAACCATGAAGGTACTCTGAATGAAAAATATGTCGATTCGTCTTTGAGCTCTCCCTATTTAATCACTTAGGGTTATGATTGATTCTGACCGGTTTTACACTTTTTGTAGTCTTAACGTCATGAGATTTCTGGAAATTAGACACCACGCAATGATTAACTTGTAATACAACAGTGCAACGGATTTCTTCAATGAAATAACATTGAATGAAAAAAGCTTCTCGATTCGTCTTTGAATTCTCTCCATTTACTCAATCTGAGTGATGAGATTTCGAGGAATTTACTCATCACTACAAGGTTTGATTTTTAATACATAAGTGTAGATCTCAACTATGAATGTAGTCCTCTCTGCATAGTCACTTAGGGTTATGATGGATTCGGATCAGTTTTGATCTTCTTTTAGTATTGACGTCCTAAGACTTCTGGAAATTAAACACCACTCATTGATTAACTTGTAATATAACAGTGCAACGGATCTACTCAATGAAAGTACAGTGAATAAAAAATACTTCTCGATTCGTTTTTGTGTTCTCTCTATTTACTCAATTTTAATTATGATGGACTCGGACCAGTTTTAGTCTATTCCTAATTTTAAAGACATGAGGGAGCTTTGCAACAATTTGAAGACTTTATCCTGTTTCACTGAATTAAGAGAATTTAAAGGTCCTGTTTCACTGAATTAAGAGCATTTAAAGGTCCTGTTTCACTGAATTAAGAGCTTTTAAAGGTCCTGTTTCACTGAATTAAGAGCATTTAAAGGTCCTGTTTCACTGAATTAAGAGCATTTAAAGGTCCTGTTTCCCCGTAAATCCGCAAATGAATCAAATGAAAGTGCATTCATCTAAATGTATGCATTTTGGTTCCATGCTCTTCACCTGTCAAACAGGGTACTAATTAAATTACTCCGTAATTTGAATTACCTAAACTTGTAAGTGTTTTGTTATGAAATCTATATTTTCTTCACATTCGTCCCAGATTTTATCCATGAATCCTCTGTCTTGTGGCAGAGTCACTTGGGAGGGGTTCTAGATGGGCATAAAACATCAATCATAATCGGTTTTCTTCCATCAATCTGTCGCTGTCTAAGAGCCTCTAACCATGAAGTAATATCATTTTATTTTTTATTCTTAATCATATTAAGAAAAGTGAGATGTTCTTAATTACTTTTGTCAGAAAATCTATCCACCAACGCTTCACTAATTTTATTACCTATAAAAATTCAGTATATTCTGGAAACATTAATATATCATAAATTTTAATCTTGAAATTAATGGTATATATTAAAAAAGTATAGATCCTATCAAAAATGCATAAAAACCAAAGATTGCTAGTTCTTTGGTATTAATCCTGGACGGTCGCCAGTCCAATAGCCTGTTATGTTGCTTCATTGAGACGATAATTAATTACATCTTACATAGACTTCTGTAGATATTGTAGGTGGCGCAGGATAGATTATTGTAACAACTCTGGATGTACACTACCCTACAATAATTGACCGGGCGCCAGCGGATTTGAGTAAAATCCGACTACTTGATTGGGGGTGTTTTTCGTGGTATGGCATGGGAACTTTGCATGTTGTTCCTGGTCAATTGAACACCGGCGCCTACACGAAGATTTTGAACAATCTGGTTCTTCCTAAGCTCTGGCAATTTTATGGAATGAACGAATGTTACTTCCAGGAGGACAACGCTCCGTGTCATGTTGCAGCCTTTGTCAAACAGTGGTATCGAGAAATGGATGTGAAATGTCTTCCCTGGCCTGCTCAGAGTCCCGACCTAAACCACTTGGATCCTTTGTGGGACGAGTTAGAGCGACGCTTACAGACCAGGGAACTACGTCTGAAATCTACAGCTGAGCTGGCGGCATTCTTGCAGCAGGAATGGACACAAATACCCATAACTGTGTATCAAAACCTTGTTGAAAGTATGTCCAGAAGGGTTGCTAGTGTAATTGCAGCTCGTAGGGTACCATCCCCCTATTAAAGCATGTATTCTTTCCTTTATACCATCACATCTTGCTGTCCGGTCCATTATTATAAGGTAGTGTATTTCCTCTCTTATATCAGAAAAAATTTCCGTTTGTGTCGTCTGTGCATGTCCTTTACTTGATCGTAAAAACATTGCATGTGGCTTGTTTGGCCAACTTCTAATACTGTATGTCCTTACAGCTATCGGATCGAAAAGTCAGCGCAAAATTACTGTCAAATCTAAAGTCAAACGAGCGCAAGTATGCCCAGAAGGGTTGCTAGTGTAATTGCAGCACGTGGGGTACCATCCCCCTATTAAAGCATGTATTCTTTCCTTTATACCATCACATCTTGCTGTCCTGTCCATTATTGTAGGGTAGTGTATTTCCTCTCTTATATCAGAAAAAATTTCCAGTTGTGTCGTCTGTGCATGTCATTTACTTGACAACGTAAAAACATTGCATGTGGCTTGTCTGGCCAACTTTTAACACTGTATGTCCTTACAGCTATCGGATCGATAAGTCTGCGGAAAATTACTGTCAAATCTAAAGTCAAACGAGCGCAAGTATGCCCAGAAGGGTTGCTAGTGTAATTGCAGCACGTGGGGTACCATCCCCCTATTAAAGCATGTATTCTTTCCTTTATACCATCACATCTTGCTGTCCTGTCCATTATTGTAGGGTAGTGTATTTCCTCTCTTATATCAGAAAAATTTTCCATTTGTGTTGTCTGTGCATGTCATTTACTTGACAACGTAAAAACATTGCATGTGGCTTGTCTGGCCAACTTTTAATACTGTATGTCCTTACAGCTATCGGATCGATAAGTCTGCGCAAAATTACTGTCAAATCTAAAGTCAAACGAGCGCAAGTATGCCCAGAAGGGTTGCTAGTGTAATTGCAGCACGTGGGGTACCATCCCCCTATTAAAGCATGTATTCTTTCCTTTATACCATCACATCTTGCTGTCCTGTCCATTATTGTAGGGAAGTGTATTTCCTCTCTTATATCAGAAAAAATTTCCAGTTGTGTCGTCTGTGCATGTCATTTACTTGACAACGTAAAAACATTGCATGTGGCTTGTCTGGCCAACTTTTAACACTGTATGTCCTTACAGCTATCGGATCGATAAGTCTGCGCAAAATTACTGTCAAATCTAAAGTCAAACGAGCGCAAGTATGCCCAGAAGGGTTGCTAGTGTAATTGCAGCACGTGGGGTACCATCCCCCTATTAAAGCATGTATTCTTTCCTTCATACCATCACATCTTGCTGTCCTGTCCATTATTGTAGGGTATTGTATTTCCTCTCTTATATCAGAAAACATTTCCATTTGTGTTGTCTGTGCATGTCATTTACTTGACAACGTAAAAACATTGCATGTGGCTTGTCTGGCCAACTTTTAATACTGTATGTCCTTACAGCTATCGGATCGATAAGTCTGCGCAAAATTACTGTCAAATCTAAAGTCAAACGAGCGCAAGTATGCCCAGAAGGGTTGCTAGTGTAATTGCAGCACGTGGGGTACCATCCCCCTATTAAAGCATGTATTCTTTCCTTTATACCATCACATCTTGCTGTCCTGTCCATTATTGTAGGGTAGTGTATTTCCTCTCTTATATCAGAAAAAATTTCCATTTGTGTTGTCTGTGCATGTCATTTACTTGACAACGTAAAAACATTGCATGTGGCTTGTCTGGCCAACTTTTAATACTGTATGTCCTTACAGCTATCGGATCGATAAGTCTGCGCAAAATTACTGTTAAATCGGAAGTCAAAGGAGCGCAGCGTGAATGAGCTCTAACCGTCTCTTTGAATGTTTTCAAAAAGCAAAATAGCTGCTATCTCAAAGGCTCTCTTTGCTGTCAGCAGAGAAGGTGATTTGGACTAGTTGGGAGCTGGGGTGAGATCTGTCACTCTCAAGTCTTAAGTCAGTCTCTTTAAAGCAATGGGAATCTAGACATGCTACAATAACAAGCAAATGTATAATCCATTCATCAGCTAACTCCTTACGAATGACAGTCCAGTCTCAAGAAATTGGAAATTTCAATGCGATGTGCCCTTACAAAGATCGGATCAAGAAGACAGCCAAATCACTATCAAGTTTCAAGTTAGTCTCTTTAAAGCAATGGGCATTCAGTCATAGGACAATAACAGGAAAACCGTGACAACGAACTCTTCGTAACTGTTGCGAATGACAATAACGTCCTGAGAAATTTTAAATTTCAATGCTTCGTGTCCTCAATGCAATAAGCTGGAAACGTGAGTCTTCGAAGTCATAAAAAAAATGGCAAAAAAACCTCAGCCAACTCCTCGCAACAATTGCGAATGATAATCGAATTGCGAGAAATTTCAAATGCTTCGTTTGCTTGCAGAAATCGGATCGAAAAGTCTCAGCCAAGTCGCAAATCAGTCCTTTTAAAGCAATGGGCAATCAGTCATAGAACAACAAGAAATACTTGACAACGAACTCCTCGTAATTGTTGCGAATGTCAATCCAGTCGCGAGAAATTTCGAATTTCAATGCTTTGTGTTTTACAGCAATCGTTTCAAAACGTCTAAGCCAAGCCATTCCAAAGTTATATCCTTTAGAAACTCCAGTCACAAAACAACAACAAAAAACAATTGTGACAACCAACTCCTCAAAACTTTCGCATATGACACTTCAGTACCGAAAATTTTCGAATTTCGATGTCTTATATCCTTACAGCAATTGGAAGGAAAAGTTGCAGTTAGTTGAAAGTCAATCTCTCTAAAGCAAACGGAATCCAATCATTCAACAGCGGCGAGAAACTAGACATGCACACTTCGCAAGTCTCGAATGACAATCTAGTCCCGAGAAATCTCTCCCTCCTAGTTGTTGGGTCACTTGAATATCAGTGCCCCAGCCTCCCAACTAATACAGGTTCGCAGCAAAAGGAGCAAGCAAAACAAAGCGCAGGGTGAACGAGCGCTAACCTGTGATTGGTACGTATTTAAAAAGTGAACAACAGACCATGACCTAATCACAAGATTGAGATGAGTATAGTCTATCCGTTCCTTTCGAAACTCCAGTCATAGAACAATAACAAAAAAACAATAGTGACAACCTCCTCAAAGCTTTCGCAAATGACAATTCAGTACCAAAAATTTTCAAATTTCGATGTTTTACTCGTATATCCTTACAGCAATTGGAAGGAAATGTGTTGCAGTCAAGTCTCAAATCAGTCTCTTTAAAGCAAACGGAATCCAACCATTCAACAGCGGCGAAAAACTTGACATCCAACACTTCGCAAGTCTGTACTGACAATCCAGACCCGAGAAATCTCTCCCACCTAGGTGTTGGGTCACTTGGATTTCGGCGCCCCGGCCTCCCAACTAATACAGGTTCGCAGCAAAAGAGGCGGGCAAAAAAAAGCGCAGCGTGAACGAGCGCTTACCTGTGATTGGAGCGTATTTAAAAAGCGAACAACAAACCATCACCTAATCACAGGATCGAGAAGAGTACAGACTTTCCGTTCCCTTAGAGACTCCAGTCATAAACAATAACATAAAACAATAGTGACAACCAACTCCTCAAAACTTTCGCAAATGACAATTCAATACCGAAAATTTTCACTATTCGATGCCTTATATCCTTACAGCAATCGGAAGGAAAAATTGCAGTCTTAAGTCAGTCTCTTTAAAGCAAACGGAATCCAACCATTCAACAGCAGCGAAAAACTTGACATCCAACACTTCGCAAGTCTGTATTGACAATCCAGACCTGAGAAATCTCTCCCACCTAGGTGTTGGGTCACTTGGGTATCGGCGCCCCGGCCTCCCAACTAATACAGGTTCGCAGCAAAAGGAGCGGGCAAAACAAAGCGCAGCGTGAACGAGCGCTAACCTGTGATTGGAGCGTATTTAAAAAGCGAAACAGTTGCTCTCCCATGGGAGCGCTCTTCGCTGTCAGCAGAGCCGGTGATTTGGACTAATGGGCCGCTGGCGTGAGTCGATGAGATTTGTCTTAGGGCTCCCCCAAATGAATCATTCCTCCTCTTGCCTGCATTGCAATGAAGCGGATATATTTAATATGCGAAGAAAGGCTATACTCTTCTCGATCCTGTGATTAAGTGAGGGCCTGGAAAAAGTTTCAACGGGATAGATTGGGAGAGCCGTGGGAAACTTTCCCCACCTCCATTTTTAAGAGCCGATTGCTCCTAGATAGGCGTAATTAGATGCGACCTCAAAGATAGGGGATTCCCGAAAAAGAATCTGGAGCGAAATCTCTCCTGGATGTTTTTTCGAATTCTCTGAGGCGCAGCGCAGGGCCGTCCCGGGTTTCGGGATGAGTTTGGAGGGATTCTAACTTCGAGCCCAAGATTCCAAGTTGGGTGTTGTTGGAAAAGAAACGAAGAGTGGGCTTCAATCGAGAAAACAACTGTCAGTGCGAACATCGGATGACAGATATCGGTGATTGTATTTGCGAGGAGAGAACAACCTGTTTTGTTTGTAGATGAAGGCTGAAATGGATGGAACAGAGTAACCTAAGTAATACACTTGAGGTGCACGAGTTCTGATTTCAGTCCCAAGTAACAAAAGAACACCAGGAGAGTCATATGTGGGTAAATTGAGGGATCATCGTTGCTCACTGGGTTTGTCCACTAAGCTAGAAACCTGTGAGTTGTATAGGCGGTGAAGTTCTATTCCTCAATGGGTATAATTGTGGTGCTCCAATGCTACATTAACTAAATACATACCTACCTCCAAGAATATACTCTACCCTACAATAATGGACCGGACGCCAGCGGATTTGTATAAAATCCGACTACTTCTATAGGGGTGTTTTTCGTGGTATGGCCTGGGACTTTTGTATGTTGTTCCTGGTAAATTGAATGCCGAAGCCTACATAAACATTTTGGACAATCAGGTTCTTCCTACGCTCTGGCAATTTTATGGAATGTACAAATGCTACTTCCAGGACTACAACGCTATGTGTCATGTTGAAGCCTTTGTCAAGCAGTGGTATCGAGATATGGATGTAAAAAGTCTTCCATGGCCTGCTCAGAGTCCCGACCTAAACACCATAGAACATTTGCGGGACGACTTAAAGCCACGCTTACGGACCAGGGAACCAAGTCCGAAGTCTACAGCTTAGCTGGCAACATTCTTGTAGAAGAATAGGACAATACCCATAGATGTGTATCCAAACCTTGTTGAAAGTATGCCCAGAAGGGTTGCTAGTGTAATTGCAGCACGTGGGGGACCATCGCCCTTTTACAGCGTGCATTCTTTCCATTATACCATCACATCTTGTTGTCCGGTTCATTATTGTAGGATAGTGTATTTCTCTCTTCTATACTAGTTAAAATTTTCTTGTCTGTGTATGTTCATTACTTAATAATGTATGTATTTTGTCTGGCAAAATCTTTAGGCCAGTACGCCATAATACCCAATCAACCGTACCGTGATAGAGATACCGTGATACTAAAGAGGTCAGCTTTGGAGCGACTATTTGGAGCGACCTAAAAGAGGTCTACTATTGACATGTGAGACAAAAAGGGGGAAGTAATCACTGTTATGTACAATCGGCGGTAAAAAAAAGAACCACTTCTCTTCATTTGAGCAATTTCAGCAATGGAGCAATTTCAAAGATGGCGGATGACAGGAACTAACGTCTTCTATAAATTCAAGAAAATAAAAATTTGCATAACGGACCGTGTTCATATTAAATTGAGCACCAACTTCATAATTTGAAATAAGAACCCCTATTTCGACACGCAATTTCAAAGCTACTGCGAAATTTAACTTTGGATACCAAATTTCATGTCATTAGGTCTTTTCTTTTCGAAGTTATGAGGGCAGAAGGATAACACACTTTCATTTGGAAACACGACCAGAATCACGAGGTCAAAACCTCAGCTGGTACCCCACTCTTGAAATTCTCACAGCATGCGAATGTCATGGCATTTAGGGCCAGTGCGATTTAACGCGAACCATTCCCATGTACACGACAGTCCTAGGTTGTATCGAGTTTCGAACTCGCAACCCTCCGGTTGCTAATCCGCTACCTTTCCTACCGGGATACTGCTTCCCCAGAATTCATATACCAATGTAATCAGACAAAATGACAAAATGTATATGCACTACTCTACAATAGTGGACCGGACGCCAGCGGATTTGCATAAAATCCAACTACTTGTTTGGGGGTGTCTTTCGTGGTATGGCCTGGGACCTTTGCATATTGTTCCTGGTAAATTGTACGCCGACGCCTACCTGAATATTTTGGACAGTCAGGTTCTTCCCACGCTCTGGCAATTTAATGGAATGGACGAATGTTACTTCCAGCACAACAACGCTCCTTGTCATTTTGCAGCCTCTGTCAAGCAGTGGTATCAAGATATGGATGTAAAACGTCTTCCCTGGCCTGCTCAGAGTCCCGATCTAAGCCCCATAGAACATTTGTGGGACGAGTTAGAGTGACGCTTACGGACCAGGGAACTACGTCCGAAATCTATAGCTGAGCTGGCGACATTCTTACAACAAGAATGGACACAAATGCCCATAGCTGTGTATCAAAACCTTGTTGAAAGTATGCCCAGAAGGGTTGCTAGTGTAATTGCAGCACGTGGGAGACCTCCCCCCCCACCCCGATTAAAGCATGTATTATTTCTCTTATACATCACATATTGCTGTCCGGTCCATTATTGTAGTGCAGTGTACTAGAAATACAGCCTTAAGTACCTAAGAAAATAATAGAATGATCATAGTTTTAATTGCAATACCAACAAAAGTAATTTTCACCCATGAATCACGCAAATTGAAAATTAAGGAAAATTACACACTTTTGAGTCAAGTTTTATGAATAAATTCAAGACTATTATTGACCCTGGAATTATTCCGTCAATATTATACATACCTCGAATTCCCACGTTTAATTAAAAATTGGATTACTTCCTGTGAAACTGTTTCATTCTTGTTGAAACAAACCAAGAAAAATTCACGCAGATTTTCAATCAAGCGAAGAAAAATTCTAAGACATTGAAACAAAACTATACCAACACATGCGTTATGATTTAATACTATTAAAATAATCTGTTATCTCAAAAGCAAAATGTTTTATGACATAGTCTGGATGGTAAGCATAACGGTAAAAAACATACGACTTTAACACATACTTTCACGGAATGTTCAAATAATTGCTGCGTTTTTTGAAGTTTTAATTAAAGTTTATTGCTTTAAATAAAGCTTTTCATGTGGAAGTTATAGTTTTTAAGGATTTAAAAGTTTTTTTTTTTCTGCAGCAAAATATTTAAATAGCCCCATTTTATTGAAATATGTGAGCATTTCTTTTATTTAAATATACCAAAAAGCGTTAGTTATTTAATACTTTATATAGAAAAATCCCATTTAAACGTAATTAAGCACATATTTGTTCATACCGAATGTTTAAAAATTTCAAAATTACGCTAGTTTTAAATTCGAGGATAGCTAAAAATACTCCTATCATAATTATTCAGACCGAGTATTTGAATTTTTTAAATTATCGTCGGCTTAGAGTGGAAAGTGACAAAATTTTTTTTTGCTATACTGCTTATTAGATTATTAGTTTTTAATTCAAAAAGTAAAAAGTATAAGTATTTTCCATAGTGTTACATACTCTTTTTAAGCAGATTATATGGCAATGTATTTATCATAATAAAGATAAGCATCAAGTGCACAAAGCTACGATATGCAAGTTTTAAGTGTAACTAAAATATGTCAAACATGTAACTAAAATATAATTATTCACACCACAAATATTCGTATTAAAAATAAGCTAGTTTTTAATAACATATATAACTTAAAATCATTATACTCCATATTTTATAGCCGACCAACCGGTTTGGCGATCCTTTGGGCAGAAAGTGCTCAAAACTGCAACGTACGTCGCAGAATAAACAAAGTCTTTGCAGAACAATTTTTCCTTAATTTTATCAAAATTTTGATCGTTTTTTAAAATTATAAGTTACGATGTTCGGCAGTGCAAAGTGCTGCCCTTGCCACACCTTTATTTCTTCTCTAGCTACAAAACTACCTCCCTATACAGCCCCAAATGACCACAAACACTTTATAAATAACACACCTTCTATGCCAATGACAAAATATTTAACTTTAAAAGTTATCGACAGAATTCCAAATTCTGAAAGCATGCCTTGGTTTTAAATAATGCAAGTTAAATAATTTTGATGTTTTATTACATATACGTAATACATATTTAGCCGATAACTATGTTTTACGTCTGTTTTTGATTTTACTGCAGTTTTCAAAATTCGGACAAAATGCTTGCAGAGCAGTTACAATAGCTTGGAGTTGTGTTACATAACACTGAATATGATTTTGCACCTGGGTATGTCAGTAATCTGAATGTTGAGAATGATGTGAAGCACTTTCGTTCAAGACGTCGAGGAAAGATTCTGAAATTCAGAAAATCTGTAGTATGATGGCCGTTGGGGTTTGTTTGTGATAAACCAAACAAATTCCAATATGTCAGTAATCTGAATGTTGATTTGTGTGAAGCTTGGAAGTTATATATTGGAGTTGAATATAATTCTGAACCTGGGATTAAGGTGTTAGCCTCCAGTTCGTAAGGTTTCTGGTTCGAATCCGGGTAAGTGTTTTAGATGTTTATAAGCGTATGGTGTACAAGCGGCTGGTGCACCTTAAATCTCTCGTGGCCGAAAGTCCTCACGTTGGGATGGTGTGAAAGTTTGGAGAGTCGGGTACAAGCTCAGGTGTTGCCACGTCATCTGATCGTGGTTCAATACGTGGTGTTGTCCTCGAATCTTTTCATTAGAAGATTGATCCCGGACCGTCGTCAATAACCCGCTGTGTTGCTCTAGTACGACGTTAATTAAAATTACCATCACCTTAACCTATTTTATACATTTTTGAACAGTGGGTAACGGTAGCCCAGTTGGAAGAGTGACGGACTAGAAACTGTAGGGTTGCTAGTTCGAATCCAACCAAAGACCGTCGTGTACAAGGGGCTGTTGCTCGTTAAATCTGTCGTGGCCTTAAGTGTGCTTTTGTTGGCGTGGTGGGGAAGTTTAGAGAGTTGGATACCAGCTCAGGTGTTGCCTTAACTTACCCTTATGGGATACCGACCCTTAGATTGGGTTTACGGTAGACAAAATTTCCCATAACTTAAAGATGACCAAATGGGAAAAGGAAAAAATAATTTGGTGGGATGCAAAGCAGAAATTACAAGTTAAGAAATGCACACGCAGGTGCTCCTCTAATAAAAGTTTGCTATGAAGTTGTAGAGGTAATTAAAGTCTTGTAGTCAAAACGTGAACCTAAACGGCTTGCTTAAGTTCAAACTTCCTGGAGGCCACAAATCGCACGATTTGTTTTTATCTTCCTTTGAAGCAAGGGATGAACAGCCAGGTGTTTACGCCAGGCATCGTAGTACTGAGGTGCTGGTTCCTTGATGTGCAGATGAGATGTGATAGGTCATGTGGTAACGTAATGATCCGGGTCTGCTTCCATACCACAGATGCAGAGGTCACTTCAATGGATATTCATCCTAAATAGATACTGTAGGAACGGGCCGTGGCCCGTGTAAAAGTGTGTGAGCTATGGGGTGAGGCGCTTTGTGCAGACCTTGGGAAAGAACCCGAATGTTCTCCGCGTCATCTGACCAATGATTCAAAAGTAACGCTGCTATATTTCTGAAGCTATAACTCACATCAATATTTTAATTATTGATATTTGTATGTGTGATTACTGATTTTTAAACCCAACTATGGCTATCTGACTACATCTCTTATTGCGTTCTTCGGAAGTATTTTGTTAAGTGTGTATAATCTTAAGCATTAAAATCTAAAATAATAACAACAAAATGACAACTAGAAAACTGGTTGCCGTATTTTGGTAAAGGAAACTCTCATCATTCTTCGAAACCCATAGTTGATATCCGACATCTAAACAACCCAATTAAAATCTATAACAGAACGCATCTTATGCTGTTTTTTGGACGGATTTTGTTTACCCTCCCAAGGGTTTCGATGAGATACCTCGTCCATCAAGAGCTGAACAATTTTGGTAATGACGAGATACTTCGTTATCAATGCACAACCAGTTTTTTTATGGGTGACAAGATCAAGATATGGTCAGTAATTTCAAAATGACGAGATATCTCGTCCGTCAAGATCTGCTCAGTAATTCATAATGACGAAACGTCATGAGACGAGACTTCAGCAATGACAAGATGTCTCGTCCATCAAGAGCTGAAGAATTTGGCTAATGACGATATATATTGTCCTCAGAATATTGCCAATTTTGTGTTATAACAAGATAAGATATGCTCAGTTTCTCTAATGACGACGTGACAACCACCAGGTTAGTAAATTTAAGGTGATTTGTTACCACCTACGTTTCAGTATCATGAGTATTTACCGTGAATAGATATTTCGATGATTAAATATTATAACCCTACCTCAACATAGTCAAGGCAGGAAATACAAGTTAATATCCGTAACAAATTTAGATAACGAATTAATTTTAATGGATCGAATCGGGGGTGGCTCATTTCTGGAAACTTTCCCATTTTCTTGACAACATAACTGGCTGGTCGACCTATACAACCCCCGCTCTCCTGTTTTGGGATTTTGACTAATTGCTTTTACGGGGAACAGAGTACCTCTGTGGGAATTGCTGGTAAGTGACCATGTCTCCTTTTCCCCATTTAATTTAAGACCTCCGACGATCTAAGATGTGGTCCGGATTCAGTAAGAAAGAATTTTGATTAATGGAGATGATCTTATTCCGTAGCACTTTTGCAGTTGCACTTTTATTTCTTAAGCCGTTGTTATATATTCATAGATCAATGATACCCATCTGCACACCAGTTATCTTTAGAATGTATATTGGCGATCACTCGGCGCTAATCTGTATGCCAGTTGAACTATCAGGTAGTAAAAGTTTAGACGTGCATTGATTTAATGCCGCTACTTTGTTCGCTTGTTGAACTTTCACTATTGCAAGGGCTTGCAAGTGCATAGATGTTCTGCACCCATCTGTATGCTAGTTGAACTTTCACATTAGTAAGGGTTTGCACATGCATATAACGTACTGAAGTCAATCTGTACGCCATTTGAACTCTCACACTAATAAGGATTTGCTTGTGTATATATATACTGGCGTCTATCTGTTCGTCAGTTGAAGTTTTACTCTTATAAGGGCATACACATGTATCAGTTTAATGCCACCAATTTCTACGTCAGTTGAACTATCACGCTAGTAAGTGAATAGATGTACTGGTGCCCATCTGTACTCCCGAACTCTCTTACACAAGTAAGAGTTTGCAGGTGCATAAAGTTACTGACGTCCATCTGTTCACTAGTTGAACACTCTCCTCCAAAACACGGCCTACAGATACATTTACTGTTGTCAATCTATATGGCAGTCGAACTCTGACGTTAGTAAAGGTTTGCAGGTGCATAGGTGTACTGGTATCCATCTGTTCCTCAGTTGAACTCACGCTAGAAAGGACTTACACGGGAATAGATTTGAATCGGTTGTTTGAGAAACCTCATTAGTCACTTTTTGTCGAAATCGAGTTTTCTGTGAAAATCTATTCTTTAGAGGGAGACGCATCTTTTAGAAGTGAAACCCAACGAGTCAGGTAATTCTATATAGTGTTGGCTCGTATGAAAGTTTTCGTTTATTCGAGAAAACCCATGTCACTGACTTATCGGCTTTCTCGAATAACGAAGTGACTTATAGGTGTAAAGTTCCAAAGGATGAGAAAGACGCTTTTAAAATTTCGCAGTTCATGCAGTTTTCACACTCTTTCAAACATTAGGATGTTGAAATCGCCAAACCTTTTAATGATGGATTTTGCAGCCACACTTTTCGGTTTAACAACAATAAAAAGCTGCTTCTATCACTCCCAAATGAACCAGTATATCCAAGTGGGAAAATCCCCATCAACAAGAAAAAAATTGAAGGCATAAATAAACTGATGAAATACATCCCAAATGAAGAAAACATTCAAGCATCTACAAAGATATAGTACACCAGTGTTCTACAGGTCATCTGATTCTGAGAGAGAGTTGTCAGAGAACTACGCTACTAATAAATAAAATTTATTTCACGATTTATACCACTCTTATTCATAGAACTAAATAATCTTATTTGTGTTTTATATTTATTTAATGTTTCTACTTGTTTTAGAATGCATATTTGAGGTGTACTAAGTGTACTTTTTATTTTATACAGTTTAGAATGCAATTAGTTTTTGCCAAAAGTATATGTATTTGAGAAACTCCATAAGTCAACTAACTTTAAAAATCCATACCAATTTAACTATTTATATTTTGTGACCTAAATTGAGCACAAAGATTGTATTTCGCTCCAAACAATACATTTTATTAGAAATAATAATATAGAGGTTGTCGGCTAATGCAGAAAAAGTTTTTTCTCGATTTCCCAAAATTGTTCTCACCTGACTTATGGGGTTTCTCAAACAACCAATTGTAATAGGAGACGAACAAATGCGTCTGGAAAAATCATTTCTTGTTTCCAACCAATACAGTAAAGGCAAACAATTTTTCCATACGAATACGAGTTGTCCGAGCAATCAGATAGAATTCACATACTTTGACATGATGTCTGGATTGCGAGGTGGTTAGAGAAAAACATAGGACATGAGATTCTCGTTTTTTCCTTTATGTTTAAAGTCAATAATGTTAAATTGATAGTATCTTAGTGAACACAAAGAGTCAAGTCACCAAAGGGAAAAAAGGTAGGTACGCATATAAACGTTTCATTCGCATTATGCATTCTAAAGCAGAACCAAATATGTATCTGAAGATTATTCTTCATGCATGCTTTTGCATTGTTATTGGTGGTGCATATCAAGTTAGAAGTTGCTGAATAAACTTTGCAAAACTTCAATAGCGTCAAATAAAACTGATCCAGGATCTTCAAAAGAAATACTCCGAAATCTTATCGCGATTATTAGCCACAATAAAGAAACGTATAGCGGTACTAAGTAACACAGAAGTAAATTAAAAGATAGAAAATCATCATCTTCAGTCAACTGAGAAATCCTCGGCGATGATTTACGCTAGGATTTTCAAAGAGCTAATTTCTTTTTATCAGATATGCAATGTGAGATGTTGGTAATCCTTTTGCCGGAAGGAAAGAGATGCAATGATTGCCACATACCTATGTATAATTATTGGTGGGGCATATTAAGTTAGTAGTTGCTGAATAAACATTTCTAAACTTCAATAGCGTCTAATGAAACAGAATCAATCGAAGACAGAGGACCTTCAGAAGAAGTGCGCATAAATATTACCGCGATTATTAGCCACTTTTATAATACTTTCAAAAGAAAAGACGCTAATAGCGGTACTTAAGCAGCACGGAAGTAAATTTAAATGAAAGAAAATCAAATTCAAACTTCGGGGTACTAGAGATGATAAATGCGGGGGTCCGGCATATGGAAAGAAACGTTCTAAGCGAAGAGTGCATCTTCAGTCAACCGAGGATTCCTCGGCGATGATTTACATTAGGATTTTGAAATAGAGCTCATTTCTTTTATCAGATATCATGCAATGTGAGATGTTGGTAAGCCTTTTGCCGGACGGAAAGCGATGCAATAATTGCCACATTCTCCTCTGTGGAGGCATCATTTATGCAGCAAGCCAGGAACCTAATGGGTACCCATTACGAGGGAGCTAGCACGCCGACTAACTGATTGTTTGGACCTCGAAACCATCCATAATTGATGGGTCGGTGTTTGGAGCTTACAGTATCCCGCACCTCCCCATCTTCTGTTTCTCATCCCTTTTTACCCTTTCTACCTAGCATGATTCTTGTTGCCAGGTAACCGCTGCTACTACCTCATAGTTCATGGCCCATCTCACCGTTTTAATGACAGAGCTGAGGTTGCTGCCTGTTCCCTTCGCTTTCTTTATTGGCAGCTAAAGCCTTTGGCTACACTTCATCTGGATCAGGTGACAGTGGTGTGCGTCGCCAACCTCAGACTCCCAGGAGCTCCTGACACTGATTTCCATTCCAGTGGGGGGTGTTCTTGGCAACCGAGCAAAAAATAAGCAACGCTGGAGTCGGATGGGGAGACTGGAGCTCGGTCATTAGGTGCAGTACGTGGTTTTCAATAATGCATCTTCCTGATTCAAGTATTTATAATGCAAATGATTTTTCAAGCGTAGTATAAAGGTTAGCGGGAACGAGAGTTATTCACTTCCGATCATACGCTCTCTTTATTTTAATTTATAATTTTCGTTTCCCGATCACATGCTTTTTAATTTGTTCTAATTTGTATTTCCAATCACGTGAATTTTTAATTTATATTTTCGATTGCATACCTCTAAATTATATCACCTTTCCACATTCTTTTTATTTCAATTTCTAATTTTCGGGTTTCAAATAATGAAATTGAGAAAACCGGTAAAAGATAAAAGTTAACATAAACAAGAGTTATTTATTTCCGATCACATACCTGTTTATTTTAATGTCTAATTTATATTGATCATTACATATATTTATAATGTAAATAATTTTACCGGCCCTTATATGGAAAAGTTAATGTAATAAAACATTTCTAATAACACATACCTTTTTATTTTAATTTCAAATTAAAATTTCTTATCTTATATTTGTAATGCAAATATTTTTGTAAACACTTTGTAAATATTTTTGTAAATATTTTGTAACACACTATTAGCAATCGATAATACAACACCATCAAGGATAAGAGATATCAAAGCCATATTTATTAATAGTATTTATTAATATTTATTAATATCATAGACCAGACGCGATCAATGGGCAATAGATCTAGTGAACTGGTTGACCATGGAAGAAGTGAAAAAAGGTAGACTTTGAGGACTTGTTGAGTATTGCAAATGTCAATAAGTAGGTTTAGTAAGTAAGTAAAAATCACACGTTTATAGGTCCAGTGAAAGGAGGCCACAACCTTTCACTCACTGTCCTAACAACAGCTCAGTATCAGAGGTCATCACCACTGACCACCCACCGAAAATTCCCAAAATATCTATCAGGTTGGTCTTCGATGATGACCTAATTGCCATACAGATGGTTTTAAGGGGTGCACGACACCCCTATAATTGAACTTTCCCAGAAAAATCCTGAGAAAACAGGAGAAAACTGTTGGAGAGCTCGAGCTGAGTAGAAGTGTTTTTTTTTATGGTGCTCGATAGGCACTGTCGTTGAGTAGGCCCCCTTCTTTTATGATTGCATCATCCACGACTAAGGGATATAAATACCATTGTAAGATATTGTACTTATCATACTGTGAAATAAACGTAAGTTTATTGTAATTTCGGCTGCGCCGTGTTCATTGGCACACCACTCGGTCCACTACGTTACAAGGTTCGTTCTTCAGTGACCGTCTCGTGGATTCGTCTGACGTGTGGCAGATATCTTCGTACTGCGGGTAGAAAGAAGCAGTATTTCTCTCCTCAGACATAGACTCCTGCCCATAGAATTCTTCAAATACCTGCAGATACGCTCGCATGCGGGCTGCCTTCTCGTTACCCATCAAGTATAGCTAAATAGAAAGACTTCTTGCTAAGGTCTCAGTTGCACTTTTCCGTCTTGCTGGAAGAAAGAAGCTGTATTTATTTTCTTGAGACATGAGCTGCAATTAGAATTCTTCAAATATCTGCAGATGCGCACATATGCGATTCTTCTTCCTCGTTACCCATCCTGTATAGCTAAACAGAAATACCGTAACTCCTTGCTAAGGTCTCAGTTGCCATAGGAAAGATACGAGGACAGCACCACGTAATTTTGAACCGCGGTAAGATGATGAGGGTCACACATGAGCTGACTACCCATTCTCCAAACTTCAATACCACGCCAATGTAAGGACATTTGAGACCCAGACAGATTTAATGTGCACTAACCCCTTTGTAAACGACTGTATTTGGTTGGACTCGAACTCGTACCCACCGGTTGCTAGTCCATTACTCTTCCAAACGGGTTACCATGTCCACCTAAAAGGGAAGTGTATTTATATACCTTATAGCCACTTTAATATACGACAAGACTATTTATATTCCTTAGCTTCTTTAATAAATGCCTAAAATATTAATAAACCGTATAGCTTCTTTATTATATCCCTAGAATATTTATATACCTTTGTATCAGTATCTATCTTTAGAATATTCATATACCTTAGCTTCCTTAATGTGTGCTTAGATTATTTATATACCTTAGCTTCGTTAATATATGCCTAGAATATTAAAAAACCTTAGTTTCCTTAATATGTGCCTGGAATATTTATATACCGTAGCATCCTTAGTATTTGCCTAGAAAACGTTTTACCTTAGCTTCTTTAACATATGCCTAGAATATTTGTATACACTAGCTTTGTTAATATAAACTTAGAATATTTATATACCTTAGCTTCCTTAATGTATTCCTAGAAAATTTATATGTACCTGAGCTTCCTTAATATATGCCTGGAATATGTATATACCTTAGTTTCCTTAGTATTTGCCTAGAATATTTATATACCTTAGTTTCCTTAGTATTTGCCTAGAATATTTATATACCTTAGTTTCCTTAATATGTTATACCGTAGCATCCTTAGTATTTGCCTAGTAAACGTATATACCTTAGCTTCCTTAATGTATGCCTAGAGTATTTGTATACTCTAGTTTTGTTAATACATTCCACCTCTATGAAATGGTTAAATTTAGGTATATAATCGTTCTAGACAAATATTAAGGATGCTACGGTATATAAATATTCTAGGCATATATTAACGAAACTAAGGTATATAAATATTCTAAGCATATACAGGGTTTGTCCGTAAAGTAATGAGACTGGGTCTGGTGAAAAGAATTTATTGATCCGATCGGTACATATTGTTAAAAGTCTTCAAAATAGTCTCCTTGGGTGTCGCTACACCGCTGCCAACGCAGGTCCCACGCTGCAAAGGCTCCCTGGAAGTGAGCTGACGCAACTTCTTTCAGAGACTCTGTGACAGCTCGTTGGATGGTGGGAACATCTTCGAAACGTTGACCTTTCAAGGCTTCTCTTGAGCTGTGGGAACAGGAAAAGGTCTGCCGGGCACACATCTGAGCTGTGCGGTTGCTGCGGCAAGATTGCAACCCCTATCCGGGGGCCACGTAGGCAACCACAACGAAGGCGGTGTGCGCTGGAGCTTCCAGCGATCGGCAATCTCCTGTCGTTTTCGTTTGACGGCTCTTTGCAGGCGCACAAGGACTTCTTTGTAGAAAACGGCGTTGATGGTTCGTCCTGGAGGTACAAATTCTTTGTGGACCACCCACTTTAAGCACAATTTCGTCCAAACCACTCGTTGAAGGGTGTCCAGATCGCTCCATGTCTTCAAGTGTCTCCCGTCCGTTCTTGAACTCCCACCGGAAAACCTGAGCCCTTGACAGGGCGTCGTCTTTGTAAGCCTCCTTAACCAAGGGAAGCCTCTCAGAAGCGGTTTTGCCCAGGTAAAAATAAAATTTAATCGTGTAGCGCTGCTCCAGCGAACGCTCCATTTTTGACGTTTTCTGCCGTGACAAAAACTCAAAAACAGCTTTTGCGTCACGCGTGACTCTCACAGCGTCAGAGCTCGGAAGTAATTGCCGCCCGGTGCAATGCTTAGCTTAGACCCCCCACCACAAATCCCGCACCCAGGTAGCGTGCTGCTGGCGACTGGAGCTCCTCGCGGTCTCATTACTTTACGGACAAACCCTGTATATGCTTAGAATATTTATATACCTTAGTTTCGTTAATATATGCCTAGAATATTTATATACCGTAGCATCCTTGATATTTGCCTAGAACGATTATATACCTAAATTTAATCATTTCATAGAGGTGGGATGCCAGTTGTACCACCGCACTTCAGAGTATTAAACACTAAGATATGAAACCCTTCTGCTAGTTGTCTCGATGTGGTATCTAATCATTAGAAAATATAACCAGATCTTGAATAACAAGATACCTCGTCGTAAGAAAAAAAGTAACCAAACGTTGATGTCATCATCAAAAACCGACAGTATATTGATGACGAGATGTCTCATCATTATCAAAATTGATCAGATCTTGATGGACGAGATAAGCCACTTTGGATGGTTAAAGTGACACAGTTCCCTTGAACACAATTATTTTCGATTTTTCATTTACAACAAAACCTTTCAGTGTTCCTTATTCCAAATATACTTGGAATACAAATCAGAAAAAAAAAATCCTTTTTAATGTAACTTATAATTAAAAACTTCAAATATTTAGAAATATTTCAATACTTTAAAATTCCTAGTCCTGCAAATTGTTCCCTATATTTTTTGAAGTGTTTCCCATAACTTTAAGCATTGATTTGAATGTACTGCTGCTATTTATTTTTTACAAATATGACAGAAACTATGAAACACAGTAAAAAATCTCTTATGCCTCCATCTCTCACCACCCAATTAAAAAAATGAACTATTATTGTGAATATTTATTCAATTCACAAATTCATCAAACACAAAATAAAAAGACGACAAAATAGGTTTTAAAAAATCTCAATATTCATTACAAAAAATCTTAGTACTCAATGTGAACAACTTTAATCTTGAAAAGAAGATATGAGAAAATGATTTTATAGTTTTAAAAATTAATCGGGGTGACAACCCTGACATTCGACGGGAAAACTTTAATTTCTTGCTAAATACTGTGTCTACAACAACTATAAAAGTTCGCAGTCATGTTCTTTAACCTTCTAAGTGGTTCTACGAGATATCTCGTCTGACCAAATTTAGTAATGGCAAGATATTTCATCAAGATATTATAAATATTTTAATGATGAGATCAAGATCTGTCATTTTTTTTCTGTAATGACTAGATATCTCGTTGATGAGGATCCGGGCAGTTTTGCTATGACGAGATATCTCGTCACCAAGATATTGCCGGAAGGTATAGGTAGTTTAATTAACGTCTCACAACGCAACGGGCTACTGGAGACGGTACGGATCAAACCCAGAGATAAAGATCCGAGGACATTACCACGGACATCATCACATGGGCATTAGGGCGTATTGAAAAAATCGAAATTTCTTAGATCTTTTTGCGGTAGTGCGGAAAAGTTGTGTACTCCCATCATTAAAAAGCGTGAGGAATCTTAAAACTTTGAGTTAATTTCTTCTGTTGCCTCAGTGGGCCGAAAGTTTCGAAAATTGGACTAAAAATGATTGAAGTATAAAAATTAATAAATAATCACAGATTTCGTTGATCGGTTTGGGGTAGCGCTTAAAAGTTACTATTTTTTAAGAAGAACAAAATTTTTAGAATTATAGGTTAATATCTTCTGCCGCCTCATCGAAATTTTGACGCATTTTGGTACTTTTCTGTACAACTGTTTACTGCTTGTACAATGCACAATCGAGACAGACTGGCTTTGGCGCTCTGCCAAAAAAGTGGAACAAATGCGTTTAAAACTGGATAACATAGTTCTTGTCAGTCAAAGATATGCTGTATCCTACAGAGCCACAGCTGCTATTGCATAAAGTGTTATGCAAGATTTGGGTTTAATATCGGAATCAGATACCAGGGTCGTCACAGACAAAAATAAAATGTGGAGGGATAAACCGAGAATTTACAAAAAATTGCTCTCAAGATCAAATGAAAATCGTTCCACTCTATCTGGCCTTTATTTTGATGGACGGCATGGAAAAACTTTAACATCAGAAACACTTGAGGACAAGCAGTTCCAAAGAACAATTGTAGAAACGCATTACTATATTATATCGGAGCCTAGTTCTAAGTAGATGTTACACCTGTAAAGTGGATCTAGCCTTGGTATATCTAATAGCATTTACAAATACGTAACAAGTGCTTTATTGGAGGATTTTAACCACCTTATTGTTCTCACGTGTGATGGAGTAATTCGCAGGTTTGAATTGAAACCTTAGATACCAGTTTAATGGATTATCTGCTTACTTCATTTCAATGAGTTACCATTACGACACCTATTTCAGTCCATAGACGGCAAGTCATCTGTCCTCACATATTACACCGGATACATTGGACGAAAGCTCAAAGGATGCGGAAAGCTTTCAACTGTTGCTTTTAATAGTATTGAATGCGAGTTGCCAGACATTGATCCTACCACCCTCAGTTTAAATCAGAAATACTTATTAGACATTTGCACCGCCATTAGTTCTGGCTTTTGTTGTTCAGATCTAGCTAACCGGGAACGTTGAATTTGGCCCGTTGGCTAACAACTGCCAATCGAATACTGAGGTTATATATATTTAGACCCATCAAATGAGTTGCTAACTTTGGTTGTTTTCATTCTAAGAGTCTACGAACCCTCATGGTTCCGAATTAAGATTCGTCATTCCATAAAGGACGGTGCTAGACACCTGTGGCATTTCATCAGCTTATCTCGGTACTTGCCTAAGAAGTATCGTGACGTAATCGAACCAGTTATTTCTCGCAACGATTACTTTTCGGCTCCAGAAAACATGATTTTGGCCATGTTAACTGGTGAGACGTGTCACATTAGGACCCTTGCAGTTCGGCGGATTATCAATGCAAAGGAATTTAGCCCAGATGGAAATTGTGTTCGCAGATTCGTTATTCCTGCTGTTAACTTTGGAGCTATAGACTATGTAGGTCTCATTGACTGGCAAGCTTGTTATGTGACATCGCATCCAGTTCACAAAGAGATCAGTTCTCAAGAACTTCTGAAGTTGATACAGGACGTTATGCCAATGGACTGCTGGTACTTAATTAAATTTCCATCACACACTCAAGCAGTTGAGAGGATTGTGAAACTAGTCTCTGCAGCCTACGGAAAGACAGTTGGGCCGCAAAACAGGGAGGGATTTATTAGAGCTAACTAGAATCAACAAAACACGTATCAAAATTTGAGACAAAAAATGATTACAAGCAGTAATATTTTTGTCATTTGTATGTTTGAAAGGAGAAATAAAGTTTCTGTTCGCATTAAAATGAGGTAAGTGTGACGTGTATTTATTTAAAATTGTGCCTTCATTTTCTAAAATTCGGTATTGATGAGGCGGCAGATGATATTAACCTGTAATTCTAAAATTTTTTATGATTGTTGTGTTGTTACGAAATAGTAACTTGTAAGCACTACCCCAAACCGATCAACGAAATCTGCGATTATTTATTAATTTTTGTATTTTAACCGTTTTTAGTCCAATTTTCAGAACTTTTGGCCCACTGAGGCAACAGAAGAAATCAACCTACAGTTTTAATATTCCACGTACTTTTTAATGATGGGAGTACACAACTTTTCCGCACTACCGCAAAAATATTTAAGAAATTTCAATTTTTTCGATACGACCTTATGGACATATCCGAGGATATCACAACAATTTTGAACCAAGGTCATATGACGAGGCAAGGTGATAGCTGGCACCCCACTCTCCATACTACCACACCACGACAACGTGAGGACCTTTCAAGCCACGACAGATTTAACCCCTGCCTCCTTTGTACACGACGGTCTTTGGTTGGATTCGAACTCACGATCCTTCGGTTTCTAATCCGCTTTTCTTCCAACCAGGTTAGAACCAAGATATTGCCTGACTTTTAATGATGACGAGATCAAAATCTGGTCAGTTTTGTCGTATATAATGGACTAGATATATCATTGATCAATATGTGGTCAGTTTTGCTATCGACGAGATACCTTGTTGAGGTAACCACCAAGAGTGTTAAAGCAAGACAAAACTTTACGGAGCTTTGATAATCTTGAGGGCATCGCGTTTGTTTCCTTAACAGGAAAAACACTTCTTGCCCCCAAAATAACGAAATTTATACTTTAAAACGAGGACAAACGTTAAAATAAATGCGTACTGAAACATTTCTCGAATTTTGCTGCAGCGGCAAATTTTTACTCCGCCTTCTCTTACATACCCGATAAGATCTCTGCTTTGAAAGCTAAGTGCACAAAATTCGGGGAAAATTTGTTGGTAAACCTCATTTTTTCCGTGACATCAGGAAAGGAAACGGCAAAGCGCTACGATTCCGGAACAGTTACTCAAGAGCTACCGCATAAAATTAGTCTTTCAGCGTACAACATTTTTCATGGCATTTCAAATGGGCTGCATTGCGTGTCACAGCATCGTCAAGACTGGGGGGTGGAGCTCAATTTCAATATCTTCTTACCCTTTTCGAGGACCTTTATGGAAGCGTTTATATTTCTGCTACTTGCGGATACACTCTGGGGATTTCCGGAATCTGATTCTCTCCCGAGGGGGAAATAATTTTTAGGAGTAACAGATGCATGTAAATGGGGAAGTTTGTTTTCTTAGCCTTCTAGGATTTGTAGCATTTGGTTATGTAGAACAGCTTATAGGATTCGGAAGGTCATATTTAGCCACAAGTATAGGTTGACGGGTGTTTGGATTTATGCAGCGAAAATCTATTTTCCCGTTGGTATTTATTATGGTCCGAGGGGATATTACCGTTATGGAAACGTTTATATTTCTGCTATTTACAGATACACTCTGGGAGTTTCTGGAATCTGATTATCTCCCGAGGAGAAAATAATTTTTAGGAGTACATATATAACAGAGGGGATGCATGTAAAAGGATATGTTTGTTTTCTTGGATATGATTGTCAAGAATAGCTTATAGGATATGGGAGTTGATATTTAGTCACAAGCATACGTTTACGGACGTCTGGATTTATCCATCGAAACCTATTTTTCTGTATGCATTTATTGTGTAAGGACCGCGTTATGGAAGCGTTTATATTTCTACTATTTACAGATACACTCTGGGATTTCTGGAATCTGATTCCTTCCCAAGGGGAAAATGATTCTTAGGAATGACAGATGTATGTAAATGGGCAAGTTTGTTTTCTTAGCCTTCTCGGATTTATAGCATTTGGTTAGGTAGAACAGCTTATAGGATTTGCAAGGTGATATTTAGTCACACGTATAGGTTGACGAATCTTTGGATTTATGCAGCGGAAAGTTCGAGGGGATAGGAACGTTATGGAAACGTTCATATTTCTGCTATTTAAGGATACACTCTGGGAATTTCTGGAATCTGATTATCTCCCGAAGAGAAAATAATTTTGTAGGAGTATATATGTTACCTCTAAAGCCGTTAAAGTGCACACTACATAGCTAATCTGCAGATTAACTGATTTGCTCCGTTAATGTGCGGAATCTAGAGTTTTCCCGCATTTAACCTAGGTAATGTGCACATTAACGGCTACCGTATCGTTAAAGTTCAAAAGTTTGTTTCTCTCATTTCCTTTCCTTACACCTTCACTCTCTCCCACCAAATTGAGTTTGGTTTCGCCTGATTGATTGATGATCGATTCTATCAACTAATTTTTTGATTGTTTGATTGTATTAACTGATTCTTTAGGTATCGAAAAATCAATAAATCACATTATGTTAATTTCCTTAACTGTAGTAATATTTTAAACCGTTTGATCCTTTCTATTATAGTTTTTAATTGATTGGCGATTGATTCTATCAACTAATTTGTTGATTGTTTGATTGTATTAACTTGATTCTTTAGATATCGAAGATAAATAAATAACATTTTGTTAATTTAAGCGTACAGAAACGTTGTTGTTGTTCCAGCAAAGATCTTATTTTCACTTTAACGAGTGTGCCTAGTAGATAATGTGCAGATTATCTAGGTAATTTGCAGACTACCTAAGTAATTTGAGAAATGAAACAATTTTCGTCACTTTAACGGATCACCCTAGTTAATCTGCTCATTACCTAGATAATGTGTAAAATAACTGATTTCTGCACTTTAGCGGTAACATATATATAACAGGGGAGATACATGTAAAAGGAGATGTTTGTTTTCTTTACTTGCTTGGATATGATTGTCTAGAATAGTTTATAGGATGTGCGAATTGATATTTAGTCACAAGCATACGTTAACAGATGTCTGGATTTATCCATCGAAACCTATTTTTCTGCATGCATTTATTGTGTTCCAAAGGACCGCTTTATGGAATCGTTTATATTTCTACTATTTACAGATACACTCTGGGGATTTCTGGAATTTGATTCCTTCCCAAGGGGTAATGGTAATGGTAATTTTAGTTAACGTTGTACTAGAGCAACACAAAGGGCTATTAACGACGGTCCGGGATCAGTCCCTTAAAGGAAAGATTCGAGGACAACACCTCGTAATTTTGAACCTTGGTCAAATGACGAAGCAACACCTGAGCTGGCACCCCACTCTCCAAACTTCCACGCCAACCCAACGTGAGGACTTTCGGTCACGACAGATATAAGGTGCACCAGCCGCCTCTACACCATACGCTTACAAACATCCATGCCCGGACCCGGATTCAAACCAGGAACCTTCCGATCTTGAGGCTAACACCTTAACCACTATACCGGTTGGTCGGTCCTTCCCAAGGGGAATATGATTCTTAGGAGTGACATATATGTGTAAATGGGTAAGTTTGTTTTCTTAGCTTTCTCGGATTTATAGCATTTGGTTATGTAGGACAGCTTGTAGGATTCGGAAGGTGATATTTAGTCACACGTATAGGTTGACGAATCTTTGGATTTATGCAGAGATCTATTTTCCCGTTTGCAATTATTATGGCCTCAGGGGATAGGACCGTTATGGAAACGTTTATATTACTACTGCTTGCGGATACACTTTGGCGATTTCCGGAGTTTGGCTATCTCACAAGGAGAAAATTATTTTTTAGAGTAATGAATGCATATAAATGGTGATTGTTTTGTTTGCTTTCTTGGATTTAATTTAGTAGAACATCTTATATTATGTTGGAGTTGATATTCAGCCACAAGTAAGCGCTAATGGATTTCTTGATTTATATGCAAAGTTACATGATTCTGTAAAAACTTATTTTTTGATAGAATCTTTTTATACTAAGAACTTCGATAGTGTGTTATTATTTTAAAAAAGAAACTCAATTTAATGTTTCTGCAATTTAATTCTTTATGTTTATGAATAAAAATATCAAACCATTTTTGCCCATGTGGTTATTTTAATGGTTTTATGATCAGAAAGATATCACAGAAATGACTTCATTAATGAAACTACATACTTATTACAGGACTTAAAAGATATAAAATGACGTATAATTATAATGATATGTTCACAATTATTAAGTTAGGATTTTAGAAATGGTTAACATTGATGAACATATGAGACTAAACAGTTTCGCTTAAATATTGAGATTAGTACAATTTATAGGTAATGAGTTCTTCTATAATAAACTTGCGAAGTTTATTATTTTAGAGTAATTAGTTTATTAAATATCTTGTGGACAGCAAAATATTAAAATAACTCCTAGGAAAAATTTCTTCGCATATAATTTCTTCGCAAGTAGTAGTTCATACTCATAAAAATTTAAGTGACGGAATTTTTAAAATGGCTTAATTTTTATAAACTACAACCATGCTATCAATGTTCTCAATTTTAAAAGAACCCACAGAAAAATTAATTTTTATAGCATTTTGAAACCTTTAATTGTTTTCACACGCTTATTTAAGTGTAAAACCAGATAAAAAACTGATAGGGTGTAAAGTGAATTTGTGCGTTGTGTTTAAACTTAGAACTATGTATGCTCTGTGTTATGTCTATGATGTGGTCATGAATAAAATGCACAGTAGATATTGGAAAGGGTTTTTCTTGTAATTTTGACGTGATTACGTCTTTAAATTACGACATTTTTGGACGCAGAAAAGCGTAAAGAAAGATCGAAGTCCTACAACCTTTGACGGACTATAGCTTCTGGTACGAAGTTTCAAAGAAACCGGAAGTTTGCCAGATATCGCTCTCGCACCGTCAGACCTGTGCTACCATATGCCAGTATCAGGGCTGTGTCATCGTGTATTAATCCTGCAAGTGGTTTTGACGAGATATCTTGTCAATCAAGATCTTACAAATTTTGCTAATGACGAAATATACTCTATAACAAAAAAAAAATCGACGCATCAAGAAAGAGTTGTCAGATTGCAATAAAATTGGTGGATGTGAAGAACATACATAGAAACACATAGACAGACATAGTTGTCGTCAGGTCGTTTCAAAACAATGTTGTTGTTGTTTCTAATGCCTACACTGGCAGACCAGAGGAGTGCCAGGCCCGTCGAAGACGGCAAGAGGCGAGTAGGTGCGCCTTCCATGTTATTGAGCCCCATTGGGAGGAAGTCCGACTTCGCTCGGCATACATGACACATCCGTTTTACAGGAAGGTCCCTTTCATACATCCATTCACTCACACATATCGTAATTTAGATACCAATCAGAGGCCGATAACCCTCTGATCAGATACCCCCAGAGGTATTGATTTGGTATGGGAACATGGGGGACTTTGTGACCACGACCTATTTAACGTGCCCCAGTCACCATTAGTGAACACGACGGTCTTTAGCCAGGTCGAAGCGCCGATCTCACAATCGTCAGAATTGCAGGCTCAGCCGAGGACAGAACCCACAACCCTTCTGATGCGAGCCCGACGCTCTACTGACTGAGCTACCGCGGCTCTCAAAACAATTGAATGATTTATTTCAGAGTTTGACCGTTACAATGGGAGGAGGTCAATAAGGCGTTGGCCCACCTCTGGCCTGGATACAAGCTGTCACCCGGCTTGGCATAGACTGAAAAAGTTCCCGGATGGTGTTCTGTGGAATATCTTGCCAAATTGTATCCAACTGTCGGGCTAAATGGTCAACATTCCGGTATGATTACAATCGCCTTCCCATAACGTCCTAATATTCTCTATGGCAGAGAGATCAAGGGACCTAGCAAGCCAAGGAAGTGTTGGGAAAGCTTGAAGACAATTCATAGCAACACCTGCCGTGTGCGGCCGGGCATTATCTTGTTGAAAAGTAAGTCCGGGGTGTCGCAAAATTAACGGTAACACAACCCGTTGTAGAATGTCGTCTACGTACCGCTGTGCTGTAAATGTTCCGGAATGTGTGGAGTGCGATAGCTACACCACTCTGCCCTGGACGTCTCCAGACGTCCGTGGCAGCATGGTTGTAGCAGGACATGCGTCGCATGCGGTAATCGACACAGTTGAAAACGAGACTCGTCACTAAAGACTATACGTCCTAGGTCTGTGCTGTAAGTGTGCCAGAAATGATAACCAAAGGGGTTCGGCTATCAAAGATAGCACCCCAGACCATAACGTCCTGTTGTGGGGATGTGTGCCGTGTGATAGTCAGGGTAGGATCCCCACGATGCACTGGACGTCTCCAGACACTTCTGGTGTTGTCGTCAGGGCACGGTTTTAAACGGGACTCATCAGTAAAGACTATACGACCCCAGACAGCGCCGATCCAAATTGATCGATCCCGGCACCACTGCACCTTCTTATTGCGTCGATTGTTTTGTTACAGAGTGTATATCGTCATGACGATATTGCGATGTTTTGATGCTGACGAGATTAAGTGCTGATCAGTGCTTTTTCTAATGATGAGATTCCTGGCCCATCAAGATGCGATCCGGTTGAGATAATGACAAGATACCTAGTCGAGATAACCACCAAGAGGGTTAGCGGATTATTCTCGTGCATGAATAAATGCTCAGTTTTCCAATGCCATTCCGCGTGGTTCAAAATTACGTGGTGTCCTTACCCTACGGGTGTTGACACCATTTAAGGTGTTGATCCCGGACCGTCGCCAATGGCCCCAAGTGTTGCTCCAGTGCGACGTTAATTAAATACCTACTTACCTACCAACTACCATTTAGATTGAAATCACTCAAGTCATCCCTTTTTCCGATGAAAAAACTTTTAAATCTAAATTCTTCCCCTTTCCAAATAAAATCGCTCTCCTCAACATCTCCTGGATATCTTGATTCACTGATCAATTTCGCTAATGACGAGATTTTTTTCGTCTTTAGCAATATTGGTCAGATCTTAATTGCCGAACTTTCACGTTGAAACATCTTGGATGGTTAAGACTCCTTTACGTGCAAGCCGTGCTTCAATTTCCCAATTATTTTATGAACTAGGGGGCTCCTCCCCCTGCTCGCTTACGCTCGCCAACCTATTTTGCGCTATTTTCAAAATAAAAAACTAATAGTAATACGTTATAGATATGACAGTTTTAGTTAACGGTTGTAACAAAAAGTAGCGAAAATATCCAAAGATTCCGAATTTTGTATGACCAACTTTTGGTCGCATCTAATTTAATTATTAACCTATTTCAAAAATAATAGTACCGTAAGAAAGAGCGCATTCTGAGGTATCCTGCGATATTTTAAAAATTAAAAACTAATAGTAATAAAATATAGATACGGCAGTTTTAAAAAAAAGTAACAAAATGTCCCGATTTTTCCCGAATTTCAAAAAAATATTATCAAGAACCAAATTGAAATTTCAAAATAAAACTCGACGAGCTACAAAAATTTTCGTTGAGAGGTACTCTTTAAGAAAAACTCACGGTTGAAGACTGAAAATTTGTATGTGTTTTGCTCACTCGCGGAAGAAATTTCGCTTCTTTAATTTTGACACTTAATAAACCCTAAACTAATAGCCGCATCGGAAAAAAATCTTAATAATTGTCCAGGGAATACGACGAAGAACAAATCGTGTTAATTTCGTTTTTTTCCGATCAGTACTTTCTCAGGAAATCGTTTAAGAATCGAGCTAAACAACACAGTTTTCAATCCTGCGGCGGCGGTAACTTTTTTTAAATATAGAGAGATTATTGTAGTGCTAACAAATTTATGGGACACCCTGTATGTCTACCCTGCCCGTTAATCTAACGCATGCAATAAATTAAATTCAGCTCACAGTGTGTTTTTATCTGACATTCCGAGGAAACTTTTCGATTTCTTATTAACATCATTAGAAATGTAAAGTTGACCCAATTCCGAAACGCAGATATCGATTTCAAGGTCGAACTCCTAGGGAGGTTTGCCATTTGACTCCCCCTAGTCACACTTGTCCTGGTATGGCCGCAGGGTCGGGGGAAAAGACAGAGTGCCTTTAATAGAGTATTACTGCGATGCCAACTAATGAAGTAGATGGACCCAAGGGCAATCTCAAGTACTCAAATGGCTTTCTGGTTGCAGTGTTATGACTGGGTGAGTGCGCCATCAAAGTAACGAAGCTTTATCCGATACCTTTGTGGAATTGCACGATCTTGCTGTGAAGGGAATTCCAGGACGGCTTAGAGAGTGTTAGTTTTCAAAATGCTGTTTAGTACCACCAAATTGATGAATTTCGAAATTGATGATTGGTATCATGGCCCCTTTTCATTGAGTTTTGGGTGAATACAGATAGTTTTTTTAACCCTTCTGGTGGTTTATTTCGAGTTAAAAGTTGCCCTGTAGTGGTCAGCCTTTCGTGGAAAAACCTGTTCCAAACTGCCACCAGTTCTGGGAAAGGGACAGTTTGCTTTTTCAACTTAGACATTCATTCCCTTTGAAGAAAGAGGACAGATGGTCTCAACGAGGCAACTCGTAATTAGTAAAATTGATCAGATCTATGTGGAAGAGATATCCCATCCTCAGCAAAACTGATAAGATCTTGGAGGACATATCTCGTCGAAACAAAAGGAGGGTTAAACTTCCAAGTAGCTTAGACGAGACATCTCGTCCGCCAAAATATAGTCAGTTTTGCTAATGACGAGATATCTCGTCGAGACAAAACTGTCCTATTACTCTAAGGGGAAGGTTGGTAGGTAGTTAATTAACGTCGCATTGGATAAACTTAACGGGCTATTGGGGACGGTACGGGATGAAACCGGAAGGGAAAGGTCCGAGGAAAACACCACGTAATTTCGAATCAAGGTCAGATGACGAGGTCACACCTGAGTTGGCAACCATGCCAACGTGACGACAGTTGAGGCCGTCAAAATATAGTCAGTTTTGTAATGACGAGATATCTCGTCGAGACAAAACTGTCCTATTACTCTAAGGGGAAGGTTGGTAGGTAGTTAATTAACGTCGCATTGGAGAAACATAACGGGCTATTGGGGACGGTACGGGATGAAACCGGAAGGGAAAGGTCCGAGGAAAACACCCCGTAATTTCGAATCAAGGTCAGATGACGAGGTCACACCTGAGTTGGCAACCATGCCAACGTGACGACAGTTGAGGCCGTCAAAATATAGCCAGTTTTGCCAATGACGAGATATCTCGTCAAGACAAAACTGTCCTATTACTCTAAGGGGAAGGTTGGTAGGTAGTTAATTAACGTCGCATTGGAGAAACATAACGGGCTATTGGGGACGCTACGGGATGAAACCGGAAGGGAAAGGTCCGAGGAAAACACCACGTAATTTCGAATCAAGGTCAGATGACGAGGTCACACCTGAGTTGGCAACCATGCCAACGTGACGACAGTTGAGGCCGTCAAAATATAGCCAGTTTTGCCAATGACGAGATATCTCGTCAAGACAAAACTGTCCTATTACTCTAAGGGGAAGGTTGGTAGGTAGTTAATTAACGTCGCATTGGAGAAACATAACGGGCTATTGGGGACGGTACGGGATGAAACCGGAAGGGAAAGGTCCGAGGAAAACACCACGTAATTTCGAATCAAGGTCAGATGACGAGGTCACACCTGAGTTGGCAACCATGCCAACGTGACGACAGTTGAGGCCGTCAAAATATAGCCAGTTTTGCCAATGACGAGATATCTCGTCAAGACAAAACTGTCCTATTACTCTAAGGGGAAGGTTGGTAGGTAGTTAATTAACGTCGCATTGGAGAAACATAACGGGCTATTGGGGACGGTACGGGATGAAACCGGAAGGGAAAGGTCCGAGGAAAACACCACGTAATTTCGAATCAAGGTCAGATGACGAGGTCACACCTGAGTTGGCAACCATGCCAACGTGACGACAGTTGAGGCCGTCAAAATATAGTCAGTTTTGTAATGACGAGATATCTCGTCGAGACAAAACTGTCCTATTACTCTAAGGGGAAGGTTGGTAGGTAGTTAATTAACGTCGCATTGGAGAAACATAACGGGCTATTGGGGACGGTACGGGATGAAACCGGAAGGGAAAGGTCCGAGGAAAACACCACTTAATTTCGAATCAAGGTCAGATGACGAGGTCACACCTGAGTTGGCAACCATGCCAACGTGACGACAGTTGAGGCCGTCAAAATATAGTCAGTTTTGTAATGACGAGATATCTCGTCGAGACAAAACTGTCCTATTACTCTAAGGGGAAGGTTGGTAGGTAGTTAATTAACGTCGCATTGGAGAAACATAACGGGCTATTGGGGACGGTACGGGATGAAACCGGAAGGGAAAGGTCCGAGGAAAACACCACGTAATTTCGAATCAAGGTCAGATGACGAGGTCACACCTGAGTTGGCAACCATGCCAACGTGACGACAGTTGAGGCCGTCAAAATATAGCCAGTTTTGCCAATGACGAGATATCTCGTCAAGACAAAACTGTCCTATTACTCTAAGGGGAAGGTTGGTAGGTAGTTAATTAACGTCGCATTGGAGAAACATAACGGGCTATTGGGGACGGTACGGGATGAAACCGGAAGGGAAAGGTCCGAGGAAAACACCACGTAATTTCGAATCAAGGTCAGATGACGAGGTCACACCTGAGTTGGCAACCATGCCAACGTGACGACAGTTGAGGCCGTCAAAATATAGTCAGTTTTGCTAATGACGAGATATCTCGTCGAGACAAAACTGTCCTATTACTCAAAGGGGAAGGTTGGTAGGTAGTTAATTAACGTCGCATTGGAGAAACATAACGGGCTATTGGGGAGAGTACGGGATGAAACCGGAAGGGAAAGGTCCGAGGAAAACACCACGTAATTTCGAATCAAGGTCAGATGACGAGGTCACATCTGAGTTGGCAACCATGTCAACGTGACGACAGTTGAGGCCGTCAAAATATAGTCAGTTTTGTAATGACGAGATATCTCGTCGAGACAAAACTGTCCTATTACTCTAAGGGGAAGGTTGGTAGGTTGTTAATTAACGTAGCATTGGAGAAACATAACGGGCTATTGGGGACGGTACGGGATGAAACCGGAAGGGAAAGGTCCGAGGAAAACACCACGTAATTTCGAATCAAGGTCAGATGACGAGGTCACATCTGAGTTGGCAACCATGCCAACGTGACGACAGTTGAGGCCGCTACAAATTAAACGTGGACCAGCCTCTTTTGTACATGATGGTTTTTAGATGGATTCGAACTCGCAACTCTCCGTTTGCTAATTGGTTAATCTTCCAAACCACCGGATTATCACCACCCCTTCATGAAATTGAAATCGCACAAAATAAATTCCTGAGTTAGATTTAGTTTTGAGAAATTGGTTATCGTTCACATGATACTTGCGTTTTTCCAAATTTACTGTCATTTAAAAAATAATGTTTGTCCGCTTATATCTGAATTATGTTTCTAGAATCACTGAACAAATATCTAAACAAATGAAAACCGGGAAATAACATAGCTAGAAATACCGGTAACGATGTCTTGGTGAGGGAGTAACTCTCAGCAATCATAATAATCTTAATAATATTAACAAGCACACCTGTTGGTTAAAATAATTCAAAGAAAGATTATATTGGTCAAGGTAAAAATTATTGAGATGTCATGTAGGGAAGTCAGAAGATTATTAAACGGATAACTGTGTGTGAAACCCTCAGAGAGAATTTCAGTTCAAATAAATAGAAAATTCCACAAATCATCAGAGACGTTAGTACAGTTAAACAAAATACATCCACCGTTATTTTTATTTCCCCAAAAATTTTCCAAAACTAAACAATTTTTTAAATGTTTCATACGTTACAAAGTGTGTCCGGATGTTTTCAGAAATCAACAAAACAGGAAATTACCGGTATTTCATTACCAACGTTTAAACCCTAAAAAAGGAACAATGGTATGTACTGCCTCCTTGGAAACAGCAACTAAAACAAATAAACAAAGAATGAGAAACACTAATTTAGTCATTAACAAAAGAAAATATCAGACCTAAAAAAGAAAATTTCAGTTCATAATAAAAACAGCTGCGGCGTTTATAAATTTAAGCAAACAAAATATCCACCGTTGTTTTTTTCTCCCAAAATTAACTAAAATAAACAAACTTTAAAATGTTCCCTACGTCACAAACTCTATCCCTAAATCCAAAGGAATCCCCTAAAACCCGAAAATCCTGTATTTCATCAGCTGTGTTTAAAATCTAAAAATAAGAACAATGGTATCTCCTGCCTCCATGAAAAAACATCAACTAGAACTAAAACCAAAGAATGAGAAAGAGTAATATCAGTCTTTAACAAAACAGACAATAAGAGACTTAAAAAATAAAATTTCAGTACAAGAAAGCAAAGAAAAAAATCCCATCAGAGGTACTTAAGAAGAAATACATCCTCCATTGATATATATATATATATATATATATATATATATATATATATATATTATCCACAAAATATTAATTAAAATAAACAAACTTTAAATGTTCCCTACGTTACAAACTCTATCCCCAAATTCAAAGCAATCATCAAATTAAAAAAATTTCCGATAGTTCGTTACCTGTGTTTAAACCTTAAAAACAAGAACTGCGTTATCATCTGCATCTTTTGTAGAACATTAACTAGAACAAATCACACATAATGAGAAAGTGAGTAAGGTCATTAACAAAAGAGATAATGGAAGACTTAAAAACTAAATTTCCACTCTCTAAATCACCATAAAAAACCATTTCAAATAAACAGAAAAAATATAAAAACATCAGAGGCGTTAATACATTTAAACAAAAAATGCATGCGCAGTTTTTTATTCCTCCAAAAATTAACAAAAAATAAACTTTATAGATTGTTTGCTACGTCACAAACTGTCCCTAAATTCAAAGCAATCACCCAAACCCAAAATTTTCTGGTATTTCATCACCTGTGTTTAAAACTCCAAAACACAATAATGGTATCTCCTGCCTCTTTTGTAGAACATCAACTCGAACAAGGAATGAGAAAGAGAGTAAGGTCATATTAAAGTCATTAACAAAAGAGATAACGGAAGACTTAAAAATTAAATTACATTTCAAATAAACGCAAAAAAAATCTAACAAAACATCAGAGGCGTTAGTACATTTAAACAAAAAATGCATCCGCAGTTTTTATTCCTCCAAAAATTAAACCAAAAACAAACAAACTTTAAACTTCCTCCTACGTCACAAACTCAGTCCCCAAATTTAATTTTTGGTTCTTTTCTGCTGCTTCACAGTTTCGCATCTGTAATATATAGCCGAGGTCTTTTTTCAAAATATTACCTGCGAAATAATTTAATGAATTGCATAGAAAAACGAAGAACAAGTTTGAATCCTCGGATTAGGAGTGTAATCCAGGGTCTGAACGCTTCGCAAAGACGGTTCTCCAAAAGCTAACGCAAATATGTAGGAGGTGTTGAATGCTAGGCCACAGCTGGTTTCAGAGTCTTAATCTGAGTCTAAGCTCTCCAGCTCGTACGCAGTACACATTAAAGTTAAGTAAGCTGTTTCTTAGATTCTATCTTAAAAATCGCTACCAGACGAAACAAAGAGAGAGAGAGAGAGAGAGAGAGAGAGAGAGAGAGAGAGGAAGACAAAGACGAGTTTATTAGAAAATCTTTTCGGTGAAGTGTCAGTGTATCTTTTGTTGGTTAAATTATATTTTTCAGCAGTAGATTTCGTTTCAAATTAAATCAGTTAATTTATAAATTCATTTAGGAGAGACGTGAATAGATTCACCTTCTTCCCGTTCAGCCCTTAATTATTTGTTGAGAGTGGGATATTTCGCTTATTACAGAAGAAATTTCTGGGGGGTAAAAATTAGAACACGCTCTGAGAAAATTCAATGATAGATCCAGGATCGTTTTTTTGCTCACCGGTTTCTGAAATTCGATATGAAAAATTAATTTTTGGAATGAATGCGCAGAGTTTAATGATATGACTGCAGTAGTGTCTTTTATTCTTTGGTGAGATCGTATTAGAATAAGGCTGTGTAATATGGAGAATGCGACAAACTTATGGCCATGAATATAGCGAGTTTAACTTTTCTGGTGTTTGTTTCGACGAGGTATCTTATTATTCTCAAAATTGGCTAGAAGAAAACTGACCAGATCTTGATTTTATCACCTTAAAAAAATCGGCAAAACCTGATGACGAGATATCTTGCCAACAGACGAAAGATGGCCAGATGTTGATCTCCCCATCATAAAAACATCGACAAAATCTTGATGACGAGATACCTTGTTAACATGGAAAAATCGGTAAAACTTTATGACGAGATATCTCGTTATTAGAAGAAAATTACCAGATAATACCCAGATATTAATCTCGCCAACATTAAAAAAATCATTGATATCTTGAAGACGGTTTATCTCATCATCACCAAAACTGACCAGACTTCAGGGACGAGAAATTCATCCCTTGTAAAATTGGTGAGATCTGGATAGACGAGATATCTCGTCGAAACTACTAGAAGAGAAATAACCATATCTTCATTTCTTCACCATAAAAAAATCGGTAAAACCTGATAACGAGATATATTGCCAACAGACGAAATATGGCCAGATCTTGATCTCCCCATCATAAAAACATCGAAAAAATCTTGATGACGAAATATCTCGTTATCATGGAAAAATCGGTAAAACTTTATGACGAGATATCTCGTCATTAGAAGAAAATTAACCAGATATTAATCTTGCCAACATTAAAAAATCATTGATATCTTGATGATGGTTTATCTCATCACCAAAACTGACCAGACTTCAGGGACCAGAAATTCATCACTTGTAAAATTGGTCAGACCTTGATGGACGAGATATCTCGTCAAAGCCACTTGGAGAAAAAGGCCCCGAGCAAATTTTGCTCATTTTTAACCTGGACGTATCATTTAACAGATTCATAGAATGGATAATATGAAGTAAAACAAATAATGTAAATTGTATATAATTTACAGGTCACAATTAAAATTGCGAATTCGCGTGTTATTTATTCGTAATCTACCTCTATTTCCTCACTGATACTGCAGAGCTAAGCATTTTAACGTGCAAATTTGAAAAAGTTCTTTCAATAACATGGAGCCACCGGTTGGAAGTGTTACGGACTAGCAACCTGAGGGTTGCGAGTTCGAATCCCACCGACCGTCGTGTACAAAGGGGTCTGGTGCACGTTAAGTTTGTCGTGACCTCAAATGTCCTCGAGTTCAGGTGTGACCTAGTCATCTGACGTGTTTCAAAATTACGTGGTAGGTAGTTAAATGACGTTAATTAAGGCATGTGGAGCCAGGCAGATATTTATGTACATTTTAGAAATTGTACACCATAAAGATCCTACTGATCACTTGCTTCACACTATCATTAAATGTCGCCAATAGTCCGTTGTGTTTCTCAGGTGTGACGATTGTTAAAATACTCCAATATACCTACCTATCACTAATTGTTGTGAATGAAACCTCACAATTTTAAAGGTTACCTTAAAACACTTTTTTTTTATCAATTTTAAACTATTTCAAGAGGTTGAAATCCCTATCAAGATATTCAAGTTCATTTCTGAAATCTTTTGTTCAGCACAAGGATTCAATTCATCAATTTTCTTATACTATAGCGAATAAAACACACTAAAGTTAAAAAAAAATTATTAAAAAACCACCCTTTTTTTTTAAATATATTTTTTTTTGATTTCTCCAAGACCCGAGGAACCCGTGAAGATATTTATGTACAGTTTGGAAATAAATTTTACACCATAAGAATCCCATTCATCAATTGTTTCGCATTTTCACTATTGTGAATAAAATATCAAATTTTAAAAATTCTATGTTAAACTGCTGTTTTTTAGTAATTTTCAATTTTTTTCAAACCCAGAGGGTTTCGCGACTAGATATCTTTATGCATCTCTGAATTTTTCATCTGATCATTTTGACTCGCTAGCCAAGTTTTCAGCAATAGGAACTAGCAAATTTTGAAGTATTTTTTGGCCCACCATTATCTATAATAATTAAAGTATGTATGTATTTTTACTTAACGTCACACTGGAGCAACACAACGGGCTACTGAAGACGATTCGGGATCAATCCCCAAGAGAAAGATCCGAGGACAACACCAAGTAATTTTGAACCACGAGATGACGAGGCAACACTTGAGCTGGCACCCCACTCTCCGAAATTTCACACTACGCCAACGTGAGGATATTTGAGGCCACGGCAGATTTAGCGTGCCCCAGCCCCTTTGTACACGACGGTATTTGGTTGGATTCGAACTCGAAACCCTCCTGATGCTAATCCGTTTCTCTTGCAACCTGAGTATTCCGGCCCATAATTGATAGGTAATGGTAATTTTTAATAACGTCGTACGAAAGCAACACAACGGGATATTGACAACTGGCAGGGATCAATCCCATAAGGGAAAGATTCGAGCACACCACCACGTAATTTTGAACCACGGTCAGATGACAAGGCAACACCTCAGCTGGTTCCCCACTCTCCAAACTTCCATACCAACCCAACATGAGGACTTTCGGCCACGGCAGATTTAAGGTGCACCAGCCGCCTCTACACCATACGCTTACGAACATTAATGCACTGACCCGGATTTGAACCAGGAACCTTACGATCTAGAATCTAACACCTTAACCACCAGACCGGTTGGTCGGCTATAATGGGTAGATGGATCCGGTTGAAATAAAAAGCTATCCTATTTCAAAATATGCATAATTTAAATCAAATGTGCATAATTTAAATCAAAATATGCATCATTTAAATCAAAATATGAATAATTTAAATCAAAATATGCATAATTGAAAACAAATAAATAGTTTCAAGATTAGACAATGCTATAGGTTTAAAGAGGAAGAGTATCATTCTCCGAAATCCTTTCACTCTAATGACATTTAAATGACTATTAATACATCAATGATTGGTTGCCCCAAGTAATTACTAATTAGGCGAATTCAACTACGAATATAGGGGTTATCTCGAAGACCTCTTAAAAGATGGATTCAAAATATTGGCTAATTGATTACTGTTCAAGGGGGCACTACAGTCACGGTAATAAAGACTGTCATCGAGCTTTCCAAATCAACTGTTCCATTTTCTGGAACAATGAAGATGTTCGAAATGCAAAACATTCTAAACCCGATTTTACCGTTCCAGACAAGCGGGGAAAGTTTCGAAATTCCATGGCTGACTATGTCAAGAAGCCGTAATCTTTTTTTCGATAAAGAAACGATCCAATTAAAATGCTTGAGATCGAGTTTTATAAGACAGTGAAACATAATTTGTACTACAAGAATGTTTCTTGGATTTCCACTTGTCATGGCAACAAATCGATCTTGGAATTCTATTTGTAAAATCGCTTTAAATCATAGCATTCCTTTTTTCTTATAGTGAATTATGAATACTAAACTTTAAACATATTCGTGCTTTCTAGTTTATTTATTTCCTAGAAATGTGCATGAAAGAAATAAAGTAATGTAGGTGCGTTGGTTTTTCAGATTGCCTTGAAGTTTACTGTAGAATTTGAATTGCATGAGGTAATGTTAACCTTTTTAGCATTAGTGAGCTATGTATCCTAAACTTAAAATAATGATGATTAATGAGGATTTTAATGGCACATATATAAACAACTTAAACTACGACACATTTGGGGTCATTAATACTAGGGATGCGACATCGATAGCAAAACATCGATGTTTTGAAACATCGATGTTCAAAATTAAAACATCGATGTTCAAAATTAAAACATCGATGTTCAAAATTAAAACATCGATGTTGATAATACATCGACCCAAAAACATCGATGTTTTTAAAATGCAGTGTATTTAAATTTTTTTCCCCCCATTTCTTAAAACTGGTTTAGCAATTATTGATGCGACATCGACAGCAAAACATCGATGTTCAAAATTAAAACATCGATGTTGATAATACATCGCCCCCAAACCATCGATGTTTTTAAAATTCAGTGTATTTAAACTTGTTTCCTTATTTCTTAAAACTGGTTTAGCAACTAGTGATGCGACATCGGCTCCAATACATCGATGTTTTTTTTCCCAAAACATCAATGTTTAGGAAACATCGACATCGATGTCGCATCCCTACTTTTCAGACCCTTCATCCTTGGTCACTTTGGTCTAATAGTATGTTTAATTTGCTGATTATGAAATTTATGCACCTTGGTTATTTTTAAAATTTTTAAAAACGGTACTTTTTTCTTTTAAAAATAAAACATCGACAAGTATAAACATCGATGTTACAAAAACATCGACCCCAATACATCGATGTTTTTTTTTTAAATATCGATGTTTTGAAAACATCGACATCGATGTCGCATCCCTAATTGACACCACTGAAATTATTTTTTAAACATTTGCCTTTACGTGAAGAAAAGATTAAAGCTTGAAAAAATTTGTATATATAAATATAAAACCATTCTGCCTTTTGCCCTTAATGATGCTTTTAATGGTACAAATATAAGCAAATCAAGCTACAACACAATTCAGATATTTCATACCACAATTACAGTTAAAATAAAACGGGTTATGACGTAGTAGAGGGAATGAAAAAAAAATAATAATAAATTTTTTTTTAAAACAAAAATTGCTCTAAAGAACTCAAAAGAGGCATGGAAGATAGGTAGCTATACTTCGAGATCTCTTCCAACTGGAAAACCATAAAAGATTACATTGCCTTACTCAACAAAACAGAAGAGATTAGAGAGAGAGAGAGATTGCTGGAAAATATTTACAATTCGGTCGTCAAAAATTCGCATTTACGCCCTTTTAACTATCGTATATCTTCATTTAATATTATATTAATCCTGATCTCTATTTCACCACAACATTTTAAAACTCAACGTATGTGACAATTTTAAATTTTCCACAGTTCTTAACCAACTGCGACTCCTTTTTTCTAATAAAGATGTCAAAATTAAAATTTTTTTCAAATTTAACTCTACACTTGTAAATAAATTTATCCTACCGAAATACATAACACTAACAACACACAAATGCTTCACTTCTCTCCTTCAACCTTATTGGCATACATATTGTTTAGAATATTTTATTACTTATTAATATCTATGATAAAAGAAATAGAGTGCGAATATATTACCTTTTATACACTCCACAGAATTAGTCCTATTAACAGAGATCAAATATTTTATAACAAACATATCTTAAAAAACTAAAAACTTCATTCCAGAATAGTCATCTTCCAAACAATAAAAAAAATAAAATTTCCCTTTAATTATTTATATTTTCTTATTTTACGATATCCTTTCTAAAGTTCCACAGCTTATTTATTATTGTTGTTTATCTTTTCTTACACCACCAGAGGGCGCCATAGTTCACTAGATTTATATATTCTTTAAATTTCCTTTAAAATTTATGGGCCCTGCTTGTACAGTAGGAAGAGTAAAGGATTCTCGACCGGAGGGTTTTGGGTTCGAAACTAGGCCTTACCAAAGACCGTTGTGTACAGGGGTAGTGCACTGGTGCATGTTAAATATGTCGTGGCCTCAAAGGTCTTCAAGTTGACGTGGTGTATAAGTTTGGAGACTGCGGGTGCCAGCTCAAGTGTGATTATGTTATTTGACAATGGTTCAAAATTACGAGGTGTTATCCTTGGATCTTTTCCTTTGGGATTGATTCTGAACTATCTCCAATAACCCGTTGTGTTTCTCAACTAGGACATCAATTAACTACCTCTCAATTACAAAAATAAATATTAATGCAAATTAGTTTCTCTCCTCTTTTTTGCTAGTTAAAAATCAGTTATCTCGTGCACGAATTTTCTCTTTGGTACTACCATTAAGCCTAACTTTAATTACTTCCTTTCTAGATAGTAATGGTAATTTTAGTTAACGTCATACTAGAGCAACACAACGGGCTATTAACGACGGTCCGGGATCAATCCCTTAAGGGAAAGATTCGAGGACAACATCTCGTAATTTTGAACCATGGTCAGATGACGAGACAACACCTGAGCTAGCACCCCACTCTCCAAACTTCCACACCAACCCAACGTGAGGACTTTCGGAAACGACAGATTTTAAGTGCACCAGCCGCCTCTACACCATACGCTTACAAACCTCCATGCTCGGACCTAGATTCGAACCAGGAACCTTCCGATCTAGAGGCTAACACCTTAACCACTATACCGGTTGGTCGGCCCTTTCTAGATGGACAGGGCGTCATTTGACCGTGGTTCAAAATTACAAGGTGTTGTCCTCCCGTTTGGGATTGATCTCGGACCGTCGTTATTAGCCCGTCGTGTTGCTCCAGTACGACGTTAATTAAAATACCTACCTACCTGATGGACAGAACCGTAGTTGGTAGGATAACGGATTAGCAACCGGAGGGTTGGGAGTTCGAATCCAACCAAAAAGTGTCGCGTACAAAGGAGACTGGGGTGAAATCTGTCCTGGCCACAAATGTCCTCACGTTGGCGTGGTGTGGAAGTTTGGAGAGTGGGTGGTAGCTCAGGTGTTGACTCGTTATCTGACAGTGGTTCAAAATTACGCGGTGTTGTCCTCGATCTTTCCTTTTAAAATTGATCTCTGAACGTCACTAATAGCCCGTTATGTTGCTCCAGTGCGATGTTAATTGAAATACCTACCGAACTATGAATGAATGAATTTTATAAATACCTGATATCTATGTAATCGAATCTGGAATTCTGTTGTTAACTTTTGAAGATAAATATTTTGTTATTGACAAAGAAGATGTGTTATTTAAAAAATGTCTGTGGTAATTTGGTCCAAACATAGAAACAAGGGCTGCTTTTAATAATTTTCTTTCTGTTTTATGGCCAAGTAGTACACCATGAAAAAAGAAACATACGCATATCAGTTGTTACAGTGACTGCATCATCTCCCTCAACAACAATGGTTATATTGCTTACAATTTTATCTATTGTAGATCACCAAGATTCTCACTAATTGCTTCAGACACAGGTAAGGACAGAACAAAAACAAAAAAATTAAGTAATTTGGGGATCTCTGACTTCAATTCAATTATGGTTTGCCTTAGAAGAGCCTTCAGCTGGAAAAAAGCATTCACATTTCCTACATTCTTGAAGATTTCTGTAAATCCATGTAGTAAAATGAGTGCACTCAAAGTGTAAATTTTTTTTCTTCTTCAGACTGTGGAACCCATGGAAAATTTATTATAAACGAAATGAAATCAGGAAGAACACACTTCAAATTCTTCCTTCTGCTCACAGAATTGACATCACTTCTTGAATATATTAAATACCCACAATTAAACAGCACATTCGAGTGCCATATGATATTGTCAGTTCCTTCCTCTTTTGCAAAATATACACTATATTATTCCAACAGCGAATATAGCCTTTAATCTTCTGGATATGCAAACAGAAGGGTGAAATCTCAGAATTATGATGTTCATGTGTTGAGCGCAGTTTTTTTGAGCTCACATGAAGAGAAGGAAGAATAATTTCTTGAAATGTACTTTCTGAAGTAAACATTTGAGTTGAAAGCTTTGCATTTTTGAAAAAAAAGATAAAGGCAAGGATGTTATATGTTTCGGTAACTCATCCATGCTTTCAGAATTAGAAATATGAATTAAGTGGTACTTCATTGTGGACAAATAACTTTTAAGATTACGCATGTAGCTTTCATATTCCCAAGATAAAATGGTTGGGTTGGCGTGGAAGTTTGGAGAGTGGGGTGCCAGCTCAGGTGTTGCTTCGTCATCTGACCGTGGTTCAAAATTACGAGGTGTTGTCCTCGGATCTTTCCCTTAAGGGAATGATTCCGGACCGTTGTCAATAGCCCGTTGTGTTGCACTAGTACGACGTTAACTAAAATTACCACTACCCAAGATAAAATCTTAGATGACTGGACACACTCCTCTGAAGAATAGAGTGGGGTGGTGTAGGGAGGTTGTTCCATAGAAGAGATAGAGAAGAAAAAAATATAGAGAAGAAAACATAGATAGAGAAGAAAAAAAGATGTGTAAAGATGCAGAAGATCGTAACTTATCATTAAAAAAAAAATCGGCCAGAATTTTGATAAAATTAAGGAAAAATTGTTCTGCAAAGACTTTGCTCTGCGACGTAAGTCGCAGTTTTAAGCACTTTCTGCTCCCGGGCTGACATATTGGGAATTTCTTTGGTATATCACCACAACTGCCATTATACTACTGATTTACTGGATTTCAGAATCTTTCCTCGACATCTTGAACAAAAGCGCTTCACACCATTCAACATTAAGATTTCTGACATAGTGGAATTTATTTGGTTTATCACCCAACAGCCATCATACTAGAGATTTTCTGGATTTCAGAATCTTTCCCCGACATCTTGCTCGAAAGCGCTTTACACATCACTCAACATTCAGATTCCTGACATTGGAATTTGTTAGGTTTATCACCCAACGGCCATCATACTACAGATTTTATGGATTTCAGAATCTTTCCCCGACATCTTGCTCGAAAGCGCTTCACACATCACTCATCATTCAGATTCCTGACATTGGAATTTGTTAGGTTTATCACCCAACGGCCATCATACTACAGATTTTCTGGATTTCAGAATCTTTCCCCGACATCTTGCTCGAAAGCGCTTTACACATCACTCAATATTCAGGTTCCTGACATTGGAATTTGTTAGGTTTATCACCCAACGGCCATCATACTACAGATTTTCTGGATTTCAGAATCTTTCCCCGACATCTTGTTCGTAAGCGCTTCAGACATCACTCATCATTCAGATTCCTGACATTGGAATTTGTTAGGTTTATCACCCAACGGCCATCATACTACAGATTTTCTGGATTTCAGAATCTTTCCCCGACATCTTGCTCGAAAGCGCTTCACACATCATTCAACATTCAGATTCCTGACATTGGAATTTGTTAGGTTTATCACCCAACGGCCATCAAACTACAGATTTTCTGGATTTCAGAATCTTTCCGCTACGTCCAACGAAATCCATTCTCACCACTCCATATTCGTATTCCTGACAGATTCGGAAGCGCGGCAACCCTGCTCTACAATCAAACGACTTGGCGACGGCAATTGGCGGGCAACTGTTAATAGCTGGCGAACAAATTGCCGCAAAATAAAAGCCATAATAAACATATTATGCGACTAAATACCGCAAAAGAGGGAAAGTAAGAGAGACGTGAGGAATGACCGAGGAAGTGATGGGCAGGCCGCACGCGGGCCGATTATCATTTCCGGCGGCCCACCCTTCGCGTGATTGCGAGGCAATGAACATCACGAAAGGCCGCTTCTGTGGACAGGAAATTATTCATTCGGATTTCCCCCGAACCCGGGGGGAGGCGGGGGCCCTTCATTTCCGAAAAATGCCATTGAAAGGCCCGAGTGACGATTTGGTCGGACATGTCAGTTTTGACACATTCGCCATCGCCGTGAGGACATCCTCGTAGACGGTAGAACTTGGTCAATGAACCATGCTGAAGAAATGGGAGAGAAGCGATTAAGTAGAAACAACTGAGGATAGATTCCAGACAATTGGGATTTAATTCCGTACTTTATCCAAATCTGGTTACATTCGGAAAGGAATTACTGAATGTGGATAGAACCCAACATTGAAAAAATATATATGAGGGCTGTTCAATAAAGAATGATCATAAATTAATAAAAAATAATTTCCTGTACTAATCCTCCAAATTTTAATGGTCTTTCTCAAAATACTCTCCATTACATGCAATGCACTTATCCCACCTCTTTTCCAGTCTTCAAAAACATGCTGGAAGCCATTTTTTGACAGGTCCTTCAAAATCGCCTACGCAACTTTTACCACTGCCTGTGATGATGAAAACCGTTTAAAAAATTATGATAATTCTTTATTGAACAGCCCTCGTACGTTCAGATTCTGGGAGATTTGGCTAGTTTTTATACTCTCGCCAATGGATGTTTCATTATTGTTTCATCTCCTATAAAAAATTAATAAGCATATTTAAAATTAAAAGGCTTACGTTGGACTTGTCAGTTTTAACATATACGCCATCGCCGTGAGGATATCCTCATAGACGAGAGAACTTAGACAATGAGCCACACTGAATAAATAGACGAGAAGCGATTAAGTAGAAGTCACTACGAATTGATTCCAGAAAAATTGGATTTAATTCCTTATTTTATCGAATATGGTCGTCTTTGGAAAGTAATTACTCTATGTGTTGATAGAACCCAAAATTGATAAAACATAGATGTTCATATTTTGGGAAATTTGTATAACACTTTTAAATTCTTCCCAATGATATTTTTTTTTGCTTTTACACCCCTAAATAAAATTAATAATGAACTCATTTGAATAAATTCAAATATTTGTCTTTCACTGAAGCAAAAATGCCATTCAAAGGGTTTCGAATCAAGATTTTGTACACGTCAGTTTTGATACATTCGCCATCGCCGTTCCTCGTAGACTGAGAACTTAATCAATGAGCCTCACTGCAGAAATGGGTGAGAAGCGATTAACTAGAAACGACAGCGCATGGATTCCAGACAATTAGGATTTAATTCCTTATTTTATCCAGTATGGTTGCATTCGGAACGGAATTGCATGATGGAGATAAAACACAAAATTAAAAAAAAATGTATGCGTTTAGAACTTTGGAGATTTGTGATTGGTTTTTCACTCTTTCCAATGATATTTCAGTATTGTTTCATCGCCTATAAAACGCTAATAATAAGTATATTTAAAATCAACTCAAATTGTGCACTTCACGGATGGAAAAATGTCATTGAAAGTCAATTATCTTAACCATGTTAATTTTTACACATTTACAGTGAGGACATCCTAGTAGATAGAAGAACTTGATAAATTAGCCATAATGAAGGAATGGTGAGAAACAATAAAGAAGCGTATGGAGTGGTAGTTGAATTAAAACGTATGGAAGAAAGGGTTATCAGATGGATCCCAAACAATTGGATGTAATTCCTTGTTTTATTCAATATGGTTATGTTTGGAAATTAATTATTCTATGTATTGATGTACAACGTTTTAAGAGTAGGTAGGTAGATTTATTAACGTCGTTCTGGAGCAACACAACGGGCTAATGATGATGGTACGGGATTAAATCCAACGGGAAGGATCCGAGTAAAAAACGCCACGTAATTTTGAACCATGGTCATATGGCGAAATATTTAAAGGGAGTTGTAACCAAAAGTTTTTTTAAATATCGATTGGGGGGGGGGTTATAGTTTGAGAGGTTGGATTGCTTATTTGAGACACTTTTTTTGCAGTGATATTTCTTTTTTGTCAAATTTCCATCGAAAGTTTTAAAAGTATAAACTAAACTAATACTATACAAACTTGTTTCAAATCAACTCCAATTTTTCACTTTCACTAACAGAAAAATACCATTGAAAGGCTTTGGAATGAACTTTTTGTTGGGCACCTCACTTTTAACATATTCGCTATCTACGGGAAGACATTTGCGTGGACGGAAGAGTTTTTTAACTGAGACACAATGAAGAAATGGGAAAGAAGCGATTAAGTACCATACGGAAAACACAACTAAATAAATTGATTTCATTCCTAATTTTATCCAACATGGTTGCATTTGCAAAGGAATTGCTTAAAATGTTGATATACGAGGCTTAAAGGAGTTGGAACCAAAATTTTTTTCGCTATCGATGTTGAGTTTGAGACTTTTTCCCAACGATACTTCATTTGTCTCAACTCCTATATAAATTGTTTTAAAAGTACAAGGTGATTCATAAGTACGTATACAGTTTCCAGATGCTGTAAAACAGGAACAGTTTAAGACACGGTCCCCAAATGCGAACTGTTAGCTAGGTATACTCATAAAGTTTGTGTATCCCTCCAGAGCGAAGTGACGTAGGCGATAGTGAGCATGTCACGTGACTAGTCAGTAGAAATGGCTGTTTCTGCAACGGAGAAGGCGTTTTGTGTTCTTGAATTGAGCAAAACGGAATCTGTCACTGTTGTGCAACGGCATTTTCAATTACGATTTGAAAAAGAACCTCCAACCAGAAAATTAATTTACGATTGGTTTAAAAAATTTGAAACTACGGCCTGTTTGTGCACAGTTCCAAAGCCAGAACAACCGAGTGTATCGGCAGATGTCGTCAAATACTTCATTCTTCCGATTGGAGGATAAAGTCGAAAAATTTTATTCTCCAATTGGATGGTACACAACCACACTGGTCAGATGACTTGCGAAATTACCTTTATTAACATCTTCACCAATGGATTGGACAAAGCGCCAACTACAGCATGCCATTACCAATGACCACCCAGATGCCCTGACTTAACACCATGTGATGATTTCTTTGGGGCTACATAAAGGATAACGTATTTAACCCTCCTCTTCATGTTGATCAAGTGGAATGGAAACAACGTATCAAAACCACTATCACTGCACTTGCTTCAAATACCCTAACACGCGTCTGGGCGGAAATGAGTTACCGGTTCGATGTGTGTAGTGTGACTAAGGGTGCACACATAGAACATAGGTGACTGTCTCTAAACAAACTTAAAAGATTCACCTCCACTTCAGTTACAGGTAACATAAAATATCTTGTATTGTAACTGTTATATAGTGCGTTGAAATTGTATACTTACTTATGAATCACCCTGTATAAATAAAACTAATAATAAACTATTTTAAATAAATTCAAGTGTTAATCTTTCATCAAAAGAAAAATGACATTGAAAGGGTTTCGAATCACATGAAGAAAGAGGTCAGAAGTTGTGATATCGCTTATTGAAAGTATTGAGTTTACGAATCCCAAACAATTAAATTGAATTCCATATTTTCTCTAATGTTGTATTTGCTTGTTAATAATGGCTTTACACTATATTTGTTAAGTAGGTATTTAATTACACACACTGGAGCATTACAAGGTCTATTAGCAAAGATTTGGGATCAATTTTAGAGGGAATGATTCGAGGACACCACTTCGAAATTTTGAACAACGGTCAAGATGAGACGAAAACATTATATTTGGCATTTGTTGCTTTTTAATCGTACAACAAATTATTTTGGGAGAGGATAGTTTATTTTCTGATTGAAAGAAATACATCCAGGGTACGTTACAGGAATCTAACTTACAATGCCCACAACTCACATAATGCTAGTGCAGTGGGCAAATCTACTAAAGCATAGAGGCACGATCGGATTGAGGAATGTAAAGGAGAACACAAATTAAAAATACTTTTTGTTTGGTGATTATAATCAATAATGAAAATTTTACACATAAGTAATTGCAATTCGTGGACACCGTAAATTCATTTTTATTTATTTAAAAATTATCAATGTAAATACATTTTTATTTATTTAAAAATTATCAATGTAAATTCATTTTTATTTATTTAAAAATTATCAATGTAAATTCATTTTTATTTATTTAAAAATTATCAATGTAAATTCATTTTTATTTATTTAAAAATGTTCAATGAAAAGTCATTTTCATGAATCTAAAAATGTTCAATGAAAATTAATATTTTAATTACTTAAAAATTAAATATACACTACCCTACAATAATGGACCGGACGCCAGCGGATTTGCCTAAAATACGACTACTTATTTCGGGGTGGTTTTCATGGTATGGCCTGGGACCTTTAAATGTTGTTCCTGGTAAATTGAACGCCGACGCCTACATAAACATTTTGGACAATCAGGTTCTTCCTACGCTCTGGCAATTTTATGGAATGGACGAATGTTACATCCGCGGCGACAAAACTCCATGTCATGTTGTAGCCTCTGTCAAGCAGTGTCATCAAGATATGGATGTAAAACGTCTTCTCTGGCCTGCTCAGAGTTCCGACCTAAACCCCATAGAATGTTTGTGAGATGCGTTAGAGTGACGCGTAGGGACCAGAGAACCACGTCCGAAATCTACAGCTGAGCTGGCTATAATTTTGCTGCAGGAATGAACACAAATACCCATAGCTGTGTATCAAAACCTTGTTGAATGTATTCTCAGGAGGGTTGCTATTGTAATTGTAGCACGTGGGGACTATTCCCCTATTAACGCGTGTATTCTTTCCCTTATACCATCACATGTAGCTGTCCGGTCCAATTGTAGGGTAGAGTTTGTTAGAGTATGAAAAAAAATGTAAATTTTAAAGAAAAATGTAAATTTTAAAGAAAAATGTATTTTTTAAAAAGTGCTCGATTATATGGAGGACTAAAGGTTGGTTGGTTGGTTGATTTGTGTTTTATGGCACAAGGTCCTATAGCGGACATTCTGCCTCAAATGCAAGCCAAAATTCGGCCCAGTAAAATCAATAGAGTACTTAAAAAATCTATCTAGCAATAGAAGAGTAGATTAAAAATAAGTAGGTACATTTTTTAAAAATACTTAGATCATATAAAAGTATACGATCATTCTCGTCATAAACATAATCATAAAATGTATTGATAAAGTGATGGAGTTAAAAAAACAAACATGGAAGATAAAAAAATCCGATTGAATTAAAAAAATGTATGTAAAAATCTATATAGACGTTTGACTGTGATAGAGCACTAAAGTAAAAGCACCATCTAAGTATGTGTATGACAGCATATCTGCGTTAACTTACGCTGAAAACGTTTGCCGCGAAATTAAATTTCAGAGTATACGATAGACGAAATGAAATCCGTAAATCACTAAAATTCTATTGGAATGTCAATAAATTGGTCAGACATAAAGAAATAGAGGAATTAAAGTCAGTAACCAAAGTATTTAAGATGAGTGTAGCCTTCAGCTTAATCAATCATTAAAATCGTAACACAATAAAATGAAAAAAAAATAGCGATCTTCATGAACATATATATTCTGATCGATAATGACATTTAACTTCAAAATATTTGCTTTGCTGTGGAGTTTTGTAGGGTTTTCTTAAAACTAGTTAAAACATAAAATGTGAAATTAAAATCTCAGATTGAATTTAGCCTACACATTTAGAATGACTACTATGTTAATTTCGTTGGCTTTTTTGAAAACTTATTGGTTTTAATAAGCATGTTTATTTAGAAGAATCAATGTATTGTTACATATGATATATACATATAATAGCATTACATATCATCACTGTAAGTTCATGAATATATAAAATATTTAAAGTAGAACATTTTGTTCATTATCCCCGTTTAACTTATTTGAATTATTACTTTTCATCACTCTTTTAAGGTATCCGACTACGTTTAAAACGCAATTTTGACCAAAATTCTCAAATTTGTTTTATTCTCTCATATTGAAGCCCAGTTCCTTAAGTTTTAGAATCTGTAATTGTTTTAAGTCTACTATAAATAAAAATAAAATTATAGCAATTTTAGTATTACTGAACGACAGAAATCGAAACCGGAAGTACGATTGAAATGACCGGAAATTGGGAGGTTTTCCGCTAATTTTTCAAAAATAAAAATAATTTTAAACTTAAATTTGTTGAAATTATTTTCTACAGTCAAACCTCAACATTTTACATCAAGTTTCGATGTATTTGTGCCACGAATTTGGCAATGGCAAAAAACACAAAGGTAAACTTTAAATGCTTTTTCTGGAAAACACGATTTTAAGCAAATATTGCACACGCCTAACATGATTTCTAAAAAAAATTGCAGAGATATCTCTACGAAATTAAACATAATTACTTATTAATATGTTGTAACGACAATATACTATAGGTTTAGTTGTACAATGTATACTTTTTAATTTATAGTTGTTTAATTTTAACGACAAGTAGACATTTTGTAAAATTAAAATTTTAGCTACATATAACGAGCGATACTTCTTAACATTTCAATATATCCCTTTGATTGTAGTATATTGTCGTCACTAATATCATAGATATATGGTGCTGCAAGGAAATTAAAATTAATTTAATAGAAATTTATACAGAGCGTTAGCCATATTGGGTCGTTATTTTGATTCAACTGTACCTTATAATTTGCACAATTGACAAACAAATAATAAGTCGGTGCATTATTTTTTGCTTTATTTCATGATTTCGAAACATTATCTAGTATGAAAAATGCTTAAACTGTGATTTAAGAGTCCGTTTCAGAAAAATTGTTCCGTACCTAGTCGGATACCTTAAGCAATAAAAACTATAAAATAATTTAGCAAGATAATTTTCTTAGTAGTTTTATAAATGAATCTGCATTTTTTTAATTTATTTCATTGCACAAAATAAATTTTGTTTAAAAACACATCTGAAACTTTATCAATTTATTTAGTCGCACTAAATATTTGTTTAAAAACACATCTAAACTTTTAAAATTTATTTGTGGTTATGGTTTTAATTTCTGAGTCAGATGTTCTCATATCACGCAGATTTGTCGATGTCGATTACTTTCTCGTTGTAAAATTGTTCTTCAAGATGATAATCGATGGTTTGAAGAACGTAATATTGCAGGCCAGGTGAATACATGATTAGGTGTTAGTTCAACAACCAGACAGTTGTTTCAATGTCTATACGTTCTATTTTCATCACTGTTTTTATAACTGTTAAATGTCCTGTTCACAGTGTCTGTGTGGTGGTGGTTTTTCTATGGGTGTGTTAATTTCACAAATGCGTAGTTTTATTTTAACTTTTTGTGATCTGAGTTTGAATTCTACCAATGCATTAACATTACTAAGAGTTATTGGTGTTTGTTCTCCACTGAATTCTCTGACTTCCTATGCCAATTGATTTGTAGCTTCATTTCCTTCAATATACACACGGGCCATCACCATGGCATCCACTGAAGAGAACAGCCTTTCACCAAGCATATTTGGTACAGAAGCGAATGGAAATCATGGACATATTTTGAGTTGACAATTGCAATTTCTGATAATCTGGAATTACGAAAGATAATAATTCCCTCGGTTTTATGTGTTGAGAAATTTAAATAAGTTTTAAAAGCCTTGTATATAACTATGAGTTCACTGGTGAAACTGGAGGATATTGTTCCACCTTTATTTGTAATTCCTATCCCTCTCGAAACATTACGCCACACTTGTTTTATTCATATTAGAGCTATCGGTGTAGGCTACAATGCATTTATAAGATGATTAAATGTTGATGGTGTTTAATCCTTTTCTTTGAGTTCAAGAGATGATTATTTCTTTGTGCGGGGATCTGTGTGGTGGATCTGTGTTTGAGTACAGTAGAGATGTAGAGAACCAAGGTTCTTCGTTTATGTGGACATCTTGATGGTTCAGTGATATTTCTTTTCTGGTTTTTCTGATCAAATAGAGTTCAGTTAATTTGGATGCACTAAATAAATTTAGTTTAAAAACGCATCTGCACTTTTACAATTTATTTGGTCGTACTAAATAAATTTAGTTTGAAAACACATCTGTACTTTATCAATTTATTTGGTAGCAATAAATTTCGTTAGTTAAATATACTTAATTACTTGAAGTAATGTAAGACAGATGACAATGTTTTACTCATAGAATCATTTCAAAATAATAAAATATTGTGTTTAAACTGTATACATATTCACTTTAAATTGCCGCGAATTTACTGATGTAAATATATTCAATTACATTTAATGATCTCAAATTAGAATAAAACTTGTTCCAGACAGTTAATTTAATGATCATTAGTTTCGGAATCTTTATTTCGCTTAGGCGAATCAGTTCACTGCGCATTTAAAAGTGTAATAAATAAAATACTCCCTTTTTACAATGTGAAAGAGACATTTTTTTTCATCTAATTAGTGATGCAGAAAGAGGTAATTATTTTCAGAGATTTGTGCAATTAGAGTATACCAAATCAAAAGACATCAGGCCGGAACTTGAGTGCTTTCCATAAATGAAAACATTTATCTGAATAATGTTTTAAAGGTGATACTCATTGATAGTACTTCAACAGAGCAGTTTTGCGTGGTTTGGAAATTCGTTTCTACTTTTTGTTAAGATTTCCAAGTTCGTTGCTTCGCTGTCACGTAGTTCGTTTGTATCTGAAGGTAAATTGTTTCGAAATTGCTTTTATCAACATTTTTATATCTTTCGTATTAGGGACGTGAAAGCTTAGCTCAAGCGGATTAGCTAATCGAGGGTTGCGAATTCTTCATTAGTCGATTTTTGAAGTTTTTAGTCTATCAATTACCTATACTTGGCTAGGGTTATTATTAAAAAAATATTTTATATGGTTTTATATTGAGTCCTTAGAAGTAAAGTAAATTAATGCTATACATTTCAGTTTTTTTTAATACGCTTTACTCTGATTGAAATATTTTTGAATCAAAATTGTGATTTTAACCGGTTATTTTGTCGAAGATATAATATAAAACTAATAATCGATTAACTAATTTATTTGTATACTTTGTACAAAAATGTATTGAATTATTTTAGAAAAAACTGTCATTTTAAACTTTAACTGCTGTCATGGGTCTCAGAGACCCCCGAGTCATTTTTGACAGGTCGTTTCCACCCCTTAAAGTGAATATTGGTCACTGTACTATTCAGTACCTTCCTACTACGTCCAACAGAAGCCACATTCCAAAACTGGTTTGGCTGCCCCAACTATTTCGTGTTTTACACTATTTGCATTTCCCGCGTGGTCACTTAGACCCTTTTAAGGCATTTGAGTTACCGTTCTTGGTGAATGAAATGGTCTAAGTTTGAGTAGGGAATTTCGGAAGAGAGCCTAAAATGGCAACAAACTTTACTAAGAAACGACCTGTGTATCTTACACAAAAAGAAATTCTAGATATTGTTGATAATTGGTCGGAAATAGAGTACTGGGACAGTGAAAGTTCGGATAATATTATTGAAAGCGAACACAAAACGGATTCGGAAATTTATGCAGATGAAGACATTTCAAATGCGTCTTCACAAGAAGAATATTATTTTGTCTAACAAGCAAAAGTGTGAAACTAATAATTGATTTAATTATTTAATTGTGTTGTGTATTAAAATTTACAGGGCCACATTAGCCCAGTTGGTAGAGTCACAATCAGCAACCGGTATTTTTTTGGTATTTTAATTAATGTCTGTCTTATTTAACACTGAAGCAACACAACGGGCTACTGGGATCAACCCCGAAGGCAAAGACCCAAGGACAACACCATGTAATTTAGAACCACGGTCAGATGACGGGGCCACACCTGAGCAGGCACCCCACTCTCCAAACTCCCACACCACACCAACGTGAGAACATTTGAGACTACGACATATTAAACCATTTCGCTCTGATTTTTGCATGATTAAAATTTAACTATTAAAAGTAGTTTAATGTAGAACCAAAAAAATCCTAGAAATTTTTTATAGCTCGGTTAAATTTGAAACTAGGATAATCGGGGCTCGGATAGACGGGGTTTTATTGTATTAAATACAAAGTAGCTCCTTCAATACTTACTTTTGCATTTTTATAATAGTATATATAACTTCCTTTTAGGCATTGAGTGAAATTTTGTGTATAGACTTCTCGATACCTGCACATTAATTGAAAGGGTTCAGCACAGAGCTACAAAAATAATAAAGGGGATAGCAAATCTCGACTACAATAAACGTTTAACCCTTCTTTGCATAATGGTGGAAATTTCCATCATAACATTGAATGCCCAAAAATTATATAAAAAGCCAAGTTCACTTTAAGTTGATCGTGTCTGGATACCTTTTTAATGTCCATTGTATAAAAAAAAACATAGCTGTCAAAAATAAGCAAGTGTCACTATCAGTAAAACGAGCTTGAAGTTGTCATTCCGCTGTTTGTTGTAGTTGCAATAAACGTATGATTTCGTTTTTAATTTTGTTTTATTATATTTGAGTTTCTATTGCTAAAAAAGTGAAAATGAGTGGAAGAAAGGTTTGTAACATGTGTTTCTGTTATTTTTAGAGCAATTTCTGAAAAAGTTTGCTTTTAATTTAAAAAATACCACATGATACCATCATATTGTTTTTTGCTAAATTTATGCTATAAATATATAGTAAGATTTTTTAAACCATTTTTCCTTTAATTTTGAACATGAATTATATCACCTTGATTTATTTCACTAGTAAAGAAAAAGTCATGCAAAGAAGGGTTAAAGTTTATAACTTTTCCCGTTTCCTGAAAATCTCCTGGGACAATTTGTCCCAATCTAGGATATTGTGATAATAACCTTAAACTGTATGTGGATAAATAATAAAATTAAATGAAAAGCATCTTCCTTCCAAACATTTATTAGTAGCTAAGCTAAGGGGACTATGAATGATAACAGTGTTTCTTTAGTCAGATTTTTATTTCCTAATTCCTTAAGAGCACTGAAAACGTATAAACCCATTCAAAGGTGGAATTTATTTACCCAATCTCTAATATTATAAAAGGAAGTGTTTGTCTGTCTGTTTTTTTCGCGGCCGCACAATCTTGACAATTCTATGGGACTTACAGCAATGAGATTTGGCACACAGGTAGTCCGAAGTTTTTGCAATTTTTGGGTATTTGCAAATTTTTAAAATTCAATCTAGAAGATTTTTAAATGAATTTCATAGTTTTATTCATTTATTCATATCATGGGGAATTTCATAGTTTTATCAGGAGTTGACCTCGTCATCTGACCGTGATTCAAAATTACGAGGCGTTGTCCTCGGGACATTCCTTTTCGGATTGATCCCAGACCGTCCGCTAAGGTGTTAGCCTCTATATAGGAAGGTTCCTGGGTCAGTGCATGGGTGTTTGTAAGCGTATGGCGTAGAGGCGGCTAGCGCACTTTAGATCTGTCGTGGCCGAAAGTCCTAACGTTGGGTTGGTGTGGAAGTTTGGAGAGTGGGGTACCAACTCAGGTATTGCCTCGTCATCTGACCAAGGTTCAAGATTACGAGGTGTTGTTCTCGGATCTTTCTCAAAGGGGATTGATCCTGGAACGTCCTCTAAGGTGTTAGCCTCTATATCGGAAGGTTCCTGGGTCAGTGCATGGGTGTTTGTAAGTTTATGGTGTAGAGGCGGCTAGCGCACTTTAGATCTGTCGTGGCCGAAAGTCCTAACGTTGGGTTGGTGTGAAAGTTTGGAGAGTGGGGTACCAACTCAGGTGCTGCCTCGTCATCTGACCGAGGTTCAAGATTACGAGGTGTTGTTCTCGGATCTTTCTCAAAGGGGATTGATCCCGGACTGTCCTCAACAACCTACATACTTTAAGCATTATTGGCATAAAAAAGTTTTGACTAACAGGAATTTGTTTTGATACATCCAATCGTAATCATCATCTGGGCAGTTTCACGTTAGAAATCTTTTGTATTGGGTCATTTGGAAAGTTTCCGCGTGTTTTCAAATCGAAGCTAGCTTTGTTATTATTATATTGCTACCGCTGATAAGGAGTGACCTTGATTGAAGCAGATGTTTAATTTCGGTCTTTTCTGCTTGCACTGCATAATTAAAGCATGTGTTGTGGCATAATTTTTGTTTCACACTGCAGTGCTAAGAATGGAGAACCAGAAAGTTCATTTTCGTCATATTATGCTACTTTATTTTAAGAAAGGAAAATATAGTAGTCAGACTACTGCTCGTAAAATCTGTGCTGTATATGGACATAGTGCTGTTTCTGAAGCCACAGTTCGAAGGTGGTTTCTAAATTAAGCGTGGAAATTTCAGCCTCGAAGATGATACCCGCTTAACATCGAGAGGGGGACTGCATTTAAAAAAATTAATGCTTTCTGTATGGTGGGACTACAAAGGAATTTTTTATTATGAATTGTTGGCACAAAATCAGACAGTAAATTCGGATAAATATTGTTCACGAATGGCAGTATTAAAAGCAGAAATTGAAGCAAAGAGGCCAGAACTGACCAATCGTCGAGGTGTTGTGTTCCAGCATGACAATTCTCGGCCCCACATTTCACTTAATGTCAGACAAAGACTTATTGAGTTTGGATGGGATGTTTTGTGTAACCCCCATATTCACCAGACCTTACCCCCTCAGATTTTCACTTTTCAAGTCACTTCAAAATTCTCTGAACGGCCTGAAGTTCAATTCTTTTGAGACTAACAAACAACACCTCGATCACGTCTTTACAAATAAACCTAATGATTAAAAAAAAAAAAAAAGGAATTTTACAGCTGCCAGAAAGATGACAAAAAGTCGTAGAACAAAATGGGGCTTATAGGATTCATTAAAATGTTCTTATATTTTTGTACTGCTTCGTTGGTATTTATCTTAAAAAACGCGCAGAACTTTTCGGATGATCCAATATTTAAAGACTCTAAGAGGTACAACATGCAGTGTTACCAGCGTGACTGCTTACTAGGGATGCGACATCGATGTTGATGTTTTTTAAAAAACATCGATGTATTTAACATCGATGTATTGGGATCGATGTTTTTGAAGCATCGATGTTTATACTTGTCGATGTTTTTACACTGTCGATGTTTTATTTTTAAATGAAAAAAGTACCGTTATGAAAATTAAAAAAATAACCAAGTAGCATAATTTTCATTATCAGCAAATTGAACATACTTTTACACCAAAATGACCAAAGGTGAAGGGTCTGAAAAGTAGGGATACGACATCGATGTCGATGTTTTCAAAACATTGATGTTTTATAAAAAAACATCGATTTATTGGAGCTGATGTCACATCACTAGTTGCTAAACCAGTTATAAAAAATGGGGTAAAACGTTTAAATGCACTGAATTTTAAAAACATTGTAAGTTTGGGGGCGATGCATTATCAACATCGATGTTTCAAATTTGAACATCGATGTTTTGCTGTTGATGTAGCATCACTAGGTGCTAAACCAGTTTTAAGAAATGGGGAAAAAAGTTTGAATTCACTGAATTTTAAAAACATCGATAGTTTTGGGGCGATGTATTATCAGCATCGATGTTTTGCTGTCGATGTTGCATCCTTAGTTGCTAAACCAGTTTTAAGAAATGGGGAAAAAAGTGTAAGTACACTGAATTTTAAAAACATCGATGTTTAAAAACATCGATGTTTTTGGAACGATGTTTTATCAACATCGATGTTTTAATTTTGAACATCGATGTTTTGCTGTCGATGTCGCATCCCTACTGCTTACCACTTTCGCTATTCTAGACCAGCGGTTCTCAACGTTTTTTCTCTTCCGTACCTTGTGTTGAGTGATGACCTTGTGTTGAGTCTATGGTGTTGACCTTGACTTCCGTGTTGATTAGACTTTTCATTTACGCGATTATCCCTCTCTTTATTACACCCACCCAGTTACGCGAGGTGGGTTAAAAGCTCCCCTGCGTAATATTGTTCTGATGCTCCTCCAATTTACAGCGCAATCATAGCCACGATGCTAGGGTCTTTCGAAGAACCACCTCGAGTAATATATTACAATTGGTTAGCTAAAAAATCAAACGAATCAAATTACCCTAATGACAATAGGCTTTTACTTTTTATTTTAAACTATACAACTTATTTCACTTTTGTCGCTACTAAAACTTTCCATCCCCCTTCGTTTTCAATATAGTTTCATGCGTAAAAAGTTTAAAAAAAAAACCAGGGATGGATAGAATTTTGTGTAAAGGTAAAAAAAAAATTCAAGTTTTTTTAATCCCTTAAAATGCATTTGATGATCGAAGAATTAAAGCTTAGTCCATTCAACCAAATCTTTACCAGCAATGGCAGTGCAGTTTCTTTTCTAACGAAACACAATATTTTAGTGAACAGATCTGTAGTCTGTGAGAAAGTGAAATGAGGTTGCAAAAGTCATATACACAAGCACGGATGGTTATATTTTTAAATGCAGGAATGAAAAATGTAGGAAGTCAGTATCTATACAGAAGGGTTCCAAACAGGAAAAATTCAATATATACAGAGGCTGTTCGCACATTTTTTAGACGATTTTGGTTAGCGGTAATGAAAAATTGTTTGCTGCAAAAGAAATAATTGCAGTTGTACTATGTTTTTAAAAGTCAAAATTATCGTCTGTGGCTTGAGAGGTTTGTTATTATTTAAAATAGCGTTTTTAACGAAGCAGTGGTTCGAAGGATATATTTATGCTCTTTCCGAAGATAAATATTCATATTTCGTTATCCAAAAACGATGTGAGGGTCATGGTTTTGTGATATCTAAAGCGTCGATAGGTAATATCGTCAACAAGAAAGGAAAAAAAAACGTCAAATTGGAGCCTCAAGTGGGACAAAAATTCCAAGCAAGTAGCCAAGGAAGAAACGGACATCTTCGACTGGTGCAAAGGTACGTTGTTTAATGTTAAAAGAAAATCCCCTAGTCAAAGGACAGTCGCAAAATCATTAAAATGCTCGGTGTCCACTGTAAACAAAATGATAAACGTTGATTTAAATCTTAAGAAAGCGAAAAAACGCAATGTGCATCGTCTTTCTCCAAAGCATATCGCTGAACGCAGGACACGCTGCCGAATTCTATATAAGAAACACTTATCCAAAGAAAAATGGAAAAAAAAATTGTCACAATAGATGAATCATGGGTGTATTTAAATGATTGCAGAAAAAAAAAGAGCCATTTATTATCATAAAAGGGAAGGAAAAAAAATTTAAGTACATGGTTCACATAATCGAAAGAAAGTTTTTCTAAGGGATTTATGATTGTTGCTGGTTTTTTTTTCATATAATGGCAAGTTAAAAATAAAGAGAGTGGAAAAAAATGTCAAGATTAACTCCAAATACTATCAGGAACATATTTTATCGCCAATTTTTCTGAATTAAATACCATCGCTTTACCCACAGTGCCATCAATCTGTGGAACTCCATCAAGACTAAGCTAGCAGTCACACATCAAAATCCACTGTAAATTTCCTAAAAGAAATGGAACAAAAAAACGGTATTAAGGCCATACCCTTCACTGATATCCCTACTAAATCTCCCGATGTATCACCTTGGAATTTTTGTGCTTTCGGACTTTTAAAATCTGCATATCCAAACGTCGTCCCACAACCCTTACAGGACTCTGGAAAGCTGTTCAGGAGGAATGGGATAGAATACCTCTTCTGACACTTCAAACGGCATTATTATCCTGGAAATTATGGTGTCGAAAGATAGTTGAGAATAAGGGCTATCAAATAGAACATTTAAAACACAAGAATTTTATGTAATTTAGTTTTGTGAATACAATATACATTGTCTAAAAATGTGTGAACATCCTCTATAGTGCTACAAATTTTACGATATTTACATTGCTGGATATATAATACGACCAATTACATGGCGCTTAATCTATTTGAGGTTTTCAGAACCTATTTCTTTAAAGTTTATGGATTTTGTAATGGATGTCATTGTGTTAATGCTGAACCCGAGGATAAACAGGTCGTCCGTCTCAGGGTGCAGTTTGATGAAACTAATTTGTAACGGCATGATTGTTATGAACCCGTAAAACGCCTTGGATACCCAGTCAGGAACTTATTCAGTTATGGGTGATGTACATAGGGTCATTCCACGGGGGTTCACTGGGTCATTCCACGTCAGTTCAACCAGGGTCCGACACTCATGGTCTCAGATTTTGATGAAACTTGGCATGTTTGTTCCTTTTATGAATTTAAGAACACGTATAATTTTTTTTTTGCTCTATCTCAAATGGCTTACGTTTTATAGCCTGTTAAAGTTTTTGGAATTTTCCGGTTTTTATCGATCAGACGGAGGAAACCAAATTTGTTTTTTATAGAAAATAAATTATATCTCCCTTGTGTATCAACCAATGATGATGAAATTTTTTAAGAGTTTACATCAATATGTAAGGAGTCCAGAAAAAAATAAATTATACCTGCAAGTATCTTATACATAGTCCGAAAAAAATTCCAAAGTTCTATTTAAAGATTTAAAAAATAAAATGGCGATTTCTACGCTAAGTGGAATATCTTCAAAAGGGTTAAGGACAATCAAAAATTTTTTTTTGTATTCTTGTTCTAAAAGATATGCTCTACCACATGGAAAAAAATAAAATGAATGGTTTTTTCACTCCTTTATTATTTTTTCTCACTTTAAGATAGAAATCACTTGACTCACTAATTTTCTTAAAAACGTTCAATTAAAGTTACAATTTTAGTAAAATTTTAACTACAAATGTCACATATCAACCAATTGCAAATAAAATTAGACAAAGCTAACACAAATTTAAAATTATTAAAGTAATATAGTGTAATTAATATTGTTAATCAGGCCTGTGTGTTTGTACAAAAAAAATGTTTTAAAATAGGTTATCCACAATTATATCTTGAGATTATTTAGAAATAAGATAATCAATTTCTTTATTTTCAACAATTAGGTCTAATTAAAGTAAATAAAATTACATTACAATTTAAATTTAGTTTTAAAAACTAGTTCTAAACTAGTCAACTCACTAACACAGTAACTTATTTCAAGAAATATTATAAGCAATAAATACACTCAAGCTGTGACAAAAAAGATGTGTCTTCAATTTTGATTTGTACCTGATATGGTCTGTTTTGGCTGGTGCCACTAACACACACTTAGTGTATGTTTGCACAATACATCAAAATGTGATTTTGTTGATTCACTGAGCAGGTATTGAAGAGGATTACAAAGACCTTTTTCGTATATTGTTTGTGAAGGAACAGTAAGAGAATGTATGCTAAGGCATTGCGACAAGTGTCCATCAAAATATAGCCTTGTCCAATTTTTACAGTCAAAATTTGAGAACTATGATGATGAAGACCCTGTCGAGTACAATCAGTGGGTTTTGACTGATCGAACTGAAATGATAGGGTGCTCGAGCTCAGTTGATGAGGTTAGTGATAACTTAGTAGAAAAACTGAACAGGTCAATACCTCATTCATACATTGCTAAATCACAACATTCATTTATTAAAAGTTTAAAGGAAACAGTTTCCTTAAATACAGCTGTTATCTCTGGATTTTAGTGAAAATTATGCTTTCACAATACAAAAAGAGGCGCTAGGTTACCACTGGACCTCAGATTCATGCACTATTCATCCTGTCATTATTCATTCACTGCAATGATGCAAGCAATAAAAAACTGAATTTACCTCTTTGTATCAAATCTGATGACCTTAAACATGACGCGAGTATGGTGTATGAGATCCAAAAAACTGTAACTATCTTTCTGAAAGAACTACCCACATAGCAAACATTCACTACTTCAGTGACGGATGTTCTCTCTCTCTCTCTCTCTCTGGGCAATATAAAAATAAATACAACTTCATTAATCTGTGTCTGCATGAAAAGGACTTTCAACTAAAAGCCCAGTGGTCTTTTTTTGCAACCAGTCACGGTAAAACAGAATATGAAGGAATATGGGTTTAACGTAAAACACTTAGACCCCCCCCAGGAAGGAAAGTCTTCAATGACACCTGGAAAGACAAATTAAAACAACAAATGAACTTCGAGTTTTGCAAATCCAACATTACAAATATTGACTTCCAACTTATTTCTAAGACATATCCTGGATGTTTTATTGCTTGTGTTTATGACAGCTTATGGTATTTTGGTATGGTGAGTGAGGTGAATGCAGAAGAAGATTCCACTGTAAAGTTTTGCATCCTCATGGACTGCCACCATCATTTTTCTGACCCAAAAGGAAAGATGAATGTGTTGTACCGATCCCTCACGTCATTGCAATTGTGGAACCCCTAAAACAATAACTGGAAGAACTTACAAATTCTCTCAAGTATGCATGATGCATGTTCAATCAACCTTAAGAAAGCACTGTAGAAAATTAAAGAATTATTACCTAGAATTTGAAATATTTCAATGGTAACTTTTGTAATACATTTTCCATTCCAGAAGCATTATAAATATTCAAATTTTATTATAATTTCACTAAAATTGTTATTCTAATTTAACGATTTCAAGAAAATGAGTGAGTCAAGTGATTTCTATCTTTAAAGTGAGTAAAAATAATAAAGGAGTGAAAAAATCATATATTTTATTTTTTTATGTGGTAGAGCATATCTTTTAGAACAAGAATAAAAACAAATTTTTTGATTGTCCTTAACCCTTTTAAAGATATTCCACTTAGCGTAAAACTCGCCATTTTATTTTTAAAATCTATAAATAGAACTTTGGAATTTTTTCTAACCATGTATAAGATACTTACAGGTATAATTTATTTTTTTCTGGACTCTATACATATTGATGTATACTCTTAAAAAATTTCATCAACATTGGTCGATAAACAAGGGAGATATAATATTCATTTTCTAAAATAAAGAAATTCTGTTTCCTCTATCTGATCGAAAAAACCGCAAAATTCCAAAAACTTTAACAGGCTATAAAACATAAGCCGCTTGAGATAGAGCAAAAAAAAATTATATGTGTTCTTAAATCCATAAAAGGAACAAACATGCCAAGTTTCATCAAAATCTGTGATCATGGGTGTCAAATCCTTTTTTTTCTGGATGATTTGACATGGATTGACCCAACTGAGTTCGTGCTGAAATTAGTACCTAACAGAACCAGTTAGACAATTAGCAACCTGTTCAAGACACTCGTGAAACCAAGTTCCATAATCGTTACAGATGGATATCCCTCACTTATTTCTTTGTGAATAAAAACTCTATAATTTATTTTTGTGCTTTTATTTAAACTCCTTTTTCTGATGTTTCCGTCATTATCAATATTATTTTTACGTACCCCAAACCGGTCCTCCTCGTACCCTCTAGGGATACGCGTATGGTGGTATCGGGTATGTTTGTGTTAGAGTCACTTATCAGAAGGTTTTAGGTGAATATTAGACTTTTAATCACCACACAACACACGCTACATATAAGACAAAGAAGAAATTAGGAAGGAAGGAACATCGTTTGCGTTTGGGATCAGATTCAGAGCGAAAAGTCATGTCCGTTCGGCTCGGATCACTGGGAGGAATGAATTAACCACACCTTCTGTCTGCGGTGATTGGCTAAGTTAATTAGCTGAAATTATTTCATTTGCTAAGGATTTTGATTGACACTTATCTAGTTTTAGTTCGCAAACGAAAGTTTCACTTCGCAAAAATGATTGATGCATAAAGGAAAATGGTTGAACTTACTGCGTTACCATATGCGTACCACAGATTGGGAACCTCTGTTCTAGACCAACCTGCATTTTTCTTATGAGTCTTTCTATCTATAGATGTGGTTATTTAGTCACTATGCAGGTTATGGGGAAAATAATACACTAATTAGAAATCTAGGTAACCCTCATAGGGTTAATTAAATGTTCATTCGACTTACCCCTCCTGGCGGTTGTCTCGCGACGAGGTGTTTTGTTATTAGCAAAACTGGCCAGATCTTGAACGAGATACCTTGTCATTAGAAAAAATTGACCAGATCTTGATGTCGTTATTATAAAATATCGATAATATCTTGATGACGAGATATCGCGTCATGGGGGAAAATGATCAGACCTTGATGGACGAGATATCTCGTCGAAACCGCTCGGAGGGTGAAAATATTTTACAATAGGTATGGCTTAACCCTCTGCGGCGATAGTTGTATATAAACGAAATTTTACACATTCCAGATTACTAAGATTTCATCAGTTGTATGAGTTTTGGTATATAAGCTATATATAAAAATTCGAACAATGAAATTCAAATAATGGTTTTAAAATAACGGAAACTGAAAACGTATTCATGATAGTAAGAAATACATTAAGTCTAATTTTGTCACCTACTTGTTGTTGTCTCTACATTATGTCGTGACAGCTCGGAGTTTACCCATGGCATACCATACGAAAATTAAGCTCTTAAAAACTAATCGTACAAAAAATACCAACCTGTCGGTTTTCCAGAAAATATAACATTGTTGTTGAAATTTTCGCCCGTTAAACAGCTTTAATCTTCTCCGATCATATTTCTAGTATTGAACGAAATACGTTGTGACATTGTTCGGAAAAAGAGGTAACTTTGAACGATTGGTTATATTTGACATAACACAGAAATTATCTCAGACCACCATACTGAAACTAAGCTCTGTTAAAAAAATATTCCAATGTGTCGACTTCCGAGAAAAGATAACGTTTCCAGACGTTGCTGAATTTTCCATCCATTTTTCTCCTATAAAGAGTTGAAATCAAGTTTAAAGTATGAGAGTAAATATGCTGTTACGGTCCACAAAAAGTGGAATACAACTTTGTGTAACGATTTATAATATTTCAAAGAGCACAGAAATTACCTGTGATTCACCTTAAAGAAACTTTGGCATTATACAAAACATCCAGCGTTTTATAACTGGTTTGCAATTACGATGTGTTGTCCTTCGATCTTTCCCCTCTGGATGAATCCCGAATCGTCGACAATAGCCCGTTGCTCGAACGAAACGTAAATTAGGCTACCTACCTTCAAAACTTTCTGGCCAATCAACTTACGGGTAAAGGTAAAGTTTCCTGACGTAGATGAATTTTTCATCCACATTTGTCCTAATAAGCTGTTGAAATCATATTTCTTGCATCAAAGTAAATATGTTGTGACGCAGTCCGAAAGAGAAGAATGCAACTTCAACAGTTGATTCTTCTTACAGCAACCCATTAGCAGTTGAAATGATATTTATGACGTAAAAGTAAATAGGTTGTGACACAGTCCAAAAGGTGGAACATAACTTTGAACGATTTATAATATTTAAACATCACAGTAATTACCCGCGAAACACCTGATGGAAACTAAGCTTTCATACATACAAAACATACTAGGCCAACCGACTTCCAAGCAAAGATAACGTTTTCAAATCTTGCTGAATTTTACATCCACATTTATCCCATCAAACAGTTGAAATGATATTTCTAACGTAAAAGTATATCTGTCGTGATACTGTCCGAAATGAGGACCGTAACTTTAAACGATTTATAATATTTGGTACACCACAGAAATTACCTATGGAACACCATATGGAAACTACGCCATTATACAAACATAAAAGTTGGACGACTTCCGAGCAAAGATAACGTTTCCAGATGTTGCTGAATTTTCCATCCGCATTTATCCCATTAAAGAGCTGAAATGATTTTTCTAACGTAAAAACAAATCTGATGTAACACTGTCCAAAAGGAGGACCGTAACTTTAAACGATTTATAATATTTGGTACAGCACAAAAGTTTATCCCATCAAACATTTGAAATGATATTTCTAACGTAAAAGTATATCTGTCGTGATACTGTCCGAAAGGAGGACCGTAACTTTAAACGATTTATAATATTTGGTACACCACAGAAATTACCTATGGAACACCATATGGAAACTAAGCCATTATACAAACATAAAAGTTGGACGACTTCCGAGCAAAGATAACGTTTCCAGATGTTGCTGAATTTTCCATCCGCATTTATCCCATTAAAGAGCTGAAATGATTTTTCTAACGTAAAAACAAATCTGATGTAACACTGTCCAAAAGGAGGTCCGTAACTTTAAACGATTTATAATATTTGGTACAGCACAAAAGTTTATCCCATCAAACATTTGAAATGATATTTCTAACGTAAAAGTATATCTGTCGTGATACTGTCCGAAAGGAGGACCGTAACTTTAAACGATTTATAATATTTGGTAGACCACAGAAATTACCTATGGAACACCATATGGAAACTAAGCCATTATACAAACATAAAAGTTGGACGACTTCCGAGCAAAGATAACGTTTCCAGATGTTGCTGAATTTTCCATCCGCATTTATCCCATTAAAGAGCTGAAATGATTTTTCTAACGTAAAAACAAATCTGATGTAACACTGTCTAAAAGGAGGACCGTAACTTTAAACGATTTATAATATTTGGTACACCACAGAAATTACCTATGGAACACCATATTTAAACTAAGCCATTATACAAACGTAAAAGTTGGACGACTTCCGAGCAAAGATAACGTTTCCAGATGTTGCTGAATTTTCCATCCGCATTTATCCCATTAAAGAGCTGAAATGATTTTTCTAACGTAAAAACAAATCTGATGTAACACTGTCCAAAAGGAGGACCGTAACTTTAAACGATTTATAATATTTGGTACAGCACAAAAGTTTATCCCATCAAACAGTTGAAATGATATTTCTAACGTAAAAGTATATCTGTCGTGATACTGTCCGAAAGGAGGACCGTAACTTTAAACGATTTATAATATTTGGTACACCACAGAAATTACCTATGGAACACCATATGGAAACTAAGCCATTATACAAATATAAAAGTTGGACGACTTCCGAGCAAAGATAACGTTTCCAGATGTTGCTGAATTTTCCATCCGCATTTATCCCATTAAACAGCTGAAATGATTTTTCTAACGTAAAAACAAATCTGATGTAACACTGTCCAAAAGGAGGACCGTAACTTTAAACGATTTATAATATTTGGTACAGCACAAAAGTTACCCATGGAACACCATTCGGAAACTAAGCCTTTATAGAAAATATAAAAACCGGCTGACTTCCGAGCAAAGATAACGCTTTCAAATGTTGCTGAATTTTGCACCCGCATTTATCCCATTAAACATATGAAATATTTCTTTTGTAAAAGTAAATATGTTTTGACACTATCGAAAAAGAGGAACGCAACTTTGAACGATTTATAATATTTGATACACAGCTCCGAAATTACCCGCGAAACACCTTACGGAAACTATGCCATTATACAAAACATACCAGGCCAGTCGACTTCCGAGCAAAGATAACGTTTCCAGATGTTGCTGAATTTTCCATCCGCATTTATCCCATTAAACAGTTACCGGTACAGCTTTTTTAGAGTTCTCGGGATTGTTTTGTATTCCGCATAAGTGTACTCTCGCATTGTTTGGAGGAATGTATGAAATATCACGTAATCATACGTGACCGAAATTGCTCAACAGAAACTATGTTAAGTCTGCTGAATGAATAAGATTGCGAATTCGAATATTCGTTAAGTTCCCAGTAGCATACTTGAATGTAAATACTTAAAGATGGCTTCAGGCATGGGAAGTCTAGAGGAGCCTTGGTAAGTATTTTTATACTGCAAATGGAAAGTATAGTGACACATTTTTTAAGGCTGAAGCACGAAACTTAGTTACAGTTTCCGTGTTCTAAATGGACATAAATGAACTGATTTATGGAATTTTGCAGTTTGTCTATGAAATTAGAGGAAATTCACTTTTGTTTTCCCAAATGATCTGTGAGACTATGGTAGTGCAGTTGAAGGAGCAATACAGGGTGGTCCCGAATTCATGGTACAAACTTTAATGGTAGGTACAGGACATTGTAACAATGATTTATTGTATAGGAATGTATAGTCGCAAGTGACGCGGTGAGGCGAAAACAGGGGAAATAACGGCCGAAAGGAAAAACAAAGATTTTATTGAAAGCGTTGTTGACAAGTGTCATGTTTACAGTAATTGTTCAAAATTGCGTCCACCAGTATCGATACATGCTTGACAGCGTCGGTGGAGCGATTGGCGTACACGTTCAAAGATGCCTGGTATTTCACGCACACCTGCAGCAGCTACAGATAAGCGAGCGACGAGATCCTCATCTGAGTCAACTGGAGTCTCATAAACAAGATGCTTTAGATGTCCCCATAAAAAGTAATCGAGGCTCGATAAATCGGGAGATCGGGGTGGCCAAGGGACTGGTCCACCATGCCCAATCCATCGAGTACCAAACGTGGCATTCAGGTAATTCCGTACATCAATGCTGAAGTGTGCTGGCGCCCCATCGTGCTGAAACCACATGCGGTTACGAATGGCGATCGGAACATCATGCAGCAGTTGTGGTAACACTTCTTTCAGAAAAATAAGATAGCTTCCGCCAGTGAGCCGCGTGGGTAGTAAGTATGGGCCAATCAAAAAGTCGTTCACAATACCAGCCCACACATTAATACTGAAACGTTGTTGAAACGCATGTCGACGCGTTGCATGTGGATTATCGGTTGCCCACACATGGGAATTGTGCGCATTAAAGACACCCTCGCGTGAAAATGTCGCTTCATCTGTAAATAGCACATAATCTACGAAATCCGGCTGCAACGCACATTGCTGCATCACCCACAGGCAGAAGTTCACGCGGCGAGGATAATCTGCCGGATTCAATGCTTGTACTTTCTGAAAATGGAAGGGGTGTAAGCGATTTTCGTTTAACACTCTGCATACAGTCTGATGACTCACACCTACGTCACGCGCAACAGTTCTTGTGCTTGACTCGGGTCTATCAGCCACAATGTTCAAGATGCTTTCTTCCAGCCTTGGAGTGCGTACAGCTCTTACTCGACCAGCGCCATGTCTGTTGACGTCGAACGCACCTGTTTCACAAAGTTGACGATGTAACCGTTGAAAAATTCTATGATCCGGCATTCGTCGATCAGGATACTCCGCGCGATACATTCGTAACGCAGCTCTGCCGTTACCATTTGCACGGCCGTACATGTAATGCATGTCTGCTTTTTCTGCATACGTAAAGTCACCCATCGTCTACGGCAGCACAATTGTGAATGGCGCTTTTCCCTACTGCGATGCATCATGTTCAACAGCGGCTAGACATCTACTGCCCTCTACCGGCAATGATACCAACCGATCACTCCATTTCTCTTTCCTTTTATTTCCCCTGTTTACGCCTCACCGCGTCACTTGCGACTATACATTCCTATACAATAAATCATTGTTACAATGTCCTGTACCTACCATTAAAGTTTGTACCATGAATTCGGGACCACCCTGTATATCAAATCCAACTCTTTTATCAGAGTTAAGGCCATCCGAAATAAGTATAAGAATCGGTACACCGAATTCCATTAAAAACTATATAGTACTTATTGAGTTATAGCGTTGCTCAAGCATTTAAAAATTGAAAACAGATTCAACAACATTTGGTCAAGATCTATTCCAATAGCTATATATCGGATTATATCCACCGTACAGACAAATTAAAAACAATTTTGCAATGAAACAACACATCTAAATATTAAGAATACTGAATAAAGAAAAATGAAATTTTAGTGAAAAATTGACCTTTAAAAAACTTTTTAACAGTGATTCGATTGTTACAAAATTTTCATTGACTAAAAATATTATGTATGAAAAAAAAAAATGTGGCATAAAAATATTAACACTCTTGAGTGTCACAAGGTTTTTGAGCAGACTAGTATTGCTTTTACCGCACGGCACGTATAATAGCTAAGTAACCACGTCAACTGGTTGAAAAATTCCTAGGAAATATTCCATTTGTCAAAAGTCAAAACTAGTTAGAAGTCATGAAGGTAAAACTTCTAGGCTACATAACAGATATACGTGTGTTCAGAGTTTACCATCAGAGGGTTGAGTTGGGAGTAAAAGGTATTGCTTAATATTTGGTCAAAAGGTTTGATAAATTAGAAAAATTGATAGGTAAGGTTAAATGAAACGTTTTAACAGTGATTCGATTCGTACAAAATTTTCAGACTTTTCCACTGAAAAAAAGAATTATATTATGAAGTTTGGTGTTAAAATTTTTTTACTGTTTTGAGTGTCATGTGGTTTTCGAGTAGAGTAATCTTGCTTTTACTGCACAGCACGTATAATAGCTAAGTAACCACGTCAACTGGTTGAAAAATTCCTAGGAAAGATTCCATTTGTCAAAAGTCAAAACTAGTTAGAAGTCATGAAGGTAAAACTTCTAGGCTACATAACAGATATATGTGTGTTCAGAGTTTACCATCAGAGAGTTGAGTTGGGAGTAAAAGGTATTGCTTTATATTTGGTCAAAAGGTTTGATAAATTAGAAAATTTGATAGGTAAGGTTAAATGAAACGTTTTAACAGTGATTCGATTCGTACAAAATTTTCAGACTTTTCCACTGAAAAAAGGAATTATATTATGAAGTTTGGTGTTAAAATTTTGTTACTGTCTTGAGTGTCATGTGGTTTTCGAGTAGAGTAATCTTGCTTATACTGCACAGCACGTATAATAGCTAAGTAACCACGTCAACTGGTTGAAAAATTCCTAGGAAAGATTCCATTTGTCAAAAGTCAAAACTAGTTAGAAGTCATGAAGGTAAAACTTCTAGGTTACATAACAGATATACGTGTGTTCAGAGTTTACCATCAGAGGGTTGAGTTGGGAGTAAAAGTTATTGCTTAATATTTGGTCAAAAGGTTTGATAAATTTGAAAAATTGATAGGTAAGGTTAAATGAAACTTTTTAACAGTGATTCGATTAGTACAAAATTTTCAGACTTTTCCACTGAAAAAAAAATTATATTATGAAGTTTTGTTTAAACATTTTTACTGTCTTGAGTGTCATATGGTTTTCGAGTAGAGTAATCTTGCTTTTACTACACAGCACGTATAATGGCTAAATTACCACATGAACTGGTTGAACGAATCCCAGGAAAGATTCGATTGGTCAAAAGTTAAAACTTATGAGTCATGTAGGGAAGACTGTAGTTTACATGAATATTCAGTGGGTTGACAGAGGGTTGGGATGGGGTAACTGTTGTTACTTAATATTTAATCAAATGTTTGATAAATTAGAAAAAAGTGATAGGTTTACATGCGCATTAATTTTCCATGTATTGTCATTATTCTAATTCACTTTCTAATTCAACCATCAAATTCACTCCGTTTGACAAATGTGTATCACTGAATTGCCAAGTTAAAAACATTTTTGTTCTAAAATTTTGCAAGAAATCATAGGTTACAGAGGGTTTGAAACCAACATTTAAGAACAAGGAAGTTCGATGGAATTCTCGATTGAACTTGGATGTAAACAATAGATTACAATAACTATCCATTAAAAAGGTTTTAAAGGAAATCGAGAAAAAATAAAGCGCATATTCGAAATCAGAAGAATATCAGAAGAACTCAATCGAAGATAAAACGCATTTTCGCGTATTTGATTTTAATTGAAAAAATTATTTGCTATCTATAGAGTTTCTTATCAGCAAATTTTGAAACCAACAATTAAAGGAAAGATGATCTGTTGAACTTTAGGTGACTGTTTCCACTGTTTTCTTAAGGGGAGTTGGATCCCAAAATTTTGAAATACATCGATTCTAAGACTTTTGGAGATTTAGATAATCTCTTTTATGCTGGTTTAAATTTAGTATCATTGTGTTTTAAGTTCTGTCATAAATATTTCTCCCTAAATTACAGCCTCGGTTTTATGACCTCGATACTATCGGCAAATCCTTCAGACACAGAGTGGTATACGCACAGACTTTCTCCACTTTTTCCTGAAGTTTTCCCTGAAAGGGAAGTCATCAAAGCTAGTATGTATGCGATTATCATGTACGTTTAGTGGGAAATAAGAGTTGAAGAAAAATCACGGAAGACTGAAATAAAATGTACTGAGTTAGAGAAAAAGTTCGCCTTTTTTTGATAAAAATAGAAGACAAATTATTTTATATACTAAAAATGACTTTTAATAAGTATAGTATACTAACAACTGCTTCGCAAGCGCTGCATTGCCCGTGATAGTTTTTTAGAGGGGTCAGATGTGACCACTGATCACTGACGCTCTAACTAACACCAACACACACTACCGTGCCTAGTGCCGTGAGACACTGTACTAGCTTAAATAAGTGTGGTTGGATGAGTACAGCATGCCACCAAGGTGACACGTCTTCCCTGAATGTTAGAGCAGATGAAATATATACATCCTTACATCTATACACTACATACATTAAATCATTATACTAGGTTACATACATTTTTCACCTTGTATATATACAGGGTGTTTCAGTGAACCGTTTCAGAACTTCTAAGAGGAGTAGGGTACATCCTGACAACTCGAAATCATATAGCAATGTGGGGTCGGAAATGCTTTCCTGAAGCGGTGTTGTACACAGAAGCACCGTAAAGAAAAGAGACCGTAAGTGAGAAATCGTTTTAATAATACATGAAAAGAAGCAAAAGGTACATGGATTAAAGTAAGTTTAAAGTAAAGTTAGTTTATGACACCCCTGTTGACAATGTTGAGGAGCTGGTTGCAAGAATTGCAGTAGCTGCCGGAGAAATTCGAGATATGCCTGGAGTATTCCAGAATGTTCGGATGTCCATGCGTCGGAGATATGAGGCGTGCATTGTAGCCCGTGGAAGAAACTTCGAACACTTACTTTAATCCATGTACCTTTTGCTTCTTTTCATGTATTATTAAAACGATTTCTCACTTACGGTCTCTTTTCTTTACGGTGCTTCTGTGTACAACGCCGCTTCAGGAAACCATTTCCGACCCCACATTGCTATATGATTTCGAGCTGTCAGGATGTACCCTACCCCTCTTAGAAGTTCTGACGGTTCACTGAAACACCCTGTATATATATATATATATATATATATATATATATATATATATATATATATATATATATATATATATATATATATATATATATATATATATATATATATATATATATATATATATATATATATATATATATATATATATATATATATGTATGCGTGTGTGTATATATATATGCAAGGTGAGAAAAAAGTTAGTTTTCTTAGTCTCTTAGGATAATCAAGTCTTGATGATTTTCAATCAATCTCACCATGTTAATATTTTAAACCCTCGAGTCGTTGTTACATGCAATGTTCCTGAGCCATGCAATTTTAAGGTGGTCGGCAGGTGTTCTCATGTGCCATGAGACTGTAAGGGGGCAAACTGTGATGTAATGTAGAGGTGTGCCAATTTCAGCACAGGAGCAGTTTTCGGACTTGATTTTCTTAAACCTCGTTAGGTAGGATGGGAATGGGCCGTGCCCTGTGAAGAAGAGTGTCTCTTCCCTGGTCCAACTTGCAGATTTTAGTGACACTTTTCGTAACACATCACGCACAGTCCTGCCTGTTTCCCCTTCGTCCCATTCATTCTGCCACGCATCAAGTAACCAGATAGTGGTATCCTTTCTGTAATGGCTCTTGAGCCATTTCACCCCTTCATCTATGTATTCCATTGTTGCTTCTTTTGATAATCTATCTGCTTTTTCATATCCGTCGTAACACGTATGGGCTTTAATCCATCTTCAGCAAATTTCCTTGTTGTTTAGTAAGAGTTATATTTATATACTGAACGAGACTTGATCTCGTCATCATAAAAAATTGGCACTGACTTTGATAAAGAGGTATCTCGTCATTTGTAAAATTGGTCATATCTTGACAGGTAATTTGGTAATTTTGGTAATTTTTAATTAACGTCGTACTTGAGCAATACAACGAGCTATTGACGACGGTCCGGGTAATGGTAACGGTAATTTTAATTAACGTCGCATTACAGCAACACAACGGGCTATTGACGACGGTCCGGGATCAATCCCTTAAGGGAAAGATCAGAGCACAACGCCACGTAAATTTGAACCACGGTCAGATGGCCAAATAGTGATAGACGAGATATCTTGTTGAAACAACTAGGAGGGTTAACAAAAGAATTTAATCTGGTAAATGAAACTTTCACGACAGGCTCTATGAACATCAAGGGCCGCAGTAGTCAGGTTGGAAGGTATTTTAATTAGCGTCACACTGGAGCAACACAACGTGCTATTGGCGACAGTCCGGGCTCAATCCCCAATGGTAAGATCGAAGGTAATTGGTAATTTTTAATTAACGTCGTACTAGAGCAACACGACGGACTGTTGTCGACGGTGCGGGGAAAATCCCACAAGGGAAATATTCGAGGACAACACCTCGTAATTTTGAACCACGGTCAGATGACAAAGGAACAACTGAGCCGGCAGCCCACTCTCCAAACTTCCACACCAACCAACGTGATTACTTTCGGACACGGCAGATTTAAGGTGCACCAGCCACCTCTACACCATACGCTTACAAATATCCATGCCCGGACTCGGATTCAAACCAGGAACCTTCTTCTATCTAGTGGCTAACACCTTAACCACTATACCGGTTAGTCGGCCCACGTTGGTGTGGAGTTTGGATAGTGGGTTGCCAGTTCTGGTGAGATGTCGTCATCTGACCATTGTTCAAAATTAAGTGATGTTGTCCTGGCTTTGGGATTGATCACGGTCATATTAACTGAAGGAACATTTGTTCACTGAACGGCTGTTAAAAAAGTTTTTTAGCAAAATATAGGAATGATAAACATTTTTATCATGTTTCATATTAACTGAAATATCTTTTGTTCACTGTACGGCTGTTTTAAATTTTTTTTTATTAAAACATAAAAATGATAAGCATTTTTATCATGTTTCTTATTAAATGAAAGAATATGTTTTCACTGTTCGGCTGTTTAAAAAGTTTCTTTAGCAAAATATAAAAATGATAAACATTTTTTCACATTTTCACTCTACGGCTGTTTAAAAACTATTACTTTTTTCATTAAAATATAAAAATGATAAGCGTTTTTGATCGGGTTTCATATCCTTTAACCAGATTACGATGTGACTATCTTTCATCATCGTTAAAACAAGCATTTAATAACTCCGAAAAAATATCAGTTAATGAGTTTCTGCCCTATGCCGACGATATATCAATTCGTTATTTATGTTTGGAATTTTTATTGGCTGAAGGGGTATTCCAAAAAACAGACAACTGACGTAAATAACTCATAATACGTACACACTAGATATAAGTATAGTCGCAGAAACATTAGCAACCTCTATATATAACTCGACAGAAAATTTCATTCATAGAGTATACAGAAAAGAGGAATTTCAAACCGGTATCTTCAGTGTTTTCTAAGAAAAGGTACTTAGAGAAATTAAGAAAATTAACATAGTCGATATTGGACCTTCCAATTCCCCTGAGATCTAATATATTCACTCCTCTCTTTGTACTTTTTAAATGCTTCCAAAAAATCTCACGTAGGCATTTACATCATGGATAACGATAATTAACAGCGGTTTCGTTTGTCTCTTTCGTTCATTTCTTTCTACACGAGGGCTAATTAGACCGATAGTTAACGGATAACGGTAGTTAAATGCATTTATAACAGTACACAATTTTTAATCTGGAAATAAATTCCCAGGAAAGCATCTTGAAGATGTCTATAAGGAAAAAGTCCCTAAGATGTCTATGATCAGAAAAATATTAAAGGTACAAGAGTGGTAATCAGATATGTGTGATTAATTTCTGATTTGGAAATATAAGCGAAGATAGCGTTTTCGGATCTTGCTGAATTTTTATCCATATTTATTCTTGAAAATGTATAACTGATATAGTTAAATTTATTTATTCTTATTAAACAATTCTTTTCAGCAGTGCATAAATTCCTAGAAGAACATCTTTTAGGAGACAAAAAGTTCCTAAGATGTCCATAAGAAAAGATTTTCAGGTGCAAGTTTGATGATCACATATGTGGAAATAATTTCTGTTTTGGAAATATAAGCAAGGGTAGCGTTTCTAGATGCTGCTGAATTTTTAATCCGCATTTGTCCTAAAATATAGCGGTTAAGGTTAAATGCATTTATTGGAGTAAACGATTATTAATCGGTAGATAACTTCCCAGTAATTTGGTAATTTTTTAATTAATGTCGTACTAGAGCAACACAAAGGGCAATTGACGACGGTCCGGGATCAATCCCCAAAGGGAATCTGAGGAAAACACCTCGCAATTTTGAACCACGGTCAGATGACGAGATAAATTCTCAGAGAAATATCTTTGAGATGTTTATAAGGGAAAAAATCCTTAAGATGTCTGTGGAAAAAATATTTTAAGAATACAGTTTGGTAATTACATTTGCGAATAATTGGAAATTTAACAAACCAGCGTATATGAGAACTTTGTAGCCTTTATTTTGTCCCGAGTTGATGAAAAGGTAGATAGTTTAATTAACATCGCACTGGAGCAAAACAAATCACTGCTGACGACCGATGTGGTATCAATCCCGAAGGGAAAGATCCGCGGACGACACTTCGTAATTGATAAGGAGGGAGTTAGAAATGCCCTAAAGTTTGGTTCAAACGAAATAACTGCAAACCTGCATTTGACTTATGGATTTTATCTTCTTGAGTAGTAATTTTTTAAAAGTTGTTAGACTATTAGCTAGCCTTCAGACTTATAATTGTCAAGAACATATCACCACAATCATAAATTCTTCTCTGGTCGCAGAACAGAGCCAAATTTGGTTTTAACTGAAGCTACTCTAACCCTGTTGTCCTTTCTAGGGCAGAGCTTTAAAATCCTTCCCAAATTCCATGTTCAGTCTTTTGGTGCGGTCTTCTCCCACCAAAACTATGCTCTTTAGTCTTAAAATTCCACCAAGGTCTAATTACTTGCAAAGAATTTAATATTTTGACCGTCTCGTTATTAAATTCTTCCATTTGTACTTGCTTCAACAACATACGTTCGGCCTTCTTGATTTCGTCAAGCTTCAAATCTCTTTATATTCTTTTACTTTTGACTTTCTTCAGGTTGGTGGTTGTAAACCTTGTTATCCATGCAGTAATTCTTACAAGTTCAACGTACGACAAATATAGATGGTAATACTTATCCTCACATTGTATAGCAGCTGCAGATACAATAGTCTTTTCTTAATTAACTACTTCCATATTTGGAAAATGTTCCGATTTTGACCAATCTTCTGATGGGTTTCTAATCCAAGCAGGTCCTTCCCACCAGCGTCCTTTGATGAGAGTCCTAACTGAACGTCCTCTAGATGGGAGACCAGCAGGATTCTGAACTCCTGGAACGTATTTCCAGGTTTCCTTCGACGAGTCTTCTAATTTCTTCAATTTTATTAGCAACTAACGTCCACCATGGACCTTCCCGTCTTATTCAATGAAGAACATCCACTGAGTCTGACCAGAAAGTTGTTGTTATATCTTCCATACTTTTATTCACATTGTATAGCAGCTGCAGATACAATAGTCTTTTCTTAATTAACTACTTCCATATTTGGAAAATGTTCCGATTTTGACCAATCTTCTGATGGGTTTCTAATCCAAGCAGGTCCTTCCCACCAGCGTCCTTTGATGAGAGTCCTAACTGAACGTCCTCTAGATGGGAGACCAGCAGGATTCTGAACTCCTGGAACGTATTTCCAGGTTTCCTTCGACGAGTCTTCTAATTTCTTCAATTTTATTAGCAACTAACGTCCACCATGGACCTTCCCGTCTTATTCAATGAAGAACATCCACTGAGTCTGACCAGAAAGTTGTTGTTATATCTTCCATACTTTTATTCACATTGTATAGCAGCTGCAGATACAATAGTCTTTTCTTAATTAACTACTTCCATACTTGGAAAATGTTCCGATTTTGACCAATCTTCTGATGGGTTTCTAATCCAAGCAGGTCCTTCCCACCAGCGTCCTTTGATGAGAGTCCTAACTGAACGTCCTCTAGATGGGAGACCAGCAGGATTCTGAACTCCTGGAACGTATTTCCAGGTTTCCTTCGACGAGTCTTCTAATTTTTTCAATTTTATTAGCAACTAACGTCCACCATGGACCTTCCCGTCTTATTCAATGAAGAACATCCACTGAGTCTGACCAGAAAGTTGTTGTTATATCTTCCATACTGTTATTCACATTGTATAGCAGCTGCAGATACAATAGTCTTTTCTTAATTAACTACTTCCATATTTGGAAAATGTTCTGATTTTGACCAATCTTCTGATGGGTTTCTAATCCAAGCAGGTCCTTCCCACCAGCGTCCTTTGATGATAGTCCTAACTGAACGTCCTCTAGATGGGAGACCAGCAGGATTCTGAAATCCTGGAACGTATTTCCAGGTTTCCTTCGACGAGTCTTCTAATTTCTTCAATTTTATTAGCAACTAACGTCCACCATGGACCTTCCCGTCTTATTCAATGAAGAACATCCACTGAGTCTGACCAGAAAGTTGTTGTTATATCTTCCATACTTTTATTCACATTGTATAGCAGCTGCAGATACAATAGTCTTTTCTTAATTAACTACTTCCATATTTGGAAAATGTTCCGATTTTGACCAATCTTCTGATGGGTTTCTAATCCAAGCAGGTCCTTCCCACCAGCGTCCTTTGATGAGAGTCCTAACTGAACGTCCTCTAGATGGGAGACCAGCAGGATTCTGAACTCCTGGAACGTATTTCCAGGTTTCCTTCGACGAGTCTTCTAATTTCTTCAATTTTATTAGCAACTAACGTCCACCATGGACCTTCCCGTCTTATTCAATGAAGAACATCCACTGAGTCTGACCAGAAAGTTGTTGTTATATCTTCCATACTGTTATTCACATTGTATAGCAGCTGCAGATACAATAGTCTTTTCTTAATTAACTACTTCCATATTAGGAAAATGTTTTGATTTTGACCAATCTTCTGATGGGTTTCTAATCCAAGCAGGTCCTTCCCACCAGCGTCCTTTGATGAGAGTCCTAACTGAACGTCCTCTAGATGGGAGACCAGCAGGATTCTGAACTCCTGGAACGTATTTCCAGGTTTCCTTCGACGAGTCTTCTAATTTCTTCAATTTTATTAGCAACTAACGTCCACCATGGACCTTCCCGTCTTATTCAATGAAGAACATCCACTGAGTCTGACCAGAAAGTTGTTGTTATATCTTCCATACTTTTATTCACATTGTATAGCAGCTGCAGATACAATAGTCTTTTCTTAATTAACTACTTCCATATTTGGAAAATGTTCCGATTTTGACCAATCTTCTGATGGGTTTCTAATCCAAGCAGGTCCTTCCCACCAGCGTCCTTTGATGAGAGTCCTAACTGAACGTCCTCTAGATGGGAGACCAGCAGGATTCTGAACTCCTGGAACGTATTTCCAGGTTTCCTTCGACGAGTCTTCTAATTTCTTCAATTTTATTAGCAACTAACGTCCACCATGGACCTTCCCGTCTTATTCAATGAAGAACATCCACTGAGTCTGACCAGAAAGTTGTTGTTATATCTTCCATACTTTTATTCACATTGTATAGCAGCTGCAGATACAATAGTCTTTTCTTAATTAACTACTTCCATACTTGGAAAATGTTCCGATTTTGACCAATCTTCTGATGGGTTTCTAATCCAAGCAGGTCCTTCCCACCAGCGTCCTTTGATGAGAGTCCTAACTGAACGTCCTCTAGATGGGAGACCAGCAGGATTCTGAACTCCTGGAACGTATTTCCAGGTTTCCTTCGACGAGTCTTCTAATTTTTTCAATTTTATTAGCAACTAACGTCCACCATGGACCTTCCCGTCTTATTCAATGAAGAACATCCACTGAGTCTGACCAGAAAGTTGTTGTTATATCTTCCATACTGTTATTCACATTGTATAGCAGCTGCAGATACAATAGTCTTTTCTTAATTAACTACTTCCATATTTGGAAAATGTTCTGATTTTGACCAATCTTCTGATGGGTTTCTAATCCAAGCAGGTCCTTCCCACCAGCGTCCTTTGATGATAGTCCTAACTGAACGTCCTCTAGATGGGAGACCAGCAGGATTCTGAACTCCTGGAACGTATTTCCAGGTTTCCTTCGACGAGTCTTCTAATTTCTTCAATTTTATTAGCAACTAACGTCCACCATGGACCTTCCCGTCTTATTCAATGAAGAACATCCACTGAGTCTGACCAGAAAGTTGTTGTTATATCTTCCATACTTTTATTCACATTGTATAGCAGCTGCAGATACAATAGTCTTTTCTTAATTAACTACTTCCATATTTGGAAAATGTTCCGATTTTGACCAATCTTCTGATGGGTTTCTAATCCAAGCAGGTCCTTCCCACCAGCGTCCTTTGATGAGAGTCCTAACTGAACGTCCTCTAGATGGGAGACCAGCAGGATTCTGAACTCCTGGAACGTACTTCCAGTTTTCCTTCGACAAGAGTCTTCTAATTTCTTCAACTTTATCAGGAACGAACGTTGCCCATGGGCCTTCCCGTATTTTTCAATGAAGAACATCCACTGTGTCTGACCAGAAAGTTGTTGTTATATCTTCCATGTGCAAATACTTCTTCACTGAATCAGCTAATCTTACTCCAATCGTGCGATCCAACAACTTCAATCTTGGTCATTTCACCATCCTTCTCTGCTCGTAGGAAAACACCACATGTAGCGCAGGACAATTTTGAAGCATCTTATAAAACTTTCTCTCTTTATTCGCTATTAACGTAAATTACACGTTGTGAGTTGCAAGTTCGAATCAACCGAACACCGTAGTGTACGTGGGGGTGATGCACGTTAAATCTGTCGTGACTTCAAGTGTCCTCACTTTAGAATAGTGTGGAAATTTGGAGTGAACCTCGCCACCTGACCATGGTTCAAAATTACGATGTGCTGTCGATCTTTCCCTTCAGGATGGACCAACGCCCAGTTGTATTGCTCCAGTCCTACGCTATTTAATCTACCTTCGTAAGTTCATGCTCGGTCAGATTTAAGGAGGGAGAAAAGGAATCCAGATTTCTGCTCTGTATTTAGGACAGATATCATTGCTATTAATGAAGCTCTGAAGTATCTCCTTACATTCAACCTTAAGCGAGACATTTGGATTTTCTCAGACAGTCGCAGTGCTGTCCAACACTTGAGAGGTTGGAGGAGAATTAACGACCAGACAAGCATTGACATTATACATAAACCTAAGTCACTGTCTTTCAGGAATGAGATCCATATCCAGTGGGTACCTGCTCATGTTGACCTGTACGGAAACGAAATTGCTGACAGCCTGGCAAAGGAGGGAACAAGTACCAATCGCGACGTCTCGGGCATCCTCACATACCAAGAACTAGTCACATAAGAAAAATTGCTCTCAACAACGACTGGAAAGCACCTCCATCACATGACTGGTACCATGCAGACCATCCAGGGGCTGCCCTGGAGGTTGGTGGAGATAGAGCAATGCAGACTGCCCTTACTAGACTTATTAGTGGCCACATTAAGTCTCTTTTCTTTGGCCAGGGACGTAAGACTTTTTTACCGTGTAGAAAAAGCAGTTTGACTCCGGCCTCCCCCAGTCACCTTCTTGCTTGTATGGGGATGGTCAAGACTGATTTGAAAGAGAATCCTGTCCAAGTTATGGATTTTTTGAGGGTGTACGATCTTATGGACTTGATCTAGTTGATCTAGACCAAGGAGAATTAGTAACAACAACAACATATAAGTTCATAGAGTTATTATTAACCCTCCAAGTGATTTCTTCGAGATATTTCGTCCATCAAGATCTAACTTACTTCACCAATGTTGAGATATCTCGACATTAAGATATTGACAGCTTTTTAGGATGACGAGATCAAGACCTGGTCATTTTTCTTCTAATCACGAGATATCTCAACCATTCAGATCTAGTGAGTTTTGCTAATGACGAGGTACCTGGTCAAGACAACCACTAGGAGGGTTAAGACAGACTGACAGTAAAAATTTCTTATTTCCAGAAACACTTTTAATCATTTATTAAATCACCCAGTTTCTAAATTCATTTTAAGCATTAGTTAGTCAGAGAATGGATAGAATAAATACCGGGGAAATTACGCGAAAAAGTACGGTCTAGCAATTTGCAATGATATTGTTGAATTCTCGTAAATAGCTTGTTGTTTCTACTATAAACAGAAGCCCCTTCCCACTATTAAGGTATCTGCATACGTTCGGAGCACTTTTTTTAAAAAAATGCTATACAGAATCAATTTAGTATTATTTTTATAGTTATTTGGGTTTCAAATTAATTTTGCACTATCAATAATTAAAAAAAAAATTAAGGGATATGCATACGTTTGGAGCACTTATTTAAAAAAATGCTATGCAGAAGCAATTTAATATTATTTTTATAATTTTTTGGGTTCAAAATTAATTTTGCACTCTCAATAATTAAAATTATAAATATATATTTAACAAAAAGTGAAATTTTGTGTATAAATTTGAAGATTTTTTTCGTAATTTTGAAAAATGATGCAGTGCATACAATTTAAATTAGCAGTAAAATAACATGATCAGAGTAAATTTCATGATGTTATCTAGTGCTTTCAATAGAAGTAGAAAGATATTTTATAAAATAAAGGATTTTTGACCATTTTGCAACATCGATATTCAAATGCAAGCTCATAAATAAGAAAAAAAAATATCAATATGATTCTAGTGTATGCACTAGCAAACACTATTTCGAACGTACATAAAAATTTTTATAAATATATATCAATAACTTTTTTAGTTAGCATTTCTGGAATTCAATGTTTATGCCTAAAATGAAATTCTGTGAAAAATGCTTGTAAACAAAATCCAAGAGAGTATAGATATTGCGAAATTTTTCTAACAAATAAGTGAATTTTATCAAAAAATTGTAGTGGCCAATTGAGAGAACATAATTATTATATATTCTAACTTACTATAAACAGATAAAGGGTAATAATTATGGTAAAAATAGAATATTCTTATTATTAGTTCCGGTTTCGGTCTGCTACTTCCGGTATAACTTAACAATTTCGTTCAAATTTTAAATTGACCTAACTTTTTTTTCTATTAGTCGCACATTAAAAGTTAAAACTGTTTTGGAAGCACAAAAGTACAGGGAATATGTGAGTAGAATAAAAAAAAATTGCAAATTTTCGTCAAAATTGGCTTTTTTAACGTATGCAGATACCTTGAATTAGAAGAACCTCGTGTTAATTGTTGTGCTTCTATGGAATGCGTTTTAAAATACTCCAAGTAAAAGTCCGAAAAAAATTTAAAAATAAAATCACAGCCGTGATTTTTGTGAATAAAAGGGATGTCAAGAAATTATTTAAAAATAATAAGGTCTCAGAGCCTTATTTCGATGAATCAAGAGAGAAAAATAGCCAAACGCAAGTAAATGTTAATAAAATGTTTAAAAATTAAAAAATGGAAGTCAAGTCCAACCATGCTAAGGGGTTATTAGTAGGGATGCGACATGGATGTCGATGTTTTCAGAACATCGATGTATTGGAGTCGATGTTTTCAGAACATCGATGTATTGGAGTCGATGTTTCTTTAACATCGATGTTTATACTTGTCAATGCTTTATTTTTAAATGAAAAAAAAGTATCGTTATAAAAATTTTAAAATTAACAAAGTTAGCATAATTTTTATAATCAGCAAATTGAACATACTTATAGACCAAAGTGGCTAAGAGTGAAAGGCCTGAAAAGTAGGTATGCGACATCGATGTCGATGTTTTCAAAACATTGATGTTTTATAAAAAGATCGATGCATTGGAGCCGATGTCGCATCACTAGTTGCTAAACCAGTTTTAAGAAATGGGGAAAAAGGTTTAAATACACTGAATTTTAAAAAAATCGATGGTTTGGGGGCGATGCATTATCAACATCGATGTTTTAATTTTGAACATATATGTTTCAAAACATCGATATTTTGCTGTTGATGTCGCATCACAAGGTGTTAAACCAGTTTTAAGAAATGGGGAAAAAAGTTTAAATACATTGAATTTTAAAAACATCGATGGTTTTGGTGCGATGTTTTATCAACATCGATGTTTTAGTTTTGAACATCGAAGTTTCAAAACATCGATGTTTTGTTGTCGATGCAGCATCACTAGATGCTAAACCAGTTTTAAGAACTGGGGTGAAAATTTTAAATTCACTGAATTTTAAAAACATCGATGTTTTTGGGTGGATGTATTATCAACATTGATGTTTCAAAACATCGACGTTTTGCTGTCGATTTCGCATCCCTAGTTATTATCCCAGTTGGTAGAGCAGCGAATTAGTAACCGGAGGCTTGCGAGTTCAAAACTCGATTCAACCAACCGTTGTAAGCGAGGGAGCTAGAGCATGCTAAATCCATCGCGGCCTCTCTTCTTTTAATGACGAGTTATCTCATCCATCACGAAAAGCATGTCGTCGAGACAACCATTAGGATGGTTAAACAATAAAAACATTTTTATTTTCAGATGCTATCTTAATCATTCATAAAGTCATTCGGTTCTTAAATTAATTTTACGTATTACACCATTCAGGGTATGGATAGATTAAATACCGGGGAAATTACGCGAGAAAGTGCGGCATAACAATTTGCAATAATATTGCTGAATTTTAACAATTTCCGTTAATAAGTTTTTGTCTCTACTAAACAGAAGGCTCTTTCCACTTTTAAATTAGAAGAACCTCGTGTTATTGTTTGTGCTCCCGCGAAATGTATTTTGAAATACTCCGAGATAAAAGCCCGAAAAACATTGAAAAATAAAATCACAGCCGCAATTTCTGGGAATAAAAGGAAGGGCGAGAAATTACTTTAAAAGAATAAGCTCTCCCAGAGCCCTATTTCGATAAATTAAGAAAGAAAAAAGCCGAACGCAAGTAAATTTTCTTAAAAATGAAAGCATAGTTTATTTTCCGATGAAAAAGTACAGACTTCTTTCAGCGAGAGTGCAAAAAAATAGGCGCATGATTAGTATCTTCATAATTTACGGAGTTTAAAACAATATCGATTGAAATGCTCTCTTGGTCAAGATAAAGGTTTGTCTTTTAATTCTGCATTCTGTTAGTCATACATGAGTTAATTAAAACGTTTAGGGGAAAGAATTACCATTGAAATTTCACGTAAACGTCGATAGCACCTTTTTGAAATTATTAATTTGTGAACAACAGTTCTATGATTGATTTTTGAAGGTCAGGGTCATATTATTGTTTAGTGTATCACCTAATTATACTTCATATTGAATACTGGGTTTTTATTTGAGGAGTATGTAGAAAGATAACTTTTAAAAAGTATGTAATGAGAAGTCTGTTCATAAAATTCGTTCGCTCAGTGCCCAAAATAATGTTATACATACTATTATAAAAATACAAAAGTATTGAAAGAGCTATATATATATATATATATATATACTTTGTATTAAATACAGCACTTTTTATTTGAAAATTGTATGCAACGATAAGTATTAAGGAGAGGATGTAACAAGAAATTTCAATACATAAAAATTCACTCAATGGTTCAAATGAAGTTCTATGTCGTGAATTCTGGTACACTTATCTAATACTTGGTAGGTCTTTCTGAAATTATTAATTTATGAACTTCTCTATGATAGAATTTTTAAGGTCAGGTTTATATTGCTGTTTAGTGTGTGTCACCTATTCATACTTTATATTAAATACTGCGTTTTTATTTTAAGAGTCTATATAAAGATAGCATTTTATAAATACGAATACAAATATTGACGACCAGCTACAGGCTCAAGTTTAACAAGGCTGGTCCTTTGTTTATGAACTCCCCAATTCCCACTGACTACCCAATTGTATCTTAAATTCGTACACTACCTTCAAATTAACTATATTCTCTGGCAACGCGTTCCAACTGTCTATTACCCTATTAAAGTAGTAGTTATTTCTTAAATCCCGATTAAATTGTGTCTTATTCAATTGTTCTGTTATCCCTATTGAAATTTAAGCCCTCTGTGTCCCCTTGTTTTACCAACTTGAAAAGCTGAATCAAATCCCCCCTTCTTCTTCTTCTTCTTTCCAGTGTATACATGTTTAGCTTACTCAACCCTTCTTTGCATGATTTTTCTTTATTGGTGAAATAAATCAAGGTGGTATAATTCATGTTCAAAATTAAAGGAAAAATGGTTAAAAAAATCAGTATATATTTATAGTATAAATTTATAGTAAAACAATATGATGGTATCATGTGGTATTTTTTAAATTAAACGCAAACTTTTTCAGAAATTGCTCTAAAAATAACAGAAACACATGTTACAAACCTTTCTTCCACTCATTTTCACTTTTTTAGCAATAGAAACTCAAATATAATAAAACAAAATTAAAAACGAAATCATACGTTTATTGCAACTACAACAAACAGCGGAATGACAACTTCAAGCTCGTTTTACTGATAGTGACACTTGCTTATTTTTGACAGCTATGTTTTTTTTTATACAATGGACATTAAAAAGGTATCCAGACACGATCAACTTAAAGTGAACTTGGCTTTTTATATAATTTTTGGGCATTCAATGTTATGATGGAAATTTCCACCATTATGCAAAGAAGGGTTAAACGTTTATTGTAGTCGAGATTTGCTATCCCCTTTATTATTTTTGTAGCTCTGTGCTGAACCCTTTCAATTAATGTGCAGGTATCGAGAAGTCTATACACAAAATTTCACTCAATGCCTAAAAGGAAGTTATATATACTATTATAAAAATGCAAAAGTAAGTATTGAAGGAGCTACTTTGTATTTAATACAGTAAAACCCGGTCTATCCGAGCCCCGATTATCCTAGTTTCAAATTTAACCGAGCTATAAAATATTTCTAGGATTTTTTTTGGTTCTACATTTTTCATTTTTAAAAGTACCGACAAAAATTCTGAACTTGATCTCACAAACACTCAGGAAAACGAAATCCGTGACTGGATAAGCTCTGACGAACAAGAGATTACAGCTAAAACGATCATCAATAAGGAAAATGAATCTAGCGATGATGATGAAAAAAGACAGTGACGATGGAAGTCGACATATGAAAATCTCTTATACAGATGGACTAAAAGCTATAGAAAATGCTATTGAATATATAGAATTTGTAGAATATATAGAATAGATTAGAACAACAAGAAGAAGCTACACCAACAATCCTATTGTCCTTAAGAAATGGCGAAACATTGCTGCAGAAAAACGCCAAAGTAACGTAAAATAAAAAAAAAAACAATTAAGGAATTTTTTAAGTAAGAACTCTTTAACTATCGTAACAATACGAATTGCGTGTGATGTATCTGTATTACTTTTGTATTTGTTAAAATATGCATTTAAACCTACACGATTTATTTTATTTATAATTTTCGCTTTAACCGAGTTTTTCGGTTACCCGAGTTAGTCTTGGTCCACATTAACTCCGATAATCGGGACTCTACTGTACTACATTTTTAGTTAAAAAGCCTATGTAACGACAAATTTCTAAAAGGTATCTAACGAGAAATGTCAGCATAAAATTTCCCTCCATGTTCCAAATGAAGTTTTATATCCTTTAATAAAAAATGCATAAGCATTGCAGGAGCCAAATTTGCATCAAATATTGCATTTCTTATTCGAAAATCCTATGCACGATAACTTTAAAAGAGAGGATGTAACTAGAAATGTCAATACATAAAATTTCACTCAAAATTCCCCAAATGAAGTTCTATACCCTGAAGTGCCATAGAAACTGGTACACCAGTCAAATACTTGGAAGGTCTTCCACGGGAGCGTATAACTGTAGAAATACGATGAGGCAGGAACTCCACAAGATTGCGGAAGTATTCTGTAGGCATTGAACTCGTACTTCATGCAGAGAGGTCTACAAGTATATTGTATTCCGATGTTTAGGATTTCTATGTTCCACAACGCATTGGATGGCATCCCAGATTTGCTCGATAACATCGAGATCTGGGGACAGGTGGAAATGACAAGACAACAAATTCAAACGAGTTCCTATAACCATAGTTTCTAGACTTCTGTAGTGTCACATTGTGTCAAGTTGGAATAAGCCAAACCCATCAGAATGAACTCATGATATGAATGGGTATAACTCATAAGAGAGGATGCACTATGTTCACCTGTAAGAGACGTTTGTTGACGTACCAAGAGTCTCATTGAATTTCAGCGAAATAAATCCTATACCATCACCAGCCTGTACAATAGGGCGAAGCGAAAAACACGAATTTCGGAAATTGAAAACGCCTATGGTGGGAATAGTTGGGGACTACCATGCTTATTAAGAATACAAAATAGCAGCTAAATCAATTAATATCTTCAAGCGCCAAAATCACTTTGAAATTTCAAAAAAATGTGCTAATTGTTTCACAAAAATAATAATGACGCATTAAAAAAAATTAATACATCTTATTTAAAGCCATGGGTGGGTGAAATAAACTTCCCTGCGTGTAAAAAAAAAGTTTTACACCTAACATTATTCCGGAAAATAAAAAAATTCCCCTTTTTTTAGAGCGTTATCACGCGCGTCTCCACTCTCAATAGACTCATCATTGCGACCACGCGTTTACACGGGCGCTTCCCCTTGCAGCTCTTCGCTGTTTTTTGCATTATGAAAACAACCCATAACTCAGCACGAGGAGGTGGCTGCATATCGAGTTCCACCCCCTCCCCCTAAAAATTTCAATTTAAGTTGCTAGCTTACCCTAAAAAATTAAGTTGAAGTTATTGGCAAGTGGTATAGCTTAAAAGTGGTTGATACTGGCTTTTGGTTTCAAATCTGGGTAAAGCAAGTCTAGAAGCAATTCTTGACCGAATAAATCCATCTCAAGCCTCTGTACCACATACTGTACAATATGCTTTAGTCACTAATTTAACGCAACGTTCTACTGCTTGTGAATGGCATGGAAAGTTAAACAGGTTACTATTGGTTGGAACGTCTAGAATCATAGACTTGAGTTGATCATCAGAAAGAGATACTGTAAGTTGTGGATCTGTAATGGAATCTGATTGCCATTCAATTAGATTTATGTAATCGTATGCTTCGAAGTTTAACTTGGGAATTTTGAACTCTCGAATAGTCTTTTCAACTTTATTTTTTTTGTCTTAATTTTAAAATTCTTCTAAGGCTCAGTTCTCTAACGTGTTTTCTATCATCAAATAACATTGCCATAATAATATTGGCACAATAAGCATGTCTTTGCAAAGTTATATCTACTACAATTTTTAAATCCTCAGGCAAAAATCTCGATTTATTTAAAATATGGAAAAAATAAAGACTCCCGTACCAACATGATGACTGAATTTTTAATTTTAAACCACACATATGAGTGTACTTCACAACATACTCTGTTAATATTTTCAAGTTATGGGTTGGATCTTCTGTTGAAACATATAACCTTAAAATTCTATTTGTCGTCGTCAACCGATGTGGAATGATTCAATTTTCCTGGATCTTTTTGTGACAAGCTTAATGGAATATATTTATTTGATATCCCTGTGCACATTTCGTAAAGGTATCGTTGATCAGTGCGTATGCGAAATTCGTGTTTTTCGCTCCACCCTACTGTACAATTCCCTGTTGACATGTGAGATCCATGGCTTCATTGAGTATTCTCCACATACGGAATCTTGCATTTGAAAGACACAATTGGAAACGCGACTCGTGAGACCAGGCTACTCGATTCCAGTCGTCACGTGTCCAAGGTGGAGTTATCGAGCCTAGGCGAGGCGCATAGCTGTGTGTCGAGTATTCATCAAGAGTACTGGAGTAGCTAACTAGTAGCTAACTCGAGTAGCATCGACTTCTAAAACTCATATCTTTGAGGGAACATTACATAGTCCTCACGGTGATGTTTGTCGAGGTTCTAGCGATGAATTCCGATATTATTTGAGACAGTGTTGCTCGTCTATCGCATGGAACGATTCCTGCCAGCTGAAGCTAATCCCATTCACCCAGAGTTAAACCTGTTACCCGACGAAATCAATTTAAGGAAAGGAAATTTTAATTAACGTCGTACTAGAGTAACACAACGGGTTATTGTTGGCGGTCCGGGATCAAATCCCTAAAGGAACGATCCGAGGACAACACCACGTACTTTTGAACCTCGGTCAGATGACGAGGCAACACCTGAGGTGGCACTCCATTATCTAAACTTACACACCAATCCAACGAGAGGAATTTTGGCCCCGATAGATTTAAGGTACACCAACCGCCTCTACATGATCAGCTTACAAACATTCATGCACTGACCCTGTTTCGAACCAGGAACCTTCCGATCTAGAGGCACCTTAACCACCGGACCTGTTTAATAACCGGTTTAATAAAGTTAATTTAATAACCCTTTAAAAATTTAATAGAAATGTGTTCGAAGATGTAAGAGGAATTTATTTTGAACGATTTTTATTCATAAGTATTTTCAAGTTCAAATTAAGTATTCCTAGCATGTTTTGACATATTTATATACACCTTAAATAATTGAAATTATAGTTTGTAAACCTCCAGTAGGGTCTTCAACAAATCAAGCGTAACATTTATCGAAGTCTCCACTTACGTGTACAGGTAAACTTTCTATTTTGAGTTACGAATATACCCAGCAGAAAACTTCAAAAAGAAATTAAATAGGAAATGAATCCCCCTATAGTACCAAAAGTATTTTAAAGTTCAAAATTATGTATACCTTAGTACGTTTAGAAACATTTATAAATACCTTGAATAATAGAAATACGAGTATAGTTTGTAAACCTCCAGTAGGACTTCAACACATCAAGCGTAACATTTCTCGAAGTCTCCACTTACACGTGCAGGTAAACTTTCTATTTTGAGTTACGAATACACACAGCAAACTTCAAAAAGAAATTAAATAAGAAAAATGCCTCCTACAAGAGCGCCGAAACTTGCCCCCGAGTTTTTGGATAATCTCCGATGCTTCAATACCCAACCTTGGCTCTTCACCTTATAACACGGACAAATAAAAAAAAATAATAAAACGCACACCGGTCCCGAAAAAGTGCAAAATAGAAATATTCGTTCAGAGAGAATTGTGTTATTTCTTCTTTTTATTCCTCGACGACGTTTTCTTGCTTTTCATTTCGCAGAAAATAGCGCTAAAAACGCGCCTTTGCGACGTTGCATCAATGAAATGTATCCAGACCTCTTCCATTGTGGTTGAGAAATCCTGTCACTTGGAGGCCCTTGGGGCACAAGCACGGTTACCTGAGCAATCAATGGAAGAGGGAAGGAGCTTCTTTTCTAAGTCCCACATCGATCGAGTACGCGGGACGGGGCCTTTATTGTTCCCTGGTTCCTGATAATCAGGTGCATCGCTCCAAAAAAATAAACAGCGCTCGATTTGTCCCCTGATTGAAAGATACCGAGAAATAAATATGATACAGGACTTAATCTCGCCGACAATTCCATTCTGAGAACACTTGCTCTTTTCTTTTAGGACAAAAGTCACTTCTTCCACGGCGGACAATGACGAGGGTTGTTCGGCTCTCATTGGCCACCTGGACAATTGGTGCCCATTTCCGCTAAACACCAGGAAATCATTAAAGGTGTCTACCAATCACCGCAATTACTCACAATTAGAGGCCTGCAGTTAACATGGAAGTGACCTTTGCCTTGGCGATTTGTCTTGGAGCCGAGTTTGTCAACTCCACTTTGTCTTTGTGGAGAGCGCGATTCAATACCGTATTCTCTTTTAGGTATGATAATGTTACGGAAGGAACACTTTGTACTAGTGTTGAGATTAGATAGTGTTAGTACAGGGGATGAAATTGAACTAAATGGCACCTATTTTGGGTGAATAGGAGAGATCTTTAGAATTATTTGTATGCACACTAGAAGTATGGAAACGTGGGAGTGACATTTGCCTTGGCGATTTGTCTTGGAGCCGAGTTTGTCAACTCCCCTTTGTCTTTGTGGAGAGCGCGATTCAATACCGTATTCTCTTTTAGGTATGATAATGTTACGGAAGGAACACTTATAGTACTAGTGTTGAGATTAGATAGTGTTAGGGCAGGGGATGAAATTGAAAAAAACATGGCACCCAGTTTGGGTAAATAGGAGAGATTTTTAGAATTATTTATATGCACACTAGAAGCATGGAAACGTGGGAGTGACATTTGCCTTGGCGATTTGTCTTGGAGCCGAGTTTGTCAACTCTGTCTTTGTGGAGAGCGCGATTCAATATCGTGTTCTCTTTTAGGTATGATAATGTTACGGAAGGAACACTTATAGTACTAGTGTTGAGATTAGATAGTGTTAGGGCAGGGGATGAAATTGAAAAAAAAAATGGCACCCAGTTTGGGTAAATAGGGGAGATCTTTAGAATTATTTATATGCACACTAGAAGCATGGAAACGTGGGAGTGACATTTGCCTTGGCGATTTGTCTTGGAGCCGAATTTGTCAACTCCACTTTGTCTTTGTGGAGAGCGCGATTCAATATCGTGTTCTCTTTTAGGTATGATAATGTTACGGAATTAACACTTAGTACTAGCGTTGAGATTAGATAGTGTTAGGGCAGGGGATGAAATTGAAAAAAATGGCACTTATTTTGAGTGAATAGGAGAGATCTTTAGAATTATTTGTATGCATAGTAGAAGTATGGAAACGTGGGAGTGACATTTGACTTGACGATTCGTCTTGGAGTCGAGTTTGTCAACTCCACTTTGTCTTTGTGGAGAGCACGATTCAATACCGTGTTCTCGCTTAGGTGCAATAATGTTACAGAAGGAACACTTTACTAGTGTTGAGAATAGATATTGTAAGAGCTGGGGATGGAGTTTTTCAAAACATCACACCTGTTTTAGGAGAATAGGGGAGATTTTTTTAATTATTTGTATGCACACCCACTAGTACCATAGCGTAACATTTACAACTGGAGGGATGGAGATTGCATTTTCTTTACTTATAACTATGCTTAAATAAAAGGGAGGATAGCTTGATTTTTTTTCGCAGTTGTACATATAGTCAACCAAGAAAACCTCTCATATCATGATAGAAATGTCAGTACTTGTTTTTGCCCGTAACCTTGAAGGACTGTGAAAGAAGTATCTGAAGTATTGTATCTGAAAGTTATTTTAGAAAACACACAATATGTTGCCAATTACATTTGTTCCTTTATGAAAGAAGAACAATGCATTGTATACTTGAGTATGAAAAGCATGCTTGTAGCATTATCAAAAGTTATGTATAAATTAAACAAAACAGCGGCATAATGTTTGTGCTGAAAAGCATTCCGAAGACAAGGAAACTTCCCATGTCATGATAAAAATGTCAGAACGTGTTTTATCTGCAACTTTGAAGCATTGTGAAGGTAGTATTTAAAAGGGTCTTTCAGAATACATAATGTCCAATATTCCTATTTGGTAGTACACTATGTAAATTCATCAAGGCTTTTGATACCTAAGATTGTTGCAAGCGCTAATTAATATTCTTAAAAGAGTAATGTATTGTATAAAACAAACTAAAAATATTTAAATAATATATTTTTACGAAAATGTTGGAAAATTCTACACGCACGCTTCCAATTTAAATTCAATCTGAAGAATTCACAAGCAACAAGTGACCACATTCTTCTTTCTTTCACACAAAATCTAACAAAACTAATTACTAATTTTTGCATGGGGAAGAATTACCACACCTATCAGAAATCAATTAACGATGAGCTGACCTTGACCCGAATCTTCTCATATGGCTTATGCCACTGGTTATTGAAGGTGGAGGAAAATAATAAGTAACGTGTTCCTAAAAGCAGTTGGACATGAAATATTTAAAAAATAGTTTTTACAAAATATGACTAAAGATTATTAAATATATTTAATTCATTTTCTATCTAATATTTAAAAAATACTTTTCGACAGTTACCAACAGTTAAAATTACCTGTAAAAAATTTCTAGCAACAACAAAAAAATGAAAGCTAAATTAATAAATGATTGACAGTGTAAGCTGTTAACTGTTAATAAATCTGTTAAAACATCCCCTTAAAAGTAACTGTTATTCCATATCAGAAATAACAGGTGACTTACTATTGAAAATTAACATTTTTGCCCATCTCTAGCTTCTAAGATAGGGCTAGGGGTAATTATTGCACATGACCAACAACAGTAACCAATCTGCAATCAGCGAACGCCAAGTCGAAGGAGCATCAGGGACCATCTACTTGTGCATCAGGTTAGCTAGGTAGTTGAATATACATCGTACTGGAACAACAAGACGGGTTGTTGGCGAGGGTTTGAAATCAAACACAAAGGGAAAGATCCGAAAGGGTTAACCGGGTGACAAGGGAGTCAGCAAAGGCATATTTGAAAAGTTTTGTGTAAAAAATTACCATATTCTGTTTTCTTGATCTGGCTTTCCGGGCCTCAACAGACGCTAATTAGAATCCACTTGATTAATTGCATTTGAATACAGAGGCTGTTCGCACATTTTTTAGACGATTTTGGTTAGCGGTAATAAAAAATCGTTTGCTGCAAAAGAAATAATTGCAGTTGTACTACGTTTTTAAAGGTCAAAATTATCGTCTGCGGCTTGAGAGGTTTGTTTTTATTCAAACTGGCGTTTTTAACGAAGCAGTGGTTCGAGGGCTATATATATGCTCTTTCGGAAGAGAAATATTCATATTCCGTTACACAAAAAGAATGTGAGAGTCATAGTTTTGTGATATCGAAAGCGTCGATAGGTAATATCGTCAACAAGAAAGGAAAAAAAACCTCAAATTGGAGCCTCAAGTGGGACAAATATTCCAAGCAATTATCCAAGGAAGAAACGGACATCTTCGACTATTGCAAAAGTACGTTGTTTAATGTTAAAAGAAAAATCCCCCTAGTCAAAGGACAGTTGCAAAATCATTTAAATGCTTGGTGTCCACTGTAAACAAAATGATAAACGTTGATTTAAATCTTAAGAAAGCGAAAAAACGCAATGTGCATCGTCTTTCTACAAAGCATATTGCTGAACGCAGGACATGCTGCCGAATTCTATATGAGAAACACTTATCCAAAGAAAAATGGAAAAAAATTGTCGCAATAGATGAATTATGGGTGTATTTAAATGATTGCAGCAAAAAAAGAGCCATTTATTATCATAAAAGGGGAGAAAAAAATTTAAGTTCATGGTTCACAGAATCGAAAGAAAGTGTTTCTATGGGATTCATGATTGTTGCTGGTTTTTCATATAATGGCAAGTTAAAAATAAAGAGAGTGGAAAAAAAATGTCAAGATTAACTCCAAATACTATCAGGAACATATTTTATCGCCAATATTTCTGAATGAAATACCATCGCTTTACCCACAGTGCCATCAATCTGTGGAACTCCATCAGGACAAAACTAGCAGTCACACATCAAAATCCACTATAAATTTCCTAAAATAAATGGAACAAAAAACCGGTATCAAGGCCATACCCTTCACTGATATCCCTACTAAATCTCCAGATGTATCACCTATGGATTTTTTTGCTTTCGGATTTTTAAAATCTGCATTATCCAAACGTCGTCCCACAACCCTTACAGGATTCTGGAAAGCTGTTCAGGAGGAATGGGATAGAATACCTCTTATGACACTTCAAAAGGCATTATTATCCTGGAAATTACGGTGTCGAAAGATAGTTGAGAATAAGGGCTATCAAATAGAACATTTAAAACACAAGAATTTTATGTAATTTAGTTTTGTGAATACAATATACATTGTCTAAAAAATGTGTGAACAGCCTCTGTATAACTATCATTTTTAACACTATACGTATTAGGTTTTCTTAAGATTTTTGAAAATGATTGTTCATAAATGTCATTTCAAAGCTGCCAATTCGAAGCCAAATAACGATTACAAACAATTTTCTGTGATGAAAAAAGATAAAAATGTGCATGTAAAAAATTAGGTTGCGATCGAATTAACGTCACACTGGAATAACACAACGGGCTTTTCGCGACGGTCAGGGATAGAACCCGAAGAGAAAATTTTGATCCAAGGACAACAACACTACGTAATCTTGAAACACGGTCAGATGACGAGGTCACACCTGAGCTGGCCCCACTTTCCAAACTTCCACACCACGCATTTGACGGCACGACTAATTCAACGTGCACCACGTCCAACGTATTCGGTCGTCTTTGGTTAGACCTAGTTTCGAACTCGGTACGCTCCTGAAATCCGCAACTCTACTAACCGGTCTACCGTGACCCTAAGATTAAACAAAGTTCCTTTGTCTTATCAAATGTTCCCGTGTGTAAAATAACCGCGTGTCTTGCATTAAAATTTAAATCATTAAAATAAATGTCTCGAGTTTTGAAAAAGACGCTTACACTTAGCAATGTGAACTTGCGAAGAAAGAATATTCCGCATTACATTAGATTTGAGAACATGGATTCAGTCTATCTCAATCTTCAATTCAGCCGAAATTATTTCTTCCTACTACCTTCCTGATGGATCACTGACATTTGCTACTCAGATATTATTTAGGCGTTCTATGTTGACACATTCGAATATTATACGCCTAGGAATAGTTCCACAAAAAATATTCATTCATGAAACGGATTAAAGAACAAAAATGAAATATTCCATAGCCACTCACAGCACGGTATAATTGATGGCAGGTACCGGTACGGAACCGAGGCCCGGAGGTTAAAAAACAGTGGTCTCGAAAAAAGGCCTGTGCTCAATGAGAATATTTCCTTTATCCCTGATGCTTCAAGAAGACCAGCTGTTGCTTTTTTCAGACTGTTGACCAAGCACGATTGAAAACGGGCTCACGTTTTTTGAATCGGAGTTGTAGATTTCCCAATATGTAATTTATGTGACTCTGGACAATCTATGGCGGCCGAACACTGCACTTAGAGCTTTTGTTTTGTTTTGTTCAGGAGCTTTTGAGTTCGTCAACGAATGGGGCGTATGAGTTAATGCTCGGTATTTGTAAACGACAATTTTTAGTATTGGAAATTGACTTTTTAGTTTATATTTTGCCGACCAACCAGTATAGTGGTTGAGGTGTTAGCCTCTAGATCGGAAAGTTACTTGTTCGAATCCGGGTCCGGGCATGGATGTTTGTAAGCGTATGGTGTAGAGGCGGGTGTTGTACCATAAATCTGTCGCGTCCGAAAGTCCTCACGTTGGCTTGGTGTGGAAGTTTGGAGAGCGGGGTGCCAGCTCAGGTGTTGCCTCGGCATCTGACCATGGTTCAAAATTACGAGGTGTAGACCTCGAATCTTTCCCTTAAGGGATTGATCCCGAACCGTCGTCAATAGCTCGTTTTGTTGCTCTAGTACGACGTTAACTAAAATTACCATTGCCATTACACAAGCCTGTGGTTGTTAACTGAAATTACCAATTACCTACCCGGACAGTCGTCAATAGCCCGTTGTGTTGCTCAAGTACAACGTTAATTAACTACCTACCTTCGTTTATATTTCGTCATTAGATTTATTTTAAAACGATGCATTATGCAAGCCACAAAGTAATGCATCTCAGTTGATTCGGGTACATAATCTGTTTTAAAAGGGGGGGTTTTTGTTTTACTAAAAACCTTATCATGACCTGACTGTGGTTCAGAATTAGATACGAGGTGTTGTCTTGGGTAAAGATGAGGTAATTTTAGTTAACGTCGTAATAGAGCAACACTACGGGCTATTGACGACGGTCCGGGATCAATCCCTTAATGGAAAGATCCGAGGACAACACCTCGTAATTTTGACCCACGGTCAGATGACGAAGCAACACCTGAGCTGGCACCCCACTCTCCAAACTTCCACGGCAACCCAACGTGAAGACTTTCGACCACGACAGATTTAAGGTGCACCAGCCGCCTCTACACCATACGCTTACAAACATCCTTGCCCGGACCCGTATTCGAACCAGGAACCTTCCGATCCAGAGGTTAACACCTTAACCACTATACCCGTTGGTCGGCTGGGTGGGATCTTTCTCTTCGGGTATGAAAAGAAAAAGTCGTCAAAATGAAACGAAATTTTACACATATGTGATTAGAAAATCAAAGAAAAAGGATAATTTAATGCAGAAAAAGTGCAAATGAACGGAAGTTTTAGTACTCTGTTGGACCCCCTCTAGCGCGAATGCACGATGCGACACGAGCGGGCATTGAGGCATACAAGTTCCGTATGATGACTTGAAACATCTCGCTCCACAGTTGCTGTAAACGCGTCTCTGGTTCGACCAAACTCGTAGGGTGTCCAAATTGTCGTCCCAAATGATCCCAGATATGCTCTATTGGTGACAAATCTGGGGATCGAGCAGGCCAGGGAAGGGTGGTAATGTTGTGACATCCTTGCTGTGTGTGGCCGAGAATTGTCTTGTTGAAAAATGGCTCCTGGTAGCCTTGCCATGAGTGGTATCACATGTGGCTGAAGGATGTGATGGACGTACCGCTGGGCTGTCATTGCGCCATGGATCACTATTAGGGGTGACCGTGTATCGTAAACAATGACACCCCATACCATCACACCAGCTGTGGGAGCGGAGTGTCGCTGTTAAGCAAAGGCAAGATTGAGGCATTCATCACGGGGTCTACACACACGAACACGATTGTCATCACTGCTCAAATTGAATCTTAATTCGTCGCTGAAGACGACCTGATTCCATTCCGTTTTAGTCCAATCCCGTCGTGCGCGACCCCACTCCAAACGGAGGCGTCGTTGGGTGCGTGTCATTGGCAGCACACGTAATGGGCGCCGCGATACCAGATGTCCTTCAGCCAGGCGACTTGCGATGTTTCGGGAAGACACAGGGGCCCGTAGTGAAGGTGCTGCCTGTGTCTGGATAGCGGCCAATGAGGCAGTTGGCTCTACTCGTGCGTTTCGTATGATGGTGTCTGTCGAGGGTGTCCTGAGCTTAGTCGCCGTGTAAATGAGGTCTCTTCTATTCCCTAGTCCCAACAACTCCTCGCAGTAAAATCAGAACGGCCTACTTGACGAGCTACTCGCCGAGCTGAGCACCCAGCTTCCATCATCCCGATGATTCTTCCCCTCTCGAACTCTGACAGCTGCTCATATTGTCTTCGATGGCGGCGTAACGGCATGTCTACCTCAGCGTTTCCTTTGCAAAAGATTAAGTTCAATCAAACAAGCTCTGCTTACCTGCTTTATACTGCAAGGAGAACGAAGTTAAACGCCCTCTAGTGGCATAACGCAATGCGCAATCACGCTGCATTTCTAATCATTTACATATCTAGCCGACATGTACCTTCATGTCAAGTTTTGTTACATTCCCACAATTATTTCTTGGTGCTCAAATATTTATGGCAATGAGTGTACTACCCTACAATAGTGGACCGGACGCTAGCGGATTTGCATAAAATCCGACTACCTGTTTGGGGGTGTTTTTCGTGGCACGACTTGGGACATTTGCATGTTGTTCCTGGTACAACCGACTTTGAACACCGACGCCTACATGAACATTTTGGACTTGGTATCTTCGTAACAGCCTTTCAAGCTGATTAATTTGTGTGTGTTGCTTCAAAAATATTATTATATCTTCTATTATGATAAACATTGGTGGTATAATATTCGTAGCATTGATCAGAATATTTGGACTAGAGTTACCTTTGCTGTTGTTTGTTTAAACCTTTCAGAACGGCGAGAATTTTTTTTGTCCTACCTCCTAAAAATGATTAAGGTTAGGTTTATACTTTGGTATGATACCACTATTTTTTGTTTCAAAGTATTTAAACTGAAAAAGAAATGAAAATACTTGGTATCCTTCCTTTTAACAGCATTTCAAACTGATTAACTTTTGTTGATTTACAAAAATTATTATCTTTTCTCTTATGTTATTGGTAGTTGGTAATTTTTAGTTAACGTCGTACTAGAGCTACACAACGGGCTATTGACGACGGTCCGGGATCAGTCCCTTAAGGGAAAGATCGAGGACAACACCTCGTAATTTTGAACCACGGTCAGATGACGAAGCAACACCTGAGCTGGCACCCCACTCTCCAAACTTCCACGCCAACCCAACGTGAGGACTTTCGGCCACGACAGATTTAAGGTGCACCAGCCGCCTCTACACCATACGTTTACAAACATCCATGCCCGGGCCCGGATTCGAACCAGGAACCTTCCGATCTAGAGGCTAACACCTTAACCACTATACCGGTTGGTCGGCTTTTTCTCTTATGATTTCCAGAGTTTGGTTGATATGCGCAGAAATTGAGAATTATCTGGACTAGTTACCTTTGTTATTGTCTCTTTAACCCTTTCATAGTGTAAAGCCTGGTGTCCCACCTCCTTAAAATGTTACGGTTAGGTACATAATTTGGTAAGATAACATTATTTTTGTTTCAAAGTATTTAAACTTAAAAATAAAAGAAAATCATTGGTATATTTTTAACAGCGTTTCAAACTAATTAATTTGTGTGTGTGTGTTGCTTCAAAAATATTATATCATCTATTATGATAAACATTGGTAGTATAATATTTGTGGCATTGATCAGAATATTTGGACTAGAGTTACTTTGCTGTTGTTTGTTTAAACCTTTAAGAGCGGTGAGAATTTTTTGTCATTCTTCCTTAAAATGGTTAAGGTAAGTTTATAATTAGGTAAGATAACACTATTTTTTGTTTCAAAGTATTTTTAAACTGAAAAAGAAAAGAAAATCCTTGGTATCTTTTTAACAGCGTTTCAAACAGATTAACTTTCGCTGCTTTAAAACATTATCATCTCTTCTATTATGACTTAGAGTGGTTTAACATTCGTAGAATTGCAGAGAATATTTGGACTAGAGTTACCTCTGATTTTGTCTGTTTAATCCTTTCAGAGAAGTGAGAATTTTGATGTCCCACCACCTTAAAATAGCTAAGGTTAGATTTATAATTTGATAAAGTAACGATATTTTTGCTTCAAAGAACTTAAGACTGAACATAGAAAGTAAAAATCGATCTTGTCTTTTAAACAGCATTTTGGATTATAACGTTCATTCAATGCTAGCCGTTCCCTACATAACAACCCCTTAATTTTTTAGTTTCCATGCTTATGTGATCTCTCTTCCCATGGGTACGCCAAACGTAATTCATCTTCATAATGCTATTACATTACACCATAAGAAATCACCTTTTTCTCCAGGTGGTTGTCTTGACGATGTATGCCTTGTCTTCAGCAAAACTGACCAGTTTTTGATGGACGAGGTATACCGTCAATTAGAAAATCTCTGACCAGATCTTGATATCATCGTCAGAGAAAAATTGGCATCATTTTGATAAAGATATACCTCATCAAAATCAAAATTGGTCAAATCTTGATGGGCGGGATATTTCGTCGAAATCGCTTTTAGGGTTTAGTCTTAACCGATGACTGCTTCGTGAAAATACCACACATGCAGTACCTTCAAAGCGAATTCATTAAGACGAAGAGTTTCAGAAGGTTTATTCAACAAATTCCATTCCTCTTCAAAGACATTATCCGTTGAGGCAAGCTCTCGTAGAGCCATTGGAATGCAGTTCCCTTAGAAAGAGAGAGCTAAAGGAGTCGTTCAATCACAGAAAAGAGACTGTTGCACCTTGTATTGCAGTTCGAGATAAGCTCTTTTCTTTTGATTAAATTCCTCCTTTGCGTGTAGCTTCTAATTCTTTACAGGAAATTTTGAAAAATCTGGCATTTTTTTTTCTGATCCAAAATGTTTACTATCCGAAAAGCACATTGGTGTGCCTTATGGATACTAAAACGTATTGAATTATGTGTGTAAGATTTTTATTTAGTGTCAACGTTTTTTTTTTTTGAACTTTTGACAAGAGTGTTCACAAATAATTTCAAGTAATTACCCAAATAAATAATTTTGACTAAGGTAAATAACCAGCTATGGGTATGTCTGACGAATTGTTTTGAAATTTGAGTAATAATGTGACTGTTCAAATTCATAGAGCCCCTACCGATTCAATTAATTCTTTTACCTTAGAGTTTTTATGAAAATTAATATTATCAAACATTATTTTTATTGGGTTAGAACTAATACATTATTTCTTATAAAGTTTTATAATTAAAAAAAAAACTAAATTTAAACTTACCTGTTTTACCAGTTATATATATATATATATATATATATATATATATATATATATATATATATATGGTCCTACAAATTTAGTTATTTTCACTATCCATAAAGCACATTGGTGTGCCTTATGGATAGTAAAACGTTTTGAATTATGTGTGTTTTGGTTTTGAAATTTTGACAAAAGTGTTCACAAACAATTTCAATTAATTACCCAAATTACTAATTTTGACAAAGGTAAATGACCAGCTATGGGTATGTCTGACGAACTTTTTTCAAATTTGAGTACTAATGCGATTTTTCAAATTTATAGAAAAAATCATTTTTATTGGGTTACGACAAATACATTAAAATTTATTTAACAATATAAAATTTTCATTAATTTCCCATAAAGTTTTATAACTAAAAAATTAAATTTAAATATAAGTATTTTACCAGTTATGGTCGTACTAAAAACTAGTAATGGTCATTCGAGTTGAATCTTACAATTTTCATAAAATACACCAATCAATAATATTAATCTTTATTATTGCTTACTACACAGTCCTCAGTTTATTATTGTTAAATATAATTTATCAACACTGTCGTTACAAAAAAATATTTCCACTGTTGTCATCATCATCTGTTTCAGCATATTGAAAACATAAGGACAAACAAGTATGTCTCTTTCATCATCACTGTCTGGTAAATTCTTTTCGAATTCTTAAGGCAGACATCTGTGATAATAAAGTTTGTCGCATAAGCTGTATTTAAAACCTCTCGATTTTAAGCTAGATGCACACTTGCAGCCTAGTCCAAGTGACTCCTTCAGGATTTTTTTAATTGATTTCTTTCCTAGAAAAGTGAGAGACAAAAATTAATTCATTTTTACATTAACATTACCAATTTATTTAATGCATTAATGTATAATTTAACTTTTTTGGAAGTTTTCCCTTATTCTGTTTATGCCTCACTCTTTTTTAGCATTTTTCATTTCTTTAAAAATTTTATTTCTTCCTGTTTTTGCTTTCATTGGCTAAATGAAAAAGTTGCCACTGTTGAGAGGACGTGACAAAAGGATACTAGGGATGCGACATCGACAACAAAACATCGATGTTTTGAAATATAGACGTTCAAAATTAAAACATCGATGTTCAAAATTAAAACATCGATGTTCAAAATTAAAACATCGATGTTCAAAATTAAAACATCGATGTTCAAAATTAAAACATCGATGTTGACAATACATCGGCCAGAAACCATCGATGTTTTTAAACATCAGTGTATTTAAACTCCCCCCCCCCATTTCTTAAAATTGGTTTAGTAATCTCAAACATTAATGTTCACCCGGGGATGGTATTTAATTTGTCATTTGCCGTATTTATAAATTTATAACTAAGATTTTTTTTAACTGTCAAAACACAGTCAAAAAATTTGATAAGAACAATTAACAAATATTTTATTTTCAAGTTTAATATTATAAAAGAAAGTAATATTTTCAACAATTTGACATAGGTAGTACTAACCATAAGTATAATTACAGGTAAGGACATAACAATAAATACTGCTATACTGCTAGTTATTATTAATTATTTATCAACTTATGAAGGAAACATAACAAACTTATTTTTTATTTATTGTAAATAAAAAATATTAGGGCCTATAATTATCATATGATCCAATATTTGTTATTTACAGTCTGTATAAAAAGAAGTTTGTTAACTCTCTCCATCTTTTAAGCCGACTTGTTCTTTCACTAACTATCCCACCAGTTAGGGAAAAAGCTCTTTCTGATAGGACTAATGTCGCCATCACTGACAAATACTTAGTTGCATGGTTATTTTTCTTAATTTTTACAATGGTACTTCTTCATTCAAAAATAACACATCGACAGCGTAAAAACATCGACAATGTCAAAACATCGATGTTAAACAAACAACGGCTCCAATAAATCGATGGTGAATACATCGATGTTTTTTTTATAAAACATCGATATTTTGAAAAAATTGACATCGATGACGCATTTCTAATGGATACCTGGGTACATTTCGTTTTCGTTTCTGCTTTGAAGAATCAGGCCAGTTCAGAATGTCTACAAGAGCACTATTTTGTAATCAAACAATACGAAAAATCACCTATAAATTAATAATAATCACATGTGCCAATTATAAAAATATCTATTTTTCATTAATAAAAAATGGGCCTGTATGATAGAAAAAAGGGAAACGAATCAGTACGTACCAATATATATGAATTCTGATGTAAAGCAGCGATGTCATTTAATTAAGAATGAAGTACTTTAACAATTCACAGACATAGAACATAGCCTTTTTGAGACACGTGCACAAAGAAATCGTAAATCATACTGGATACAAAAAACGCTGATTGGAAAAGATAAGATATCTGGTTATTCTTAGAAGGATATTGAATGAATCAATTTTTAGAAGCCACTAATTAGGTTCCTAGAATATTTTTGAAAATCTTAATTATGATAATTCAATGTAAACCTGCCCCCATTACTAGTAGTTTACCTTACTATTTTTTAATGCTAAGGTTAAAAAATTCTTTTTAAAATACTTTAAAAATTACTTTGGAGTAATAAGGGTAGGTTGCTGGAAACTTTTTAGGTGTCCAGAATCATGTGACCCAAACTTGAAGAATATGACCTTTAGGCTACTTTTGTCAGCTGGGTAAAAACTAACACTCATCATCTGTTTGGTCCAAGGGATGGAAGACGCTTACCATTGGTACATTATCTGATTGGTCCACGGAATGGAAGACGCTCATCCATTGGTACATCATCAGATTGGTCGTCGTGGAACAAATTGATTGATTGTTGTTGATTTCACTGCATTTGCGATTTCACCACATTGATTACCACTCCATAGTAATGTTTATTCATACATATACCATGTCATAAGATGCTATATCGCCAAACTAGGTAATAAGATGCCAACTCGGCCAACCAAGTGAATTCTTAATAGAGCAGTCACGTGACTACTGGTTAACATGTTGGTCACACGTTTTAAAGCTCCTGTCCATAGAATTACTTAATATATTTATATTTCATGTCTATGTCTGAAACTGTCAGAACGTGCCAACACGACAGAAGAGCGCTTCCTTGTTGTGCTTCACCAATCTACCTGTGTGTCACCATTCTCAGGGTTGTGTAACCTTTCCAGGTCGCGTGAAAAATTGGGGAAGCATCACTAGTATCATTCATCAGTGTGACGTAAAAATAGATTAGGATTTCTTTCTGTGTCATTCAACTCTAGAAAAAATCTCTGAGACTGGACCATTTCCCCAGTTTGAAATGCAATCGTATAACAAGCGTTTATTCTGAAACGTAAGGAAACTCGATGCAAATATCAAACATTCTAAAACAGGTGGACTATAATTCGTTGTTTACTCAACAATACTTTTGTCTAGTAACTTTTTTGTACTAAACAGTTCCTTTGTCTAAATAATAGTACAAAATAATCTACATTTATACACATCTGTTTGACAAATTTTTCAAATCTATAATGATTAGAACTATAATTAATAAATTTAACATTCAGTAACTCATACTGAACATCGCAAAATGTATTTAATTAGTCTCGACTTCTGGGTCTTGTATTCTATTAAATGTGACTTTTGTATATTAAATTTTACTAATTAATTGTATTTAATAAATATTTTGCTGTATATTGTACTTCATGGACTGCTATGTATTGTATTTCATAAATCGACTGCGAAGGCTACTTTGAATAACTGTTATCAGTTTGTATCACATTAACATAGGTAATCTAAGCATTATCTCGAAAGTTTGATAAGGACCTCAGTATCTTGGGTGCAAGAGCATCGTATTAGCGACCAGAGGGTTACGAGTTCGAATCCCACCAAAGACCCTCGTGTACAAATTTTTTTCTCCCCTTTTATGATAATAAATGGCTCTTTTTTTGCTGCAATCATTTAAATACATTCATGATTCATCTATTGTGACAATTTTTTTTCAATTTTTCTTTGGATAAGTGTTTCTCATATAGAATTCAGCAGCGTGTCCTGCGTTCAGCGATATGCTTTGGAGAAAGACGATGCATATTGCGTTTTTTCGCTTTCTTAAGATTTAAATCAACGTTTATCAATTTGTTTACAGTGGACACCGATTATTTTAATGATTTTGCAACTGTCCTTTGACTAGGGGGATTTTCTTTTAACATTAAACAACGTGCCTTTGCAATAGTCGAAGATGTCCGTTTCTTCCTTGGATACTTGTTTGGAATTTTTGTCCCACTTGAGGCTCCAATTTGAGGTTTTTTTTCCTTTCTTGTTGACGATATTACCTATCGACGCTTTAGATATCACAAAACCATGACTCTCATATCGTTTTTGGATAACGGAATATGAATATTTCTCTTCGGAAAGAGCATAAATATAGCCTTCGAACCACTGCTTCGTTAAAAACGCCATTTTGAATAAAAACAAACCTCTCAAGCCGCAGACGATAATTTTGACTTTTAAAAACATAGTACAACTGCAATTATTTCTTTTGCAGCGAACGATTTTTTATTACCACTAACCAAAATCGTCTAAAAAATGTGCGAACAGCCGTATATCATGTTAAACAACCAAAAGTTTTAAACCTCTACATCAATTACAAAAAAAAAACCACCCTTAGTATTTTAAATGCACTAGTAAAGAAAAATATTCAATATCTGGTAATATAAGGTCAGGTAATTTTAATTAAAGTCGTACTAGAGCAACACAACACGCTATTCACGACAGTAAAAATCTGAAAAAAGCACCTTAGTCTTAAATTCCTATCGATTCCGATATTAATATTCGATAGAAAAACTTTAATAACTCGCTAAATAATGCACCTACCGCTATAAAATTAACACACATATTCTTTAAAAAAAGTTTTATAAGAATAGAAGATCATAAAAACCATATTTTGGTCAATTTTCGGGGCGCCTTGTCCCCGAAAAATGAAGTTTGACTCCTACCCAGTTTGATAGATACCCAATTCCACATTTACATGATTTTGCTCACGCACAGCATGGCAAAACAACTTTTTCCGAAGTGGACATTTTCAAAGCGTTCCATCATATCCCTATATATGAACCATTATGCAACGGGACTCCTGACTGTGGATCAGTTTCCAAATCAATCAAAAAATGCTGTTAAAAAAGTATTTTTCCTCGTGGTAGTTGTTTTCTATGTACTGTGAGGTGCGTTTGGTTGGGAGGGTATTTTGGTATTTGGTATTTTTTAAAATCAAAATCACACTGGAGCTACACAACGGGCTGTTGGTCCGGGATCCGAAGGGAAAAATCCGAGGAACCACGTAATTTTGAACTACGGTCAGATGACGAGGCAACACGAGCTAGCTCCAAACTCTCCAAACTTCCGCACCACGTCAACGTGAGGACATTTGAGGCCACCACAGATTTAACCTCCTTGTACTTGTGTACTAACAGTGGAGCCGAGTACTGTCTGCAGGGCATAAAGGTAAAGGAGGGAGAAACAGTCAAGGATCTTGGAGTGATAATTCACAGGGATTTTAAAATGGGTCACCAATGTTCAGCTGCGTGTAAAAAGGCTAAAAGGTTAGTGGGGTATATTAAAAAGACTGTAACTTCAAGGGATAAGAATATAATCTTGCCGTTATATAAGAGTTTAGTAAGACCACATCTAGAATATGCTGTACACTTCTGGGCTCCATATATGAGAGAGGATATAGAATTAATTGAAAGGGTTCAGCACAGAGCTACAAAAATAATAAAGGGGATATCAAATCTCGACTACAATAAACGTTTAAGTAAGCTAAACATGCATACACTGGAAAGAAGAAGAAGGAGGGGGGGGATATGATTGAGCTTTTCAAGTTGGTAAAACAAGGGGACACAGAGGGCTTAAATTTCAATTGGGATAACAGAACAAGGGGCCATGGGTATAAATTGAATAAGACACATTTTAATCGGGATTTAAGGAAAACCTACTACTTTAAGGGGGTCCAGGACACAAAAAAACGTCAAATTTTCGATTTTTTTTTTATTATTTTAAGAAATTATCTGTGTTTTTCTGCTTAAAATGACGTCTAAATGATGTTTCTATCTTAATTAGAACTAGAGATATAATAGTTTTTGTGGTGCGTTGTTTTGAAAATCTAACACTCTTGACAGTTGTTGTCATGGCAACAACATCTGTCTTTAAAACTTTAAATGCGTTTTTCTCCATGATACATTTTTTCAAGATTTTCTGTTTTCAAATTGCTATAAGTCGAAAACCGATAAAGTTTAAGGGTTGAAATTTGGAATATATCTTTTTCAAACATTATACCTTAATTTTGATTCAGCAAATTTGAAACAAATATTTACTTTTAAAAATATGACTTAAAAAAATACCTTAAAATTTTCAAAAATTTTCATTTTAATATTTTTCATTTTTTATTAAATTAATATTCTTTAAATTGCTGAATCAAAATTATAGTTTATAAATTTGTGAATAATTTACTGCAAGAATTTTGAAAATTGATCAAGTATATTTTGAGTTTTAGGAATTTAAAATGACCCCTCTTTTTATCAAAAAATTTTAATTTAAAATTAAAAAAAAACTTTTGGAGAAATTTTGTGTTGGGATTTCATTTATTAGTTAGATGGGTAATCAGTACAAAAAAATTCATAATTCTGAATTAATTAATAAAATTTTTTTTTTTTGCAATGTGTCCCAGACCCCCTTAATAAGGTAATAGACAGTTGGAACACGTTGCCAGAGAATATAGTTAATTCAAAGAGAGTGTACGAATTTAAGATACAATTGGATAGTCAGTGGGAATTGGGGAGTTCATAAACAGAGGACCAGCCTTGTTGGGCTTGAGCCTGTAGCTGGTCGTAGATATTTGTATTTGTATTTGTACTGTCTTTGGTTGGATTCAAACTCGCAACCCTCCGGTTGCTAGTCCGTTACCCTTCTGACTGGGCTACCGTGGTGCTTTAACTGCAAGGAAAATAATTTTTGAAACACGACTTTTACTTTGTTATAGTTTCAACAATTTAGTTTGAAATCAAATACTTATACATGCTATATTAATCCATGTAATATATTTCATATGCATCGAATCTGCGGTGTAAGACAATTGAAAGGTGATTGTAAGGAGGCAACTGCAGAAATTAAAATAGCTTTTGAATTTTCGACCACTAATGAGTTGATTTTCTGTACAAAAATACGAACCTACGGGAAACAATTTTGTGTTCAGTTTTCCTCTCAATACTTTTTCGTGCAGCATCGTACCACCAGGGACGTGATAGTTCTGAATGTCTCCGTTATTGTAACATGGCAAGTTGAATTTTGGTATGGTTTTCTTAATTAATTTCTTGTTACAAATGAATATTTTCTTGTGAATTCCATCAAACTTCTTATTAAATTGTAGGCTTCTTTAAAATTAAATATATCCGGTTGTAACGAAAATAAGGAAATATATTATAATTTAAAAAAAACTATCAATTTCACACTATGTTTCACAGACAGCTAAGTTGAATAAAAGTAGATCAACTCGAAAAGTAACTTTCAATAAAACCCAGCAATCTAATTTGAAATATGAAATACAAATGTTCGTTTAACTGATTTTAATCATCTTGAAATCATTTAAAGAAATCTTTGAAATTGCAGCAGTACTGCGCGTATGGGGATTTAAAACATAAGACTAAGTTAAGGTTTCCTGACTTATTTTAATGCGCTTTTATTCTAACCAGTTGTTGTTGTTGTCGTGCGGGCCATATGTGGCAAAATTGGGGGTGCCATAGCCCCGGAGAGTTGGACTTCTTCATGCATGACACATCCGTTTTACAGGAAGGTCCCTTTCACACATCCATTCACTCCCCATATCGTAATTTAGAGCCCAATCAGAGGCCGATAACCCTTTGATCAGGTACCCCCAGAGGTATTGATTTGGTATAGGAACATGGGGGACATAGTGACAAGGACGTATTTAACGTGCCCCAGCCACCATTAGCGAACACAACGGTCTTTAGCCAGGTCTAAGCGCCGATCTAGCAACCATCAGAATTGCAGGCTTCGCTGAATTTATAACCAGAGCAGATCTTAGTAGACGGCACATCTCGTCATTAGAACAAAACTGAGCATGTATTAATGGAGAAGACATCTCGTCATTAGATAAAACTGACCAGAAGTTGATGAAAGAGATATCTCGTCATTAGAACAAAACTGACCATGTATTGATGGAGAAGACATCTCGTCATTAGATAAAACTGACCAGAACTTGATGAAAGAGATATCTCGTCATTAGAACAAAGCTGACCAGATATTGATGGAACAGATATATTGTCATTAGAACATAGCTGGCCAGACTTTGATGTACGAGAGACCTCGTCATTTGAATAAAACTGATGAGATTTTGATAGAGGACACATCTCGTCATTATAACAAAATTGACCAGATCTTGATGGAAATGATTGCTTGTGATTAGAACAAAGCTGGTGAGATCTTGATGGATGGAACAGATATCACGCCTTTGGAACAATGCTGACAAAAAATCTTGATGGAGGGTACATATCGTCATTAGAACAAAGCTGAAAGGACTTTGATAGAGAGACATCTCGTCATTAGAAAAAAACTGACCAGATCTTGATGGAGGGGACATATTGTAATTAGAACAAAACAGACCAAAACTTGATGGAAGAGATGTATCTCGACATCAGAAAACTCTCCAGATTTTGACCTCGTCATGATAAAAAAATTATCAATAGGTTAATGACAAGATACAGCTTTATTAGGAAAATTGGTCGGATCTTGATGGACGAGATATCTCGTCAAAACAACTTAGAGGGTTAAATTAGCTTTTTAATTTAATATTATTTGTTTAAACTTTAAAATGAGGTACTTAACTTTCATATTATTTTTAAATTTTGGGTCTTTCACTTCCGGATTGATCTCTGATCTTCGCCAATAGCTCTTTGTGTTGCTCCAGGGCAACGGTACTTCAACTACTAACCAGTCATTTAACCCTCCTGATGGTTGTCTAAACGACGTATCTCGTCATTAGAATACAATTGACTAGATGTTAAATTGTGGATACATCTCTTCATCTCAGAATAAAACTAACCAGCTATTACTTTCCTATATAACTCGTCGGAGCCGCGGTAGCTCAGTCAGTAGAGCGTCGGTCTCTTTGTGACCCGACGCTCTACTGACTGAGCTACCGCGGCTCGCATCGGAAGGGTTGTGGGTTCTGTCCTCGGCGGAGCCTGCAATTATGATGGTTGCGAGATCGGCGCTTGACCTGGCTAAAGACCGTCGTGTTCACTAATGGTGTCTGGGGCACGTTAAATAGGTCGTGGTCACAAAGTCCCCCATGTTCCCATACCAAATCAATACCTCTGAGGGTACCTGATTAGGGGGTTATTGGCCTCTGATCGGGATCTAAATTACGATATGTGTGAGTGAAAGGATGTGTGAAAGGGACCTTCCTGTAAAACGGATGTGTCATGCATGAAGAAGTCCAATCCTCCGGGGCAATGGCACTCCCAATTGGGCCATATATGGCCCGCACGACAACAACATAACTCGTAGTTATAATAAAACTGATGAGATCTTGATCTCATTAGGGAAATTGGTCAGATCTTGATCTCATTAGGGAAATTGGTCAGATCTTGATCTCATTAGAGAAATTGGTCAGATCTTGATCTCATTAGAGAAATTGGTCAGATCTTGATCTCATTAGGGAAATTGGTCAGATCTTGATCTCATTAGGGAAATTGGTCAGATCTTGATCTCATTAGAGAAATTGGTCAGATCTTGATCTCATTAGAGAAATTGGTCAGATCTTGATCTCATTAGGGAAATTGGTCAGATCTTGATCTCATTAGGGAAATTGGTCAGATCTTGATCTCATTAGGGAAATTGGTCAGATCTTGATCTCATTAGAGAAATTGGTCAGATCTTGATCTCATTAGAGAAATTGGTCAGATCTTGATCTCATTAGGGAAATTGGTCAGATCTTGATCTCATTAGGGAAATTGGTCAGATCTTGATCTCATTAGGGAAATTGGTCAGATCTTGATCTCATTAGAGAAATTGGTCAGATCTTGATCTCATTAGAGAAATTGGTCAGATCTTGATCTCATTAGGGAAATTGGTCAGATCTTGATGGACGAAGTATCTCGTTTAAACCACTTGGAGGGTTAGATTAGTTTGGAACGAACTTGGACACATTAAGTGTTCGTAGTGCACGCATTTTGACCGAAATGAAAATCAAATGCTTAAAAACCAGCTGCGCTCCCTCTACTGATTTAAAGTTTAATAAAATTCGCTAAAATTATGCCTCTTTAAAACTAGGATCAAGCCTATTGTGATCGACTGAGATGAGTAAAATTTCTAAACAATGTGGGGGAAATGCAATAGGCGTATTCCTATTTTGTGTTTTCTGTCTTACCTAATTGCTTGTTTTGGAGAACCATTCAATGGAAAACAAACGAAAAGATTTAAACACAAATTAATTACTGAAAGTCCGGTAGCGTGTACAAAGGAATTTAAAATAACGCCTTTGTGTACAGAAAAATTAAAGCGACAAGCACCTAAATTAGTTTGTCGGAAAATAAAAAACAACTTTCGTTAACAGAATCTATTAACCAATGCGTGCATTCATTTTTCTACGAGCCTATTTTACTAATAAAGATAGTAAATTGTTCAATACTTCTGAGAGTAAATAATACTTACGACTAAGGGTTAGACGTTTATGACACATTATAGTTCCTTTCCCTAGTTTCCATTATAAATAAGCATGTTTTAAAACGCTCTGAATAAATATAGTTGATTTTTATTGATCTTTTCGAGGGATGTTTTTTCTGTGTTTTGGGCTTTTGTCACATTTTCGCCAGTTTAAAGAAGTAGGCTGTTTGTTTTTCACCTTTCATTTCTTACAGGCAATAATGATATGTTTCTGATTTTGAAGATATGTTTCTGCTGGCAATCCTCTATTCAATTCTCCAAGAGGTTTTGAAGAAGTATCAAGATCTGTTTTTTTTCGTGCTAATAATGAGATCTCTCAAATGTCTGATAACTGTAGTCAAAATATAAGACAGGTTTCTTCTGAAGTAAAGAAACTTATTTGGGTTATATTAGGTTGCTATACTGTTTTGTTTCGAAATTGCTCTGCTTGGCATGATCCTGGCTGTAAACACGAAACAAAACAATGTTTGACTGAAGTTACATTTACAAAATAGTCATATAAATTCGGTTTTCCCAACGCACATAAAGCCTATCCGAACAGGGAGTGAATGAGATTATTTCTTAGCGTAATAAATATACCAATCCCTTAATTTAGCGATGAATCTGAACAAAGACCGGCGTGTACGAAACACTCCGTAATTTTGAACCTCGGTCAAATGACGAGGCGACACCTGATCTGGCACCCCCGTCTCCTAACTTTCACACCACACCAACGTCATGATATTTGAGGCCACGACAGATCTATCGTGCAACAACTCCATTTGTACACGACGGTCTTTGGGTGGATTCGTCTCCCAACTTTCACACCACACCAACGTCAGGATATTTGAGGCCACGACAGATCTATCGTGCACCAGCTCCATTTGTACACAACAGCCTATGGGTGGATTCGTCTCCCAACTTTCACAACGCACCAAAGTCATGATAATAGAGGCCACGACAGATCTATCGTGCACCAGCTCCATTTGCACACGACGGTCTTTGGGTGGATTCGTTCACCTACTTTCACACCACACCAACGTCAGGATATTTGAGGCCACGACAGATCTATCGTGCACCAGCTCCATTTGCACACGACGGTCTTTGGGCGGATTCGTCTCCCAACTTTCACAACGCACTAACATCTTGACATTTGAGGCTATGACAGATCTATCGTGCACCAGCTCCATTTGTACACGAGGGTCTTTGGGTGGATTCGTTCACCTACTTTCACACCACACCGACGTCATGATATTTGAGGCCACGACAGATCTATCTTGCACCAGCTCCTTTTGTACACGACGGTCTTTGATTGAATTCGAACTTGCAACCTTCCGGTTAATAGTCCGTTACTTTTCCAACAGGGGTATAAAAACCCTCGGATAAACCTGTCAGATAGCCATCCATCATTGCTCGGCGCACTTAAGCTGGGAATTAGGAAGCTGCAGAAATAATTGTACGCCTCAAATGAACATCCCCGAGCAATTTCAACTTCTGGCGGTAAAAGGCGGCCAGCAAAGAGGTCCATTTTGTCGTATTGATCTGCAGCCGAAGTGTCTTGCAGCCGCATGTTCACCTGATTTATACAAGGGGGCTCTTAAGACGTGGAACACATTAGCCGGTGCCATCTTACTTTCGAACGAGTAGAATGCTAAGAAAAGCGATAGTAATTGTTCTTGTTGTTCTCCCGCACCCCGTGCCTCCCCCCGCCCATGGGGGCCTCGAGTAGACGGATCTTTTCAGAATCAGGTGACTCTTGAGATCGAGTTACGAACAGGTGTGTCTTTTCCCTGACCCTCGCGGCGGCCCCCTTCACTCATTACCTTCCACAGGTACACGTCCTTCGTCTTAATTTCTTCTGGGATGGTGAATAAAGAAGTTTGGAGCGGCCGGAGCAATTTGGAGGCGTTTTTAAGGATTTGTTTTATTTCTGGACGGGAGTTTTCATTATTGCTTTGTCTTGAGGTTATTTTGTTTACAGAATGTGGTCTCAGGGGAAGGTTTGTATTTTAATTAAGGTTGCACTGGAACAGCGGTCTATATGTGTATTGGAGATGGTCTGGGATCAAACCCGAAGGGAAAGATATGAGAATGTGTCTCAGGGTGGAAGGTAGGTAGTTAATTAAAGTCGCACTGGAGCAATACGACGGGGTATTGGAGAAAGTAGGTGCATGAAATATAATCTCTTATTCATTATTTCTTTGTCGTCAAGTTATTTATTTACAGAAAAAAATATCTCAGGCTGCTAGGTAGGTATATACACAGCAGTTTATCTCTGAAGTACAGTTTACAGCAAACAATTTATTAAATACAACATACAGCGGTCAGAAAATAAGAAAAATACAAAATACATCAGTTGGCTTATGAAATATATTTTGGATGTTCCGTATGAGTTACTAAGGACAAATTTGAATTTATTCATTATATTTTAACCCTTGTAGATTTGAAAATTTTGTGAAATAGATCTGCAAAATTTTCGTGGTTAATTAATTACCATTACCAATATTACTATTATCCTCCACAGGTATATGTCCTTTGTCTTAATAAGTTTCTTCTGGGATGGTAACTAAGGGTATTTTGACAGGAATGAGTAATTTAGAGGCAATTTTTTATTTTTTTAACTTTTAGCCTCAAATTTTTAGTATTGCTTTGTTTTCATGGTTATATCAATTAAAGAATGCGTCTGAGGCTGTAGAATGTAGGTTCACAAAATGTACTCTCACGTCACTGGATGGCAGTATTCTCCGCTTTCAATGTTCATTTTGGAAATAAAACTGGCCTTTCAGTCTTTTTGAGGATGATGTAAACACATAATTCCAGGGTCGTAGGCATCATTGTTTACTTTATGGCTTGTTTTTAGGTTATGTGTATGATTGGGATTTGTAGTGCCAGGGACATATTTGATGATACTGTGCCAAACACTAGACTGGACAACGTTAATTAATGGACATACTCACAGAAATAAAGTTTTACTGACTCAGAAGAGAGAAATACACCCTGAAAGAAATCAAAACCTAAAATTAACCAAACCTGCGCCACTTTGGTTGAGGTATATTCATAGAAGAAATTTAAAAGCAGAGAGTGAGAAAAGATAACTTTTTATGTGCCAACGATCATGTGACCAATTCCAGTACTAACGTGACCCTTAGATAATTTCCGTCTTTTTGGTGGAATCTAACAATTATCATCTGAATGATCCATGGGACGGGAGAAGATGATGATCCATTGATCCATCATCTGAATGATCCATGGGACGGGAGAAGATGATGATCCATTGATCCATCATATGATTGGTCCACTAATTGTTTATCTGATAGTAGTAGACTGGAAATTTTATCGTTTTTGTCACCACTCTATAAAACTGTGGATATATACAAGTCATAGGATGCTGTATCGCCAAACTAGGCTATAAGATACCAAATAGGTAAACCAAGTCAATTTTTCAGAGCAGTCAAGTGAATTTTAGTAGACATGTTGGCCACACTTTTTGAAGTTTCTTTCAAACGCAATGCTAAGTACTTATTTTTCATATACCATCTATATAACATGTCCCCTTAATATCGTTGAAACTACACAGTCCATTCACATTAATGTGACCACCTGTCAAAAGCCAGAATAACCACCTTTGGAAGAGCGGGCCGCTGCAAGACGTGCAGGAAGAGAGTCAGTTAGGTTTCCGAAGGTGTTCACTGGGATGTTGGTCATGCCGACTCCAGTGCGATGGCCAGCTGCGCTAGATTACGAGGTTGAGGGTCCATGGCAATTGTTGCAGGGTGTTTGCTTTCAGACGTTTCACGCCGTATACGCCAACGTCCATCTGTCCGATGGAGCATAAAACGTGATTCATCGGAAAAAGCCACCTGTCACCACTATGTGGACGTCCAGTTGCGGTAGTGGCGTGCAAATTCCAGCCTTCGTCGCCGATGAACAGCAGTCAGCATAGGTGCATTAACCAGGCGTCTGCTGCGGAGGCCCGCAGCAACGTTCGCTGAACCGTTGTTGAGGATACACTCTTGGTAGCCCCTTGGTTCATCTGGGCGGTCAGTTGCTCAACAGTTGCACGTCTATTCGCCCGAACGCATCTTCATAGCCTTCGTTTGCCTCTGTCATCTATAGCCCGTGGTGCACCACATGTGCCACGCCGCTGATTTTGGATAGTGCCATTTTGCCATGCACTGTATACTTTTACCACGGCGGCACGCGAACAGTTCACAAAATTAGCCGTTTCCGAAATGCTTCCACCCTCGGCCCGGAAGCTAATAATCATGCCCTTTTGGACGTCGGATAAATGGCTACGTTTCTGGATTACGCCAACGATTGAAATGCTTTCCGATGCTCTAGGACATCCTTTATATACACTCCATTGCAATGTGCTTCCACCTGCCTTTTGTGATTGGTTATTTCACGTGGACGTCGAAAGTAGGTGGTGGTCACATTAATGTGACTGGACTGTGTATATATGCTAGCCTTTGTCACTCAATTTGTAAAACTGTATACGCTCTACAATTATAAAAGGAAGGGTCTGTCTGGTGCATGCGTGTATGCGGTGTCCATACGAATCTATAGGACTTACAGTAATGAAGTTTGGCACGCAGGTAGTCCTAATTTTATGCGAATTTTGTGCGAAGCCCGAATTTTAAAATTTAATCAAGAACATTTTAAAATTAAATTATTGGCATTTGTTTCTTTAGAATATCAACAGTGTAAAGGAATTAAAGATTCTAAATTTAGTTTTTTCCTTTCATTTCCCGAGAACAAATAATTCCAGCGAAGCAAAACAAAACAAATAAAAAATTTTGACTGGGTTTTATTTCTTTTTTATTCTTTAATCCAAGTTTCTATCTTCGGAATCGTTAAAGATAGAGTAAAAATTTCAACGGATTTTGAAATCTACGGAAAATTTTACACCAGATCAATACCTCAGGTAGTTTGAATTTTATGCGAATTTTGCGCAAAGCCAGATATTAAAATTTAATCTACAAGTAAATATATATAAATTTGTCAAATATTTATAATATAATCTATTGGCATATTTTTGTACGAGGTGGAAGGAATGATACGACAGGCTCGCGTCATGTAGGATGGAAGTGGGACCCATTCTATTAACTAATGTTACTTCTCTCACACATACGAGGCCGTTAAATATACAACAGAGTTTTCCAACACATTGGAGAAGTATTCATTCCTCAAGGATCAACGAGATGAAAGGAATGAGGCGACATGCCCGTAGCATGTCGGATGGAGGTGGGAATCATTCTTAAATTTGTTTTCTTCTTTTTAATGTTTTCATTGTCAGTAAGGACACCAAAAGAACAGTCACGGGCAACGCCGTGCTTGCCTGCTAGTAGAGGATATACAAAAAGTTGAGTAAGCTATGGTAACCTCTGTATGTGCCCATGATAACCCAGTAGTAACATCACCCTTACACTGCTTTGGTCTGCCGGGAGGACACAAACTTTCGTCCTGTAATTTGTCGATGGGAGGAGATAATACACCCATCGAATTGATTAATCATCTGATTGGTCCTCACTACCTGTAGAGTTTGGTGATTCCACCATTTTATCGCCACTATAGAAATACGGATTCACATACCAACCTTGCCACTAGATGTTATTTCACCAAAAGATGCGAAAATATACCAAATCGGCCAACCAGTCAATATTCGACGTCTATATTAACTTATATTTCAAACTGCCACTAGGAGTCCCTGTGTTTCAATGTCTTCGACACTGTCGTAGCAATCATAGAGGAAATATAAAGTAAAGTGAAGAATGATAGACTTTTTACGTTCTCGGGATCATGTGACCAAAACTTGCAATCACATGACCTCTAGGCTACTTTCGTCTGAAGGGTGGAAACGAGTTTTAATCATCTGATTGGCACGCTGGTCGGAGGACGGCCATCTATTGGTTCCTGATATGATTAGTCAACATGACAGAGTATTAGACTTTGTCAACTTCACCATTTTCGTGGCCACTTTATAGAAGTGCGCATTGACAGATATATCCTATTGAAGATGTTATTTCTCCAAACGAGGCGATAAGATTCCAAATCGATATTTCATAGCCATCACGTGACTGTTAATCGACTTGCTGGTCACAAGTTTTGAAGCTTCTCAATAACAATGCTCAGCGTACTTCTATTTCACTTCTTATGCTAGTAACCTAAGGGTTGTAGGTGCTGAGGCTCGATTTCAGTCAGTTTTGATTCCTACCTGCGTACATCTACTTTGTGTCAGTAAAGCCTTCTTGCGTGAGTATTCTCATTTACTTGATATAGCCCGTTGTGTTGCTCTAGTACGACGTTAGTTAAAAATTACCAAAATTACCATTTACTTGACGATGTTTAGTACAGGTAGGTACTTATTTAATTAACCCATTAACGCCCAAATTAATTTTTTTTGAAGCAATGGAATAAAATTCTTAAATCTGGGGTATTTTACCTTCAATATGAATATTATAATCGAATTTTATTGAAACGGACATCAGTTTTTTAAAAAAATGACGTACTAAAAATAGATCGCTGGACGTTGGCACGATATTTTTTAGCAGATAGCTGACAAATATTAGTTCTTCAATAAAATGTTTAAAAATGATAAAATAGATAAAAACAAAAATACGTCACTTTAAAAAAATATGTATATATTTCGAAATACTTAGAAATATGTAAAAAACTTATACAATAATAATAAAATAAAATAATTTATTCAGGATTTACTAAATGATGTTCACATTTCTAAAGCACTTACAGGGAAAAAAATGGTTGAAAACACAAAGAACTTAAAAATTATAAGTGGTATATTATGTTATGAAAAACATGCAATAAACTTGTACCAAAGTAATAAAAACATTAGTTACAATTTCGTGTGAAATTTTGTAAAATAGTTTTTGCATAAAGTGGTATTGCACTTTATACAAAATGTAAGTAGTCTTGATTGGCAATCTTCAAATCGGCAGCGTCTTTGGGCATTTCGCCTGCCTATATTATGATCCTCTCTGTCGTAACGAACATAATCACTAACATCGATTTCTGAGGTTCAGTGGAAGCTGGAAGGGCGACCGTTTAAAACTTTTCTTCCGATCCCCAATTTGAGATATTTCACGGCAACAGCTCTTCGAAAATCGTCATAGTATTAGATCCTTGAATATTTCTATACAGGATGCTTGCATTGACTAATGCCATATCAATAATTCGCGTGAACAAGCACCAATAATATTCTTTACCTCTAATTGCAATTCTGTGCTTTTCTAGCAACCAGTCATGATGGTCTACCCTCCCATATGTTTGTTGTAAGCATTTATGAAATTTGGTTGTGGAATTGTTACTCTTTTTTTTTCTCACAAGACCATCTTTGAACTTTTTACATGCACTCGATGTCATCAAAGTTCGTAGCAACAGTAACACTTTTGTCATCTCTCCACCTGACTACCGTAATTTCATTTTTTTCGTCAAATCTAAAATCGTACGTGCCACGTTGCATTTTATCTAACTATTTTCCTCTGCTTCCAACCATTTGGTGTAATTCTGTGTTTTCGCTTACCAGAATACTTTTCGCTTTTCAGTTTTTAGCTTTTTAATTTTTCTCTCAGAAGTTGAAGGCAAATCTGTTTTATCACATTCATCATCTACTGAAAAAACTTTCTATTTTCCCAGTAATATCCTTTATAACTGGAGCATCTAACTTATCTATTTCCTCTTCGTCCGCCAGTTCATCAACATCAGGTGGTATAGCAATAATATCATCATCAATTTCTATAGAAAATAGATATTTGACAGCATTCTAAACGTTACTGAATATTTTCCGATTCATTTTTCCAATCTGGAGAAATACAAGAACTAAATTGTCGTACAGCCTGCAATAAGGGGAAAAAAGAACGCTTGAACGCCCAGTGATCTATTTATAGTACATTCACATTTCGGCTCAATTTTCTACTAATTAAATTCATTTTGAACAAACACCGCATTATATCGAAATAGCTACATCTATAACGATAATATAAAACCCAATAAAGTTTTACTTACCGTGATCACTTTACTGTTTTCTGGAGAAATGTGAACAAAGAACGAAAAACCGCGTAAAAAAATACTAAGATAAACTTTCCTCTATCACTGCCAGATAACAATTAAAGCTAACGAGAAAACCACATGACATTTGAACTCGGGAATGTTTATTCTTGCCACATGTGCAATTCCAATGCTATGGAATGAATTGAAGGTCACTTAAAAGCGCGGTACTTGAACTTCGTCTAACGGTCTAAAAATATGCCGCTGGGCGCTAATGGGTTAACATCGGCACTGGATCAACATAGCGGGCTATTGGCGACGGACCGGAATCAACTCGTGAAGGAAATGATTCGTGGACAAGACCAAGTAATTTTGAACCACTGTCTGATGACAAGGTCACACCTGACATGTTGTTTAGTACAGATTGACCAAATACGGCCATTGGTGTGGCGTGGAAGTATGGGTGCCAGCTCAATTACTTTACGGATTTTTCCCAATGGGATTATTTCCCTTGAGGGATTGATCCCGGAACGTCGTCAATATCCCGTTGTGTTGCTCTAGTACGTTAATTACACACTTACCAAATTACCCATTGGGATTAATTTCGGACCGTCGTCAATAGCCGGTTGTGTCGCTCCAGTACGATGTTAATTAAAATACCTACATGCCTATCTTTACCTGCATAACGTTAACATTTATAAATACACTTGTTTAAATGCTAATAAATTTATAACAGCATCTTTTAATGTTACTTTAGTCACGTGCACTACCCTACAATAATGGACCGGACGCTAGCGGTAATGGTAAATGGTAATGGTAATTTTAGTTAACGTCGTACTAGAGCAACACACGGGCTATTGACGACGGTCCGGAATCAGTCCCTTAAGGGAAAGATTCGAGGACGACACCTCGTAATTTTGAACCACGGTCAGATGACGAAGCAACACCTGAGCTGGCACCCCACTCTCCAAACTTCCACGCCAACCCAACGTGAGGACTTTCGGCCACGACAGATTTAAGGTGCACCAGCCGCCTCTACACCATACGTTTACAAACATCCATGCCCGGACCCGGATTCGAACAAGGAACCTTCCGATCTAGAGGCTAACACCTTAACCACTATACCGGTTGGTCGGCCCGGACGCTAGCGGATTTGCATACAATCCGACTACTCGTATGGTGTGGTTTTCGTGTATGGCCTGTGACCTTTACATGTTGTTCAGGGTAAATTGAACACCGACGCCTACATGAACATTTGGGACAAATAGGATCTTCCTACGCTTTGGAAATTTTATGAAATGGACGAATGTTACTTCCAGGACGACAGCGCTCCATGTCACGTTGCAGCCTCTGTCAAGCAGTGGTATCAAGATATGGGTGTAAAACGTCTTCCCTGGCCTGCTCAGAGTCCCGACCTAAACCTCAGAGAACATAGTTGTGGGACGAGTTGGAGCGACGCTTACGGACCAGGGAACCACGTCCGAAATCTACAGCTGAGCTGGCGACATTCTTGCAGCAGGAATGGACACAAATCCCCATAGCTGTGTATCAAAACCTTGTTGAAAGTATGCAAAGAAGGATGCTTGTGTAATTGCAGCACGCGGGGGACTATCCCAATATTAAAACATGTATTCATTCCCTGATACCATCACATCTTGCTATCCGGTCCATTATTGTATGGTAGTGTATATTACTTAACATTTTCGATTTCAATGAATTGTATAATGTTAAAACTCATAAAGGCCTTCGTTTCTCTATTCTATGTTTAAATGTCAGCTTTAGATTAGGTATATCAGCTTATATTTCTAGATAGGTTGGTACGAGGTACTTAATTAACATCGAGCTGGAGCAACACAATGGGTCCGTGATCAGTTCCCAAGGGAAAGATACGGGAACAACACCACGGTCCGATTTTGAACTGCGGTCCGATAATGAGCTTTCACCTGAGCTGGCATCCCAATTTCCAGACCTGCACACCACACCAGCCTGAGAATATTTGAGGTCACGACAGATTTTACGTGCACCAGCCCCCGTAAACACCACGAGGGTTTGTCGGGACAACGTTTTGAACTCACAATCCTCAGATTGCTTTCCGTTGTTCTTATAGCTTTGTGCTACCTTGGCCCTCTTATATTTATAATTTTCATAAATTGCAAAGAATTGACTCTCGCGGAAACGAATTTTTCTCATTTGAATGAACGTTGAACTGGGGCAACAAAATGACTAATGGTGAGAGTCTGGGATCAATTCCGAAGGGCGATTCCTGAGGACACCGCGTAATTTCGAATCACTGTTAGATGGCGACATTAACACCTGAACTGCCATCCCAGTCTCTAACCCTCCACACCACACCAACGTGAGGACATTTTAGTCCATGGCATATTTAACGTGTACCAGACCCCATATATACACTATGGTCATTAGTTGGATCGGGTTTTGAACTCACAACCGGAAGGTTGTGATTTCCCGATTCGAAAACCCGATTTGAAACCCGATTCGAAAGAGGTTGCCCAGTCGAGTTTTAGCAAATGATCAACATATCTGCATTAATACCAGCGCTGATTCTTATTTACTAAAATAGCTGAAATGTAAATTTTTTTGACGCATTACAATTCCGAATAGAAATATTAAAAAGTGCATTTCCGAGAAATCAACTGTTTCTGTTATGAAAACGAAAAGGTCTAAATACATAGGGAACCATACGATCACTTTTATTCCTGTATGTTATTCCAAAAGTCAAACAAAATTACCTAACTTTGAGGCACGACCTATTTTATTTTAAATATCGATAAGACCGAGTTGCCCGGGCGTGAAAATATAAACAATGAGAAAGGTTTGGTCGGTAAATTATCGATAGATCGTAGAACAACCAACTATCGGTATCTTGTTTGTGACCCAGATATTACATAATGAGCGACAGAGTAGATCTATCGCTTGATACACATGCCGTAGATAAATGATCATGAGGCTGTCAAGTCAGTCATATTCTCTATGATAGTTCTGTGAGCAACGATATCAAATATGAAAGTAGATTGATTTAGATGGGAGTTAAATCCCCCTCAGAGTGATATTCCAATTATACACGGATACAAGGACTTAATACAGAAGACTTAGTTCATTTGCTTGATGAAATAAGACTTTATTATCTGTTTTTTTTTGTCAACATTGTAAGATGAATTTAAAATTATAAACTATATGGTTTTAAAGTTATTTAAAATTGACTGTGGAATATTCGATAGGTATTTTCTTTGTAGCAACGTGGGGTACGGATTGTTGACAGTCATGATGGCATTTTTGGCTTATTTAATATTGATAGAAGGTTTTTCTTACAAAGTGTTAGATATAGAAATTATTGACATTGTGAAAAGATAGATGTAAGACAGACGGGAACAGCGCTAAGAACTGAAACTAGTTTCTCTTAGAGATACTTTAATAATATAAAAATTGTTTGCAATGTGCATAGATATATTGAAGGGAAAGAGGAACAGAGAGAGAGGTGTGTTAAGAACTGAAATTGGTTTCTCAGATATATCAAGGCTATAAAAATGATTTGTAAAGTGTATAGATAGATTTAAGTAAAGGGTAATTGGTAATTAACGTCGTACTAGAGCAACATAACGGGCCATTGACGACGGTCCTGGATCAAACCTTCAAGGGAAAGATCCAAGTGCAACACCTCATAATTGTGAATCACGGTCAGATGACGAAGCAACATCTGAGCTGGCACCCCACTCTCCAAACTTCCACACTAACCCAACGTGAGGACTTTCGGCCACGACAGATTTAAGGTGCACCAGCCGCCTCTACACCATACTCTAACAAACATCCATGCCCGGACCTGGATTCGAACCAAGAACCTTCCTATCTAGAGACTAGCACCTTAAACACCATGCTGGTTGATCGGCATTTATTTAAAGGGATAACGGTGCTAAGAACTGAAACTGTTTTCTCAAAGAGACATTTAAGGGATATAACATTATTTGTACAGTACAAAATCCAAAATCCGGAATCATTCTGACCTAGGTCATTTCGGATTTCGGATTATTTACATTTTTTGTCAAAACAACCGAAATTTAAGCCCCCCCGGGCGAATTTTGCGTTTGCAATAGTAAAATAGCAGATATATAAATAGGAATAGTTTTAAAGAAAGGAAAAAACTTTTTAATACAATGCAATATATTTTAATAGCAAATCTAATTTTTCTGTGTGGTATTTACTCTGAGCATGTCCGTTATTTCGCGTTGTTTCATTAATTAGGTCCTGGTTTATTTCCCTGTTCTTTAAAAATTGTCGGAAAGATGTAAAGCAGTAAGAAAAACAAAAAAAAACGAAGTTTTTAAAACTTCCGGATTTTGGATGTCCGGACTTGGGATTTTGTACTGTAATGTGAATAGATTAATTTAAGAAACAGGGAGAAAAGTTTAAGAAACTGAAAGTGGTTTCTATTAGAAACATTTTATGGGTATAAACTAGGGATGCGACATCGATGTTGATGTTTTCAAAACATCGATGTTTTTAAAAAAACATCGATGTATTTAACATCGTTGTATTGAGGTCGAGGTTTTTGTAACATCGATGTTTATACTTGTCGATGTTTTATTTTTAAATGAAAAAAGTACAGTTATAAAAATTTAAAAAATAACCAAGGTGCATAATTTTCATAATCAGCAAATTGAACACACTAATAGACCAAAGTGACCAAGGATGAAGGGTCTGAAAAGTAGGGATGCAACATCTATGTCGATGTTTCTTAAACATTAATGTTTTGGAAAAAAAACATCGATGTATTGGGCCCGATGTCGTATCACTAGTTGCTAAACCAGTTTTAAGAAATGAGGAAACAAGTTTAAATACACTGAATTTTATAAACATCGATGGTTTGGGGGCGATGTATTATCAACATCGATGTTTTAATTTTGAACATCGATGTTTTGCTGTCGATGTCGCATCAATAATTGCTGAACCAGTTTGAGAAATGGGGGAAAAAAGTTAAAATACTCTGCATTTTAAAAACATCGATGTTTTTGGGTCGATGTATTATCAACATCGATGTTTTAATTTAGAACATCGATGTTTTTGGGTCGATGTATTATCAACATCGATGTTTTAATTTTGAACATCGATGTTTTTGGGTCGATGTATTATCAACATCGATGTTTTAATTTTGAACATCGATGTTTCAAAACATCGATGTTTTGCTATCGATGTCGCATCCCTAGTATAAACATGATTTGTAACGTGAATAGATGTTATCCCTCCGGTTGCCACTCCGTTACTCTTCCAACCAGTCCCTACTACCACGGCCCTAAGCGTTGATGGGGCCCTTCAAGTCTCAACATCAATCTAAATCAAGACTAAGCATAGTAAGATGGTAGAATATATTTGCATACATTATCTTTATACAGATCGTATATACACTACACTACAATAATGGACCGGACAGCAAGATAGGATGGGACCAGGAAAATAATACATGTTTTAATAGGGGGATGGTCCTCCACCTGCTGCAATTACACTAGCAACCCTTTTGGGCATACTTTCAACAAGGTTTGGATACACAGCTATGGGTATTTGGGTCCATTCCTTCTACAAGAATATTGCCCGCTCAGCTGTAGATTTTGGACGTGGTTCCCTGGTTCGTAAGCGTCGCTCTAACGTGACCTAGAAATGTCAAATGTTCTAAGAGGTTTAGGTCTGGACTTTGAGCAGGCCAGGGAAGACGTTTTACATCCATATGTGGATACCCCTGCTTGACAGAGACTGCAACATGACATGGAGCGTTGTCGTCCTGAAAGTAACATTTGTCCGTTGCATAAAATTGCCAGAGCGTATGAAGAACCTGATTGTCCAAAATGCTCATGTAGGCGTTCAATTTACCAGGAACATCATGCAGAGGTAACAGGCCATACCACGAAAAACACCCCCAAACAAGTAGTCGGATTTGATGTAAATCCTCTGGCGGTCGGTCCATTACTGTAGGATAGTTTATATATATATATATATATATATATATATATATATATATATATATAGAGAGAGAGAGAGAGAGAGAGAGATTATTTATACAAAATTTAGTGTTTAACATTTAAAGTATATAGAAGTAAATATACATATATATAAATTAACGTCGCACTGGAGCAGAGCAATGGGCTATTGGTGACGTTCCGGGATCATTCCCCAAGGACAACACCATGTAATTTTGAACCATGGCCATATGACGAGGTCAACTCCTGAGCTGTGACTCCACTCCCTCAACGTGAGAACATTTGAAGCCATGGCAGATTAAACGTGAACTTGCCCCCTCTTAGATGACGGTCTTTGGTTGAATCTAGTTTTGAACTCTCAACCCTACGGTTGCTAAACAGTGATCCTACCAGATGGGCTGCCGATATAGCAATAGAAAGTACCTCAACCCTTAATCCAGTTTCTCAAAACTGGCAATTCTTATGCAGCGCCCTCTATGGAAAACCACGTTCGTCTATTAATAAATTGCATGTTTAGCCTTGCCTATAAATTTTTAATTTCTCCAATGTATTCATGAATCTGTGAGTTATTTTCGAATTTCGTAAAGCTCGTTCAGAAATAAAGTAACTTAAATTATAAAACTATTTATTAAAATCAAATAACAAAAAGTAAATTGCCCATAAGCATGTAGATCTCTCACTGTTTTTAGTAATTAATATCAATCAAATCTATAAAATTAAAAATAATCGCTAATGAGAAGGTTGAATCCCTTGTGTTTGTCTACCAATTTGTCTCTATTAAGTTCTATTTTCTTCAGCAGCATCCTTAAATCTTCACTGTCAACTCATTAAATTCAGTTCGTCTTTTAAGTTAGAATCAATAGCAATGCATCATTGTGTTGTAGGGTTAATAGGATAAGGGTTTACTTAACCGTCTTGATTGTTGTCGAAGAGATATCTCGTCATTAGCGAATCTTTCCAGAAATCTTGATGGACGAGATATTTCGTCATTAAAAGAAGTTGATCAAATCTTGAAATAGTCATAAGAACCCGACTACTATCCAAGTGATTTCAACGAGATATCTCGTCCATCAAAATCTGACTAATTTTGCTCATGACGAGATATTGTCCATCAAAATCTGACTAGTTTTGCTCAAGACAAGATATCCTGTCCATCAAAATCTAACTATTTTTGTTTATGACAAGATATCCCGTCCATCAAATCTCACTAATTTTGTTTATGACAAGATATCCCGTCCATCAAATCTTACTAATTTCGCTTATGACGAGATATCTCGTTATAAAGAATCCCGATTGATTTCATGATGATGAACGCTATTGCCTATTTAAGGCAAAATCTGACTAGTTTTGCTCAAGACAAGATATCCTGTCCATCAAAATCTAATTATTTTTGTTTATGACAAGATATCCCGTCCATCAAATCTCACTAATTTTGCTTATGACGAGATATCTCGTTATAAAGAATCCCGATTGATTTCATGATGATGAACGCTATTGCCTATTTAAGGCAAAATCTGACTAGTTTTGCTCAAGACAAGATATCCTGTCCGTCAAAATCTAATTATTTTTGTTTATGACAAGATATCCCGTCCATCAAATCTCACTAATTTTGTTTATGACAAGATATCCCGTCCATCAAATCTTACTAATTTTGCTTATGACGAGATATCTCGTTATAAAGAATCCCTATTGATTTCATGATGATGAACGTTATTACCTACTTAAGGAGGTCGAGATCAGGTCAGTGACGTCAGTGACGCCAATGACGTCTCGTCCATCACGATCTGGTCAGTTTTGCTAATGGCGAGATACCTCGTCGGGACATCCAGCAGGAGGGTTAACGACGAAATATTTAGTCTTTAGCAAAATTGGCCAGATCATGATGGACGAGATATCTCGTCGAAATCACTCGAATGGTTAACATATTTTCAGGCGATAAATGTGTTTAGTTAATTCGTATCCCTTACTCATGCTCCTTAAGAGGATAGTGGCCTTTCAAAACCTATTTTTGCAATTATTATTTAATTGTTAGCGTTTGCAGACTGTTTGGTTTCAACTGATATGTCTATACATAGCATTTGGTTCAAAATTACCTAGTTACGAGGAAACTATAGCATAAAACAAGGTCGAAAATCTTGATAAATTAGTAAAAATTGATAGGTTTGAAAGATAGGTAAAAATTTATTATTTTTTCGTGCATTAGTAAACTTTTAACTCACAATAGTTTGTATACATATCAATCAAATTAACCCCATTTGGTAGGCGATTCACTCGATTGTAAAGTAAACGCATATCTACTAAAATACCTCAAATTAAGCAGTAAACATAGGTTTACATTTTAAACCAAAATATCAATATTTGGTAGCCCGATGAAATTTTGGCGTTTCCAATTTCATTTGGGTTGCAGTGTGTTTTTGTGACAGATTCTTATTCTTATCCACTATATGGTTTATGTGTTGTAAACATAACTAACTGCTTCCAAAATTATTGCATGCGAAAAAACGTTTCTTGAAAGAGATTGATATGATTTAATTTTAACTCAAAAATCAAAATAACGATTTTTTCGAATAATTTTGAAAATATACTGCCCCCGTTACCCAATATTTGCTCTACAGTACGTACTAGGGATGTGACATCGACAACAAAAAAAATCGATGTTGATAACACATCGCCCCCAAAACATCGATGTTTTTAAAATTCAGTGTATTTAAACTTTTTTCCCCCATTTCTTAAAACTGGTTTAGCAACTAGTGATGTTACATCGACAGCAAAACATCGATGTTTTGAAACATCAATGTTCAAAATTAAAACATCGATGTTGATAATGCTTCGCCCCCAAACCATCGATGTTTTTAAAATTCAGTGTATTTAAACTTTTCCCCACATTTCTTAAAATTGGTTTAGCAACTAGTGATGCGACATCGACTCCAATACATCGTTGTTTTTTAAAAAACATCGATGTTTTGAAATCATCGACATCGATGTCGCATTCCTAGTACTTACACCAATATTCTTTCAGTGCTCATAGGGGGTGGGGTCAGTAACGCCCACGTCCGAGGGGTTTTGCACAGAAAATGGTGAGAGAGCAAAACCTTTTGACGATTCGGCACCCTTTTATCGGGGTACCGTTCACGCTATCACAACATCATAGTGGTTGCCTACTTTCGTTAGCCGTCACATGCATGTCATCCATTTTAGCATACGTAAAACGATGCAAGTTATACGTATGTAGCGAGAGTCTGAAACAGGTTCGCAAACACTTTTGTCTCAACTTTCGTTTTGCACATACAATTAATTTGCCTCTCTAGAAAATTGTCTGAACTAACCTAATTCCACAAACTCCACTTTAGAGGTCCCGACATTGGTCTGTAGCTGTACTTAACCCTACTGATGCTTATCTCGAAAATATGTCTCGTTATTAGGAGAACTGATAATATATTGATGGTCGAGATATCTCGTGATTGGAAAAAAATGATAATATATTGATGGTCGAGATATCTCGTGATTGGAAAAAACTGATCAGGTCTTGATCACGTCATCATTAAAATATTTTGTCAGTATCATGATGATGAGATATCTCGTTATTAGCTAAATCGGTCACACACTGATGGACGAGGTATCTCGTCGAAACCAATTGGAGGGTCAATCACTTAAACTTACTTAATTCTACTTAATTGGAATATGCACGTTTTAAAATGTAAACTCAAATTTAAAATTCTATGAAATTTCCATGAACCACAGCACTGTAGACCCTAAATTCAACTCTTTACTATAACTATCTACTTCCCGGTTAACTAATTTAATTACTTTCCTAACTACCCCTAATCCCATTACTTTCATTTAATCTTCGAGAACTCACTTAATACTCTTCTTCCTCTCCGAAGTTTTATGTTCCAATCTGTCGGTCAGTTCCTCTGGTCTGTGAATCACGCTTTCCACTACCTGATCTGAGCTCCAGCCGCACTGTTTGATAATGCCCTAACTACATGTAATGGCCCTAACTAGAGCTCATATCAGAGGTCATCATCATTGACCCTCGGATGAAAACCCAGAAACACCTATGGGGGTGGTTTTCGATGTTGGCCTAATTGCCATTCAAGTGGTTTTTAGGGGTGCACGGCACCCCCCTGTGATTGAACGTTTATCCTGGGAAATCTGGTGACACACAAAAGAAGCTTAGAACTTTAGAGCTTGAACTGAGCAGAGGTTTTTTTTTTTGTGGTGATCGTTAGCTACGACCATTGAGTGGATCCCATTTTTGCTGTTTTGTAGCAACCACGACCTAGGGAATGCAAATTCCAATTGTTAGATATTGTATGTATCGTATTATCAAATAAAATTTTAATTTATTTATAATTTAGGCTGTTTTGTTGTGTTTATTGGCTCACCAAAATTGACCCACTGCGTCACACCTTCTCGACTTACAAGTCCCTATACAGGGTGGTCCCGAATTCATGGTACAAACTTTAATGGTAGGTACAGGACATTGTAACAATGATTTATTGTATAGGAATGTATAGTCGCAAGTGACGCGGTGAGGCGTAAACAGGGGAAATAAAAGGAAAGAGAAATGGAGTGATCGGTTGGTATCATTGCCGGTAGAGGGCAGTAGATGTCTAGCCGCTGTTGAACATGATGCATCGCAGTAGGGAAAAGCGCCATTCACAATTGTGCTGCCGTAGACGATGGGTGACTTTACGTATGCAGAAAAAGCAGACATGCATTACATGTACGGCCGTGCAAATGGTAACGGCAGAGCTGCGTTACGAATGTATCGCGCGGAGTATCCTGATCGACGAATGCCGGATCATAGAATTTTTCAACGGTTACATCGTCAACTTTGTGAAACAGGTGCGTTCGACGTCAACAGACATGGCGCTGGTCGAGTAAGAGCTGTACGCACTCCAAGGCTGGAAGAAAGCATCTTGAACATTGTGGCTGATAGACCCGAGTCAAGCACAAGAACTGTTGCGCGTGACGTAGGTGTGAGTCATCAGACTGTATGTAGAGTGTTAAACGAAAATCGCTTACACCCCTTCCATTTTCAGAAAGTACAAGCATTGAATCCGGCAGATTATCCTCGCCGCGTGAACTTCTGCCTGTGGGTGATGCAGCAATGTGCGTTGCAGCCGGATTTCGTAGATTATGTGCTATTTACAGATGAAGCGACATTTTCACGCGAGGGTGTCTTTAATGCGCACAATTCCCATGTGTGGGCAACCGATAATCCACATGCAACGCGTCGACATGCGTTTCAACAACGTTTCAGTATTAATGTGTGGGCTGGTATTGTGAACGACTTTTTGATTGGCCCATACTTACTACCCACGCGGCTCACTGGCGGAAGCTATCTTATTTTTCTGAAAGAAGTGTTACCACAACTGCTGCATGATGTTCCGATCGCCATTCGTAACCGCATGTGGTTTGAGCACGATGGGGCGCCAGCACACTTCAGCATTGATGTACGGAATTACCTGAATGCCACGTTTGGTACTCGATGGATTGGGCGTGGTGGACCAGTCCCTTGGCCACCCCGATCTCCCGATTTATCGAGCCTCGATTACTTTTTATGGGGACATCTAAAGCATCTTGTTTATGAGACTCCAGTTGACTCAGATGAGGATCTCGTCGCTCGCTTATCTGTAGCTGCTGCAGGTGTGCGTGAAATACCAGGCATCTTTGAACGTGTACGCCAATCGCTCCACCGACGCTGTCAAGCATGTATCGATACTGGTGGACGCAATTTTGAACAATTACTGTAAACATGACACTTGTCAACAACGCTTTCAATAAAATCTTTGTTTTTCCTTTCGGCCGTTATTTCCCCTGTTTTCGCCTCACCGCGTCACTTGCGACTATACATTCCTATACAATAAATCATTGTTACAATGTCCTGTACCTACCATTAAAGTTTGTACCATGAATTCGGGACCACCCTGTATATACTTGCCGTAAACTCCTGAATACCAAAGATCAGCTATGTCACTTGAAGGGTATTCTCAACTGAAGACGGGGGTCCATCGAAACATGTGATCCACACTCATCGGCCTTAGTACTATACTTACCGACTGTCCTGTTGGAGGCTTCTTACTTTTTCTAATCTACTGTCCTATTCGAGGCTTTTTTCTGTATCTAATAGACTGTCTTATGTAAGGCTCTTAGCTAATAGGTATGCGACATCGATGTTGATGTTTTCCAAACATCGATGATTCATAAGAAACATCGATGTATTGGAGCTGATGTTTTTTTTAAATTGATGTTTATACTTGTCGATATTTTATTTTTAAATGAAAAAAGTACCATTATGAAAATTAAAAAATAAACAAGTAGCATAATTTTTATAATCAGTAAATTGAACATACTTTTAGACCAAAGTGGCCAAGGGTGAAGGGTCTGAAAAGTAGGGATGCGACATCGAAGTCGAAGTTTTCAAAACATCGATACATCTTTCACATCGATTTATTGGAGCCGTTGTTTGTTTAACATCGATGTTAAGTTGATAAATAATTAATAATAACTAACAATAATTATTGTTATGTACCTACCTTATTATACTTATAGTAAGTACTACCTATGTCTAATTGTTGTAAATATTTTCTTTTATACTAATCAATTTGAAAATAAAAGATTTGTTAATTGTTCTTATTAATTTTTCTGACTTTGTTTTGACAGTTAAAAAAAGTCTTAGTTATAAATTAATAAACATGGTAAATGATAAATTAAATCCCCCCCCCCCTGGCAAACACTAATGTTTGAGGTTGCTAAACCGGTTTTTAAAAATTTTGGGGAAAAAAGTTTAAATACACTGTTTTAAAACATCGATGGTTTTGGGCGATGTTTTATCAACATCGATGTTTTAATTTTGAACATCGATGTTTCAAAACATCGATGTTTTGCTGCCGATGTTGCAACCCTACTAGCTAAATATAATATATCACTCTAGGTTTCTTACTATCTAATCGAATTTTATTCGAGGCTTTTTACTATCAAATCGACTCTTATTCGAGGCTCCTAAGTATATCTAATCTACTGTCCTATTCAGGTTACTCACTATATATAATAGACTGTCCTATTCAAGGCTACTTACTATATCTAACTGTCCTATTCGAGGCTACTTACTACATCTAACAGACTGTCCTATTTGAGGCTACCTACTATATCTAACAGACTGTCCTATTCGAGGCTACTTACTATATCTAACAAACTGTCCTATTTGAGACTTCTAACTATATCTAATCGTATGTGTTCTAACTATTCGACTTCTACTCGAGGCTTCTCACTATATCTAATTTATTGCCATATTCGAGGTTTCTTAATACATTTAATAGACTGTCCTATCTGAGGCTTTTACTATATCCAATCGACTATCTTATTCAAGGGTCTTAACTATATCTAATCTACTGTCTTAATCGAGGTTTCTAACTATATCTACTCGACTATCCTATTCGAGACTTCCTACTATATCTATCCTTCTATCCTATTCGAGGCTTCTTACAATGTGTAATCGGCTGTTCTATTCGAGAAGTATCCCCTCTATCAAAATCTGGTCAGTTTTCTGATAATGACGAGATATATCGTCCATCAAAATCTAGTTTGTTTGTTTCAAATGACGAGATATATAGTCCATTATGATCTGGTTTATTTTTTCTTATGAGTGTTTTTTTTTTGTTGCAATTTTCAAGTGAAAACATTTTTAAATTCAGATCACTATTGATGGGTGCGGAAAATTGAGCATTAGGAAAACATGGGCATCGAGTTTGGTCCAGTAATTTCTATATTATGAACCAAAACCAACTTAGTGTCACTCGATAACTGAGGGAACAAAGACGTTTTAGTGATTTTGAGTTCGTGCGCCGCGATAAGTGGGTAGGAGAGGGTGTTTGGGTTACTCTTAGTGCACCACCTAAACTTCAAATTAGTATAACTCGGAACTGCATTCGCTGAGTCTTAATAAGGGTCTTAAATAAAAGCTAATTTTGAGGTCTGTCGATTTGAGAACTTAGAAATTAAATCGAATACAGTGTTGATTGTGATATTTTCTATCACAGTTGAAATTCTTTTAAAATTTCACAAGTTAGTTGAAAGGCCATACAGAAATACATCGAATGTAGTGTACGTGGAATAGAACTTGTCAGTTGTCAATGAACGCCGAATCGACTGCTTGATTTGCCTTTCCTCTTCATTTACTAAAACTTAGCAAGTACTATGCGTTAACAAAACAGATTGGCGTAAAATCTTAAGATTTCCGACACAGAATACGTGATTTCTGTAGACAAATTTTCTAACTTTAGCCTAAGGTGAAGTGAAGTGTCCTTAGAGCAAAAATACTTTGAAACAAAATAAGGGCAAAGAACAGTTTCACAGTGCGTTTATCTAACATATTGCATTTCTCCTCCATAATACCTATTGCTTAAAGGGGTCCGGCACCTAACAATTCTAAAAAAAAAAAAAAATTGTTTATGAGATTTTTATTGTTTATGAAACCTTAAGTTGTCCTCTTTGTTGTAAAAATCCGTTAAATTGAAGTATTTTTAAATATTTTTTTAAGTAGGTGCATTACTACCGCGGCGTACGTCCTTACGAAGTTTAAAGCCTTATTTCTCGGAACAAACGTTTTTTACGTTGGAGGGGGGGGGGAAGGGGGGGAGGGGGCACATAACGCAAAAACTACTTAAGATACATTCTTGAAACTATGGTTGCTCATGAAGCACTTTTAAAGACTTTAACACGAGGAATAAGATATAAAATGCATACTCTTTAAAATAATATTTTATCAAAACAATTTCAAATTTTTGTCATTTAAAAAAAAAATTATAACTTTGTGAATTTCAACAAAAAATTAAAAAACCCGTGTTGAAGTCTTTAAAAGTATTAAAATATTACACTGTAAAAATTTCGGATTAATACAGTTATTTATAAATAAATGAGATACCCCCAAAGTTTGTCAATTTAACATGGGTGCCTTTGGAGGTGCCGGACCCCCTTACTATCGTATTGGTATCCATAGGAATAGTTTTTTAGCCTTGGGAAACGTTAAATCATAGAAACTAAAATAATTTACAGTGTCTTCCAACTAAACAGTCAATAAGGTATAGAGATATCTCTCGCGGTTTTAGAAGAAAACTGATCAGATCTATATGGTCACAATATATCCTGTTATTAGAAAAAACAAACCAGACCATGATGGACGAGATATCTCGTCATTAGAAGAAAACGGACCAGATTATGATGCATGAGATATATCATCGTTCGAAAAAAATTGACCAGATCTTGATGGGCGAGATTTCTTGTCTTTCTAAATTTACTGACCAGATCTTGATCTTGTCATTATAAAAAAATTGTCAGTATCTTGATAACGAAATATTTCGTCATTAGCAAAATTGATCAGATTTTAATGGATGATTATCTTATTGAAACAATTTGGAAGGTTAATCTGATTCAAGTCATTGCAACTAGGGATGCGACATCGATGTCGATGTTTTAAAAACATCGATGTTTTTTTTAAAAACATCGATGTATTTAACATCGATGTATTGGGGTCGATGTTTTTGTAACATCGATGTTTATACGTGTCGATGTTTTATTTTTAAATGAAAAAAGTACCATTATAAAAATTTTAAAAATAACCTAGTAGCATAATTTTCATAATCAGCAAATTGAACATACTTTTTAGACCAAAGTGACCAGGGATGAAGGGTCGGAAGAGTAGAGATGCGACATCGATGTCGATGTTTTCTAAACATTGATGTTTCAGAAAAAAACATCGATCTATTGGAGCCGATGTCGCATCCCTAGTTGCTAAACCAGTTTTAAGAAATGGGGAAACATTTAAATACACTGAACTTTAAAAACATCGATGGTTTGGGGGCGATGTATTGTCAACACCGATGTTTTAATTTTGGACATCGATGTTTTGCTGTCGATGTCGCATCAATAGTTGCTAAACCAGTTTTAAGAAATGGGGAAAAAAAGTTTAAATACACTGAATTTTAAAAACATCGATGGTTTGGGGGCGATGTATTATCAACATCGATGTTTTAATTTTGAACATCAAAGTTTCAAAACATCGATGTTTTGCTGTCGATGTAGCATCAAAAGTTGCTAAACCAGTTTTAAGAAATGGGGAAAAAAGTTTAAATACACTGAATTTTAAAAACGTCGATGTTTAAAAACATCGATGTTTTTAGTCGATGTTTAAAAACATCGATGTTTTTAGTCGATGTTTAAAAACATCGATGTTTTTAGTCGATGTATTATCAGCATCGATGTTTTAATTTTGAACATCGATGTTTTGTATCCCTAGTTGCAACTAGGTTGTTTAACTGTAAATTATGAGTTGATACTTTTTCTAAAAAGCAGCTATGATCTGTACTTTTAAGCCGAAGAAGGTATGCCTTCTCTACACCCTTCTTTACAAATACCCACTATAAGGAAAAAAGTATTTCGACACTGAAGCAATTCGGAGGAGGATACATCTTAGTTTGAGGTTAATTTCCTGGTTAGGATTCGGCCCATTGCTTAATGTACCTGGTACCATGAACGCTAACGTGTACGTCGACGTTCTGGATAGTTACACTATGGCAATACTATGGCGATGATGGTTGTGTCTTCCAACAGGATCGGGCTTATGTCATACTGCAAAACGTGTGCTGGACTGGTTTCCTAAAAAGGAGTTGAATTTGCTGGACTGGCCTGATCTCAATCCGATCGATCTCTCGTGGAAGAAACTGGAGTGACGAGAACAACACAATCAAGCACGCCCATCTTCACAACAATCTTCTCTCACAGCCTTGCAAGAGGTATGCCGAGCTATTCCTGCCCTGACTACAGAGAACTTGTTGAAAGTATGCGTGGATGTCTTGCAGCTGTATTACACGCAAAAGGAGGGCAACTACCCTTTAATAAATAGAATAATAAAGCACTTGTTTTGAAAATCATGCAGTGTCCATATACAGTACTTTTGTCCGCATAATGTAGATTCTAATGTAACAGGAATCTTATCATATCGCTACCATCATTTTCTACATCGATGCCCTTATGTAGGCACATTTCTTTTAAGTGTGTACGGGCTTCACGAACCTGCTCTTCCACTACTGTGATATATCCTTTTCCCATGGGGTTTTGCTGTCTTTAGTAAACACGGATATCACTTTCCGGAGATACCCAAGGTAGCATAATTTCCTACTTTCATCACACTAGTACATTCATCAATCCCTCTTTTTCCCCTCTTACGACATTTTTAACTTCACATTATCTTGTGTTTGGCGATGCTCGGCCCTTACGCCATAAAGCCTATACCAACCTAGACAGAAGCCTCTAGATTTTTAACATCGTTTGACAGCTTCATTCAACCATGATGGAAGGAGTTGGGATTGCCTATTGAGTAACAAGGGAAGAATCCCTACTGATCTACCAAGAGGTATTGGTGTGGCCTGTTTCCGCTTATTAACCGGACATGACTATCTCCAACAACACCTACATAAGATTGGGGTGGCTACCTCCCCGATCTGTCCGATCTGCCTATTGAGTAACAAGGGAAGAATCCCTACTGATCTACCAAGAGGTATTGGTGTGGCCTGTTTCCGCTTATTAACCGGACATGACTATCTCCAACAACACCTACATAAGATTGGGGTGGCTACCTCCCCGATCTGTCCGATCTGCCTATTGAGTAACAAGGGAAGAATCCCTACTGATCTACCAAGAGGTATTGGTGTGGCCTGTTTCCGCTTATTAACCGGACATGACTATCTCCAACAACACCTACATAAGATTGGGGTGGCTACCTCCCCGATCTGTCCGATCTGCCTATTGAGTAACAAGGGAAGAATCCCTACTGATCTACCAAGAGGTATTGGTGTGGCCTGTTTCCGCTTATTAACCGGACATGACTATCTCCAACAACACCTACATAAGATTGGGGTGGCTACCTCCCCGATCTGTCCGATCTGCCTATTGAGTAACAAGGGAAGAATCCCTACTGATCTACCAAGAGGTATTGGTGTGGCCTGTTTCCGCTTATTAACCGGACATGACTATCTCCAACAACACCTACATAAGATTGGGGTGGCTACCTCCCCGATCTGTCCGATCTGCCTATTGAGTAACAAGGGAAGAATCCCTACTGATCTACCAAGAGGTATTGGTGTGGCCTGTTTCCGCTTATTAACCGGACATGACTATCTCCAACAACACCTACATAAGATTGGGGTGGCTACCTCCCCGATCTGTCCGATCTGCCTATTGAGTAACAAGGGAAGAATCCCTACTGATCTACCAAGAGGTATTGGTGTGGCCTGTTTCCGCTTATTAACCGGACATGACTATCTCCAACAACACCTACATAAGATTGGGGTGGCTACCTCCCCGATCTGTCCGCTTTGAAGCGATGGTTTTATGAACAGACAACATCTTACGGAGTGCTCTAGTTTACAGTACATTGACACCAGGGATACTTCTCCCCAAGGACTTTATTCGCTATATTGGACGGCAAGACAGCGTATGGCCGAAAGGCCTTGAGCTGGGCGTAGGATAAAAAAAATCAACCATGATCAACCTAGTTTTGAAGTAGAACAGAAATGCTACAGTCGTATTTTGATATACAGATGGGTTTCATTATAGATTTATATAAAATACTATCTTTCTAATTGAAAAAAGCCCCAAATAAATTGCTGCATAAAATAGTCCCTCCTTGACTAAAGTCACGTTCTTTTCATCGATTGATAGCTCTTCTGGATTCTTAGTATCTCAGGAATTTCCCGATTTCTTGGACGACCTGTCTGTTATGGAAGTCGTCTAAGTTTAGTATTCTACAGAGTCGTAGTTTGATTTACAAATGGATTCATTTATAGATGAATAACAAATTACTATATTTCTAATTGAGAAAACATATAAATTACTGCATAAAATAACCCTCCCTTGACTAAAGTCACGTTCTCTTCATGTATTGAAAGCTCTTCTGTATTCCTTGTCTCTCAAGAACTTCCCGATATCTTGGAGAATCTGTATATTATGCAAGTCGTCTAAATGTAGCATGCTACAGTCATATTTCGATACATGTGAATTTCATTGTAGATGTATAACAAATTCCTATCTTCCTAATTAAAAAAATACTGTATAATATAGCCCTCAGCGACTAAATTCGTGATCTTTTCATCTATTGAAAGCTCTCTCTCTCTTCTGGATTCCAAGCCTCTCAGGAATTTCCCGATATCTTGGACGACCTGCCCATTACAAAAGTCGTCTAAGTTTAGTCTTATCTCATCCAGGGAAACAAAAAAAAATCACTACATATATGACAAACATTTCAACTGTCAAAACCTAGAGGTAAGTGATACACGAGTCTATCAGATCTAGAAAATAATATTCCTATACTTATTTTAAGTACTTTCTCAAAACTGAAGAAATGAAAAGTAGTCATGTTTATATTAAATTAACAATTGTTGAACTAGAAACAGACTTTAGCTTGTGTTTTAAATTGCAGTCTTGTCGAATTTTCTGTGCGTGTGAGTCTGCTCAAAAATGTTTCTTATTTCTTAAGAAATGATTTCAAAGTTTGATAGAATGAGAATGAAACTACATTGTTTCTAACAAAAATGATTATTTACAACGAATTTTAAATTTTAGTTTAGGTTATTTAAATTTAAAATTTTTGAACAATGGCATTATTTAAGTTCAAATATGAACACATTTCAAGTTTCTGCCATTTCGTTTACCCATTTATCACATATATGTATGTAAAATGATGATTAATGCATTAATTTTTTTTATCAAAATTAGCTTTGCTTATTATTTGATAAGTCACGCATCTTTTTTTAAGTCTTTAACTGAATTTAAAATTACTATTAAATACACTTTAAAATCGATCCAGTATTTCTCCAATAGCCCTTAGTGTTGCTCAATGCGACGTAAATACAAGTACCTAGCCATATACAGTTCATTTCTAAACATTACATTGAATGAAGGTCTTGAATTATCTTTAATTTTTCATCTAATGTCAATTATCCAAGTGATTTCGATGTTTTGTCCTTCAAGATCGGGTTATTTTGCTAATAGCGAGATATCTTGTCATCAAGATACTGCCTATTTCCTTATGATAACGAGATCACGATCTGGACAGTATTCGTATGATCGTGTTTTCATCTGATGACGAGATACCTGATCCAACAAGATCGGGCCAGTTTTGCTATTGACGATATACCTCGTTGAGGCATCAACCAGGGGGGTTATGGATTACATCGCCTTTATGAAACAATAATGGGCAAATAGATGACTCACTTGTTTGATTTTTTGAATAAAAATCCACAGTTCCAACGATATAATTTCACTAACGTTTTGACATTTTAAGGTATCCGACTACGTTTAAAACGTAATTTTGACCAAAATTCTCAAATTTGTTTTATTTTCTCATATTTAAGTCCAGTTTCTTAAGTTTCATAATCTGTAATTGTTTTAAGTCTACTATAAATATAAAATAAATTTAAGCAGTTCTAGTATTACTGAACGACAGAAATCAAAACCGGAAGAACATTTCAAATCACCGGAAGTCGGGAGGTTTTCCGCTAATTTTTCAAAAATAAAAATAATTTTAAATTTAAATTTGTTGAAATTATTTTCTACAATCAAGCCTCAACATTTTACATCAAGTTTCGATGAATTTGTTCGAATAATTTGGCAATGACAAAAAACACAAAGGTAGACTTTAAACGCTTTTTCTGGAAAACACAATTTTAAGCAAATATTGCACACGCCCTAACATGATTTCTAAAAAAATTGCAGAGATATCTCTACAAAATTAAACAGTATTACTTATTAACATGTTGTAATGACAATATACTATAGGTTTAGTTGCAAAATGCATACTTTTTAGCTTATTGCTGTTTAATTTAAACGACAGGTAGACATTATGTAAAATTAAAATTTTAGCTACATATAACGAGCGATACTTCTTAACATTTCAATACATCTCTTTGATTGAAGTATATTGCCATCACTAATATCATAGATATATGGTGCTGCAAGGAAATTAAAATTAACTTAATAGAAATTTATACAGAGCGTTAGCCATATTGGGTCGTCATTTTGATTCAATTGTACCTTAATTTGCACAATTGACAAACAAATAATAAGTCGGTGCATTATAATTTGCTTTATTTCATGATTTCAAAACATTATTTAGTAAGAAAAATGTATAAATTGTGATTTAAAAGTCGTTTTCAAAAAAGTTGTTCCGAACCTAGTCGGATACCTTAAATATATATATATATATATATATATATATATATATATATATATATATATATATATATATATATATATATATATATATATATATATATATATATGTCCATTAGAAGAAAGCTGACCAGATCTTCATATTTTCTAAAAAATAGTCAATACCTTGAAGACGATAAATCTCATCATAAGAAAAATTGATGGGATCTTGATGAACAACTCGTTGAAATCACTTGGAGGATATTAAGACCACTTAATAATTCCTTTTCTTAACTTATGCGTGCTTTTGAAATTAGTCAGTATCATAAAAGCAACAGGTATTCAATAATGGGATATGCTGATAAAATAATAATAATCGCCAGTTGAATATCGTAATTATGAGAGTTATATAAAAACACTCGTTTTTGCAAAAAACTATTACAGACAAAAATAGCGTTTAAATTTCAATTTTCCGCAAATAAGCTTCTATCTGGAGAAAATATGAAAAGTAAGCAAAAAACACCCTGCAGATGAAAGTATCTTAAAGACGTGGCGCTTTTTCCGAAATTAATCCTCTGATGTACATAAAATGATGGTCACGTAATTAGCTTGTAAAATCTCGTAAATTAAATTTGCTTTGTTTTGTTTTAAGGCTCGTTATCTGTTGTCAAAAGGAATAACAAAGTAAAACGTGTCGGCATTAGAAAGCATAATGCGGACGAAACTGTGAATATTGTTACTGCATGTGTAAGTATTAAAGGTTTTCTTTTAATATGTTTTTTGTTCTAAGGATCGTTATCTGTTGTCAAAAAGCAAAACAAAGTAAAATGTATCAGCAAATGAAAGCATAAGACTGATGAAACTGTAATTATGAATATTGTTACTACATCTGCAAGGTATGAAAGTTTTTTGTTTTCTGAAACATATACGAAATGCATTATATATATATATATATATATATGTGCGTGTGTGTGTGCGTGTGTGTGTGTGTATACCTGTTACTAATGTGCCCCATCGGTGACTTAAAGGCCAATGACGTCTGTCTTAAATGTTCATTAGGTGAATGATATGGTGACCAGGTGTACCTTAAAACATTGAAGCCTGATGAACATTGAGCTTTTGTTGCACGTTGTATTACATGTTGTGTAGTACATTGTTCTGTTGAAATCTGGCTTACGGGAATATAAGTGATTAGGGCTCCAAAACTTCAGCGATGTAGTGGTGTGTGTTCGTTGTACCGTCAATGCATACCTGGTGGGTACGGGAGTAGAATCCAATGGTACCCAATAACATCAGATGACGGACCGGTATGGCGGTGCATAATGCAAGAGTCATATTGTCTGTCGCCGTGGTGCGACCAAACTAGAATGCAACCATCGTGGTGCTGAAGACAGAATAGAAATTCGTCAGAAAAGACGATACCATGCCATTTGTCTGTCCACACACACACGTCAATGTGGTTCTACTAATTCTATTCATTAAATATGCGGCTATAAGAGTTCTAGGTACCATTGTAGCCGCAGACACTTGTGTTGTGGAATCAGAGGTAGTCGTAAGAATGAACGCGATGAAAAGATCTCCTGCTGCTGCAGACGACGTCGAATTGTACGTGATGACACAGTTTATTGCGTTAAATCTTCAGTTAGGGTTCTTGATATTGCAGTATGATCCGTTGTTGTTGTTGTTTCTTATGCCTATACTGGCAGACCAGAGGAGTGCCAGGCCCGTCGTAGACGGCAAGAGGCGAGGGGGGTGCGCCTTCCATGTTATTGAGCCCCATTGGGAGGAAGTCCGACTTTGCTCGACATACATGACACATCCGTTTTACAGGAAGGTCCCTTTCATACATCCATTCACTCACACATATCGTAATTTAGATCCCAATCAGAGGCCGATAACCCCCTGACCAGGTACCCCCAGAGGTATTGATTTGGTATGGGAACATGGGGGACATTGTGACCACGACCTATTTAACGTGCCCCAGTCACCATTAGTGAACACGACGGTCTTTAGCCAGGTCGAAGCGCCGATCTCGCAATCATCATAATTGGAGGCTCCGCCGAGGACAGAACCCACAACCCTTCTGATGCGAGCCCGACGCTCTACTGACTGAGCTACCACGGCTCTCAGTAGAATTGTACGATCCGTATTATTGTACGATCCGTATTATTGTATGATCCGTAATAGCCATAAGCACAAGATGTCGTATTTCTTGTTCGGTGGTGTGACGAGGATGCTGCAATCGTTTACATAGGCTAGTTTCTGCACACACCAATTCCGTATTCGTATAATGAGGCTTAAGTTAGTCCAACACGAGCATGATTTCTCCGAAGTATAATAAATATGCCTATAAAATAGTTGAGTTATTAATAATAACAATCCCCGATACTTAATTTTATATTTCATAATAGCAATGCACAATACTTAATTTTATGTTTAATAATAACACTCTAATATTTAATTTGATATTTAATAATAACACTCTAGTACTTAATTTGATATTTAATAACAACACTCTAATACTTAATTTTATATTTAGTAATAACATTTTAATACTTAATTTTATGTTTAATAATACTTAATTTTATATTTAATAATAACACTCTAATACTTAATTTTATATTTAATAATAACAATATATCTCGGAGAGATTTATTTAATTTAACTTTTTGACCAGCATTCTTATCATGTCATTGTTTTTAAAACTCTTTGCTAGTACTCTTCTACTAAACATATTAACGACCTAAATTCCAACTGTACCGAATTTAATAACTTACTTGACATGTCTAAGCAATACTGATGGTGTCTTATTAAAACATGAGTCCTAAATAACTTTGGAAAGGTTGTAAGTTTGGAACTCGGTCCAACAAAAGACTGTAGTGTGCGCGGGGGCTGGTGCACATTAGATCTGTCGTGGCTTCAAACGTCCAAACGGTGAAGTGGTGTGGAAATTTGAGGAGTAGTGTGCCAGCTCAGCTTTGTTCTACTCATCTAACCATAGTTCAAAATTACGAGGCATTGTCCTTGGACCTTTCCCTTCGGGTTTCATCTTGAACCGTCGGTAGTAGCTCGTAGTGTTGCTCTAGAGCAAAGTTAGTTGCCTACCTAATTAATTTATCCTTAATGGTAAAAACCAATTCCAATAAATACAAGGAATACGTCATGGCACCTCTTTTACTAATATTTTAGCTAATATCTATCATCATTTATCTGAAGGCGCCACAGTAGACTGGTTGGAAGAGTATCGGATTACCAATCCGAGGATTGTGAGTTCGAATCCAACCAAAGACCATCGTGTACAAAGGAGGCTGGTGCGCGCTAAATCTGTCGTGTCCCTTCAAATATCCTCATGTTGGATACTTGGAGAGTGGGGTGATAACTCAGACGAGACATTGTCATCTGAACGTGGTTTAAAATTACGTGGTGTTGTCCTCGGATCTTTTCCTTTGGGATTGACCTTTACCAATGCTCTAGTGTGACGTTAATAAATACCTACATATCTACCATCATTCTGAATGATTACACACATCTAAATATGTTAACTACTATTGTTATTTTGATGACTTGGTTATTTATGATTCATCAGATTTCACGGATTTTAAGGACACTACTACAGAATCAACTGTAAAGAAAAGAGAGTTCTATCCTCCTAACCAACTTTACTGACATTCATATCTGTGCAATTACTACGTTCATTATTTATATCTACGATAAAATACTTAGAGATGATGTGTTCAATTCAATTGATCAAAATGTTGAAATTTTTTTCATCATTTGTTAATTCTACAACTTTAAATAATATGTGCGCACAATTTCATAGCTGTGGCTACATTATTTAGCGAGGTATTCCAGTTTTATTATCAAACATAAGGACCTAAACCGAAATCATTTAAAACAAAGTGCTTTTTCTCGGCTTTTCATTTTTCATGACTGCAGTGTGTTTAAAATGCTAATACTTTTATTGTAATTGATCTACAGATACAATATAACATAATAAGCTACAGAACTTTTTCTGTTGTTTATTATGTTATATTTTATAACTTTGTGTATGGAATAAGGATTTGGAAAGATAGTTATATTTTCAAAAATTGCTGAATTCAATTATGACTTGTTTTTTGCTGTTTTTCACAATATTTGTCACAAAAATATTTATAAAAAATAAATAACTGTAGTACATGTAAAACCAATCACGAAATTGTGAGGAACACTTCATAGAGGGTAATTACAAAAAAATATGTTGACAAAATTAAAATTTGTAGATGGAGTAGGAATTTGAAAATATTGAAATATTTTTATCAAAATTTAATTATTTAATTATTGGGAATGAAAACAACGATAGGAAATTTACGTCCAAGGCTGATTTAACGTTCTCCAGCCACCGCGTACACGGCGGTCTTTGCTTGGATCGAGTATCGAACTAGCAACCCTCCAGTTGCTACTCTGTGACTACAAACTGAGGTACCGTGGCTCCTTTTTCATAAAACTATTTACTCTGATGGTGAGATAAATGAAGACATGATGAACCCTGAAAATAAATTATTAATATTACATGTATATTAGATTATGTTACGTACTAATATTCGTAGAGCTATTTATAACTTCTAAGTAATTATTAATTTTAGATTTTTCGCCAAAAATGTTGCGTTCAATCTTACACAGTTGATGGTTACAATCCTTTCGAGGTGAGCAGATTACACTGGGCTTTTAGGGTAATCCTAGAACTTGAATCCCGACGACTGACAAAGGATTTTGGAATCTTATACAAAACAATAACTAGTTTATAATATTCTTAGCAAAAGCAGGCATTTTACCGTAATTTGTATATTTTATTGCAATCATTTGAAAGCATTAAATAAAAGAAGGCAAGGCTAATTGAAAAGAATCAAAAGATGCCCATTAAAACATTCTTTTAAAATTAAGGAATTTTATCATGCGAGTATTTGAACCGATTAAAGTGTGCTATTTGTTTTGTTAGAATTAGGAGTTTAATGCTTAATGGATCGTGAACCACTGATCAATAGATACAGATTCTAAATGGCTGCCCAGGGAAAACCTACTGCAGACGAGATTTGACTGAATGGAAGGCAATACTAAGATTTAAAGATTAAGTTTAAGCAAGGAAATGTACATTTTCTGTTATTAATTGAACAAGTACTATTTTTGTAAATATTTAATGATTACACATGACAGCATTATTTTAAATGTTCTGTGATGATTTAGATTTAAATCCTTGCTTATTTGGTCTATCTTTATGAACATTCCAAGATTTGAGCATGTTTGGATATGCCTAGGATACAGGTAAAGAGGTTCAGTGTTTGGATGGGTTTTATGGCTCCATCTCCCTCTTTGGCCTTGCTGAACTAGATACAAGACCGGTAATATCAGGAAGGATAATCGGTAATACAAGGAAAGTTTTACTGACAATGAAAAGGTGGTGTTTGTTGACTGGTGCACGCTAAATATGTAAAATATGTTGTGGTTTCAAGTGTCTTCATATTTGCCTGGTGTAAAATTTGTAGAGTGGGGTGCAAGTTCAGGGTTGAAAATTTACGGTTTTATCCTCGGATCTTTCTTTTCGGGATTCATCCTGGATAGTCACCAATAGCTTTCTGTGTTGCTTCAGTTCGATGTTTATTCAAATATCAACTGACAAGGAAAAGCAGAAAGACTGACAAGGAAAAGCAGAAAGACTGACAAGGAAAAGCAGAAAGACTAACAAGGAAAAGCAGAAAGACTGACAAGGAAAAGCAGAAAGACTGACAAGGAAAAGCAGAAAGACTGACAAGGAAAAGCAGAAAGACTGACAAGGAAAAGCAGAAAGACTGACAAGGAAAAGCAGAAAGACTGACAAGGAAAAGCAGAAAGACTGACAAGGAAAAGCAGAAAGACTGACAAGGAAAAGCTGAAAGACTGACAAGGAAAAGCAAAAAGACTGACAAGGAAAAGCAGAAAGACTGACAAGGAAAAGCAGAAAGACTGACAAGAAAAGAGATCGAAAGAGGTCGGGATACAACAAACAAAAACACGGGTTCTACAAATCCAATCTTTTCTACATCCAAACATCTTTACATTACTTTAATTACAATGTTCTAAAAGTTTCTAAACATGACTATGAGATGTTCGTTCAAGCACAAGAGAACGAGAAGAAAACAATTTCCAAGCAATATGAAAATTCAATTGTCTGTCATAGCAAAACCTCGTGCGCAAGTTTCAGCAGCTGTCGCAAACTTTGAAATGCTTCAATGGCAAAAGACAGCAATTCGTTATCAACATTCCAAGATTTGATCATGTTTAGTTATGCCCAGGTTACAGGTATAGAGGTTCAGTGATTATGAGATGTTCGTTCAAGCACAAGGGAACAGAAATAAAACAATTCCCAAGCAATATGAAAATTCAATTACCTGTCGTAGCAAAACCTCGTTCGCAAGTTTCAGCAGCTGTCGTAAACTTTGAAATGCTTCAGTGGCAAAAGACAACAATTCGGAGAGCGAAACAGGTTGAGAAACAATGAACATAAACAAAGCATCAACGAAGCTAAATGTCGTGCCATTCAAAACTATTGAACTACTTTAATACTAATGTTCTAAAAGTTCCTCAATTTTTATTATGAAATGTTCCACCTTTTTCTTTTGAACTCAAGCTATAAAAAGTAAAATATTCTCACGGCATATGAAAATCCAAATGCCTATCGTAGCAAACCCGCTTCCACATATTAACTGCAAGAGTAAAATTTCTTGTTTCAGGCCGTCAAAAAAGACACATACAGAGGGAGATACGGATTGAGAAAAGACAAATGCAAATCCGGAATCTAAAAATCGAAATTTCTTTTCATCGAACACCATTGAGTTGCTTTGTGTATGGAAAAAGTATCTAAATTAGTATCTTTAAATGTTCCTTGAAAGACAAATTTTAGGAAAAAAACAACTGTCAAAGCAATATGAAAATCCAAATGTCTTAAGACCGCAAAAAAATACATCGCTAAGAATTCAAACGAATTGTATGAGCATTTTCAGTAAATTATTTAAAAACCTAAAATTTTTGTCTTTATAAAAAATTTATTCTTGAGCTATTCTACAGTTTCTCCACTTGTATTATCAAAAGTTCCTTCAATTTTGTATTAATTAATGCTTGAGAGAAGGAAACCATTCGCAAGCCTCCACATGTAAATTCAAATGTGTGTCGTTCCAAAGCCAAGTGCGCAAATTAAACTGCTGGTATAAACGTTTCAGATGTTTCAGAGATACGAAAGGACAAACTGGTAGGGATGGAGGTTGAAGAAACAACGAACACAAATCTGCGATCTAGAAATATAAATTTCTCTCCAACACCAACCACTTAGCTACTTTGAGTTTCGTAGACACTTCTTAATTCATATCTTCAAATGTTCGTTCATACACATATAAGAGAAAAAAACATTCAAGCAATTTGGAAATCCCAATGTGATATGGCAAAACCGCGTGGGCAATTTTAGGAGAAAAATTTCGTCTAGTCAAACAAAACAGTGCAGAACTCCGAAAGAAACCAAAATTAATTGCTAAGAATTCAAACAATTTTATAAACATTTTTAATAAATTGTTTAAAAATCTAAAATTCTCTTAGTTAACAAATCTAATGAGCAAAATATTTTTTTTACCATTGATCTCTTTTATTGTCTCGCAATTTGTATTATGAAATTTTCCTCTATTTTTGTTTGAATTCATAGGGGAGAAAAGTAAACAGTTCTCAAGGCATATGAAAATCCAAAGGTCTGTCGAAGCAAAACCGCTTGCGCAAGTTTAACTGCTGGCGTTAACTTTTGAGATGTTTTAGAGCGACAAAAGACACACACAGAGCAATAGAAGTTGAGACACAACAAAATCCACCAATGAGCTGCTTTGAGGATGATAAAAGTTCATAAATTCAAATGTTCGTTGAAACTCAAGCATAAGAGAAGACACAATTAAGAGATTATGACAATTCGAATGTCTTATAGTAAAACGTGTTGTCAATTTGTGGAAAAAAAGTTCATCAATTGAAACAAAACAGTGCAGATCGTTGAAAAAAAAATCCAAATACATAACTAAGAATTCAGAAAATTTTAATATTTTTATGAGCATTCAATAGGTTTTAAAACCTAAAAATGTTGTCTTAGTTAAATTATTATCTGTCTCAGTTTCGCAATTTGTGGTATCAAATGTTCCACCATTTCCGTTTGAATTCATACGAGAGAGAAATAAACTATTTTCAAACCATATGAAAATCCAAATGTCTGTCGAAGCAAAACCGCTTGCGCAAGTTTAACTGCTGGCGTTAACTTTTGAGATGTTTTAGAGCGACAAAAGACACACACAGACCAATAGAAGTTGAGACACAACAAAATCCACCAATGAGCTGCTTTGAGGATGATAAAAGTTCATAAATTCAAATGTTCGTTGAAACTCAAGCATAAGAGAAGACACAATTAAGAGATTATGACAATTCGAATGTCTTATAGTAAAACGTGTGGTCAATTTGTGGAAAAAAAGTTCATCAATTGAAACAAAACAGTGCAGATCGTTGAAAAAAAAATCCAAATACATCGCTAAGAATTCAGAAAATTTTAATATTTTTATGAGCATTCAATAGGTTTTAAAACCTAAAAATGTTGTCTTAGTAAAATTATTATATATCTCAGTTTCGCAATTTGTGGTATCAAATGTTCCACCATTTCCGTTTGAATTCATGCGAGAGAGAAATAAACTATTTTCAAACCATATGAAAATCCAAATGTCTGTCGTAGCAAAACCGCGAGCGCAAGTTTAACTGCTGGCGTAAACTTTTCAGATGTTTCTGAGCGACAAAAGACACACAGGGGGAGATGGCAGGAGAAGAAACAACGAACGCAAACCTGCGATCTATAAATCTAAATTTCTCTCCCCAACACCCCCACCACGCAATTTTATATCACTAACTTTCTCCTATTTTTTCCACGCGCGCAAATAATACAAAAAGTTTTTGCTCCTTTTATCTAAATTTCTACAGAGTAACTCACAGAGCACGTTTTGCTCAGGTAAGAGACATCGATCTTGTAGTTCGTGTTTTTTCCGCACCGCAGCGCTGGCTACGAAGAAGGGGATTGTAGGGGAAAATAGGGACTTTTAGGGAAGATTGGGGAAAGCAGATCGGACACCCACCGAAGCAAAATTTCTGCTTCAGTAAAACACGCGCTTTGCTTTGAAGAGGAAAACCCGCATCTTTTACATTGCTCGCTATGTTGCACATGCCCATAGTACTTTTAGCCGCTGTGACCATGGGTGAGTCTTTTATTTTACCATCTATGAGTAGCAACTATGCTAATCGAAGTCATTTCAAAGTTTGTTTCAAAACATACAAATTAAACTCTTCAAAGAAAATTATGTTTACTCCGTGAAACGAGATCCTTTTGTGTTTTTGAGTGCGGGAAAACAATTGGAACTGAACTGACAAAAATATGGGGAAATCTAAACAACTTCCTAACTAGATAAATACACAAAGTTTTTATCACAAAGCAATCCGAGATCTTGAAGAACTTATAAAACTGAAAGAAAACTCATGAACTTATGTAAAAACTTGCCAGCATGTTAAATATGATTAATATTTATAATAATACTTCTTCATGAAACTTTTTATATACTAATAGACATAAGGAAACATTACATTTTGTTATAAAGTTGCTTACGGAAGTTATTTAAAATGTATTGCATATTTTTCGACACGAATTTATCTAAAATCCTTCATATATGTATAATAAATACTTAAATTTAATCTGCAACTTAAAAATTAAAGAGTTAAAGACATAATTTTGTTACATTTGAGTGAAAATTTTATAGGATTTTAAGAATAAATTTTAGTTTTAATAATGGATGAGATTACAGAATCAAAAACTTAAATTAACTGTTATTCTGAACACCTAAAAAGTTTATCCTTACAAATTAAACTTCAAATAAAAATTGATTAAATTGATACAGTACCATTAAAATTTTTAAAACTGGATTATACCCGCTACGTCATTCATATTATTTTCTTTCACTGCATCTTATATCATTTGTACAGGCAAAGCTTTCCTGAAAAAATTTATATCGTGCGAAATAATAGAGTTCTTTTTATAAAAGGAAAATACCTAGAAGGAATGGTTTCATATTAAACTATTTCATTAGGTTGTGCGGTCAATTTTTCTTTTCTATATTTCTCTGCGTAACATGATCTTTGCGTTTTGACATCCTTCCATTTTACATTTCGTCTAAAAATTGGAATAGTTCTGACTTGCATTGTATTTTACGAAACTATTTTCTAGATTGTGAATTTTTTTAGTCGAATACTCGTGTTTTATGACTCATCCCTAGTGTGAGTTTATCGTAATTTTTTTTAAATATAGCTAATACTATAGATTATTTAGAAATGGTAAGTACTGCTTTATAAAAAAATACTTTTCTACAAAATTTATTAAAAAATATTTTACAGATAAGTTTGAAAAATATTTTTGCATGTCAAATTGATCAAAAGAGAATTTCACAAAGAAGTTCTGGAAGAGCGAATGGGCGCCTAGCACAGCTTTTGGTTTTGCTTTGAGATGTTGGACTTCAAAGATTTTGGGTTTGATACTTTGTGTTTCGTGGATGTTTTATCAACGGATGATTGTAAAAACGGTGAGCGTTTGCAGGCAATTTACTGATTTGACAGGAAGTTTATTCAATTTTTTAAAATTTGGTGGTAAAGAGTTTTCGTTGGCAATGATTCGTGATTTTTTGATGACTTGTTAATTCAGCAGTATTTGGTTTCAGAAGGTGTTTAAATTCGTGTTTACTTAGTAATTTTTTTTGAGAGCAAAAAGTTGCGAAAGTCGTTAATTTTTTTAATAGTGTATAGGCCGAGTTGACATCACTGTTATTTATGTAGTATAATTAAACACTGCAAGGAGGAATTTCATCATTTTCACCTTCAATGGATTGAAGTTTCCGTTGGCAAAGTATTTGGGATTCTTCAGAAAATTCTTAATTCAGTAGTATTTAGTTTTTTGAAGCTGTTTAAATTCCAGTTTCTACTGTAAATTATTTTTGAAAAAACGATTAAGGAAATCTATTGTAAATTATTTTAATTGTCTTTGTACAGCCTAGTTGATCTGATCATTTTCATGCAGTATAATTAAGCACTGCAAGAAAGGAATTTCATCATTTTCACTTAGTGGATTATAAAATTTTGTTGACACAAATTATTTTGGATTTTTTGACCACTTGTTTATTCAGTAGTATTTAATTTCTAAAGTTTCTTAATTTCTAGTTTACTTAATGACTTTTTTTGGCCAGAAAAAGTAACCAAAACTAATCGTAACCAACTTGAATTTGCTTGTGAGTATTATAAAACTGAGTTAATGTCACTGTTCTCAATGCAGTATAATTAAACACTTTTAGAAGAAGGTCATTCATCATTTTCGTTTCGAATGGATTGACGCAAAATGCTTTTTATTGAACAATTTTGGTAGTATTATATTGGATAGCGATAGCATGCAAAAGCATGTATAATAACGGTGGAATATAAAAAAAGACTCATTTGTAAAATGGTGTCTATTGTTATAAATCGTCGGGATTTTCATGGGCATATTATTTCTGCAGACCTCTAAATTACATAAAAAATTAAGAATAGAAGGGAACAGATAAAAGCCACGAATGTAATATGAGCTTCTCTCTACCAAGTATCTCCGTCCCACTTATTTTAAGATTCTTACAAGCATCTGTATGATTATGTGTATTTTTGAGAAACTTTGGGGTCTTCTTGGGCATATCATTTCTTGCACTCTACAAGTCACTCAAAACGCAACGAAGGAATAAAATAAATTGAAATAAATAAAGAAATGAAAAACGGAGAAAGGTTATAAGAACTATTGATACCAAATCACACACTCTTCTATATTGACATATTCAAACACAAAATACGAAATTCGTAAATAAAAACTTAAAAGGTTTCTATTTTTAAACTCACGTCTACTTTTATCTTAGCAAAAAGAGGAAAAATTATCTATTTAATAACAGCTTCATTTTAACTCATGCCTATATAAAAAAAGCGAAAAAACGAAATTCGTAAATAAAAACCCAAATAGTTTCCATTTTTAAACTCGCCCGTACTTTCATTTTAGCAAAAAAAAAAAAGGAATAGAGGAATGTAATTTATCTATTTAATAACAGCTTCATTTTAACGCATGCCTCTAGTAAAAAAAAGCAAAAAGACGAAATTCGTAAATCAAAAAACCCAAATAGTTTCTATTTTTAAACTCACCCATACTTCCATTTTAGAAAAAAGAGGAATAGTGGAATGTAACTTAACAACTTCATTTTAACGCATGTCTATATAAAAAACGATGTTTAGCATACTCAGTGTTATTGAAGTAGACCTCTAAATTTGTAGCTTTCATACGTTTTGGTTAGAGGACAGGAAATTCTCTAGGCGGTCAGTAAATCTATAGCTGCTACAAATCTTTCTACTTGTGTTCGAATTTTGTTAATATTATAGTCTCCCTTTTCTTTTCAAAATGAATCAAGAAGAAACTTTATGACGAAAAAAAACACGACTATGCATTATTTGAGTGGAATTCAAAATTTGTTTCAAAGCTTTTTAGTAACGAGGCAGGAAATTTATTAAAGTCGGAGAGTATATCTATATTGTTGCTATAAACTTTGCTATTTGTTTCCGAAATTTTTTGATAGTTTGGCTCTTTTACTTTTCAAAATAAATTAAGAAGAAACATTATGAATACATAAAAAACCTCGGTATTATTTAAGTAGAATTCACAATTTGTAGCTTTCAAAGCTTTTTAGTAACTGGAAAGGGAGCTCAAAGTCGAAGAATTAGTTCATTCGAGCTATATTTTGTATCTGTGTTCTAAATTTGTGGATATTTTAGTCTATTTTCTTTCAAAATGAACTAAGAATGAACCAAGAAGAAACTTTACGAAGAAAACACACTATTCAGTGTTATTTAAATGGAACTCAAAACTTGTAGATTTCAGAGTTTTACTGTTTTAACAACAGGACACATTTACCGAAAGTATTATTAAAGTATATATATTGCTGTCATAAGCCTTTCTACATGTGTTCGAAATTTATTTATATTTTAGGCTCTTTTTTACTTTCCAAAATTAATTATAAGAAAAACTTTAAGAAAAAAATAAACGACTAGGTGTTTTTCAAGTAGAATTCAAAATTTGTAGCCTTCCAAGCATTAATGTGTTTTAGTAACGTAGCAAGAAATTCTCTAAAGCATGAAAGTACGTATGTCTATATTGTTTCTACAAACGTTGTACTTTCGTTCTAAATTGTTAATAGTTAATGATTTTTCGATTTTCCATATTATTTAAAGAACTTTATAAAGAAAACTGTGTTCTTTAAGTAGAAAGCTAATTAATGTATTAGTAACGGGACAGAACTTCTCTGAGATCAGAAGTTATGTTTCTAACTGCTAGAAGCTTTGATACTTGTAATCGAAATTTGTTGATATTCTAGGCTCTTTTACTTTTCAAAAGGAACTAAAAAAAACCTCTTATGAGAATACAAACGACTCAGTTATTGAAGTGGGACTCACATTTTTAACGTTCAAAACGTTTTGGTAACGGGACAAGAAATTCGCTAAGATCAGAAAGTTTTTGTTTCTATTGCTGCTATAACTATTCATACTTGTGTTCAATATTTATTAGTATTTCGGGTCTTTTTACTTTTCAAGATGAATTAAGAAGAAATTTCATGATGGAAAAAAACGACTCAATGTTATGGAAATAGAATTCAAAATTTGCAAGTTTCGAAACGTTGTGGTAACGGGACAGGTAATTCGCTTGATTCGGAAAGTATGTCTATTGATCCTATAAACTTTTGTATTTGTGTTCAAACCTTGTCAATATTTTAGGTTTTTTACTTTTAAAAATGAATAAAGAAACTTTATGAATAAAACAAACGACCTGGTGTCATTTTAGTTGAACTCAAATTTTATAACTTTCAATCCTTTACTGTTTTAGTAACGGTACAAGAAATTCACTGTGATTGGAAGATGTCTCTTTTGCTGGTATAAACGTTTGTACTTGTGATCAAAGCTTGTTAATATTTAAGTCTTACTTGTTATATCTTTTCCAAATGAATTAAAAAAGTTCATGAAGATAACAAACGACTCAATAATATTGAAGTAGAACCCAAAATTTGTAAGTTTCACAACGTTTTGTTAACGGGACAGGATATTCACAATTGAAAGTATGTCTATTGGGGACAAAAATTTTTATGATTGTTTTGGAAATTTGTATATGTAAGGTTTTTTTACTTCCCAGAATGAAGTAATATATAAAATTCAGCAATGTAACAAACGACTCAGCGTTACTGAAGTAGACCTCAACATTTAGCTTTCAAAATGATAAAATTTATATTTTGATAACGGGACAAAAAATTCGCTGCGATCGGAAGGTAAGTCTCTGTTGTTGGTATAAACTTTTAAACGTGCGATTGGAATTTGTTAAGTATGAAGTTTTACTTTTTTAAAATAAACTAAGAAAAGTTCACGAAGACAACGAACAACTCAGTGTTATTCAAGTAGAACTCATAATTTGTAGCTTTCAAATCGGCTTAGAGGGGTTAAGAAATTGGCTTAGGTCTCTATTGCTGCTGTAAACTTTTGTGCTTGCACTCAAAATTCTTTGATATCTTAGTCTCGTAGAACTCAAAATTTATAACCGTCAAAACGATTTACTATTTTCCTAACTGGACATGAAATTTTCTGAGATCTTGTAAGGTTTGTCTCTATTCCTGCTATAAACGTGTATACTTTTATACTAAATGTTTCAGCATTTTAGGCCTCTTAACTCTTCAAAATGAATTAAGAAGAAAGTTTAGGTATAAAACTAGACCCAAGTCGTTATCGACCTAGAAATTTGAAGTCGGGAAGGAGAACAAGCATAACTACTAAAAATATTTTGCTATTGAGTTCAAGGGTGGGCGTATCATTTTACCATCTATTAGTAGAAATTATGAGTATCAAATTCGCTCCCAAAGATATTTCAAAACATACAAATTTAAGTTTTGCAAAGAAATCTATGTTTTCACGTGAAACACAACGATTATTTATGTTTTCGAATGCATTGAACAGTATGAATTTTACTCAGAGATAAATTGCCAGGTCTCCAGAATAAACTTTTGAATTCCAATTCTAAATATGACAGCATATTACTCTTTTTTATTTTTCAAAATGAATTAAAATGAATATATAGGAAGAAAGCCAAATACCGAAGTCATTATTGAAGTAGACCTAGAAATTTGAAGTCTTAAAGAAAAATAAGCTTTCACTAGTAAAAGTCTATATAAAAGCATAAGCCCCCCCCCCATCATAACGTGGATAAAAATTATCTCTTCTAATACATTTACAAAAGAAAAACATTCTTATTTCGCAAGACCCTCCCCCTTCAGTATTCCTGTAACACAATAGAATACCCTTAATGTACTCTTAACTCTCTCTGATTAGTTGATAGTTAAAACCTTACACTTTTTCACTTTCATCATTTTTGAATTTAGAATCTCAAACGCAGGGTCTTCAACAAATGGATTTCTTGAAAAGCCATTAAATTTGCCTCGCTTTATTAAAATGAGAAGTATACTATTTGTAAAGTAAAATTGTTCTTAAGTAGCTGCCAAACACTAAAATACCATTTGGATAGTTTTAAATAAATGGTTACTTTCTTCGTTTAAATTAAAAGTTTGTTCATATGGGTTTGATGGTTTAAAAGTCAGTCTAATTATGCAGGAAAGTTAAAGTTTTAACATTATAATAACTTATATAATATAATAAAAGTAAACCATTATAGATAACTTGCAGTTTGAAGGGCCTTTTCGATTACATATATTATGTGTCTCATTATTATAATTAGTTTATCACTTGTTCCGATGCTTTAATAAATCATCCAGAATTACAATACATGCGAAGTATTTTGTTAGGTAGCAATTCAAGAAATATTTTTTCTTCCATCTAGATAAAGTATTTAAAAAAATATGTGCGCCAAAAAACTGAAGACTTAATTGTTTACGTTATTTTCTCTAAAACTGCAAGAATGTAAACCATAATTTAACAATCATATTCAATTGTTAAGAACTAGTTCATTTCTTCAAAAAATATTTGGAATATGATTCCAGTATCATTTTAAGAGCTCAATATTCTGATAATTTAACCTTTCTTCTTAACGCTGCAAGGGAATGAGCATCTACGTATGCGAAATTTATGTGTTTAAAACATTAAATTCAAAAGAAACGATGGAAGAGAGCAGATTAAGTTTTTTTTAACATCTAACGTAAATGCTGTGTAAGACAGAGATGAGAACTGATCAAAGCACTTTGAGAATAGTTTAAAGGAAAGTTATTAATCTATTTAGTAAGTACTCTCTAAATCTTCTAGTGGTTGTCTAGACAAGGGTATCTCGTCATGTTAGAAAAACTGACCACATCTTGATGGACGAGATATCTCTCCAATAGAAATAAACTGACTACATATTGATCTCTATTATCAAAGAATCGGAAATATCTTGACGACAAGTGTCTCGTCGTTATCAAAATTGTTCATATCTTGAAAACGAGATAACTCGTCATTAACAAAATGTTTGAGATATCTCGTCAAAACCATTTGGAAGGTAAACCCTTTGAGAATTGGGTTATTTCAGGGTAATGCATAGTTGCTTTCATCCCACACCACACATAATGACTATACAGTCACATCTAATGTTTGAAATAATCCATGGATTTTTTTTAATCATTAGGAATATTCCATTTGTCTTTTCCGAGGAATAGAATCACTTCGAATGATTCTATTTGTCTTTTACTTGGAATATAATATTTTGGAACGATTCTATTGGTTCTTTCTTTGGAATAGAATCCTTCGGAGCGATTCTATGCCCTTTCTGTAAAATAAAATCCTTAGAAATATTCGAGTGCTCCTTTCCTTAAAAAGATCTTAAAAACGATTCTATTGGATCATTCTATAAAATAAATCCTTTGGAAATAGTTCATTTGCCTCTTATCTCTCATTACCTTCAAATAGAATCCTTTGGAAATAGTTTATTTGTCAAATATATCTCATTTCCTTGAAATAGAATCCTTTGGAAAGAGTTGATTTGTCTCCTATCTCTCATTTTCTTAAAATAAATTCATTTGGAAAGAGTTGATTTGTCTCCTATCTCTCTTTTCCTTAAAATAGAATCCTTTGGAAAGATTCCATTGTTGCTTTTTTTAGAATAGAATCCATTGGTAAGATTCTATTGATCAATAAGGTCACAATTGGTTAGAAGTCGAATAAGGAGGACTAAAGGTTGCAAGGTAGAATTATGTGTGTGAACCATTCAGAATTGTAGGAGTCTAACACAATTTCTTATGATCATGAAACGATTTGGAAAGAGTTGATTTGTCTCCTATATCTCATTTCTTTAAAATATAATTCTTTGGAAAGAGTTGATTTGTCTCCTATCTCTCTTTTCCTTAAAATAGAATCCTTTGGAAAGATTCCATTGTTGCTTTTTTTAGAATAGAATCCATTGGTAAGATTCTATTGATCAATAAGGTCACAATTGGTTAGAAGTCGAATAGGGAGGACTAAAGGTTGCAAGGTAGAATTATGTGTGTGAACCATTCAGAATTGTAGGAGTCCAACACAATTTCTTATGATCATGAAACGATTTGGAAAGAGTTGATTTGTCTCCTATCTCTCATTTCTTTTAAATATAATTCTTTGGAAAGAGTTGATTTGTCTCCTATCTCTCTTTTCCTTAAAATAGAATCCTTTGGAAAGATTCCATTGTTGCTTTTTTTTAGAATAGAATCCATTGGTAAGATTCTATTGATCAATAAGGTCACAATTGGTAAGAAGTCGAATAGGGAGGACTAAAGGTTGCAAGGTAGAATTATGTGTGTGAACCATTCAGAATTGTAGGAGTCTAACACAATTTCTTATGATCATGAAACGATTTGGAAAGAGTTGATTTGTCTCCTATCTCTCATTTCCTTAAAATAAATTCATTTGGAAAGAGTTGATTTGTCTCCAATCTCTCTTTTCCTTAAAATAGAATCCTTTGGAAAGATTCCATTGTTGCTTTTTTTAGAATAGAATCCATTGGTAAGATTCTATTGATCAATAAGGTCACAATTGGTTAGAAGTCGAATAGGGAGGACTAAAGGTTGCAAGGTAGAATTATGTGTGTGAACCATTCAGAATTGTAGGAGTCTAACACAATTTCTTATGATCATGAAACGGTAATATGTAAATTTAAATAATTGTAAGTATATCGTCAGAACACTATTTCGTTCCAAAAACTAGAATTGAAGTTGTATTGTGTTTTGCGCAGCATTACTAACTGTAGATCTTGCGTCATAAAATACAAATAGTCAACCTAAAAATAGCATTTTAAATTTGGCAATGCATTTTATTCTTGTCCGTGTATGAAGAGCATTTTCTGTTAATTTTAAAATGGTGGTGCTTCAGCAGCGATGCATGTTTCCGGTAAGTATTCCGATCGTGACGTCTGTTGTTTTGATATTTTCTTATAAGTTTTCAGCTCTTCTGCAATAAAAATAACGTAGAAAATATTCGGGATGTATGTATCTCAGTTGATTGGTTAATACCATTCAGATTAAACACGCCAAACATCGCCAAAACAGTGATAAACTATAATTTAAGTTAACCCCAATGTGTGCCATGCGAGACCATTTGGAGAAGATAAGCAAAATCTTAGCAGACTGCTTGGTTGTTTGTTACACTGAACATTCCTCTCTCATATGAACAAATATAAAATGAATGTGATATAAGGCTTCAAAGTTTTTTAAAGTATTAATATTTTACTCTTTTCCGAATCAATCAACCTTTAAAATTTTTCTATTGTGAAATAGAGCTCAAAGAGCAACATAAGTAATGTAGTAAGTATAAGCAATTGATAGAAATACTTTTGTAGCAATGTCAACAATGAATATATATCAAGTATCAGTACATTTTTCAACTCTATATCTCAAGACTTTTCCATGGAACTCCAAAAATGTTTGAAAACTTTCAGGTAGCCTGCTAGTCTTTAATACTTAAAAAAGTTTGAATAGTTGATAGAAATAATCTTTAGCGCTCAAGAAAGACCAATCAATGGTCTCGCTACATTTTTCAACTCTGAGTCAAACCACCGTTTAAAATTTCTCCCTGGTGCGATCAACCATAAATAACGATGTAGCAAGTATAAGAAATCAGTAAAAATACTTTGCAACAATATCAACAATGAATTCATTGCAACGGTCTCATAACGATTTTCACCTCAATTTCTCCAAAAAACATGAACCTTTAAAAATGTTAGAAAAATATTTTTCTAGACGAAACTGTTTTTCTCTAATATTTTTATGAGTACAAGTAACTGATAGAAATACTTTTTAGTATTCAAGAAAGAGTATCGATGATCTTACAACGTGTTCCAAGTCTAAGCCGATCCAATGTTTTAATGTTTTCTCTACTGGGAAAAAGCATAAATAGCAATGTAGAGTAAGCGAAATAGATGGAAATGCTTGAAATGTAACAATATCAACAACGAATCTATTGCAACGGTTTCACTACGTTTTTCAACTCGATATCTCAAGACTTTCCCTTGGAGCTCCAAAAATGTTTGAAAACTTTTCTAGTATATCCTGCTTATCTTTAATATTTTTATAAAAAGTATGAGTATATATAATTGATAGAAATAATCTTTAACATTCAAGAAAGACGCTGTCACTGGTCTCTACTTTTTTCAACAGTAAAAGACAAATTAAAGTTCAACATTTTTTTCTAGTGATATCAAGCATAAATAGTAGTTTAGTACGTATAAGAATTGAATAGAAATAAATTTTGTGACAATACCAATGAAGAATCTATCGTAACGGTTTCACGGAGTTTGTTTTCAAATCGATGTCTCAAGACATCCCCAGGAAACTTCAAAAATGTCTGAAAACGTTTTCTTGCCGAAACTGCTTATCTTATAAATTATATATATACTCTTCTGCACTAAAACAAGAGTAATCAACGGTCTCACAAAGTTTTTCAACTCTAAGTCGAACTAACGTTTAAAACTTTTCTCTAGTGGAATCAAGCATTAAAAAATCAATGTGGTAAGCATAAGAAAGAATTCAATAAGAACGAATCTATTGCAACGGTTTCAATACATTTTTCAACTCGATGTCTCAGACACAAATATGTATAAAAGTTTAAATTAATAAAATCAATTTTAATGTAGTAATTAATAGAAATACTCATTAGCTTCAAGGAAGACTACCAACGGTCTCATTATGTTTTTCAACTCATGCAGAGTTAAAAATTTTTCTCCAATGCAATAAAGCATAAAAGGCAATGTAGTAAGCATAAGAAATTAATAAAAATACTTTTGCAACAATGTCAACAACGAATCTATAGCATCGTATTCACTACGTTTTTACAACTCAATGTATCAAAATTTCTCACGGAACTTAAAAAATCTTTCATAATTTATCTGAAAGGTACCTTCTTATAGTTAATATTTCATCCTCACATGTGATTAAAAGTTGTTAAAATATAGCTAAATTAAAAAATTCTTGCCTCTAAAATTCATGTGCAGAAATCCAAACATTTCAGGGATGAAATAACGGGGTATAAAAGTTATAAAGGTAATTATTCCCGATTTGCACACTATAATTTAGAGGAATTTGTTTATAGTCTGCCACTTTTACGCATTTCAACGTGCGGTGCATCTATCATCACCTTCAAAACCTCTGTAAATTGCAGCTTAAAGACATTAATCCAAATGTTGTAGTGGGTGGAGTCAAAATAAGAAAACGACTCAGTTAATAATCTAACATTTAAAACACGCAACATTTAAGGGATTTTTTCCGCCACTATTTCGTACATGATAGCTCAATAGCAAAATGTTCGTATAAGTGTAGTAAAAACCCTAGACCTTAAGTCACAGTCGAAAGAAAATAGGAAATATTGGAAAAAGTCTTAGGTTTCATCACATAACATCGTAAATAAGCAACATTTACTAGTTAGCTTTCAACGATATGTTACACATGAGTGCTCAATATGAAGCGACATGTTTGTATTAGTGGGAGTCAAATGCATTAGTTCTCAAGTTAACATAAATAAAACACGAAAAAAATTGGAAAACGGCTTAGTTTTTCATCATCTAACACTGTAAATAACCTACATTTACGCGTGAATTTTTATCACGGGTATTTTGTACATTAGATCTCAATAAGAAGCGAAAGTTTGTATAAGAGTAGTAAATACACTAATCCTGAAGTCAGTGGTACGAAAATAGGAAACTTTGGAAAACGGCTTAGTTTTATCATTTAACATCCTAAATAAACAATATTTATGCATGTTTTAAGATACCTGCGCTTGGTCTATCATTATATCCCTGTTCTCGGTTTATAGTATTAAAAATTATGATAACCTCTTATCAACTTGGTTAAAAATAACAATTGTTATTCAATATAAAAGTTAAGTATATTATTTTAGTATCAAAATTCGTAAAGACATTTTATTTATACACTATCCTACAAGAATGGACCGGACAGCAAGATGTGATTGTATAAGGGAAAGAATACATGCTTTAATAGAGAGACTGTCCCTTTCGTGCTGTAATTACACTAGCAACCCTTCTGGACATACTTTAACAAGGTTTTGATACACAGCAATGGATATTTGTGTCCATTCGTGCTGCAAGAATGTAGCCAATTCAGCTGAAGATTTCGGACGTGGTTCCCTGGACGTTAATCGTCGCTCTATCTTGTCTCACATATACTCTATGGGGTTTAAGTCGGGACTCTGAGAAGGCTGGGAAAGACGTTTTACATCCATATCTTGATACCACTGCTTGACAGTGGCTGTAACATGATATGGAGCGTTGGAGCAAATCCTGGAAGTCCATTCTATAAAATGGCTAGCCCGTAGGAAGAACCTGATTGTCCAAAATGTTTGTGAAGGCGTCGGCGTTCAATTTACTATGAACAACATGAAAAGGTTCCAGACAGTACGACGAAAATCACCCCAAACAAGTATACCACTACCACCGAACTTGACAGTTGGAACGATGGATTAGTGTAACAGACGTTCGCCTTATATTCGCCAAACCCAAGCCCATCCGACTAGAAGAGCGTGTAGCGTGTCTCGTCGTTCCATAAAACAGTTTTCCAGAGGTTCACAGCCCAGTTCACACATCCAGCAACACATAAGTGGATATCGAGGGCGTGCAGTTCTTTCCGCAAAGTATTGGTGTGCACCGTAACCCTTGCTACATGTTGAAACTCACTGTTGAATGATGTTTAATGGTTTCTTGCGGCTCTTACGAACCTCACGTTTCCGGGTACGCCGATTCCTTTCGGTCAGTTTACGGGGACGATCAATGTGTGCAGTTCGTCCCTCAAATCCCTTCGTCTTCCACTTCATCACGACATCACCAACAGTTGACCGTGGGTATGATAATTCTACAAAAATTGCGCAAATAGGCTTGCCACTTGCGACAACCAATATATATATATATATATATATATATGTATTTTTTTTTGTTGTAAGAAATCTAAACTCGTTTTTATTATCTGATAAGGATACAATTTACATTACCATCACCCTTGAAACAGTTAAAATATGCAACTTAAATGCGTTTAAGAAATAATTAATCGTTTGGTAATGAATAAATTTTTATGTATTACCCTTTCACTCTTAAAATATTGTTGCATATAAATTGCAATATGAAAGGTATTTCTTTTAAAGTTAAATATAGGTGACCGTTGTGTTTCTCTGCGATGGAACATACTTCCTTAACGAATTCTCAACATCTCGTTGAGTTGCCTAACTTTTTAATAAGATTTTAGAGTTATATATATATATATATATATATATATATATATATATATATATATATATATATATATATATATATATATATATATATATATATATATATATATATATATATATATATATATATGTAGAGAGAGATAGATGAACATCACACGCAGAACCGCTATACAGAGTCTCAGTATGATGTTCTTCGTAAAACAAATGTCTATTATTATACGAGCAACGTGCTTTGTGCACACTTTGACTATTATTTTGTCAAAGACTGACAGACTGTCTGAAAGATTATTGCTAGATGACATCGTCGTACGTGGAATTCGTGCGAAACTCTGGTGAAGCTGCACGGAACTTTCTTTGCTATAGCTCTACAGCCCTACTGCGAAAACCATTAGTTACACTGTTCCGACGACTTAAAGACACTAGTGCAATCAGCTCGTTCTCATGACAAATGTGCTATACACACATGTTCGCGATTAGTTGATGCTCCAGCACACTTAGGTAATATACATATCATTACCCAAACCTAGTGGTTTAATACTCAGATATCTTTTTTTTTGAAAATTTCCGAGATTCTCAATACCTGTAAATTACATGACGGATGTTCTAAATACCGGCATGGTCTTATTAAACCACGTGTAGCAAACAATTACCGTTATATGACAAACCAAAAAGACACACACAAATTTCAAGTCGATTTTAAGTTCTTGTTGTGTCGGTAACAAGGTACTCTTATGGGTCGGTAGTTACTTATAGGATATCCATTAGATACTAGTTTCGTGAAGAGAGTGAATTTTCAGTGTAAACAAGCAAACCAGACGGTCTGCTAAGGCCTATATAGCGCATAAACTGTAGCTTATCGCGGTTTCGTAATGATAATGATTTCCAGTATAAACAAACCAGACGGTCTGCTAAGGCCTATATAGCGCATAAACTGTAGCTTATCGCGGTTTCGTAATGAGAATGATTTCCAGTATAAACAAACCAGACGATCTGCTAAGGCTTGCAAGGCGCATAAAGTATAACTTATCGCGGTTCCGTAATGAGAGTGATTTACAGTGTGAACAAACCAGACGATCTGCTAAGGCTTGCAAGGCGCATAAAGTATAACTTATCGCGGTTCCGTAATGAGAGTGATTTACAGTGTGAACAAACAAACCAGATGGTCTGAGAAGGTTTTAATTCCGATGACCAAATATTTGTGCATTATACATTTCGAGGTTACCTTAAAATTTAGCCTTTCGCTGTTAAGTAACGAGGGTGCTTTCCTGCATAAACAATCAAACCAGACGGTCTGCTAAGGCTTCTTAAACTGTAGTTTTTCGCTGTTCAGTAACGGGAGTGCTTTCCATTAAGAACAAACAAACCAGACGGTTGGCGAACGTTATAATTCCGATGACCAAAACCTTCTCGCATGATACATTTCGGGGTATCTTAAAAAGTAGCTTAACGCTATTTTGGCAATGTTTGACGTTTAATTTATTAGTGCAATTGGCCCAATCACCTATCATACATCATGTCGGAATTTATTCTTTTGAAATTTTTGGTGGTACAACGTTGAAATCTTATTAAAAAATTAGGCAACTCAACGAGGTGTTGAGAATTCGTTAAGTAAGCATGTTTCATTTCAGAGAAACACTACCGTCACCTATATTTAACTTTAAAAGAAATACCTCTCATATTGCAATTGATATGCTACAATATTTTAAGAGCGAAAGGGTAATAATATATAAAAATATATGAAATAATAAAATTTGGTAATATATAAAAATTTATTCATTACCAAACGATTAATTATTTCTTAAACGCATTTAAGTTGCATATTTTAACAGTTTCAAGCGTGATGGTAATGTAAATTGTATCCTTATCAGATAATAAAAACAAGTTCAGATTTCTTACAAATAACTATATTTTAAGAAATACGTACTGTAAAATGTACTCACAAAACATTAAGCATAAATTTGTTTTTAGCATTATTTAAAATGCATTTATCTAACATTTCTTTTCATTTTAAGAAGTAATCTTTGGTGTAGTCCAGTCAACACAAATCACGTAAAATTATTTCCTTTCCGTTCCTTAACAACTGTATAAAAAATGAGGTGAGTTACATTGCAGCGAATGAATGAAATTCAAAAGATGCAATTCTCTTCGTACATATATCTTAATGAACAGATCGAGATGCCAGATGTTTATCCGTACATCAGTTTCAGAAAGTAGAATTTCAGCCGATTCTGAAATAGCTTACGGCAATGTTTGTTTAGTTGTTTGAATAAGCTCGAGAACTATCCTGAAGATCATTTGAATATGAGTGTAAATATTTCTGTACAAATATTTCAAATGTCCAGACAGGTCATAATTGTACCGACGAATCCATATATTCTTAGTGTAAAAAGCTATAATATTTATAAAAAGTGCGTTCAAAAATTAGTCCTGAATTTCTGCAAAGTTTACTAAAGGGTATATATTTTTAGTATCAAACACAGGCGTTAAGAAATTTCTCGCGTTACTGTTAATATTCACAAATAAACATGGTATTTTTTAACCAAATTAACAATAGATATTTGTCATTAACCTATTCACTACACGGTTATATATTATATTTATTATTATTATTTTTTTTTAATTACGGCGGGCACTCGATTGCTAATCATAGGCCACTGCAAGGCCGGGAAGCGATGGTCATTTGTGAAGGGGCATCCAATGGGCGACCATCACTACCCCTAACTAAGGACAGCACAATCACATCCATGCCCTGACCCCCGGATTCGAACCAGGAACCTTCCGATCCAGAGGCCAACACCTTAACCACTAGACCGGTTGGTCGGCATCGTGTTTATTATCAAAGCACATTAAGAAATTTCACACTCTTCTATATACTCAGAATATGCTATTTGTAATATTGACAATAATTGTTATTGTTATTATATACATGGACTGAAGACAGGAAAATAATAGCCTATGTTTTCCGCAGTGTTCTAAAGTATAAGTGTGAGTAGTGATGAGACAGGGAGACATTTAAATAACGTATTTACTGGTGTCTAGGGGATATTTACAAAAGGGGTTTGTAGTTTAGAATTATAAAATGTAAAGTTAGCCATTAGCTCGGTAAATTAATCATGATCAGCACAGCTTGTGCAAAAAGCGTCCTTCATCTCCGCTCGTCTATCACGCACTGCTAGGTCACAGTTAGTTGTTCTCCCCCACAGCCGGTCTTTTCCCTCGTGGTCACTTCACTTCAGATCGGGTGCGTTCCGGGGTGTGATCTCTGCATGTCACTTCAGGGTTTGCTCTCTGCATGTCGCTTCGGTGAGTGCTCTCTGCATGTCATCTCGGTGAGTGCTCTCTGTATGTAACATAAGTGTACCAAATTCGGCGTGGATTGGTCAAACGTTGTAGATTTGTATATTAAAATACACACACACACACACATCATTTTGGACGTGGTTCCCTGGTTCGTAAGCGTCGCTCTAACGCGTCCCACAAATGGCAAATGTTCTATGAGGTTTAGGTCTGGACTCTGAGCAGGCCAGGGAAGACGTTTTACATCCATATGTGGATACCCCTGCTTGACAGAGGCTGCAACATGACATGGAGCGTTGTCATCCTGGAAGTAACACATCGTCCATTCCATAAAATTGCCAGAGGGTAGGTAGAACATGACTGTCCAAAATGTTCATGTAGGCGTTGGCATTCAATTTACCAGGAACAACCTGCAAAGTTCCCAGGCCAAACCACAATAAACACCCCTAAGCAAGTAATCGGATTTTATGCAAATCCGCTGGCGTCCGGTCCACTATGGTAGGGTAGTGTATATATATATATATATATATATATATATTTATATATATATAGGTAATCATCCTAAAAGGGTGCCTACGAAGCCCTAATTTTAAAATCTAAAGTTTGTTTTCATGCAATAAATGGATATGGACAAGGAAACACGTTAAAAAAAAACCGCTAGGATACAATGGTTCTTATTTTGGACGCGCGTTCTTCTGTATAAGCATAAGTACAAGGAACGAATTGCTGGTAATAACTAACACGAAAAGCCCAAACGAAAAACTCACTGATCATAAAAGCGTAATTTCGCTGTTTGAGATCTGGCCAACCAGAATTAATGTTTTATCTTATAAATTTGATTTAGAATCCCGTACTTTTTAACATAGGGAACTATCAGTCGTATTTGAGCATTACTAAATTTCATAAATCATTATTGTCTTTTTCAATATTTTTCTGTCTTTTTCGAATTCCTCTATTTTAGCTGAGAAAGTCGAAACCCGGCACTTTGCACATATTTCATTTTTCAGAATTCAGCATTTTTTTCAGAGGAGTTTCGATCCTGTTTGTATATGGCTTCAAAAGATTATTCATGAATTAAATGTATATCTTTACATCCGAAGTAAATTGTAGAGGCTATGAAAAAGTTAAAACGGATTTAAAAAAAAGTATTTTCCGTTCAACTTAAAAGATTGCATGCTTGTATGCAAGAAAAGTGATTATTCTGATTAACAATTCAATCAACATTTAATATATATATATATATATATATATATATATGTATTAATACTCGAAAATATTTGTTATATTGGGTCATTCGGAAAGTTCTGCCCGTTTTTAAAGATAAATACCAACGAAGCAGTGCACAAACATAACATAATTTTATTGAATCACATAAGCGTCAACTAAGCTGATTCTTGAACACGTTAACTGAATCGGTACATCTCTCTTCATTTAAACTGGTCCTTGGCACAGTTATCTGAATTAGTATGGTTATCTATTTTTTCAACCGTTACTGGAACTCGTCTTCTAAGCTGATTCTTGGATTCGTTATCTGAATCGGTACATGCAATTGTTATTTAATGTGTTACTGGGGATCGTCATTTAATCTGGTCCATGGTACTGAAATATAACGGAAAGCTATCCTTTAAACTGTTACTGGTGCATGTCAATTAAGATGATTCTTGATCCCGTTATCTGAATTGGTACAGCGCTCTTAATTTAAAGTGGTACTGAAGCTTACCATTTAAACTGTTCCTTGAAACAATTATATGAATTAGTATAAGATTATATTCTATTTCAGGGCTCGAAATACCCGGGTGCACATGAAAATAAAATTGTGCACCTAATTTTTTCTCTCTAGGTGCACCTGATTTTTTCCCTCTAGGTGCACGCAGTGAACATTAAAAAAAAAGGGGGAGAACGTGGTTTATGTTATTTTGATAGTTGAACAAAATACTAGTATCGACATCTCTCTCACTCTAAAGGAACGTAATTAAAATTCCTAAATACACACTAGGAGAAAACAAAATCGCTGGCCCGTAACGAGTTTATATAGGAGGAAGGTTTACTTGTGCCACTGTCACCAGAACTTTCCGATGATCGAAACATTTTCCAGATGGCTCTGTTAAACCAACTGCCGCGACAACCGTAAGCCGGAGAAGGGAGAATTGAAATGTTTTTATTTACTATCTACTACTAACCTACCTAACCATACCCAACTAATAAAATATTCTATATTACACTAATGCTCTTTTATTTCGTTTTTTTAAATGTGCACCTAAAATATAACTGTGCACCAAACTTAAAAACTTAGGTGCACAAGGTGCACCTGTATTAAAAAATATATTTCGAGGCCTGTATCAATTTTATTTGCAACATTTGAGGTCACAATATAATTGGAATAAACACCTATCTCCAACCTGCAATATACGAATATAAATCTTCAAAATGTTTATCACATGGTTATCGTTGATTCATTAAGTTAATTAATCCCTTCCAGCTTTATTTTTATTCCTTAAAAATTATTTCATTTAAGTAATTTATTTTATTATTTTTAATCTTTTCTATGAGATCACCTGTTTCGTTGCAAATGCTCTGGAAGTGATATGTCCAGTCCAGTAACACATGGTTAATGTAGTGTTATGATGTAGCTGGTAAAAATATTGCTATATGTACTTCTTATTTTACTGGTCACTTTATATTAAGGAAAGAAATACCGATAAGTTATATACGAATATAAATATATGAAATATTTATGTGTTAATGTAGTGCTATGATAAAAATGTCTTTTAATAAAAGTTAACTTTAATCTCTATTTTTCTTTAAAAGTTTCAGAGGATTTGACTTTCCTTTTTACTGTCAAATTAATACGACGAACTATCATGCATTTTATAATTTAACTTAAGCATTTAAAAGCTTTACTAATTTCATTTCTACAATTTAAACACTCCCATATGAACTATAAAAATGTGCTGTGGCTAATGTGTTGACAGTAAAAGCATATCTGGAAACCACTATTCCCATAAATAACACTTACAGAAATATTTAAAAGGTACGAAATTTCTGAAACAAAAACTTAAAAAGTCTTATAAATTTAAATCCAACAGGTAATTATTCGAAATGCGTGCTCCCATATAATGAGCAACAAAGATCTTCAGAAACTTTAACAGCTGTTTTTATTCACCCTATTCTAACAGAGACTTTCTGCAAAGCAAGACATTAGCGTAGCTGAAGTTTTTAAATTTCGCCTCTCGCATTAACAAATTTTCTCAGGTAAGCTGCTTTTGAACAACTCTCCCTAGAAGAGTCATAAAAGCGTAACGTAGATATTTTTTCTTGGGGGAACTCGGGTAAAGTTTCTATCGCAGTTTGAAAATTTGAATTTGCTTCAGGAAAATACACAGGTAATATTTTCGGTGGGTAACACATCCTTTTACTTTGAGGAATGAAACCGTTCGATGAACAATTGCTTCTGCTTAACTTACCTAATTTTTGCATAAAACCGTAAGTATGTGTCCCATGCACGAAGTAATTTCAATGAAAACTAACCATCATGTTTAACATAAGACAGCGATTTTCAACATTTTTGATCGATGACACATATAAAGTAATTGATAAACTTTCATGGCACACCAAAACAATGCATATCTTTCATCTATCTTACAAAAAATAGGTATAATTTTGATTGTTTTATGAAAAAATAGGAATTTCGAACTTTTTTCATCCATAGCACACATACAGTAATTACTAAAGTTTTATGTGTGAGCAGCATACTTTTTTTTTGAGGAATGAAACCGTTTGAAGACTTAAAAAATTGCTTGTACATAACTTTCCTAATTTTTGCGTAGGATCATAGATATGTGTGTTCCATGTATTAAGTAATTTCAATGAAACCTCAACATCATGTTTGTCAGAATCAGTAATTTTCAACATTTTTCATCTATGATACACATAAAGTATTTACGAAATTTTTATGGCCACACACAAAACATATATTTTTTACCTATCTGATAAAAAAATAGGTTTAACTCTGATTTATAAAAAACAATAGTAACTTTTAACCTTTTTCATCCATGTCACACACTTCCCATATAATAAAGTAATTACTAAAATTATATGGGAAGCACATTCTTTTACTTTGAGCGATGAAACCGTTCAAAGATATATAAATAATTGCTTCTGCTTAACTTGCGTAATTAATGTGTAAAATAGTAGATATGTGGTCTCATGAACTAAGTAATTTCAATGAAAACTTACCATCGTTTAACATAATGCAGCAATTATCAACCTTTATCATTCATAGCACCCATACAAAGTAATTACTGAAATTTTATGGGCAGAAATCTCTTGATTTTGAGGAATGAAACCATTCGAAGTTATGTAAACATTGCTTCCGCATAATTTACCTAATTTTTGTGTAAAACCATAGATATGTCCCATATACTAAGTTATTTAAACGAAAACTAACAATCATGTGTAACACACGGCAGCAATTTTCAACCTTCTTCCTCTATGGAGCACACAAAGTAATTTCTAAAATGTTGTGTGGTATATAATATATAAAAGTATATACATACTTTAATTTTCCTTTCCTAAAATTCTCAGAGGACTAATCCTTGATAGTCGTACTTAGCCCGTGTTGCTATAGTACGACGTTAATTAAAAATTACCACACTGCCTTTCTTAAAAATAACAATTTATTAAAAATTATTTATCTTCGTTAACCTTAACACTACGGCCTGTACAGTAGTTGTACCATGGTAAGGTATTTTTAATATAAAGTATCAAAATATAAAATAAAATTTAAGCTAAAATGTCACTTTATTGCAAAAAGGGTTAAAAATGTGGTGTTTTAAATCAAGCACAATTATACCTCTATCTGTGAGATCGGCAAAAAATCTGGTTTTTTTTTCGATATAGTGTACAATTTTATTAATTGTATTATATATGCATGAAATGAAAAAGGTTAAAAATTGCTGCGTTTGAGCTATTTGTAACAAAAATTTCATTTTAACGACTATACTCTTTTATTCCAGCTTAGGTACTCCTATAATAACTTCTATATAAGTATTATTACGAATATATACATAGTTCTAACGTCTTAAAAAGCGAAAAAAAAATCTTATATTTATTTATTTAATTGCCGTTCTCTACTGAAAAAGATCCAATTACTGGAACAAAAGGATATGATCCGAAAAGACAAAAAAGACAGATACAATGAGGTTAGAGATAAAACGAAACACTTCATTCAAGCAGATTATTTATTGAATTGAAATAAAAATATGTATCAACCTCCGCGAAAGCATTATGCAGCTTAAAAAATCCATATGTAGCAAAATTGTTACGTACATTCTTTTCGAAGGCTCAGCAAAACATAATTTAGTTTCTGTTAATATACCTGGGGACGTTAAAACTAGTATAATAAAATAAAAAGGATGAATCAGTTTTGTTATGTAGTAGGGTTGCTTCCGAATCTTTGAGCCGTGGTTCAAAATTACGAGGTGTTGTCCTTGAATCTTTCACTTAAGGGATTGATCCCGGACCGTCGTCAACAGCCCGTTGTGTTACTCTAGTACGACGTTAATTAAAAATTACCATTACTATTATCGAATTCTTTGAGATCTTAACTAAATGGTATCGAACAGTTTTGTTTATTTCTCTCAGGAGTCATTTATTCGCAATGCACCGTTGTAATAAGATACATGGCGATTTATATATATGCTAATTTTTATTGAAAAATTGAATTAAAACCTAAAAATTTTAATTTATTTGAATGATTAACACACACTTCATTTTATGACTAATATTCTTACATATCAGAGGCGGCCGACCAACGGGTACAGTGTTTAAGGTGTTAGCCTCCAGATCGGAAGGTTCCTGGTTTGCATCCAGGTCTGGTCATGAATGTTTGTAAGCGTATGGTGTAGAAGCGGCTGGTGTACCTTAAATCTGTGGTGACCAAAAGTCCTCAAGATGGATTGGTGTGGAAGTTTGGAGAGTGGGGTGCCAGCTCAGGTGTTGCTTCGTCATCTGACCGTGGTTCAAAATTACGAGGTGTTGTCCTCGGATCTTTCCTTTAAGGGACTGGTTGCTCTAGTACGACGTTAATTACAAATTACCAAATTACCAAATTACCAATTACCAAATTACCAATTACCAAATTATCAATTACCAAATTACCAATTATCAAATTACCGATTACCAAATTACCAATTACCAATTACCAAATTACCAATTACCAAATTACCAATTATCAAATTACCGATTACCAAATTACCAATTACCAAATTACAAATTACCAAATACCAATTACCAGATCAGAGGCGTGGTAGACCGGTCGGAAGAACAACGGATTAGTAACCGGAGGGTTGCGAGTTCGAATCCAACCTAAGACCGCCGTATACAAAGGGGATTGGCGAACGTTAAATCAATCGTGGCCTCAAATGTCCTCTTCGTCAATAGCCCGTTGGGTTGCTACTGTTCGACGTCAATTAAAATACATACCTACCTCAAATGTCCTCACGTTGGAGAGTTGGGTGCCAGCTCAAGTCTGACCTCGTCATCTAACCGTGGTTTAAAATTACGTGGTGTTTTCCTCGGATTTCTCCCTTCGAGTTTGATCCCGGAAATGCACCAATAGTCCATTGTGTTGGTACATTGTGATGTTAATTAAAATACCCACCTAAAAATCAGGGGCCTTCGGGACTCATTGGGTTTGCCTACTGCGTCAACAACCTGCAACTTGTAGCAGTTTTGCTCTTGTTCATTCCCTCCCTAGGCATATTTCTCTTTTCTCAGTCAGTAAAACTTCCCTTATGTGTATGGCCGACACTTTATGTTATCTGTCTTGTGTTTGGAACAACATAGTGAAATGCTTTGACCATGCGTGCTCTTTAAAACCCAACCAATACAAAATATCAACCAGCTCTGCCAAATATGGTTCTTGCCGAATGAAGGGTCGTGATTGGCCGGTTCGAAAAGACTCGGATTAGCAACCACAGGCTTGGGTAATGACAATGGTAATTTTAGTTAACGTCGTACTAGAGCAACCCAACTGGTTACTGACGACGGTCCGGGATCAGTCCCTTAAGGGAAAGATAGGAGGACAACACCTCGTAGTTTTAAACCACGGTCCGATGACGAAGCAACACCTGAGATGGCACCCCCACTCTCCAAACTTCCACACGAACCCAACGTGAGGACTTTTGGCCACGACAAATTTAAGGTGCACCAGCCGCCTCTACAACATACGATTACAGACACTCATGCCCGGACCCGGATTCGAACCAGGAACCTTCCGATCTAGAGGCTGACACATTAGACACTATACCGGTTGGTCGGCTCATTGGCTTTGGAATTTGAAACTCGATCGTACCTACGACCCTATGTACGTGGGAGCTTGCGCACGTTAAGTCTCTTGTGGCCCCAAAATTTCCACACTTTGGTGTGGTGAGTTTTGTTAGAGCTTTGTTGACGTTGTCATCAAAATTGCAAGGTGTTGTCATCGAATGTTTTGATTCGGATTTGATTCCGGACAGTCGCGAATTGCCCGATGTGTTGCTGAAGTGAGACGGTAATAAACTGTATAACCTAGCCTTTACTCAATAAAATAAAATGTTAAAGATCATTAAAAAAATAATCTAAAAACGTTAATTAATTTCAGTTACGAAAAGGCTGTTTGTTCATATTTCAACGAAACATGTTTTATTAAAGCAAAAAAAAAAACAGAAGGGAGAATAAAAATATTCATATAATATTACAGCCTGATAGAAACAAGTAAATTTCATTTTTAGAGGAAGCAACACTAATTTTCAAAAGAATCAGGCGTAGAGAAAAAGTCTCATGTTTGGAAATATCGCTTTTGCGCAAAATATTTCTTTTTAGTTAGCGATATATACCTTATAATTTTCTTAGATTCCTGTTATTTATGAAAATTTTTATGTAAAATCCCAAGAGATATTTCACAACAGAGCTCAAGTAGACATTTTTTTTTTGCTATGGGTAGACAAAATTCTTCTTTCGCTGAAAAGTAGCTCAAAAAAGTTCATGACTCCGCCATACTGATTATTATAGCGTGACGTAGAACAATAAAATGATCTAACAGCGTTTTTATTACTCTAAGTCACGTATTGCTCAGCTTTGTTAAGAAAAGACACCAACACGTTACAAGTAAAAAAAGTACAACTCATATATCAGCAATTCCCTTTTGAGGACACATTGAAAATGTTATTGTCTGGATTCACACTTACTGAGAGCATGGTTTGCTAAGTACTAAAAGCATACTTTTTTCAACTCTAATTTTATAATTTTAAAACGTGCAAAATATGTGGTAAGTTCAACGAATCAATTTTTGAAATAACACTAGATTCCAATTAGCTACATTTTAAAATAACTATTTTTAATGAATAGGAATGGTAATTTTTAATTAACGTCGTACTAGAGCAACACATCAAGATAATGGTAGGTAGTTGGGTATGCATTTGAATTAAGTCGTATTGGAGCAACACAACGGGCTATTGACGACGGGCCGGGATCAATCCCCTAAGGCAGAGGTTCCCAACCTTTTAGTAACTGCGTACCACTTGAAATGTTTAGACATTTTTGGCGTACCACCAGTCCTATATTTTTTTAGAAACATATATCTAATGTCATTAAAGTTCCCAATGACTTGTTTTATTTTAATTAAAATACTAAGAAAGCTTCATATTTAATGATTAATGCACTGGTATTTCGTATTAACGATGTTTTAATAAAGGAAAAAATAAAACGATTATTGAAAATTACAGTTTTATTTTTTACTCACAGCTGCTCTAAATACAAATAACTTTGAATAATAAGTACAAACTAAGCAAACAAAGATTAACATAATCAAAAATCAATTTTTTGTGCGAAACTTGTTTGTATTTTATTAAAATATCAATATTAGGAGCAATGGAGCTTAACTTCACTCTTAAGTCCTCTTCAACATTTACTTTGTTCTTATATTTATTTTTTATATATAAAAGTTCAGGAAAACCACTCTCACACAAGTAACTAGTAACAAATGGCATAAGAAATAGCATAACGTGGTTTTACGTACCAAGAAATCGAACAAACTTCGTAGAATATTTGGGTCGATAGTATCATCATTGCGTACCACCTGAAACGTTGCAGCGTACCACCACTGTTACGCGTACCACTGGTTGGGAATCCCTGCCCTAAGGGAAAGAACCGAGGAAAACGCCACGTAATTTTGAATCACGGTCAGATGACGATGCCATACCTGAGACGGCACCCCAATCACCAAACTTCTTGTACCACACCAACGTGATGACATTTGATGCCCCGATTAGAGTAGATTCAATAGTCTTGTCTTCCGTTATGTTCAACCTGTCAAATTTGATAGTTATTTTACTATTCATGGTTGGTTGAGTTTCAATGGCGCAGTGACCATCCATATTTGGCCACACTGGGGCAGACACAAGACATACAATACTAAGCAATGAACATACACGCACCACAAAAAATTGACACAGAAGAGAGAAATACACCCTGAGAGGAATAGAACCTGACAGAAATAGAGCCTATATCGCCTACAACTCGCATGTTGCTAGCGCAATGAGCATACCTACTCTGCCATGACATCCCCTTGCGATTTGTGGTATTTTAATTAACATCGTATGGAGCAATACAACAGACTATTGACGACAGTCCGCGATCAAACTAAAAAGGATATATCCGAGAGGGCAACTCCAGGTACTTTGGACCAACGGTCAGATGACGAGGTCAACCCTGAGCCGGCAACTCCAGGTACTTTGGACCCACGGTCAGATGACGAGGTCAGCCCTGAGCCGGCAACTCCAGGTACTTTGGACCCACGGTCAGATGACGAGGTCAACCCTGAGCCGGCAACTCCAGGTACTTTGGACCCACGGTCAGATGACGAGGTCAGCCCTGAGCCGGCAACTCCAGGTACTTTGGACCCACGGTCAGATGACGAGGTCAACCCTGAGCCGGCAACTCCAGGTACTTTGGACCCACGGTCAGATGACGAGGTCAAACCTGAGCCGGCAACTCCAGGTACTTTGGACCCACGGTCAGATGACGAGGTCAACCCTGAGCCGGCACACCAGTCTCCACATTCTAACCACAAACCCCTGTCTTCACACCCCGCTAATGTGATGAAACTTGATGCCTTGACAGATTTGACGTGAAAAATTATTCATCGAACTCACGTAACCGTTGAGTTTTGTAGCTTGAAATTTCGAAATATAGTGTGTGAAAAAAGCAGTGTCCTTGCAACAAAGTAAAATATATCATCAAGAGAATGGTAGGTAGGTGGGTATGCATTGTAATTAAGTCGTACTGGACCAACACACCGGGGTATTGATGACGGTCCGGGATCAATCCCAACGGGAAAGATCGAAGAGAATACCACGTAATATTGAACCACGGTCAGATGACGAACGGCAAAAGGAAGAAATTATCACTTCTAGCGCGAACAATAAACCGGATTCGCTCTAAGCGTATCGTATTAACCATATTTACCTCTCGTTATTAATTCCGTGAGAGAGTATTGCAAAAAACTCTTAGGTGACCCTTAAAGACGACTTTAAAATAGTTTAAAAAAATTAACTCTTTATCTTATAACTTGTTTATTTAGATCAATAAAACTATACATTGAATTTTTCATATTTTTTCGAAAATTATTTTTATGAATTTCTAACTGGCAAGTTTTTTGACCAATCGTCTGTAGTATGCACATAAATGTAAAATTATTATATATTCTACACATATATAGAAAGAAACAAATAATTCTTATAAAGAACAATGAAAAATTTATATAACACATTAAAACAAACAATTTGAAGGAATATTGACCAGTTGTGGATACACATATGTATAACCACCTTCTTCAGACATCAATTTCATTGATTTGTATTTTTTTCTAATATTATTACTTTAAGTATTTAAGGAAAAAATTAACATGAACAGTTTATTCAAGTATATAATCTAAAAAGCAATTCACTATTCATATTTAATAACTATTATCTACAGCAATCCCACTTTTTTGAGAACTAGCATCACCCCCTAAAGGTCAACATTTGCTGCATTCTTGGATTAGACTATGCTGCGAGATAAGTCTTATGACACTCAGAATGTAGAGGAACCCGGCATTTGAGGCATTTATGGACTGAAGTTCCACCACAAATTTTGCATCGTCGAAACTGTTGGTCTGACTTGTAAAGCCAATGATCCCGTCTATCATATCTTTGTTGGTCGTATGCATTCTTCTGCAGCAATAAAGATCTTCCTGGACCGATGGGAGGTGTTCCAAATCTTCCCAATACTTCTTACAATAGATTTTTTTGAGATGGGTGAAGTAGTGATTGTGTCAAAATGTGGTCTATCAGTCCATCAGTAAGGAAATGCTGCAGACTCTGCAATGGGAATTTTCACTTTCGTGACACAAATCCATGGCAGTTGGTTTGTACATGGGAGTAACGGTCTAGATTTTTATTCCAGCTTCGTTCTTTTTTCTTTGGTTTGTTAGGTCTACTTTCGGATTTTTGCGCTTCGGTCTCTTTCGGGTAACAAAAGTGCTTGGTAACGATGTATCATCTGCATCGCTATTTTCATGGTCTAACTGACGACTTATTTCACATGTGGTGTAGAGTATTTTCCGCGGCAAGTTATCGAGATCTCTTTGCACCTCGTCATGACTTGTGTCGGAATCTTTGTAAGTCTAATTCAATTCTAATTTGTAAGTCAAAAGAATCTATCTTTCATTAAGGGACTTTATAGCCACATTTGTATATTTGGCAGTTTTATGTCTACTATCTGATTCAGAATCACTGTCGAAAGCAAAGAACATATCTAAAGCTTCTTTTATAGTGAGACTGAAAAGAGGAGGGAGGAATAAATATTTTGTTTACAAAAATTAAATATTCACCTAAAATATTTTATTTTTAGATCGTAATTAAATTTTAACCCTGTTTAAGCTTCCAAATTAAAATTGGTATTGGAATCTTCAAAGTAATAACTAACTACCGATAGTACTGAACTTCACACATCCGACGATTGGCAAGATTACCTGAAAATCTACAATACATCTACCTAACGTCTATAAAATAAGTTTCTTTGGATTTTTTTAGTGTATTGATATAAACAATAGGGTGGGCCGAAAAACACTTTTTTTCGAAATCACTATTCTAATAGTGCGGAAAGGGTTCTCTCTGGGTTCAATAAACACGGTGTAAAATATTTTTATGATTGGATAATATCTTCTGCCCCTGCATCGCACTTGAATTTTGGAAATTTGGGTAAAAATTGGCAATTTTTATTCGGCATAGGAAATATAATTATTTTCAATATTGCTATTCTAATAGTGCGGAAGAGGTGCCCACTGGGTTCAATAATAAATGTGTAAAATATTTTTTCGATCGAATAATATCTTCTGTTCTCGTATCGCAATTGAAATGTTGCTATTTTTGAAGAAAATTGCACTTTTCTCGTCTTTTCATGCTCCCTGTAAGTTGAGTGACTTCCTTGACAGGAAGTGAATAGAGGGTTGGGGGGCTCACAGTTCACATTCCTCTGCAGATATATCTGAAATAGATTTAAATCTGGACATTTACAAACTATCGACAGCGAACCATTTAATCTCTCTTACTGATCGTAAGTACAAACAATTATATATATATATATATATATATATATATATATATATATATATATATATATATATATATATATATATATATATATATATATATATAACTAACTCCGTTTCTATCTAAATTATCACAAATGCAACTTGGCCTCCATTCAACTGCTATGGTTGCCGACAGGTTTGGAGTCTCGTACGGACAGGGCTGTGGCTTCAATTTCTTCAAATGTTTTTCACGATGCCGTACTCATAACTAGAAACAACTCAGATTTGGTGGTTGACAAAAACAAGCTGCGAAGGGAAAGGCTAAAGTTAGAAAGGATTTAAAATTTCAAGTTTTAAAGCGAAGCTCAGGCATTACCGTTGAAGGGGCTGTATTTCGATGGTCGTAAAGATTCTACATTGATAGAGGAGAGAGTAGATACTAAAAGATACACGAGAAAAGCAAAAGAGGAACATTTATTGAAGAATCGGGTTCACGTTACATTACTCATTTGTGTCCATCATTTGGCACCGCAAAACAGATTTCCGCGACTATTATCGGATATTTTGAAGGGATCACAAGAGATTTTTCACAGCTTCTGGCAATTGGCTGTGACTGCACATCTGTTAATACCGAATGGAAATCCGGTGTAATTCGGTTTTCGGAATTGAAACTTGGTAAACTTCTGCAGTGGGTAATATGTTTCCTGTATTTTAATGAACTAACTCTGAGGCATCTGTTTGAAACGTGGGATGCGCCAACAAATGGTCCAAAATCATATTTTGGAAATATTGGGAAGGCGCTCCTTACATGTGAAACTTTGCCAGGGACAACTTTCGAATTTATTGACGGTGAGTTACCAACAACTGATAAACGTGACTTAAGCAAGGATAAAATGTACTTACTAGAAATATATCAAGCGGTGCGATTGGGTAAGTGTTCTGATGAACAGGCTAGATGCAGTCCTGGTCCATTATCACATTCACGCTGGCTAACAACAGCGAACAGAGTTCTAAGTATGTTAGTTCTCCAGATCCTTCTTTGAAGTTGAAACAAATCCCTGAATTTGTTATGAAAGTTTACACTCCAAACTGGTTTAATATAAAGTCTAAACATTAGCTGAAAGATGGAGCTAACTAAGCATGTGTGGAATACTATTTCTAGATCCAGGTATTTATCTCAAGACCTCGCCGACAAACCGGTCTAATGGTAAGGTGTTGGAATCTGGATCGGAAATTTCCTGGTACGAATCCGAGTCAGGGCATGGATCTAATTGTGCTGTCCTTTATTAGGGACATTGATGGTCCTCCCACTGGGTGCTCCTTCACAAGTGGTCGTAACTTCCGGCCTTGTAGTGGCCAATGATTAAGTTCATATGGGCCCGCCATTGGATAAAAAAATCTCAAGACCTCAAGGACGTCGTTGATGGAGTAATGTGTAGAAATTCGTCCTTTGCTCTTGTCTGAGTATGTTGAACGATGAAAGACCGCACATCAGAGAACTTGCTGCACGACGTATAATTAAGTCTAGAGAGTCATATTCTAAGGTAAAGTCAGTACATGTATTTCTCCCACCAAAACTGAATTTGGTAGCTGCTGACTATACGGAATTGATTGACTGGTCATCAATTACTATTACTTCTCCACCAATCCTCCGAGATATATCCATTGCCGTATTTACTTCCAGAATGGTGGGACTTTGTTCACTTCCCATGTCACACACACAGGCAGTTGCCAAGTTAGTGACAGAAGCATCCGCTAAGGTTTATGGATTTCAATGTAGAGACGGGTTCATTAGATCCACATTCTTTTCCCAATTTATTATGCCTGAATTCGACCATATGGCTGATTTCAAGCCTCTTCTTGCTGATGAAGTGTAAGTAAACTTTTGGTATTGGCATGTCATAACATTTCTATGGTTACAACATTCTTAACAAATATTATATTAATATTTTGCGAACCAGCTATTATTTAATAATTTTCAGGCAATATAATCAAATGTAAAATACAATACAGCAATAAACAGTACTTGTACCCATCTATATTTCGTGTTTGATTTACTTCTATAACACATAAAAAAGTGCAATTTTCTTCAAAAACTGCAAACTTTTAATTGCGATGCGGTAACAGAAGATATTATAAGATCCATAAAATATTTTACGCCTTTCTTATTGAACCCAGTGGGCACCTCTTCCGCACAATTAGAATAGCAATATTGAAAATAATTACATTTCCTACGCCGAGTAAATATTGCCAATTTTTACCCAAATTTCCAAAATTCAAGTGCGATGCGGGGGCAGAAGATACTATCCAATCAAAAAAATATTTTACATCGTGTTTATTGAACCCAGCGAGAACCCTTTCCGCACTATTAGAATAACGATTTCGAAAAAAAGTGTTTTTCGGCCCACCCTAATAAACAATGGATTCATGTCATTACAATAAAGCACAAAAAATACATCAAAAACAGTAATAAAAGTAATTTTTTTGCCTCTTTAGCTTTAGTGGACGATATATCATACGCGCTCGCAAGAAATTCTAGTTTTGAACCACGTTTTCACCGACAAATCTATCTGGGAAATACACAACCAGTGCAGCATTTTGATTGGTTGATTCTAAGAAATTAAAAAACACTGAGTTAAACCACTCACGCCATATACTGTCAAAGAAAAAAATTAAAATGTTGAATGGCAAATTTTCTTACCAACCGTTAATGGGTTAATATCAATGCTTAATGATCCACACGCCTCTATTCTTACTGATAAAACAAATCATTCGACTCTCTTTTTTTTAAATGCAAATAAGTGGAGACGAAAAAATTTCATCCATTCACATTTTTACGCAAAACCAACAAGGAATGTTCGGGCTAGGTAGATATTTAATTAACGTCACACTGAAGCAACACAACGGGCTGTCCGGGATCAAACCCGAAGGGAGATATCCAAGGACAACACCACGTAATGTTGAACCACTGTCGGACGACGAAGTCACATCTGAGCTGGCACCCCACTCTCCAAACTTCTACACCACGTCAACGTGAAAACATCTGATACCACGGCAGATTTAACGTGCGAAACGATTAATGGAACACATATGGAACGTAGACTATTCTGGTTTGAAATTTCCTTCGAAACGTTACTGAATTATAGTGTGAAAAAGCAATGTCATTGCAACAAAGCAAATATATGATAAAGAAGAAGGAGTCCTTATTTCCAACGCGAACAATAAGCCGGTTTTACTCTAAGCGTATCGTACTAACCTTCTTTAATTCTCGTTATTCATTCCGTGAGAAGGGAGTGGAAAAATAAGCTCTTAGTAATATCAACGCTTAACGATTCACATGCGTCTATCCTTACTGATTAAACAAGCCATTCCACTCTCTCTCTCTCTTAAAAGGAGAATAACCGGAGACGAAAAAGTCCAGTGATTCGCATTTTTACTCAAAACCAAGTAGCGATTCTCAAAGTGGTTATTTGCTTTTACTGTCAGTTATGATCTTAAGAATTTTCAGAACGCTTTAATATTAAGGGCTTTTTTATGCAATCTTACCGCGTGAAGAAACACGTTTTATTCGTCGGTAAAATAACTCTTGCGTGTAATAAAATAAAGTTTCCAGGTTTTGGGAAAAAAGGGGAAAATATAATTAATGGAGTTTAAATTGTAAACACGGTTTTATGGATTTGACTTCACGTGGGTGATATTTTCAATGGTGTATGTATTTGTCTTATGCAATGCTGCTAAAAGGAAGCAGTTTATTGTTGTATTTTTCTTTATTAATACATTATTTTGTATAAATTTTCGTAATATATGTGTATCGCTGGATTAAAGCAGAAACTGATGAACTGATGAAAATAACAAATTTTACACCCACAGCCGATTAAAGAATATCTATTAATTTTTAGGTAAAAATAAGTACTATAAACATTTTGATAGCGTTATATTTCCTTTCACACCGAATATAATATGATAATTTATTTCTTATAACCATGAATATAATCATTTAGTGTTAAAAAATCCTTTGCTAAAAATGTCGGTTATAAATTTATGCTCTATATACGATATTTATAGGGGGTTATGTATGCCCCTAATCTTGTTGGAGGTTCATATATTCACTAGCATTTACGTAAATTGGCCATAATGTCGATGTTTTACTCCTTCAAAATATTTTACTACTTCTTAGCTTTCAAACTATTCCAAGATGTTGTAAGTATACGGAATATTTCTCTAATTACAAGGTTTTTTTTTGTTAAATACGTCACATTCTACAAACAAGTTTACAAAACTTTAAACTCAATTTCTTAAGAACTATGTTTTCGGAATATCGAATCTTTGTTCAAACGGTGATAACTTAATATAGTGAATGGATCTATTACAATTATATTTATATCATTATGATGGATCTATTACAATTATATTTATATCATTATGATGGATCTATTACAATTATATTTATATCATTATGATGGATCTATTACAATTATATTTATATCATTATGATGGATCTATTACAATTATATTTATATCATTATGATGGATCTATTACAATTATATTTATATCATTATGATGCATCTATTACAATTATATTTATATCATTATGATGGATCTATTACAATTATATTTATATCATTATGATGGATCTATTACAATTATATTTATATCATTATGATGGATCTATTACAATTATACACTACCTTACAATAATGGACCGGACGCTAGCGGATTTGCATAAAATCCGACTACTTGTTTGGGGGTGCATTTCGTGGTTTGGTCTGGGACCTTTGTATGTTGTTCCTGGTCACTTGAACGCCGACGCCTACATGAGGTACATGTACAATCGACGCTTACATGTGCAATCAGGTTCTTCCTACGCTTTGGCTATTTTATGGAATGGACGAATGTTACTTCCAGGACGACAACGCTACATGCCATGTTGCAGCCTCTATCAAGCAGCGGTATCAAGATATGGATGTAAAACGTCTTCCATGGCCTGCTGAGAGTTCAGACCTACACCCCATAGGACATTTGTGGGACGAGTTAGATCTACGCTTACAGACCAGGGAACCACGTCCGAAATCTACAGCTGAGTTGGCGACATTCTTGCAGCTGGAATGGACAGAAATACCCATAGCTGTGTATCAAAATGTTGGTGAAAATATGCCCAAAAGGGTTGCTAGTGTAATTGTAGTACATGGAGGACAATCCCACTCTTAAACGTGTATTTTCCCCTTATACCATCACATCGTGCTGTGCGGTCCATTATTGTAATATAGTGTATTTGTATCATTATGATGGATTTATTAGAATTATATTTGTATCATTATATATGATGGATCTATTACAATCATATTTGTATCATTAGATGGGTCTATAACAATTATATTTGTATCATTATGATGGATCTATTACAGTTATATTTGTATTATTATGATAGATGCATTACAATTATATTTGCATCATTATGATCTATACAATACGATGGATGTTTCGATATCAGAGTTATTATTTGAGAAATGAGTTCTTATCTGATTTTTAATTGTTAAAATTCCTAACAAATTCTTGATTTTGTACGGTTTCTTAGTGAAAATGTTGTAGGAAAACCAATTTCATTTAGCAAATTGATTGATGGTCAAAACGTGAAAAAGAATATTAGGAAAATAGTTTCCAACGGGAATTGTCTTTCTGAGCAAATTAAAATGTGAAACATCGTTGATAAAAAAATACGCTCTATTATTAGGAAATAATAACTAAATTAAATAGTTAATAGTTAGCTTAATCTGATGTTTTTCGCACTTAAATAATTTTAAGCACAAACTAATGTGACCTATTGAATAAAAATTATAATTTTAAAGTTAAAATTATAAAAAAATTTTATTATTATAAATTTGTACATTGGAGCAAGAGGGCCATGTCCGAAATTCCTGAATTCGAGTTTCATACACCAATGAACTCTAAATAATAAACTCTACCCCTTAATACTGTTAAAATATCAGTAAACAACATTATATTAATACCTAAAATAATAGGAAAACAAATTATATACAGATTTACGGATATTTTTAGAAAATAAAAAAGCTAATTTGGAGTTTCCCTTAATTTGAACACTGGGACATTGGCTCTTTTGACTCAAAGGTACAGAGATATACATCTCGAAAACCTTTGTTCGATCAATTTCAGAAAGAGAAATATTTCAGAAACATACAGTATCGCTCATAATCGGCACTAGGGATGCGACATTGACAGTAAAACATCGATGTTTTGAAACATCGATGTTCAAAATTGAAACATCGCTGTTGACAAAACATCGCCCCCCAAACATCGATGTTTTTAAAATTCAGTGTATTTAAACTTTTTTACCCATTTCTTAAAACTGGTTTAACACCTAGTGATGCAACATCTACAGCAAAACATCGATGTTCAAAATTAAAACATCGAAGTTGATAATGCATCGCCCTCAAACTATCGATATTTTTAAAATTCAGTGTATTTAAACCTTTCCCCCCATTTCTTAAAACTGGTTTAGCAACTATTGATGCGACATCGACAACAAAACATCTATGTTCAAAATTAAAACATCGATGTTGATAATACATCGCCCCAAAACCACTGATGTTTTTCAAATTCAGTGTATTTAAACTTTTTAACCCATTTCTTAAAAGTGGTTTAGCAACGAGTGATGCGACATCGGCTCCAATACATCGATGTTTTTTATAGAACATCAATGTTTTGAAAACATCGACATCCATGTCGCATCCCTACTTTTCAGACCCTACACCCTTGGTCAATTTGGTCTAAAAGTATGTTCAATTTGCTTAATGTAAAAATTATGCTACTTGGCCATTTTTTTAATTTTTATAACGGTACTTTTTCATTTAAAAATAAAACATCGACAAGTAAAAACATCGATGTTACAAAAACATCGATGTTAAATACATCGATATTTTAAAAAAAACATCGGTGTTTTGAAAACATCGACATCGATGTCGCATCCCTAATCGGCACTAGCGGAAATTTTATGAGATCCCCCAAAAAATAATCTAATCTGCCTCCACTCAAAATCGTATACCAAACACTTGCTCAAAGAAAATGAAGCAGTGATTGAGGAATTAACCTTGGATTTTACGACAACGGGAGTTCCGTTTAGTCTCGTATCCACTGATGACGAAATGAAACACGAGGAAATGGAAGGAATCGCGTGGTCGAAAGATCTCGCATGTCCAGAGTGACCCGAGACTGCTATGGCCGAAGTTACTGTCCTCAAAAACTGTCATTAACTAAGTAAATAATATCGCACCCCTTCAAGAAAAGTGACACGTCATACAATAGAAAATTTGATGTTATGTCATTGAAAAATATGTATGAGGTGGCCCAGCGTATTACATTACTATTCTATAGAATATAATAGAAGTTACCACCATAAATACTCACCTACAATTTAAAAGAAGCTTATAACATTTCTATATAAGTTTTATAGCATACTTTAAGTTGATGTTTCTCAAATTCTGCAATTTTGAGTTGTGTCACTTTTCTTGCCGGGTTGCGATTAGGGATGCGATGTCGATGTTTTTAAAAAAAGCATCGATGTATTGGGGTCGATGTTTTTGTAACATCGATGTTTATACTTGTCGATGTTTTTACGTTGTCGATGTTTTATTTTTAAATGAAAAAAGTACCGTTATAAAAATTTAAAAAATAACCAAGGTGCATAATTTTTATAATCAGCAAATTGAACATATTATTAGACCAAAGTGACCAAGGATGAAGGGTCTGAAAAGTAGGCATGCGACATCGATGTCGATGTTTCCCATACATTGATGTTTTGGAAAAAAAAACATCGATGTATTGGAACCGATGTCGCACCACTAGTTGCTAAACCAGTTTTAAGAAATGAGGAAACAAGTTTAAATACTTTGAATTTTAAAAACATCGATGGTTTTGGGGCGATGTATTATCAATATCGATGTTTTAATTTTGAACATCGATGTTTTGCTGTCGATGTCGCATCAATAATTGCTAAACCAGTTTTAAGAAATGGGGGGGGGGATTTAAATACACTGCATTTTAAAAACATCGATGTTTTTGGGTCAATGTTTTATCAACATCGATGTTTTAATTTTGAACATCGATGTTTTGCTATCGATGTCGCATCCCTAGTTGCGATATGTACGAAAGGAATTAATGAAAAATATTTCGTTTAAAAGTTAATCCAAAACAAAAAATTATGCTCTTAAATATAAAAAACACACTGGCTTAGAGAAGGAATTAATGAAATGAACTTTGTTTCAATGTTCTGGTGTTTAAAGACTTACTATTAGTTATTAGATTGAACGATAAAAAGTGTAAGCATTTTCGTTGTGGCACTGCAATACGACAATAATGTAGTTACGTTTATAATACGACAGTAGTTTACAGTACGTGTTTCACATAATTGTGAATATAAGCATTTACCATCTCCCTAAGATATCAGTTAGTGGTAGGTTTGTATTTAATTAACGTCACACTGGAGCAACATACCGGGCTATTGGCGACTGTCCGGAATCAATACTTGAAGGGAAAGATCAGATGATAACACCACTAAATTTTGAATCACGGTCAGATGAGGAGTATCAGATAGTACATTTATGTATTAACCCGATTATCTGTAGTGTAGGTAGTTGAACTAACTTTTCACTGGTCCAACACAACGGGCTATTAGCGACGGAGGTTTATTCCCGAAGAGAAAGATCCGAGAACAATGCCTCGTCATTATTAACCACGTTTAAATGACGAGGACAATACCTCAGCTGAATATAATGTTAGGAAACCATTGAATTTAAAAATACATTTTGACTTTACAAGAACCAATTACTTCAAATATTAAAATTAAGTGTAAGCTAGCCAAACATTTAAAATATCTTAATATGATACGTTCTAAATTTTTCGATCTGAGAAGGTAAAAATTTCCGATGTTTCGAAAAGTTTGCATAGTATCCTGAAGCAAACAGTACAGGAAGTTTTTAAAAGTATGGTGTCAATCATAATTCCCGTTTTACCAAAAAGAGATTTCTGGATGGAATGTAAGAGGGTTATTCCAATTCCAATTCGAAAAAGAAATCTTAATGAATTTTAATTGATCCCGGACCTTCATCAGTAGCCCGTTGTGTTGCTCCAGTGCAACGTTAATTAAAAACCTACCCATATAATTCTAAGCGTATATTAAGCACTTTTTGATTGAACCTCACACTCTACCTGATTAAAGTAAAAAACAACCAATATTTTGAAAACTTTTAATATACGGAAGTAAATTTTTAAATATAATTCGCAGTTGTAATTTTCCTTTTCCCAAATACAGATTTCTGGATGACATCTAAGAGGGTATTCTGATATCAATCAGAAAAAAAAACTCAATGAATGCTCAGCTAATGTTGAGCATTTTCTGATTGAACTTTACACTTCCTGATGGTAGTGAAACACAATCGATGTTTCGCAAACTTTAAATGTACCGAAGGAAATTTATAAATGTAATGCTGCAGTTGGCAATTTTCTTTTCACAAATACAGTTTTCTGGATGGTATCAAAGAAGGTCTGGTAATCGCAACCAGAAAAAGAAATCTTAATGAATTCTAAGCCAATGTTGAGCACTTTTTGATTGAATCTAACACTACTTGATGATATTCAAACACAACTGATGTTTCGGAAACTTTTAATATACCAAAGTAAAGTTTTAAATATAATGCTGCAGATTGTAATTTTCTCTTTTCCACACAAATACGGATTTCAGGATGGTATCTCTCTCTCTAAGAGAGGGTATTCTAATCTCAATCAGAAATAGAAATCTCAATGAATTCTAAGCCAATGTTGAGCACTTTCTGATTGAACCTAACACTACCTGATGATAGTCAAACACAATTGATGTTTCGGAAACTTTTAATATACCAAAGTAAAGTTTTAAATGTAATGATGCAGATTGTAATTTCCCTTTTTTCACACAAATACGGATTTCAGGATGGTATCTCTCTCTCTAAGAGAGGGTATTCTAATCGTAATCAGAAAAGGAAATCTCAATGAATTCTAAGAAAATGTTGAGCACTTTCCGATTGAACCTAACACTACCTGATGATAGTCAAACACAACTGATGTTTCGGAAACTATTAATAGACCAAAGTAAAGTTTTAAATGTAATGCCGCAGATTGTAATTTCGCTTTTTCCACACAAATACGGACTTCAGGATGGTATCCCTCTCTCTGAGAGAGGGTATTCTAATCTCAATCAGAAATAGAAATCTCAATGAATTCTAAGTCAATGGTGAGCACTTTCTGATTGAACCTCACACTACCTGGTGAGTCACGTGCAAAAGCAATAGCGTAAAAAATACATTGGTAGCATTGAGATCTTGGTTTTGGAAATATTTCGCATTTGAAAACGTGACTGAGTCGTGAGTAAATAATGCAGAATATTCAGTCACAACATGCCCTCTCAATCAAAAGTTGCAATCGATTCGGGGGGTGGGAGCTCTCTGATGCCACTGCAAGAGCCTCAGTACTCGAAAGCATCGCCTACTTTAACTAATTCAGCCGGAAAAAAATACTTCGTAATCACACATGGAGGAGCTGAATTGAATCCAATAAAATTAAGCCCTAGGTGATTAACTAAAAGTTGAAGCACATTTCCTGAAAAAAAATTTGCTATGGCTAAGAAATGAACGGAAAATAAAACTAAAAAGCGTATCTCAGAAAAGCAAATGAGCCGCTGTAACCCAGTTGGTAGCGTCGATAATTAGCACCCAGGGAGTTGCTAGTTGGGAACTCCAATCCACCAGAGACCGTTGTGTACGTGGGGGCTGGTGCACGTCAAATGTGTTTTGTCACTATTAGGCTCTTTGTTTTGCTACATGTTTGCTCGTCATACATGTTGCCAAATAGGCTGACTGTCTTTTGACGAACCACTTAGAAGCCGCGGTAACCTAGTTGGTAGATTCGCGGATTATAACACAGAGGGTTGCGAGTTCGAAACTCGATTAAACCAAAGACCATCGTCAATGAGGGGGGTTGGTGCATGTTAAATCTGTCGCGTCCTCAAATGTCTTCATTTTAGCGTAATGAGGAGGCTTGAAGTGTGTGATGCTGGGTTTAGGTATTGACCAAGCCCGTGGGTCAGAATTACGATTTGTTTTTCCTTAGGGATTGATATTTTACCATTGGCAATAGAGTCCCTTGGAAATATTATATTGCTTTCTTCCGCAGAATAAAATAATCTGGAAAGACGTTATTGTGCCTCTCCTTAGAGTAGAACAATTTGGAAAGATTCTATTGCGCATTTGCTTAGAAAATAATCCTTTGGAAAGATTCTATTGCTAACTTCTTCATCATAAAATGTTTTGGAAAGATTCTATATCTTTTGTTTCCTCAGAATAAAATTCTTCATAAGTATTCTCGATTGCTCAAGAAGGTAAAATCTTGTCAGCAGTCGTGCTGGACAGACTGGAAGCTGTAGGGCGGAATAATACGTGAGAACCCCTCAGAAGAATATTACTTGAGTGTGCGTCATTAACATCTGTTCTGACGAAAAACACGAACACACTTCATTTAAAACTCTCATAATCATCAAACTCGAGTCTCTAGGGACATCGCAGGGAAATTAGTTAAAACTCCGCGGTATTCCAAACAGCAAAGTAATGGAAAAGACGCAACAAGTGAGTGAAAACCCCACATCTCTATCTCGAAAGTTCCGGACCCAAAGCGATAAGAGCCCCGACGTCTTTTTTCACCTTCTAGAATACCCGGTGTTTCTTTTTCTCTGGTATACGCAAAGAATTGAATGATAATTAGTGGCTTTCCCGCAGATTTCGCTCCGTATCAATTTTCGATTTTCAGCAGTTTTGTGCGAGTGCAAAGCGATCGAGTTTTAAAATACCTGCTGACTCGGAGACTTTCTTTTAATCTCCGAATACGTCAGGAAAGAAGGTAACATATAACATGTCATTTGAGGGGGTGTAGGGAGGGGATGGAGCGCCGATTGTCTGGGCTCTTGCTTGGGCTGTCTGAAATCCCAGATGAACTTATGCTGTGGATTTAATAGTGCGATTCGCGATAAATTCGAGGGTAAAAAGTAAATGTTTCGCTCATTGAGTTTGAACGAGTGGTGTAATTAATGTCAGCAATTGTTATGATGTAAATTGCAAAAAATTAATGGTGGTACGGCGCGACGAGCCATATTAATTGAGCAGAGGTCCGCAGCCCGCCATGGAGGCTTTACAAACAGTCGATTTTCTCGTAACAGGTAAAAACAAACACAGACAAAAGTTCTCAATACCGATTTTTACCATAGCATTAAGTACAAGTAGATTGGGCATTGCTATTGAGAGGTTTGTTGGGTTTTTATGGCGCAGAAGGCCATATTTGGCCATATAGACACAAGACATGCAATATGAAAAAATAGACAAACACAATAAAAGTTTGACTCAGATGAGAGGATCACACCCAGGCTATTGAAAGAGCTTCTAAAAGTGTGTCCAACGTCGACTAGTTGTCACGTGACTTCTCTGTAGAAAATTGGCTGAAATGGACGATTTGGAAACTTATCGCTTCATTTGGTTACATGGTATCTTACAACATGGTGTGTTCCCGGAGCATAAAGTGCTTAAAACTTTCTTTGCAGAACAATTTTTCCTTGTTTTTATCAAAATTTTGGCCGATTTTTTTTTCAATTATAAGTTACGATGTTCTGCTGTGCAAAGCGCGCTCATTGCCACACCTTTTTTTCTTCTCGAGCTACGGAACAACCTCCATACACCGACTCAAATTACCACAAACACTTAATAAATACCACATCTTTTATGTCAATGACAAAATATTTAACTTCAAAAGTTATTGACAGAGTTGCTAATTCTGAAAGTATGTCTTGATTTTAAATAAAGTAATTAAATTAATTTTGATGTTATATTATAAATATGTAATACAAATTTAACTAATAATTGTGTTTTTCGTCTGCTTTTGATGTTACTACAGTTATAAAAATTCGGAAAAAAATGCCTGTAGAACATTTGTAATTGCTTGGAGTTGAAGAATACTAAATATGATTCTACACCTGGGTGTGTGTGAATGCAATTTTTCATAGAGTGACGTCATAAGTGGTTAAATTGACAAAGGTTACAATGATATCACGAGAACCAATCAGATTATGTATCAATGGATAGGCGTCTTCTCCCGTCTCTTAACTAATCAGAAATCGAATGTTTTTACAACCGCCCAATGAATGTTGTCTAAGGCTCACGTTACTAATAGTTTTGGTCACATGATTCTGGGCACATTAGAAGTTTACCCATTTCTCAGTATACTTTTATATTTCCTCTATGGTTTTCTCTAGTTTTAGATTTTTTTCCTGACAAGCTGTTTATAGACACATTACTGACATCACTACAGTTGATATTGTGATGAAGGCAATAGGACAGCGTTTCTCAGCGTTCATTTTTATATCGTTTTTTTGACGAAAATTTCTTAACGTAAATTTTAAGGTCCGTGGATTTCATGAAAATAGTCAAGTAATGGTTGAAAATATCGATATTCTCATTACAGACAAAAAAAAATACCGACAAAAATTCTCAATACCGATTTTTACTGGTTCTAGTTTTTGGTTACACATATTCTTTGGTTCAGTCTTTGATAACACATAATCTATTAATTGTAAGTTCATTTTTGTAGTGGTGGCAAAGTTCACCACAGCCTTGAAACTTACTGGCTATACACAACTGAAGCCATTGCAAAGGAGTGTAATTAATAGCAAAATTACACTTTAAAGTTTAGTTAACAGTTAGCACAATTGAAAGATTTATTGCAGCAAAACATTGGGGAAACAGAAAATATAATTTTGTTCATTTCCCGAGTATTTTAGAAATCATTTTAGGGCAGAGAAAGCAGCTTAATTAAATTCTAACCAATATTAAAAAATAGTTTTGTTTGCTAACGTTTTGCATTGACTTAAGATCAATTGGACGCGGAATTCTTTTGATATAAACGACTGTCTAGCTTTGCACAGAAAGATACAGCTCATTCCTTTTCAACAGATAAATATCCTGAAGATATTTATAGAGTTTTTCCAAATAAATATATTCCAGAGGTAGGATTTACATGAAACGTTTATGATTGGATTACAATCTAGTATTTTGTGTCTTGAATATTATTGAGATCCCTGACTTCTTTGAAATATCTTTAAAATATAGCCACTCAGATGTAACTTTCGTTTCGTTTAGTCTTTCTAGGAGGATTTACTTATACATTAAAAAAAAGATAATCGTGGTTTTCGACTCTTTTTCACCTTAATTTTCCTACTCTATATACGTCAAATTTGCTTTTATAGGTAGAGGAAATCGAATTTCTGTCTAAGGTCATATTTGCTACACTGGGAAGTTATAATTAAAATGAACAGTCTATTATCTTTGAAAGTAAAATATTTTTATACAAATATATTTCTCTAAATTACATAATTATGTAACGGAAGTTGCAAGTTCACTCACAATGTTATTTGTTGAATTGTTTGAGTAGTTTCGTTTTATCGAAGAGGATTTACTTAATGCATTTTAAAGAAGATTAGTGCGGTATAGTTCAAATCTTTTTCGCCTTAATTTCCCTACTGCGTACGTTAAATTTAGTTTCATAGGAAGAGGGTAGATTTTTCGGTCTACGTTTATGTTTGCTACACACGGAAATTAATTATAATAAAAACAAACACCATCCTATTATCAATGAACATAAAACAATGTTTATACAATTCTGTTTAATTTTGGCGTTGAGGAGGATTTATATATACAAACAGTTTTTTATAAGATTCGTACTTTTTCATTTCTCAGCTCGATTGCTCATTTTTAGAACAAATAATAGACCTATTTTTAAATCATTCCTTAAAATATAACAATGCTTTTCCAAACATAAAAGAATCGAAATATTAATGAAATATTTACTTTTTTTTCTCAGAAATTCATTTTGGATTGTTAAATATTGAATGTTTTCCATGTACCCACGTAGAATACCATCTGAGAGAACTAATAGTAATGAAAATTGTTGGTTCAAACTTCGTTTAGAGGTCGCCAAAGATCAGTCGTGCTTGAAGTAAAACAGGACATGAAAAGTAATGACCGAGTTTTATTTTAACTAAATAAGGAACTAACTCTATCCCGTTACCCGAGAAAGTAACAAATCGAAGATACAAAGAACAGCATTTGGTTACCTGGAATATGACATATCAAAAAGAAATCTAAAAGGTCTATATTTAGAAAAACTTTTTAGATACATTTTTTAGTTCGGGATTTAAGTAAAACATCCAAACTATCCACTAATAAAAGTAATACTAAGTAGCCTTACAATGTGCGTAAAATATGAGGTATAAAAATCACATGACTTAGTTAATTTAATTCGGTATTAAATTCCGCTTGAGAACCAATCGTTCTGTTTGGAGGACCACTGAAGATGATAAGCAAGGGTCAACTTCTATTTCAATTAAGTAAGGAAGTCTACCCCTTGAACCATGAAGATAAGAAAAATCGAAGAACCGAAGGAAATATTCATGTCGTTGGGAAAATGCCAAATGAAAGCGAAATTGGAAGATCTATATTTATGAACATTTTTAGTTCCAACTCCGTAAAAGAGAAATATCAAAATGCAGAAATGTATATAGTAGACATACGATGTGTGTTAAATAGAAGATATAAAAATATCGGGTATATTTAATTTAATTCAATATTAAATACCGTTTTGAGAACCAATCGTTCTGTTTGTTGGAGTACAGAAGATGGTCAGTACGGGTCAACTTTTATTTCAATTAAGCAAGGAACTCTATCCCGTGGCCCATGAAAGTAGGAAATCGAAGAACCGAAGAAAAGATTCATGTCTTCGAGAAAATGCCAAATGAGAACGAAATCGGAAGGTGTTTATTTGAAACTAAAAACTTTCACAAATACAGACCTTCCGATTTCGTTCTCATTTGGAATTTTACCGATGACATGAGTATTTTCTTCAATTCTTTGATGTTCTACTTTCATGGGCCACGGGATAGAGTTCCTTGCTTAATTGAAATAAAAGTTGACCCATAGTGATCATCTTCTGTGCTCCTACAAACAGAACGATTGGTTCTCTAAACGGTATTTAATATTGAATTAAATTAACTCTACCGCGATATTTTTATACCTTCGATTTAATTCAATATTAAATACCGTTTAGAGAACCAATCGTTCTTATTGTAGAAGCACAGAAGATGATCAGTAAGGGTCAACTTTTATTTCAATTAAGCAAGGAACTCTATCCCGTGGCCCATGAAAGTAGGAAATCGAAGAACCGAAGAAAAGCTTAATGTCTTCGAGAAAATGCCAAATGAGAACGAAATCGGAAGGTCTATATTTGTGACAATTTTTAGTTTCAACTCCGTTAAAGGGAAGCATCAAAACGCAGAAAGGCATATGAGTAGACATGCGATGTGTGTTAAATTAACTCTACCGCGATATTTTTATACCTTCGATTTAAATCAATAATAAATAACGTTTTGAGAACCAATCGTTCTGTTTGTAGGAGCACAGAAGATGATCAGTAAGGGTCAACTTATATTTCAATTAAGCAAGGAACTCTATCCCGTGGCCCATGAAAGTAGGAAATCGAAGAACCGAAGAAAAGCTTCATGTCTTCGAGAAAATGCCAAATGAGAACGAAATCGGAAGGTCTATATTTGTGACAATTTTTAGTTTCAACTCCGTTAAAGGGAAGCATCAAAACGCAGAAAGGCATGTGAGTAGACATGCGATGTGTGTTAAATTAACTCTACCGCGATATTTTTATACCTTCGATTTAATTCAATATTAAATACCGTTTTGAGAACCAATCCTTCTGTTTGTAGGAGCACAGAAGATGATCAGTAAGGGTCAACTTTTATTTCAATTAAGCAAGGAACTCTATCCCGTGGCCCATGAAAGTAGGAAATCGAAGAACCGAAGAAAAGCTTCATGTCGTCGGGAAAATGCCAAATAAAAACGAAATCGAAAGGTCTATATTTGACCGTCTTCAGAGAATGAACCCGCAGGAGTGCAGTATGTTTGTAGAGTGTCCGCAGCAATCTCTCTTTCTGCTGCTTAAGTCTGGGTTACCATGAAGACTCGATCGAGCCCACTGATAAAACTGTTGGCGGCTTCAAATGTCAAGAGATTTCGGGGATTCTTTTCAAAAGTTTCTGTTTTCTGGAGCGGCTGGAGTTTCCAGTTCTCGAGAAGAGTTTTTGTTTCCGGTTAGACTCAATTGAAGGCATTGTTTAATTTTGAAAGAGAATAGAAAAACGAGTTTGTTTCGAGAGGAGGTGGGATTTCTAATGCAATAAAGTCCGAATATTTGGAATTGGAGCGATTTATAAAAAAATAGGAAGAGAGGGGAGGGGGAGGGTTGGAACTCAATATTTTCAAAAATAATATTTATGCTTTTCGAAGGACACACTTTTTTTATTTTTTTTTTCCACTCCCATAAGGAGTTTTGAAACATAAAATAAAACTAATAACGCAAATGTTTCAAAAAATATTTAAATTTTTTAAGAGATGTTTTTCTTATTTGCATTTGATTTGTTTGAATGTTGCATTTTTATAGACATAAATAAAATTAATGAGAACTTGAAATTAAAAATAATACTTATATTCCTTATCAAATGATACATTTTTCTCTTTCATTTTTTTCAACTGTCATAAAAAGTTTGAAAGAAAAATAGAACTCAAAATTTTCAAAGTTATTTTATGCATATCTTTCTTATTTATGTTTCAAATCCCATAAGATGCTTTGAAACATAAATGAAATTTGTAATGGTTCAAGAAGTTTTAAGACATTTTATGCTTTTTCAAAACATACATCACTCCCCCATTTTTGTTTCAACTCCCATCAGAATTTTTTGAAACTGAAATGAAGTTAATAAAAACTCAATAAAACTAACATTTAATTTTTAAACTCTATATAACTAAGATTATATAAACTCGAATGAAAGTTTATATAAATGATTTTGTAAAGTGGGTATTTAACTTAGTCACAGATCGCCAATAAATACATATAAAATGCATTTAAAATAAAAAATCGGACCCTAAATTAGAGACAGCTGTGAAATTTTATGCAAGCACTTCAATTATGGAAATTATTGGGGTTCATTAATTCATAAAGAGAAACTAAGACTTGGTCAGTAAATTATACGAAAAGAATCAATAACTTTCTATACCAGCCACCATAAAATCAATCAAATTATCAAAAAATAAAGAATCTGTGAAAGAATTTGGGAAGGAAATGCATGATAAATGTATTCATGAGCTTTTACTTTAAAATTCTGGACTGTCATATTGCGATAAAAGTAAACATGAAGCTCAAAGGAGAATTTTAAAAACCTGTTTTCTCACGATAAGGGACATTATGTAGAAGCTTACGATACTAACGACGAGAGGAAATCATTATTAGGATTATCGAAGTATAATTAACGCTTCTATTACATTGCACATTTGGAAAATAATTGCATTGTATTATAGAGCAAAGCACACTAGCGTTTTCTTGCATTTCCACTCGGTCTGGAAAGTCTTTATCTAACCCTTCAGGGATAGTTGTCTTGACGAAGATCTCTTCATCAGCAAAATTAACCAGATTTGATGGACGAGATATCTCAGCATTAGAAAAAAAAACTGGCCAGATCTGATTCTTGTAATTATTAAACAATCAGCAATATCTTTGTGGCGAAATATCTCTTAATTAGCGAAATTGTTCAAATCCTGATAGCTGAGATGTGTACTCAAAACCATTTGGAGCGTCATGATTATCTCGATGAGGTATCTTGTCATTAGCAAAACTGACCAGATCTTGATGGACTAGATATTCCATCATTAGAAAACCTGAGCTGATTTTTATTTCGTCATCACGAAACGTCAATATCCTCATCACTCGTAATCCACACTAGTCTTGATAACGAGATATCTCGTCATTGGAAATTAGTCAGATTTTGATGGATGAGATATATCGTCTAATGTGCTTGGAGGGTTGAACTTGCCTTTTTAATGATGACTTACATTAACCTCCTGATTTACATTAAATTTACTCATAACATCAATCATGCCACCTGACACCAATGTTCGTACTCGGGATGCGACATCGACAACAAAACATCGATGTTTTGAAACATCGATGTTCAAAATTAAAACATCTATGTTGATAATACATCGCTCCAAAAACATCGATGTTTTTAAAATTCAGTGTATTTAAACTTTTTCCCCCATTTCTTAAAACTGGTTTAGCACCTACTGATGCAACATCGATAGCAAAACATCGATGTTTTGAAATATCTATGTTTAAAATTAAAACATCGATGTTGATAATGCATCGCCCCCAAACTATCGATGTTTTTAAAATTCAGTGTATTTAAACTTTTTTTCCCTTTTCTTAAAACTAGTTTAGCAACTACTGATGCGACATCGGCTCAAATACATCGATGTTTTTCATAAAACATCGACATCAATGTCGCATACCTACTTTTCAGACCCTTCACCCTTGGCCACTTTGGTCTTTAAGTATGTTCAATTTGCTGATTATAAAAATTATGCAACTTGGTTATTTTTTAAATTTTTATAACGGCACTTTTTTCATTTAAAAATAAAACATCGACAACGTAAAAACATCGATGTTACAAAAACATCGACCCGAAAACATCGATGGGGATACATCAATGTCGCAATCCTGCATCCCTAGTTCGTACTGTTCATTCATGTAACATCTCTCATTTAATTCCATTGAAAAGGTAAATGTTGCAATCAAAATGTAATTGATAACAGAATATTTTTAAAGAACTTGTGTTTAGATATTTTAGTGGATTGCAGTATTAATCATGACACGATCACCAAATTCCATAATGCTCATTCATATAACATCCATCATTTCATTCCATTGAAGAGCTAAATGTTGCATCGAAAAGATCAACCAAAATATATCTGAATAGAGAATATATTTGGAAAGTACTCTTTCGTCGATATTTTATCAGATCACAACGTCAAGAAACTATTGAATCTATACTATGCAGTTAAAAATACTTCCAAATTTATTCAAAAGCGGTTAAATCTTCAGATACTTGATTTCATAACCACAAGGAGTTTGTTCTCTGCTATTGATTAATTTTGCTTTGAGGGTAGGCTCATAATATTTAAGGACATTACTGCGGTGGCCGCAGAAGCATACTTCATCATCATCACACTTACGAATTTGGATCACTCTCGAGTGATATTCAAGTATTTTGACCCTTGGTGGAATAAGCAAGTTTCGGGCCTGAAGGTTGCGTATTGCTCGTAATCAAAATGACCAAACGCTCTGATGTGTTGCGCTTCTCAGGGTAAAATCATTTAGGAGCGCGAGTGCAGTTTTAGAACCAGTATCAAGTACACTTTGGACACTTTTATGGCCACTTTTGTGTGTGATTGGTTGTCATTCTGAAATGATCTTTTCTAATTACACACTGCGGCATTTGTCCACTTCTTATTAGACCGCTGTTATCTTAAAGCTTTGGGCAGAAATATTTTGGAGATATGTTGTGGAAATGGCTCACGACAGTAAAATCTATTATACCCCCATTGATGCGAATGATGGATTGAAAAACATCTTCCGAAATATAACTGACTGCATAATGTATTTTAAGCTAGGTAGGTAGGCAGTTATTTAATTAGCGTCACACGGGACGGGCTATTGGTTATGGTCTGTGATCCTTTCTAATTACACACTGCGGCATTTGTCCACTTCTTATTACATCGCTGTTATCTTACAGCTTTGGAAGAAATGTTTAAGAGATATGTTGTGGAAATGGCGCTCGACACTAAAATTAATTACACCCCCCATTGATGCGAATGTTGGATTGAAAAACCTCTTCCGAAATATAACTGACTGCATAATGTATTTTAAGCTAGGTAGGTAGGCAGTTATTTGTTGTTGTTGTTGTTGTTTCTTATGCCTACACTGGCAGACCAGAGGAGTGCCAGGCCCGTCGAAGACGGCAAGAGGCGAGGAGGGTGCGCTTTCCATGTTATTGAGCCCCATTGGGAGGAAGTCCGACTTTGCTCGACATACTTGACACATCCGTTTTACAGGAAGGTCCCTTTCATACATCCATTCACTCACACATATCGTAATTTAGATCCCAATCAGAGGCCGATAACCCCCTGATCAGGTACCCCCAGAGGTATTGATTTGGTATGGGAACATGGGGGACATTGTGACCACGACCTATTTAACGTGCCCCAGTCACCATTAGTAAACACGACGGTCTTTAGCCAGGTCGAAGCGCCGATCTCGCAATCATCAGAATTGGAGGCTCCGCCGAGGACAGAACCCACAACCCTTCTGATGCGAGCCCGACGCTCTACTGACTGAGCTACCGCGGCTCAGGCAGTTATTTAATTAGCATCACACGGGACGGGCTATTGGCGATGGTTTGTGATTCTTTCTAATTACACACTGCGACATTTGTCCACTTCTTATTAGACCGCTGTTATCTTAAAGCTTTGGGCAGAAATATTTTGGAGATATGTTGTGGAAATGGCGCACGACAGTAAAATTTATTATACCTCCATTGATGCGAATGATGGATTGAAAAACATCTTCCGAAATATAACTGACTGCTTATGTATTTTAAGCTAGGTAGGTAGGCAGGTATTTAATTAGCGTCGCACTGGACGGGCTATTGGCGATGGTCTGAGATCAATCCCCGAAAGGAAAGATTCGAGGCGACACCGCGTTATTTTTAACCATAGTCAGTTGACGAGGTCACACCTGAGCTGACAACCCACTGTCTAAACTTCAGCACTACGCTACCTGAAGACATTGGAGACCACGACAAATTTAACGTGCACCAGACCCCTTTAAACACGACGGTCTTTGGTTGGATTCAAATTCGCGATCCTTCGGTTGCTAGTAGGGATGCGACATCGATATCAAAACATCGATGTTTTGAAGCATCGATGTTCAAAATTAAAACATCGATGTTGATAATACATCGCCCCCAAACCATCGATGTTTGTAAAATTCAGTGTATTTAAACTTGTTTCCTCATTTCTTAAAACTGGTTTAGCAACTGGTGATGCGACATCGTCTCGAATACATCGATGTTTTTTTTTCCAAAACATCAATGTTTAGGAAACATCGATGTCGCATCCCTACTTTCCAGACCCTTCATCCTTCGTCACTTTGGTCTAATAGTATGTTCAATTTGCTGATTATGAAAATTATGCACCTTGGTTATTTTTAAAATTTTTATAACGGTACTTTTTTCATTTAAAAATAAAACATCGACAACGTAAAAACATCGACAAGTATAAACATCGATGTTACAAAAACATCGACCCCAATACATCGATGTTTTTTTAAAAAACATCGATGTTTTGAAAACATCGTCATCGATGTCGCATCCCTAGTTGCTAGTTCGTTACTCTACCAACCGGTAATTCCAACCCTTAATCATCATGAAGTTGAGGAGCTTACCAAACGTGTTGATGTAGGAGGTATATTTAGTACTGTAAAAATAAATAACGACTTTAAAAACTTAATACTTTTAATTAAATAGAGCTTACGCGTATGAAATTAAACGCATTAAATGGCTATGAGAATTAAATTAGCCATGGATTTATAATTATTTTGTGTAAATCTGCCATCAAATTTTACTTGAGCTCTCTCAGACACAGAAATAAAGCCATCACATAACATAGCGTATTTATTACATAGATAGAGTATTTCTGACCAAAGATAGAAAGATTGCAAAATCATAAGATGAGATTTCGTAAGTCGGAAAATGCACACTTCACTGAGAGCTTAAAAACTGGATCTGGTTAGTTATATACTTTCCTGACAGAGATGCCGATTTTATTACTTTTAAAATAGAGAACATTATAGGGCTGCTGAGTTTTCTTTAAAACGTGGGTTAAAAGGTTATTCTGTTTCAAAAAAAAAAAAACCCGATCTCTAAAAATATTTCACAAAATTACATGGCATAGAAATTTACGTTACTTGTACATTGGCGTTGGCAACTGGACTTAAACGGAAAGTAAATCAACCGCTACGGTAAATAGGTTGTTCAATACCAATAGCCCGTAAGCAAAGGAACGGGCTATTGGCGACGGTTCAGATCAATCAATAGATTAAGTCAACTCTAAAACCTTTTCATATGCACAGCTGTGCAAAATAATCACACACACTACTGTAAAGTGTTTCATGCTTCATTGTTTTTTAACGATAGTAGAAGATGTCAATTTTTTCTTCTGAACTGAAGTGACGGTATCTGTTCGAGATCACAAGCGCCTCAGCGTACAGCGTAAGTGTCCGACAAGTTGACTCTGATTGGCTGGTATGATCATGTGCCTGAGACGTAAAGGTGTTTCATTTGGCTATTTATCTACGTTTTGGCGCAGATCTCTTTGACTGATAGGAACGGTTTTCGAAAGGTTTTAACATTTTGAACCGAAAATTGTATCCTTTTATTATATAAGTTAGTGTTTTATGTATGCTTTTTGTTACATCAGAATGTTCCTAAACCAGGGATGGATACGACACCATCATCCTAAAGCAAAGGGGACGGCAGAGGGGCGGAAAAATATCAGCTGGTAGTGAGTTCAGGAGTGGTTTTTAGATTATTTATGTAAAATCAACGGAAGTTTGGAAAAATAAAAAAAGGGTATTAAAAATTAGGAAAAGTAATTTAGAATCAAAAGGAATTAAATTGGAATTGTTTTAAAATAATTTGGATGATCTAAAAATATTTCCGCCAGTTGGGTTCGAACTCGGAAAAGTCATCCTCCGCCGCTAACGCCAATCTGATGGTAAGTGACTTTAGCCATTTGGCCATCGTTGCTTCACCAAGAGGAGCTCTTTAAAAGAAGAGTTCATTTTTGCCTCCCCTTATTATATATATATATATATATATATATAAGTTGGAGAGAAATACTACTAACAACAACCTTACAACATATATATCAGGAGCCAATCAGAGTCAACTTGTCGGACACTTACGCTGTACTCTGAGGCGCTAGTTCGAGATCAGATCAAGATTCTAGTCAAACTATCTTATATATTATTGTTGAATTGTAGCTATTAAATTTATCAATTAAAGATATTTTTTTGTTCATTCTGTCAATCTCTAATTTCGCAGCTGCTTGCACCCAATGAGCCATTTAATCCGTTTTCGTAAAAATAAGTATTTAGAAAAGGTGGTAAATTAGCGTTAGAAGTACGCTTGAAACATGAGGTTTGTAGGCACCTATAGATTGTATTATGTTTAAAATACAGAGAAAAAATCCCTACACCGGTTCCGTTTCTTTAAACTTAAAACCTATTTTAACCCTTAACTGCCGTGTCACAAGCTTTCTCGTAACTAGTGAGGAGGGGCTCTCAGACCTCGCTCACTAAAGTGCGTATAAAGTTGATTAATATAATATATTAATGAAAGATTATTTTGATAATTATAATTTATACATTTTAAATTTAGATAATTCAATTCTTAACATGAAATATATTTTACATAACTATGAAAGTTACGTAGATTCCATGTCTCTTCAGACTCAGCTTTCGTACCTAATTTTGCGGGACGTTTCAACCCTGGAAACTGTAGAACTATGTTGTGCTTTGGTGTTCTAACGGCACGATTAGGTTCCGCACAGGCATCACATTTGAAGTTATTTTTTCCATAGAAATCTTCTTTTGAAGACGCACTAGGAATGTCTTCATCTTTATCTGCATAAATTTCCGAATTCGTTTCGTGTTCGCTTTCAATAATAATATCCGAAATTTCACCGTCTTAGTACTCTGTTTCCGACCAAATATCAACAATATCCTGAATTTCTTTTTGTGTAAAATACACAGGTCGTTTCTTGGTAAAGTTTGTTGAAATTTCAGGCTCTCTGCCGAAATTCCCAAATCAAACTTAGACGATTTCATTCAACAAGAACGGTAGCGCAAATGCTGTGAAGGGGTCTAATAAACCACTCGAAAAATGCAAATAGTGTGAAATAGGAAATAGTTAGGGCAGCCACACCAGTCTTGGAATGTGGTTTCTGTTGGACGTTATAGGAAGGTACTGAAAAGTACAGGGACCAATATTCACTTTAAGGGAAGGAAACGACCCGTCAAAAATGACTCGGGGTCTGTGAGACCCATGACAGCAGTTAAAGGTTAAACTTCGTGGTGGTTTTTCTCGATAATGTACCTCGTTATTAGGTAAACTGATCAGATCTTGATGGACGAGATGGCTCGTCTTTAGAAAACTTACCATACCGTCAGTGTGGGGTGCCAGCTGAGGTGTAAACCTCGGTAACTGACCGGGGCTCAAAAAATGGTGTTGTATTCGGATCTTTCCTTTCAAGATTCATCCTGGACCATCGCCAATACCCGTTGTGTTGCTGTAGTATGGCATTATTTAACGAATTACCTACAGCATTCGGAAAACAAGTCAACTGACGGGATGTTCAAAATACGTACCGGAACAACTATCACCGCAGAAACACTAACGCTACCTACACTTAGCATGACAGTAAATCTCATAAGCTCTTTTAAGTAGGTTTGAAGTTTAAGTTAGTAAACACCTGTAGATTTTGTACCTTGCTTTAAACATCGAAAATAAACTTGTTTCGTTCAATTTAAAACACTTCTTACAAAATATTTTGTTCTGTGCTTTTTTATCATAAGCTTGAAAGTACACTTGAAGGTTAGGTGAAAAAGCGAAGCTAACAGAAGTCTCCCTAAAGTCAACCATTTCTCGCTTCGTATAAATTTTCTTTAACAACACATTACAGGCACGTTTGAAATCAATCACCTTTTATCTGTCTTTATTCTCTCTTCTATTTCATAAACATCACGTGATACCTCAAGAGACCTTTTATACAGGTTCGTGTCTATTGTCTAATAATTCAACAGTAATGGGAAGCTACTTTAATCATTTTTCAAGTCAGGGGATAATTTTTCCTGTCCTTTAATTTCCTTGTATACATTTAACATTTCAAACTTGACGTGCATGAATGAAATTAATCTTGCAAAACAGGTACATGATTTGTTTACATCTGAATATATATATATATATATATATATATATATATATATATATATATATATATATATATATATATATATATATATATATATATATATATATATATTTGAACTCTACAAGCTGCAATACACCCCTGCCCGTAGTTGAGTCGTGAATTACTCGATGCGCATAATATTAAGGCCTTTTTCTCAGTTGCAATCTCTCATTTTTATGCAGTTCTCCACAACAATTATCGAAAAATAATTGCCAAGCGTTTCGTTAATGAGCCTGAACTCTTAAGTAGGAGTAAAAATTCGCAATGCTTAACTTTCGATGGAAATAACGGAATCGATTTTGATGAAAGGAAATTACGTCGTTATACATTAATTTAGAGGTATCACTTATAAGATTTAAGGTTTCGTCGAAATTACACTTAAAGAGAGTAGTAGACTTTAGTACGCTTATGTTATTAAGGGTTTCAACCGCGAAATATTCCTTAAACATTTTCTAGTATGTTTTTACTAACAAAATCTTATTGTTTTAATATAAAATCTAGATTTGTTGTAAATTTGAGTACATGAAAAAATATTTGTGCATTTGTATTCTCAGCAATGGAAAATAATTTGTGATTATGTCTCATAATATAATATTTCATTTAAATTATTAGATGGTATGAATTACGAATGTTAATTAACCGTTACAGATTTAACTGGAAAAAACAAATTTATGTGTTTTGTGGTCAAAATTCGTAAAAATTAATTTGTGAACAGTGTTGGTAGCAAATTCTTTCATCAAATGTAATATATGGTAATAGGAAAGTTAACTACCAGTTACAGATTTAACTGGAAAATTGTTAAAATTGTATTTTTTTCTTGTCAAAATTTGTAAAACGTAACATATGTATAGTTTTAATTGCAAAATTTTTCAAGAAAGGTACTGGTGATATGAAACATGAAAGTAAATTTCCAGCTACAGATTCAACCAGAAAATCCCAAAATTCTGGGTTTTTCCTCAAAAAATTTATAATAAAAAATTACTCCACTTGTAACAAAACGGACGGTCATTTCAATGTAATCTATTATGCTTGTAAAAGAGATATCGGAAAGTGTCTGCAATCATGTTACATAAATTTCTCAGAAAAAGTACCTTGAATGTTATAATATGTTGAATTTGAGAAAATCGAATTTTAATTTTTAAAAATTGATTTATTTTACTGAGTTCATTCCCAGTTTTGTTTACGTATCTAAAACTTCTAATGAGAGTTGAAATAAAGAAATAAATACCTGAAACATCATTGTAATAGTATAAATAGACTAAATCTTTACTCACAAAATTGATAATTTTAGAAATTTTGGGGATTTTTCTCATGCCGGAAAGAAAGTGGAAACTCAGTTACAGATTTAACAATTCTGGTGGTTGCCTCGACGAAGTATCTCGTCATTAGCAAAACTGACCACATCTTGATGGACGCTTTATATTGCCATCAGAAGATAAGTGACCAGGTTTCGATCTCCTAACTATGAAAAAATTGGCTATATCTTGTTTCCTAGATACGCTTCCATCAGCAAAATCGGTCAGATCTTGTAGGATGAGACATCTCGTCGAAACTACTTGGATTTCAACATCGGAATTGAATATCGTGTAGAGTAAAATATTTAGCATAGGAGATAAATACTGAGTGAATATTTAGTTAAATAATTTAATGTTTTTTTATGTATTTAAAACTTGTTATGTATCTAAAAAAAATGAAGTATCGTTGGACAGAGTTTAAGAAAAGACTGAATCTTTAAGATTCTCAAAATCAATATTTTGTGTTCCAACTGTACTTATGCATTAAAGAAAGCAGAGACTCAGTAACAGATCTAACAAAGGTGAGGAATATCATGTATTGCAAAAGATTAAACTCTTAATGTGACTTAATGTTAACAAAATTGATAAGATACTGTCAATTTCTTCATGAAGATATACAGATGTAGTCAGTTTTGCTAATGACGAGATCAAGATCTGGTTAGTTTTGCTAATGATGAGATCAAGATCTGGTCAGTTTTGCTAATGACGAGATCAAGATCAGGTCAATTTTGCTAATGACGAGATCAAGATCTGTTCAGTTTTGCTAATGACGATATCAAGATCTGGTTAGTTTTGTTAAGGAAGAGATCAAGATCTGTTCAGTTTTGCTAATGACGAGAGATAAGATCTGTTCAGTATTGCTAATGACGAGATCAAGATCTGGTCAGTTTTGCTAACAACCATATCAAGATTTGGTCAGTTTTGCTAATGACGAGATCAAGATGAGGTCAATTTTGCTAATGACAAGATCAAGATTTGGTTAGTTCTGCTAATGACGAGATCAAGATCTGTTCAGTTTTGCTAATGACGAGATCAAGATCTGTTCAGTTTTGCTAATGACGATATCAAGATCTGGTTAGTTTTGTTAATGACGAGATCAAGATCTGTTCAGTTTTGCTAATGACGAGAGATCAAGATCTGTTCAGTATTGCTAATGACGAGATCAAGATCTGGTCAGTTTTGCTAACGACCATATCAAGATTTGGTCAGTTTTGCTAATGACGAGATCAAGATCAGGTCAATTTTGCTAATGACAAGATCAAGATTTGGTTAGTTCTGCTAATGACGAGATCAAGATCTGTTCAGTTTTGCTAATGACGAGAACAAGAGCAGGTCAATTTGTGCTAACGACGATATCAAGATCTGTTCAGTTTTGCTAACGACGAGAGATCAATATATGTTCTGTTTTGCTAATGACGAGATCACGATCTGGTCAGTTTTGCTAACGACAGTATCAAGATTTGGTCAGTTTTGCTAATGACGAGATCAAGATCTGGTCAATTTTGATAATGACGAGATCAAGATCTGTTCAGTTTTGCTAATGACGAGATCAATATCTGGTCAGCTTTGCTAACGACAATATCAAGATTTGGTCAGTTTTGCTAATGAGGAGATCAAGATCAGGTCAATTTTGCTAATGACGAGATCAAGATCTGTTCAGTTTTGCTAATGACGATATCAAGATCTGGTTAGTTTTGCTAATAACGAAATCAAGATCTGTCCAGTTTTGCTAATGACGAGACAATAATCTGGTTAGTTTTTCTAATGACGTGACAACCACCTGGAGGGTTAACCCAGAAGATGAATATTGAGTTTATTAATTAGTAGTTCAGTTTTGTAAAACTTCTAACATGAATCGACATGAAAAATGAAGTATAGTTTAAAGGTAAGTGGTAAAGGTAATTTTTAATTAACGTCTTACTAGAGCAACACAACGGGCTTTATCGTTTAAAGGACCATAAAATAAAATATTTAAATATCTAAAAATCGAAATCGGAATGTGAAGTTCCGAATCTCTTTTACGCGTGAAAGAAAGTGAGTAAGTTACATATTTAACCCCGAAGAGCAATATAAATTTCTGGGAAATTGAAAGCGAGTATGTTGGTGAACTGACTCAGAAACTGTGTATTGGACTCACAGACTACATGAGTCAAGAACGATGCATTGGAAAAAAGTAAACGCACCATGTCTCTCGTAAGAAATTCAATTTCCGAAATGTGTTTACGTGCTCATGTATAGTGGCATGACTAACAGTTTGCTAGGGTTCAAGAGATGAAGAGGAAATGTGGTCATTGTAGATATCACTGAACTCTATCTTCAAATTTATTAGAATCGCTCAGAGTAGTTCCTTTAGGTTATCGATTGTCTTTACTGATTCATTGCTGCCCATCATTAATCGATAGCCGAAAATATTTCATCTTCAAAAGCAGATTTTCTGTAATCTGTTTTTTCATGTGAGAAACTGAGATTCGTATGAGACTTCATAACATAAGCATTTAACTCTGATCACCTACTCCACGAAATTGGATCTTCATCAAAAGAAATTTTTCAACGCATAATTTCTTTGATGATACATCTGTTTACCGCTATCTGATATTTAATTGATAGCAAATATACTTCATTTTCTCGGGGTATATCTTCATGCTATATTATATATTGATGTGTTACATTTCTATTTTGAACAAAGATCAAATCAAGGGTGTTTTACTAGTGTCTTGATATGATCATCTATTTATATTAGTCTTTTCTTACTTATCAATAATTTCAAATCATTATTACATGTGTGATACTCACCGTACACTTTATTATTAAATACTCCATGTGAATATGCACATATTTTAAAATCAATTTATGCTACAGTTACAACTACTAATTGACACACATCATACTATATACAAAAAATACTTTTACTTGATTTAAAAAAAGGTACAGTTAACTATAATTATGCAGTAGTTGTGTCTTCATATAATCAATTAGTACAATTAGTAGTGTATTGATATGATCGATTAGTATAATTAGTAGTGTCTTTATATGATCGTCTATTTATGTTAGTCTTTTCTCTTACTCATCAAACATTATACATCACTATTACACATGTGTGATACACACCGTACACTTTATTATTAAATACTATGTGTGAGTATGTACAAATTTAAATTCAATTTATGGTACACACAAATAACTACTAATATAGACACATATCATATATACAATGACATACTTTTAATTGTTTTTAGGGTACAGTTAACTACAGTTATAGATATACATTGTATATACAATTAAATTGTTTTTTTTATGACGCAATTAATTACTAATATATACATACCTCTTATATACAATTAAAATACTTTTAATTGACTTCAGGTACAATTAACTAGATCTATAGACACGCATCGCGCATAAAATTAAAATATTTTAACTGACTCTAAGGTACGATTAACTACTAATGCAGACATGTATCGCATATACAATCAGATATTTTTAATTGACTAAAAGATACAATTAGCTTCTAATATAGACATACATCGTATAAACAATTAAAATATGTTTAATTGACTATAAGATACAATAAACTACTGATATAAGCAAATCGTTCAATTAAAATATTTTATATCCAGTATGTGGTAAAATTAACTACATAAATAGACACATTGTGTATACAATTAAAACATTTTTTATTGACTTTAAGGTACAATTAACTGCAAATATATATCCATACCTTAAGGCAATTTACCACAATATCAGTTAATTTCACTAATTTATCAGGAAACTCGCACAAATATATCTGAACGAATGCATAATTTATCAGCAAAACTTTTTTCCAACACATTCAAAACTTCTTTTCTCAGGAGAGCATTCTTCTTGGAAGCTTCTTAATGTATAGATTAGAATTTTGATTTTTTTTTTATCCGGAAAGAACAATCGTAGATTGGCTAATGTCCAGAATCTCGATGTGTATATATTCCCTAAGGACGTAAATGTATAAAGGAGATGAGATTTTTTGTTTCCTAAATTACAAACAGAAGGTATAATTACTTCTAGACTCGTTTTCAAGGTAAGATTTGCATGAAGAAGTATCCTGAATATTTTGAGGCCACCTACTTTAAGCGCTTGCATACTTTCAACAAGATAAAATGAAATTACTTATATTACGGATTTAGAACGTTGAAAAGATTTGACTAATTTTAACAAACATCTGATATTTTTAGTAAAGCCCAATCGATAAACTCCATGTAATATTCATATTCGATCTTTTTAGATGAAACTTAATCGATAAACTCAATTCAATATTCATATCCGATCTTCTAGATGGAACTTCCTTGATAAACTCAATATAATATATTTTCTAATGATGGTCTTTAACCCCCAGAGGATTATGCAACATGTAGCTATTCCCTACTCTAACCAGTTTTAGACTTCTTGATAATATAATCGTTTTTCGAATTATTTAACTATTACATGCGACTATTTAGTCGTATCGTGTGTTATGGAGAAAAAAGCAATTCTTCAGCACATAGAGGAAATATAAAAGTGTGGTGAGCAATGGTTACCTTTTTATTTGCCCATTATCATGTGACCAAAAACCCTTAGACTATTTTCTTCGCCCGGTTGGAAACGAATATGCATCCTTTCATCATTTTATTAACTCAGGGGACGGGCGAAGACATCCATCCATTGATTCATCATCTGATTGGTCCGTGCGAAATAGTAGTAGACTTTGGTGATTTCATCATTTTTGTCGCCTCTCTAAAGAAATGCGCATTCAACATCTACCCCGTCATAAGATGTTATATCACCAAATGAGGAAATAAGATTCCAAATTGGCAACCAAGTCAATTGTTCACATTGCAGTCATGTGAATATTAGCTGACATGTTGATCACAATGTTTGAAACTCCACTCAAAACCAATGCTTAGTTTACTTGTATATTTCGCGTACCCCATGATCCCATTAAACAAACTTTAGCACCACGCATCGAAAAGTTACTGACATACTCTATAATATATCTATAATATCACTAAAATATATACTCTAGTGCAGCATGAAGTGCCATGTATTTATTTTTCAGTTTTCACTTGAAAAGGACAAAAGACATTTTAAACTTACAATGATGTGGGAAACGTTTAAAATACCAGAATTTTATTTATTATAATATGCACTGTCTGAAAATAATGTTATTTTCAATCGATGATAATATCGCTCAAGTTATAATTACACTAAAGGTATTCATTGATTAAATAATATTGAAACACAAGAAAAACCAATCTCACTACCATCATCATTTCACTCTTTGTTCGTAAAAGTAATGAAGATTATAAGTCAATCATCATTACATTAATCTAAAGCCCACAGATAAAATTATTTGGTACTAAATGACTTAGCAATCAGCGAGTGTCATTTGATCTTCAAAAATAATGACAAAATAATTTTCTCGTATTATTAAATATTCATTAAATTGCAGACTCATTTACATAAGCAACGAACATAGGCCCTTCAAATTGATTTTGCACTGATTTCTTAAGTTTCTTTACATTTTCATTTATTGCCTAACAGTCTGATATTATAGAACAGATTTCATAAATATTATTTTAACTTGATTGGAACTTTAACTGCTTAAAAAAATTATTTACATAAATAATTTTATGCTGCGTGACTAATCATCGTATTGGGGCTTATGTACTATTTCAGAATGAAATTGAATTACTGAAAGCACTCTTGGAACCATTATGTATATTTGATTTAGAGTAGAAGCATTTTTAAATCATGCATTCATATATTATGGGGGATTTTTCCATATAGTTTTAAAGATTTATATTAATAATTTTAATTACATTAAGTTTTAATTCTTCATAAAAGTTTGATTTCGCTGTCAAACAACTTTTGCTTGATCTATTCTTTGTGAAGTCTTACCGAAGTTCTTATATTCAATTTAAAAACACGTATAGGTACAATATTTACAAACGAATGTTCATATGAAGTTAATAACTGTTATTTGATCTACACACACAGTTTGAAATTTATAACTTTATAAAGAAAGTGCTCACAATTTCTCACAAATGAAATCAGGAATATGACTTTCGAAATTGAGGTTTTAATCAAGTTTGTTTCAACATATGGTTAACAAATGCTTTTATAGATATTATTTTTTAAATTCATCTATTAACTTTAGAAAATAATTTTCTTAGTAACGTATAACTTTAAAAGTCACATTACTTAAGAATTAATTTAATGATTGTGGTTTCGTGATTATTATGAAACAAAGAAAAGGTTTTAGGTGATTTTTATGCACATACTAAGAAAACTTCGTTATAATTACAAAGAACATTGTACTTTTGCGTGTACAAATTCATACATTTTTAAGTGACCGTAGCTTGAAGTGTGCAGAACATACATTTAAATTATGTGATACAACTTGAAAAAAATTACAAACATACAAATGCTGGTTTACTTATATTCCAATTGGGATACTTAACATAGTTATTATAAATAGTTATTTCTGGGTTTATTTGTGATGCACTTCACTTCTAAATTGTTTTTAGAGTACTTCAATTTTATCACATCAATATATTTCACTTAAGTTAACAGGGAGCATTTGCCAAATACCTCTCTTGAATATAGTTTTAAAATCACACTGGATAACACAAGGGCTACAATCACAGTTAAATATTTAAAATTGACATGGAATGATTCTATTAAGCGTTGTATCAAGAAAACAGTAAAATACCCAGCATATACAGTATTTCCAACTATCCCAATCAAACTTCTTAGATTCAACGCATTTAATTTACATTAACAGATGACAGTTGGCAAATGGCTTTAATGTAAATTTACAAACAGTCTTGATAGTATAACAACGGCTACAGTCATAGCTATATCTTTAACATTGAAACTAAATGGTTCGATTAAGCATTTGTAGTAAAGATAAATGTAAAAAACCTAGCACGCACGGTATTTTTAATTATTTCATTCAGACGTCCTACATGTAATATAGTTCACTTTACTTAACAGATGACAGTTGCAAATGACTTGTATATAATTTTACAATCAGTCTTGATGGCATGAAAATTGCTGCAATCACAGCTAAACATTTAAAGCTGGAACAGAATAATTCCATTAGGCGTTGTAGTATAAAAATAAAGATAAAAACCCTAGAACGTACAGAAGTTTCTAATTGTCCCATTCAACCGTCCTAAATGCTACATATTTCACTTACGTTAACAGATGACAGTTTCAAATGATTTGAATATAATTTTATAAATACTCACAGTGAAATATGAGACTGGAACGGAATGATTCCATTAAGAGTTTGTAGTAAAGAAAAAACAAGTAAAACAACTAGCACGTACAACACTTCTTACTATCCCATTCAAACGTCTTCAATGCAATATATTTCACTTACGTTAACAGATGACAGTTGCAATTTTACAGTCAGTCTTGATAGCATGACAAGGGCTACAATCATATTTAAATATTTAAAACTGGAACGAAATGATTCTATTAAGCGCTTGTAGCAAAGAGACAGAAAAAAAGTATCCTTATCAATATTTCTACTGTCTCATTGAAACGTCGTATACTCAATATATTTCACTTAAGTTATCAGATGACAGTTACAAATAACGTGCATATAATTTCACAAACAATCGGTCGTAATCGTATAACAAGAACCGCAATCTCCGTTAAATATTTAAAACTGCAACGGGAATGATTCCATTAAGCGTTAGCCATAAAAAGAAAAGTAAAAACACACTAATGGAGAGACTTAGTTCTTGTTCTATTATAAATGTGACATTTCAAAAGCCAGATTAAAAATAGACAAGCGCACCATTAAAACTATTTCTTCGGGAACTACGGCAGGAGTTATCCTTTGGAATTGCCCGGACTGATTTATGGGAAATAGGCGATTATATGGTAAAAAGTGCGGTGTGAACATTGGATTTCTAAGTGCAATTAGTGTCAAACGCTGTGATTAAAGCTTTTCTACCACGCAAGAAACGTCTGTGGAGAAAAATCACCCCAAGATACAAGCATGAAAATTCGTCACTACAAACTGTTCTCTTTTATTTTTTGGCTCTGCTAAAAAGATATGCTTGATTATTCTTTTAAGAGAAGGGAAGAGGATAAAAGCGGTAACGCCATTGCTGGAGGACTCAGTTTGTGGTGTAGATTTTTTTAAATCAAATATTTTCGTTCTCCTAATTTTCTAAATGTTTTCTGTCGTTTGAATGAAGTTAGAATGTCCAATTTTAACAATGTTTGCCAAGTTTCTGTTAACTTTTCTTCGAAATATTCCGAAAATACCTGCTATTTTTTAGTATATACAATAGCTTTTCTCTATATACTGCAATGAAGATTTAGTTTGACACTGTGTTTAAAAAAAGTTGAGGTAAAATTAACTAGAAATTCACACAAATTGTGTTTGTTATATAAATGTGGTGTGGATTTTTTAGACTTCAAATATTTTTGTTTTCCTAATTTTTTAAATGTTTTCTGTCTTTTAAGTGAGGCTGGAAGGTTCAATGTTCAATACCGACATGTTCTTTGCAGAATTTCTGTTGACTTTACCTCGAAATATTCTAAAAACACCCGTAAAATTATTTTTGTGTACTCAATAGCATTTGCCCATATACTGACATGAGAATAAGAAGAACATTTTAGAGTTTCATTATATTATTATCCAGCAAGTATAACAGTTAATAACATTTTTGTGAGCACAGTCACTTTGATATATTATGATTTTTCACCTTGACCGTAATAATTTTTTTGCATACGTTGCAAGGAAACATTTGATTTGGTTTGTAAATATACAAGCATTTTCTTCTATACGAGGGCTAATTTGACCTGGACTAAATATTTTAAGTAATAGATAAAGATTAAAACCCAAATAGAATCACTTAAGATCTTTAGACTTTATAATGTTTTATATCTAAACAAGGAAAGTTAAAATAATGTTCTTCAAATAGGTTTTAAAGTGGTGTTTTATAAACTTAGCTAAAACTAATAAACTTCAGAATATTTTCAAGTTCAGATTAAAAAAAGTTGCTTTACATTGGATCCAAAGCCTGTTGATATAATCTTGACATCCCCAGTCATCTTTGTTACTCTACGCTACAAGATACAGTCATTTTAATAATTCTAATAACACAACTTAGAATGAAACAAGTATTCGCGAACCCTTCACCAACTTTGTTTCAAAACTAGGTTTGTATCCTCCACACTTACAACTTTTTTTGCTATTGATCCAATCTCATCATCTCCAGTTATCAATGGTACTCTACTGGATACAGTTATTTTAATAATACTAATAACACAATTGAATGAAACAAGTATTCGCAAACCCTTCACCAACTTTGTTTCAAAACTACGGTTTGTATCCTGAACACCTACCAATTTTTTTTTGCTTTCGATACGATCTATTTTAATAATACTAATAACACAACTGCGTGAAACAAGTATTCAGGAAACTTTCACCAACTCCGCCACTTCTACAACACCACGCAAACTGTCTCCGCACCATTCAATCATAGAATTTCCCGAGATTTATTTCGCCAACACGATAAATATACCACCCCTGATCAAAGCGACTTATGTCTAAAATGTCGAAACTGATTATGTGGTCTTCCCAAACAGTGTAGACATATTTCTCCTGAGGAGCTTCCTGCGAGCGTTTTCGGCCATCTTCAAAAAGGTCGGATTCAGCGTAATATACGAGGACTTAACTTTTCACATACGCCTACAAGTCGCTAAATTGTGACGTCACAATTTATTCCCCTTCCTAGCAATCTCATTTGGGGATTGGTGGGTTAGGCAGGTAATTCAATCGGAGGCGTTTGTCTCCTTTCGTGTAATAACTTCCGCAACCAATTAAGCTTTGCGGGAAGTAACAAGGGGGTCCGGGAAAAATCCCAAAATCATCCCTCATAAAGCACTCAGCCATATCGCTCGTAAGGACAAGCGGGAAGAGTTTGATTTGCGAAATCTATGTGGAGCTTGGGGTCGAAAATACGGGTTTACTGACTTGCTGGTAACATTTTGCACGCCTGCAAGTTATGAGAAGCTAGGGTTATTTCAGATTTGTGTAATCAGTGTGGACTATGGAGTAGAAAATACGGGTTTACTGGCGGCCTGATAATATTTTTGTGGTCCGTAAGGATTTGAGGGATCAGAATTTGTGGACGAAAATATTGGTTTAATGAAACTCGGGATCTTTCAGTTTTGTGCAATCATTGTGGAGTATAAGGCTCACAATACTGACATACTGGCTGTCATAGCTGGTATGTGTACTCCTGAAAGTTTTGAGAAGCTAAGGATCTTTCAGATTTGTGAAATATGAGTGTAGTTTATGGTCGCTAATACGGGCTTACTAACTGCCTTAGGTGGTAATCGATTGTATTCCTGAAAGTTTTGACAAACTAAGGATCTTTCAGATTTACGAAATCAATGCGGAGTTTGGAATCGACAATACAGATTTACTGATTGCTTTAGCTGGTGATATTTTTTACTGAAAGTTTTGAGAAGCTAAGGATCTTTTATGTTTATGAACACAGAGAGTGTGTAGTATGGGGTTGGAAATACGTGGTTTATTGACTGCCTGTTAATATTTTTGTGTTCTAAGATTTGAAGATCAGTATGGATTTGGGGGGACGAAATATTGGTATAATGACAACTTGGTACGACATTCTTTCTAATATTCTGAAAGTTTTGAGAAGCTAAAAAAGAATAGAATATTTCAGACTTGAGAAATCAGTCTGGATTATGAAGTTGATGATACCGACTTACGGTCGTAGCCAGTGATATTTTGTATTCCTGAAAGTTTTGAGAAGCTAAGGATCTTTCAGATTTGTGAAGTCATTGTAAAGTATGGGGTCAAAAATACAGATTTTCTGGCTGCCTGGTAATTGGATTTGTTTCGTTACCGATTTACTCCCTGGTCTGTAGATTTGTAAGATCAGTAGGGAATTTGGGGACTAAAATGGTGGTTTAATGAACACCTGGTTCTGTTTTAACACTTGAAATACTCTAAAATTTTTGAGAAACTAAAAACCTTTCGGAATTTCGAAATATTTGAAGTTTTTGTCAAAAATGCTGTTCTACTGACGGACTGGCAATAGTTCTGCGGTCTATCATATTTTGCACTGAAAGTTTTGAGATGAGAATCTCATTTTCAATATCAGTATCCAGTTTGGGATCAAAAATACGGATTTACTGACTGCCTTTTTATATTTTGCTTTTTGTAATATTTTTTATCTCTGAAATTTTTGGGGAAGCTTAAGAACTTCAAACTTTGCAAAATGAACATAAAGTTGGGAGTCGAAAATGCATATTTCATGACTAGTAATGTTTAGCGATCTAATGTTTTGCAATACTGAAAGTTTTAAGAGATACTGATTTTTCTGATTTCCAAAATGAATATTGAGCTTGAGTTTGTATGCATGCATTTAAATCTGACTGGTAAATTTACTCATTCTAATATTTTGTATGCTGACAATATTTCTTGGGAAACTTTTGTAAGTTTATTAAGTCCATGATATAGTACTTAGGAAAGGAAAGCACCCATCCATATCTACCCTGTTGAACAGGTGCGAACAGTTTGCCTTGTGAAATCAGCAAGGGGATTGGTAATTAGGTATTTGAATTAACATGACAGTGGAACAACACAACAGGCTCAATCTTTAAGGACAACTCCACGTAATTTTTAACCACGGTCAGATGACAATGTCACACCTAAGCTGGCGCTCTACACTCGAAACTTCCATACCACTCCAGCGTGAGTACATTTGATACCACGACAAAAAATTAACGTGCACCAGCCCCCTTTGTATCCGATGGTCTTTGGTTGGATTCGAACTAGCAACCCACCAATTGTCAGTCCGCTATTCTTCCATCCAGCAACCGCGGTCACGCAAGGAGTTTTCGAGTCGCAAATAAGGATTTACTGACTGTGAATTCTAATCTTTTCGTGTTTTTCAATATTGAGGATATTTTAGGAAATAATGATTTCAACTGTATATGTTTGCTTGTAGAAGGTGGGAAATGATTAATTTGTGAAATCAGTACAGAGTTTGGGCGATAATACCTATTTCTGGGTGCTTGGTTTGGCCAAGCTGCTCTGAACTAAACCATCTTGCAATGGACATTAGTGAAAAAAAGAAAGTCTTTACTGATGCAATGGAAAAGCTTGATTTTTATGAATCTTGAAATGCTTTAATTTAAAAGTAAACAACATATTGTATTTGATGGGAAAATATTTATAAATCAATTTTTTCTACATTCTAAAAGTAACTCTAACAAACTTATTAAAAATCATTTCTCCGTCGTAACTTCGATTCTACTCTTAGGGGATTGATCCCGGTCCGCCGTCAATAGCCCGTTGTGTTAGCACTGTGCGATACATTAATTAATTAAAATAACTAACTAACTAACAAAGTAAATTGCTTATAAAGTTATTTTCCTCTTCTAATGTAAATGATATAATTTGAAAAAAGTCATTACACCCCCAAATGGTACCTTAAATTATTTAAAAGAGTCATTTCCCACCTAAATGTTTCGTCATCTGACCGTGGTTCAAAATCACGAGGTGTTGTCCTCGGATCTTTTCCTTAAAGGATTGATCCCGGACCGTCGTCAATAGCCCGTTGTGTTGCTCTAGTCCGACGTTAATTAAAAATTACCAATTACACTCCTAAATGTTACTTTAATTATTTATACAGAGTAATACCTAGATGTAACTTTAAATTGTTTAATTAAAGTTATTTTACTGTATATTCCTAAATGGCAACTTTACATTTTTTATAAAAAATACTAATGGGCGGGGGGTAGATTTCTGATAGATTTTTAATTTATACAACCAAAAAAACTTGCTATTGTTCTTCAAATAAAAAATAAAAAATTAGAATATAAAATTATAAAAAGTCATTTCTCGCGTGTAATGTAAATTAAATTTACAGAAAGTCATTTTCCCTCTAATGCTACCTTATATTATTTATGAAGAGGAATATTTCCACCAAACTTTAAACTATGTATAAAAAGTCATTCCCCAACGTATATTAAATAATTTCTAAAAAGTCAGTCTCTTATAAAAAGATATTTCTTCCCCTAATCTTACCATAAATTATGTATAAAAAGTAATAACATTATATATATATATATATATATATATATATATATATATATATATATATATATATATATATATATATATATATATATATATATATATATATATATATATATATATATATATATATATATATATATATATATATATATATTTTTTTTTTTCTTAAACAAGAGGAAATTTACAAAATAAAAACCTTTCAGCGCGCTTGCATGGTTAGGTTTAATTTTTCTTCTAACTTTTGTTTTTTGGTTTAATACATATGATTTTTATTTTTATTTTGATCTTTCATTAAATTACATATTTGAATGATATATATATATATATATAAGAATCTAAAAGACAGGAAGTTTTAAAATCTCGAAATATTTAGTTAAAAGTGAAGCAACGAATCAAATTTAAAAAAATACATTTAAAAAAATTTAATTCCACATATATTTTCTCTGTAAATATGAATTATTTATTAAAGATAATAAAACGTTTAATTATTTATAAAAAGTCAATTTCTCCCCCGGTGTAAATACTTATAAAAGTCTTATTTCTAAATATTTTTTTAAATTATTATATTTTTTATATATTTTACTATACGAAGTTCTTTCAAAGCAACTGAAAATTATTTATAAAATACTAATGGTATATTTCTCAATGTAAGTCTAAATTACTTTTTTAATTTTTCCATCCGATTCAACTTGTTGCTTTCCATAAAAAAATCAATACAAATAAGTTCCGAAAAGTTTACTTCCAAGTTAAGGTTGAGGAAATAATCTAAAGCAACACTCACCTCATTTGGAATTTCTTACGAGAGAAGTCAAAAGAAAAGCTTTAAATACCTCCACTTTATTAAGAATCTCGAAATATTTTCAGCTATTAATGTAAAGAACGATCATTTTTTGCCTCAGGGATTTAATCCATTTATCACCCACATTTTCTTGCCAATCCAGCATTTATTTTGAACGAGCTCGATCTTCAGCGATATTGATTGGAGCTCCCAGGGTGATTTTTTTACTTCTTCTCGAAGGCTGTGGGAAAGATTCTTCCCGTATTAAGGCATCAAATGTTTTCCTTTAATTAAACGGCTGCTTCATTTTGAAAAAGAAAATTGTTCCAAACTGTCTTGTCGATTTTTCTATCAAAAGAACTCTACTTACCTCTCCGTCGCTCGAAAGAAGGGAGTGGGAGTTCTGCTTTATTTATCTGGCTCTTGTGCCGAGAGTTCACGAAAGTTGTAGTTGTTCAATTCATTAAGTCATTAAGCAATGAAAAAAGAAATGCGATAACGCCTATCATTTCGAGCGACACTATGGACTGGTGAAAGAATGCAATTAAAGCCCATCTCCAGATGATGGCTCGCTGGGGCTTGAAATGAAAATTGAATTTTATCGGGAGACACCAACATCAGTGTCGATTCATATTTCTTTAGTATTGAAGAAATATGACGAGTTTTCGCCTTGTGTTAAATGATTCAACTCTCTGAGAGCCACGAGATTTTTGAGCAATGAAGAATTATTTGTACCACGAAATATGATTAACCTGCCGAGGGGTTTGGACGAGACATCTCGTCCATCACTATTTGACCAATTTTGCTAATGACGAGATATCTCGTCATCTAGATATTGATGATTTTTTTATGATGACAAGATCTGAATCTTTTCTTCGAATGGCGATGTATCTCGTCATCTAGATATTGATGATTTTTTGTGATGACAAGATCTGGATCTTTTCTTCGAATGGCGATATATCTCGTCATCTAGATATTGATGATTTTATATGATGACAAGATCTGGATCTTTTCTTCGAATGTCGATGTATCTCGTGATATAGATATTGATGATTTTTTTCTGATGACAAGATCTGGATCTTTTCTTCGGATGTCGATGTATCTCGTGATCTAGATATTGATGATTTTTTATGATGACAAGATCTGGATCTTTTCTTAGAATGGCAATATATCTAGTCATCTAGATAATGATTATTTTTTTCTGATGACAAGATCTGTATCTTTTCTTCGAATGACGATGTATCTCGTCATCTAGATATTGATGATTTTTTATGATGACAAGATCTGGATCTTTTCTTGGAATGGCGATGTATCTAGTCATCTAGATAATGATTATTTTTTTCTGATGACAAGATCTGGATCTTTTCTTCGAATGACGATGTATCTCGTCATCTAGATATTGATGATTTTTTATGATGACAAGATCTGGATCTTTTCTTGGAATGGCGATGTATCTAGTCATCTAGATAATGATTATTTTTTTCTGATGACAAGATCTGGATCTTTTCTTCGAATGACGATGTATCTCGTCATCTAGATATTGATGATTTTTTATGATGACAAGATCTGGATCTTTTCTTGGAATGGCGATGTATCTAGTCATCTAGATAATGATTATTTTTTTCTGATGACAAGATCTGTATCTTTTCTTCGAATGGCGATGTATTTCGTCATCTAGATATTGATGATTTTTTATGATGACAAGATCTGGATCTTTTCTTAGAATGGCGATATATCTCGTCATCTAGATATTGATGATTTTTTATGGTGACAAGATCTGTATATTTTCTTCGAATGGCGATGTATCTAGTCATCTAGATATTGATGTTTTTTTATGATGACAAGATCTAGATCCTTTCTAAGAATGGCAAGATATATCGTACATCCAGTACTGGTCTCTTGTTATGACAATAACCACCAGGGTGATCGAAGATATTCAGGTAAATAATCGCAGTTATTCAATGAAATAATCGAAGTAAAGATTCTATATTGGTGAGGAAAGTCCAAACTAGAAAAAATTCCCTCTAGTAAGACTAAGTTGGAGAACGGATAAATGCGTGCTAACCCGTCAGTGGGTTAATGCGAGTTGGGTGGTTCAATAGGCAATTTGATTTATTTCTGTGATCTTTTCTTCTGAAGATACCAGTTTGAAATTTTTTCTGTACTCAATAGAGACATTCTCTTTTAAACTGAAGTGAGGTAGGTATCTTATTAACGTCGTACTGGAGCAATGCAACGAGTTATGGGAGACGGTCTATTGAGGGAAAGATCCGAGGTCAACATCATCTAATTTAAAACAACGGTCATATGACGAGATGAAACCTGAGCTGGCATCCCACTCTCCAAACTTCTAAACCACGTCAACGTGAGGACATTTGAGGCCACGTCTGATTTAACTGGCCAATTTTGACACCACGTTATACACTATATCTTTATTTCTTTAGAGTTGATGAAATATTACAAGGTTCCCTCTAATTGAAATTTTGGAAGGTGAGTTGAGAGGTCCAATATGCAATCTTATTTTTCCTATTGTCTGTGTTGTTACTTATCTCAGTTGGCATAGATAAGAAAAATTGCGCCTAATCTATTAACTCCGAGAGATTTGAAACCTCTACGCACCAGCTCTAGTTAGTAACTTCTGAGTTTCTATCCTCAGAATATACTGAATATAACAGTTTTTAAAAATTTTTGTATGTTCAAAAGATAGGGCATAATTAATTTTTTACATATTTGAAAGATATATTACATCATTTAACCCATTGGAGGTTATTGTCTCTGCAAGGTGTATCATCATAAACAAAACTGTCCAGATCTCGATTGACAAGATATCTCGCCATCCGAAGAAAAGATCTAGATCTCGTCATCATTCAAACTCGTCATAATTAATTTTTTTTCTGATGTGAAAGATTCTCTCTACAAGAGTAAAAATTCAAATTTTGAATTTATCATTTTGTTTGCGATTTAAAACATCTTTTTTTTTTGTGGACAAAATGTCCCATTTGGCTTTATAATGTACAAAAACGTCCATTTGAAAGAACATAAAATAGGCTAGCCGATCTTCAGTAATTCACTCTGCTCCTATTTTTTGTTGATTGCCAACAAATCTTTTCAATTTTGGGAGAAAAAATAGATTCTAGCTTCCCTAACTGTCTGGTTCGATCCTTCCTTGGGTGTATTTCTGAGTTCTATGTCAGTAAAGTTTTCGTTATGTGTATTCCAAATTGTTTGTCATAGCTTGGCAAAACATGCGTCATATAGAGCACCCAACCAAACTATATAACTGTCTTCAATAGAGAAACAGATCTCGATTATATTCTGAAAATATATTTTCTTGAAATTAAAAAACTTGTAAAACAAACTTTCGCTCCAAACTTTCGCAAGCACAGAAAAACTTCTCGAGAAGAAGCGCAGTTTTTCAAATGTTTTATCATTTATCCAGACCACTCTACCAGTGACGCCAATTTCTTGGATTGTTTCTTGAGTGAGTTTATAAGACTTTCGTAGCATGCCGCCAAGCTGTTTCACGGCTCTGATGCCATTAGTGATAGTTTCTCGATAGCTTTTCTCTCTGCTACCTTTTTCTCTAAGATAGCAAATCGAAGTTCCAGATATTTGATTCATTGCTATCTCAACACTCCCTGGTTCGTTTTAGGGACTCTTGCTCACTATTAGAGAGTATTACTCTGCGGGCATTTCCAGCCATGACAGCTCTAACTGTGGCTTAACTGCTATCCAAAATATTGTATTATATTTCCTCTCTGCTTGGGAAATGAGAAATGCGGGAGATTTTATTGTTTTCTTTCCTTTTTGAGGAACGTGTGGGGACGATATTCGGTTTTATTGCAAACCCAACAACTTGTATCAGCAGATGGATTTTAGCGATGATTCCTATTTGCGGTGAAAACACGTTGTGGCTGTAAATTTTACCTCGGTCGCCTTGAAGCAGAGTGCTTTTCCAAGGGAAAAATATTAAAAAATCCCTCTATGTCTAGGTAACAAAATTGAGTGGTAGCATTAAATATGGATAGGTATCTTAATCTTCTTAGCTTTTTTTAAAGATGCTTGATATTCCTTGGGGGTGAGATCTAGAGAGAGAGGTACTATCGACAAGCATTTTAATTTATGCACGCTCACATTCCTTGAACTGTTTTATAGCACGTTGTACATAATCTAAAACTTTTATGCAATACTGAAAATCAATGAATATGTATTTGCGTATGATTTCGTTAAATACTGGAAAATGGTATAAGCTTTCTGGAAGTTGTTCTATATTGTATGACACATACACACAACTGAAACAAACTTTTGGGCGTACAGGATCAATTTCGTAAATAAAAAACATTAAAGGAACATGCCTTTATAAGATTTTGGATACTCACACACATATTTCTGCTATGAAAATGACTCATCCTTTCGATCCTTTATTAATCAAAAGCTTTTTTAAGTTAAACTATCTTCCATTTTCGAAAGCTTATCCCACATTTAAGGGGACATCCCTTTGTAAAGTTTGGTATATTCACACAGATTTTAGCTATGAAAATGGCTGCATCCTTTTGATCCTTTATTAATCAAAAGCTTTTATAACTTAAGCTGTCTTCCATTTAAGAAAGCTTATTCCACATTTAGAGGGACATTCCGTTGTCAAGTTTTAGATATTCACACAGATTTCAGTTATGAAAAGCGGCTGCTTTTTTTTAAATTCTTAATTAATCAAAAGCTTTTATAAATTAAACTATCCTTCATTTAAGAAAACTTATCCCACATTTGGGGCAAATCTGTTATTTTTTTACGTAAAAGGACCTAATGTCAGGCCATGATGTTTTGAATAACTCTGTGTGACCATAGATGTCCCCTATGTGATGGCTTGATATTAACTCTTTTTGTATTGAAAAAATTACAGACACACGTAAAAGTTTGGAATAATCTTTCTTGAAGGAAAAATAGTTCAACCTCCAAAACGGTTTTGATTAATAAAGAATTAACAATATTAAACTATTTTGATAACTAAACTCTGTGTGTGATTGTCCCATAAGTGATATTAGAAATGCCCTGAAAGTGCAAAATTAACCCTCCAAATGGTTTCAATGGCATATCTCGTTCATCAAGATCTGATTAAATTTGCTATTGACAACATATCTCATAATCAAGATACTGACGAATTTTCTTACGATGACGTGTTCAAGATCTAGTCAGGTTTTGTTAAAGAAGATCTCAACTGATAAATCTCAATCCATCAAGATTTGATCAGTTTTGCTAATGACGGTTTACCTAGTACATAACCATCAGACGGGTCAATTTGCTATTCGTTTCAAGTGAGCGTTCTATTTCTCCCTAAGTGCATTTTCTTCTATGGCAGTAAAGCTTTCCTTGTGTGTGGATTTTTATTTTTTGTTGTTACATGTTGTTGTTCGGTGAAGCTTGGTCAGATATGACCCTTGTACCATAAAATTCAACCAATGTAAGGTAGATGTTAATTTATATAAACAGAAAGACCGATTAGATGATTAGAATTTAATTACTATAGATTTAAAGGATAAAAATTAGATATTAGTATTATAATTCCACAAACACAGTATAACATGGAAATAAATGTCTCAAACCCCCAAAACCAATTAGACGCAATAAACATAAAGAAGCATTTGATTAGATAATAGTTAAGATATTAAAAATTTCATAACTAATCTTTTATTTTCAGAATTACTGATTTGGAAAGCATACACTATATGAACACTGCATGTTTTTTTAGAAAAAAGTGTTTTTTTAATCCATTTAGTAATGGGCAAGACATCCTTTTGCTTGTATTACAGCTGCAACACATCGAGTCATACTTTCCACAAGTTATCTGTATGTCTGGGAAGGAATAGCTCGCCATTCCTCTTGCAAGGTTGTGACAGGATATTGTTGTGAAGATGGGCGTGCGTTGTACTCGTCGCTCCAGTTTGTCGTACAACTGCTTGATCAGATTGAGATCGGGGTTCTAAACAGGCCAGTCAAGCAAAATCACCTCGTTTTCAAGAAACCAGTCTTGCACACGTTTTGGAGTATGACATGGAGCTCGATCCTGTTGGAAGAAACAACCATCTTCGACGTAGTATTGTCATAGTGTAGACAAAGACGAATCATCCTGAACGTAGAGGTACACGTCAGCGTTCATGGTACCAGGTACATAAATCAATGGGCCTAATCCTAGCCAGAAAAACAACCCCACTGTAAAATGGATCTAGACCAAATTTCTGCATTTTCAGTGGAAAGTTATGTCTTGGTTTTATTTTGGAAATGTTTGACTTAGTATGCTTAAATTAGTAATTTATGCGTACATATCACTTACAGTACGAGTGTAATTGGTATGTACGCATGTAAGGCAACATTGTGTAATATATATGAGAATGAGAGTTACACTAAAGCTTTTTGCTTAATTTGTTCTTTAATTATGAACCGAAAAGTATATTTGTTATATAGTTACCAAATTGGCATGGAAGTTAAATTCTAAATCTTCACATTAGCAACTAGGTAAAAATAACCACACCAAGCGTCTTAGTCTTAGTTTTATTTTTAAAATGTTTGATTGACTTGAGTACGAGCCTAAGCAATACGGTTATGTGACCTTCAAATATATAAAACATATGAACGAGTTATAAAAAATAAAGAAACATAACAATTAAACAATTCTTTAGTTTTAAACTAATAAGTACATTTTTATAAAATACGCTAATAAGCATGCAATATGAATTAGTATACCCTCATGCTAGGAATGAGGCAAAAATAGACTTACTAAGCAACTAAGTAATTGACGTATTTTGAAAATAAATTTGTGACTTAGTAGAGTACGAGTGTAAATAATGTGGACACGTAACGTAAAAGAGTCATTAAAAATATAATTATTTTAACTTATTTTATTTTTAATCACGAATTAATAAGTACATTTTTATGCTCAGCAAATAAGCTTGCAAGTTTAAATCTGAAATCCTGTCTCTGAGATACGAGGAAAAAATAGCCACACTAAACAACCCGTCGCAGTTTTATTTTCAAATTTCTGAACAAGTATAGTACAAGCTTGACTTAGTAAGGCAAAAGTGTATGCAGTATGTACTATGTGACGTAGAAGTCTGTAATATGCAGGATAATTATACGATAATTCCTGAACGATAATTATAAAACATATTTATTTTAATATATCTATAAATGAACTATAAACTCTGATAACTACATGTTCATAGAGTTAGCAAATAAGCATGCACAAATTTAATTCTAAAACCCTCACATTAACACGGAAATACAAATAACCACGCTAAGCAATTTTATTTATTGGTTATGTATAAATAGAATGGAAGTTAGACATGAATTTAATTCGTTTATTGCGTCTATTTAACTCTTCCTGGGAAAGAAATATTAGCCATTTGCACCGTATATACAGAAGATTGACCTCTAGCCGTTCCCTCCTTAAAAGCATAAAATAATTCCTTTCAAAGTGAAGTGAGAGGTATAAAAACACTCTGCAATCGCGTAATTACACGAGATCTTCCCAACTCGCGAGGTTTAAGTCCAGAAGCCTTCCTTTCCACTCCTCAAGAAACAATTACAGAATTTTCAATCCTCTTGTTGCGCTTTAATTGCCCTTCGCATGCCACGTTTTTCTCCCCAACACACCAAGGGCTTCTTTAATTGCATAAAAATAGGTCTTTCAGTAATTAACAAGATACGAGCCGTGACGCTTCGTGGTTTCGACTTTTCGAGTAATACTCTTACCAGGTAAATACAATCTAAATACTCACAAGCACACAGAAATGTAAGCAAAGAAAATCGAGGGCTTGCTTTTTGGTGTGTTGTTTTTACACTCAAAGGAATGAATTTCTCTTACTACATTGTAGCTTCTTTAGTCAAGTGAGCGGTGTATTCAAAGGTGTAGTAGAGTTTAGTATGTGGTTTTGACGAGATATCTCATCCATCCAAATCTGACCTATTTTGCTAATAATAAGATAGCTTATCATCAGGATAATGCCAATTTTTTTTATGTTGGCAAGTATTTTTGGAGTGTTGTTTTTACACTCAAAGGAATGAAAGAGCTTTACTACAAGTGTAGCTTCTTTAGTCAAGTGAGCGGTGTATTCAAAGGTGCAGTAGAGTTTAGTATGTGGTTTTGACGAGATATCTCATCCATCCAAATCTGACCAATTTTGCTAATTATGCTCGTCATCAGGATAATGCCAATTTTTTTATGTTGACAAATATTTTTGGTGTGTTGTTTTTACACTCAAAGGAATGAAAGAGCTTTACTACAAGTGTAGCTTCTTTAGTCAAGTGAGCGGTGTATTCAAAGGTGTAGTAGAGTTTAGTATGTGGTTTTGAGGAGATATCTCATCCATCCAAATCTGACCAATTTTGCTAATGATGCTCGTCATCAGGATAATGCCAATTTTTTTATGTTGACAAATATTTTTGGTGTGTTGTTTTTACACTAAAAGGAATGAAAGAGCTTTACTACAAGTGTAGCTTCTTTAGTCAAGTGAGCGGTGTATTCAAAGGTGTAGTAGAGTTTAGTATGTGGTTTTGAGGAGATATCTCATCCATCCAAATCTGACCAATTTTGCTAATTATGCTCGTCATCAGGATAATGCCAATTTTTTTATGTTGACAAATATTTTTGGTGTGTTGTTTTTACACTAAAAGGAATGAAAGAGCTTTACTACAAGTGTAGCTTCTTTAGTCAAGTGAGCGGTGTATTCAAAGGTGTAGTAGAGTTTAGTATGTGGTTTTGAGGAGATATCTCATCCATCCAAATCTGACCAATTTTGCTAATGATGCTCGTCATCAGGATAATGCCAATTTTTTTATGTTGACAAATATTTTTGGTGTGTTGTTTTTACACTAAAAGGAATGAAAGAGCTTTACTACAAGTGTAGCTTCTTTAGTCAAGTGAGCGGTGTATTCAAAGGTGTAGTAGAGTTTAGTATGTGGTTTTGAGGAGATATCTCATCCATCCAAATCTGACCAATTTTGCTAATGATGCTCGTCATCAGGATAATGCCAATTTTTTTATGTTGACAAATATTTTTGGTGTGTTGTTTTTACACTAAAAGGAATGAAAGAGCTTTACTACAAGTGTAGCTTCTTTAGTCAAGTGAGCGGTGTATTCAAAGGTGTAGTAGAGTTTAGTATGCGGTTTCGACGAGATATCTCGTCCATCCAAATCTGACCTATTTTGCTAATAATGAGATAGCTTGTCATCAGGATAATGCCAATTTTTTTTATGTTGGCAAGTATTTTTGGAGTGTTGTTTTTACACTCAAAGGAATGAAAGAACTTTACTACGGTGTAGCTTATTTAGTCAAGTTAGCTGTGTATTAAAAGGTGTGGGTGGACACTGGCTATCAATACTTTAGTGAGAAGTTGAGTTTAGTATGTGGTTTCGACGAGTTATCTCGTCCATCCAAATCTGACCAATTTTGCTAATGATGAGATAGCTCGTCATCAGGATGTTTTTGTGATGAAAAGAACAATGTCTGGTCAGCATTTTATTAATAAGGAGATATACCATTCAAAATCAACTGACCAGTTTCGCTACTGGCGAGATAGCTTGTCCTTAATGTGCATATAATGAGCAGAGGGTTAATGTGCTGTTGGAGGATAAATTTGATTTTATAACATTATAATTTATACAATCAGTGTGAATGTTCTGAACCTCAATTTTAGATTTTAGTTAAGAAATTAACACCGTAATATACATAATTAATCCCGCAATATACATAATGATTAACCTTCCAAGTGGTTTGGACGATATACTTCGTCATCAAGATGTTGTCAATTTTTTACAATGACTAGATCAGGATCTGGTCAGTTTTTTTAAATGTCGAGGTAACTCATCCATCAAGATCTGGTTAGTTTTGCTAACGACAAGATACCTCGCCGGTAGAGACAACCACCAGTAAGGTTAATATCTACCAGTAGGTCACTTAATTTATTGTAATATCTAACCTATAGATTCAACTGTAGTCAACCTTTATTTTAGTGCTAATGTTTTTATTCCTGTGTTTATCTCATCTAGTTACTTCTAATTTGCCTTTACAGTTTTTACTTTTAATTTATCATTGCAGTTTCCTTCTACCAGTTAATTCCTAATCCCTATCATTGCAGTTTTCTCATGACTGTTTGTTCCCTCTAATTTTCTATTATGGTTCTTTCTGACTATAAATTTCTCTTAATTTACAATTTTAATGTTTCTATACCTAACTGTAAATTCTTCTTTATTCACCGCCGACCAACCGGTATAGTGGTTAAGGTGTTAGCCTCTAGATCGGAAGGTTCCTGGTTCGAATCCGGGTCCGGGCATGGATGTTTGTAAACGTATGGTGTAGAGGCGGCTGGTGCACCTTAAATCTGTCGTGGCCGAAAGTCCTCACGTTGGGTTGGTGTGGAGGTTTGGAGAGTGGGGTGCCAGCTCAGGTGTTGCTTCGTCATCTGACCGTGGTTCAAAATTACGAAGTGTTGTCCTCGGATCTTTCCCTTAAGGGACTGATCCCGGACCGTCGTCAATAGCCCGTTGCGTTGCTCTAGTACGACGTAAACTGAAATTACCAATTACCAATATTTATTCACCATTACAATTTGTCTATACCTAACCGTAAATTTCTCTTAATTTACCTTTTTATGCTTCTATACCTAAGTGTAAATTTCTCGTAATGTACCAAGATAATATGCACTTTTTTTCGGTTTCTCCCCCTGCATGGTCCTTATCCCAAATTTTAAAATTCTTCACTAATTGAAAACATTCTACTATTCTATAAACCCATAAACATGCCTTTACCCTTCTTTGCATGATTTTTTCTTTACTGGTGAAATAAATCAAGGTGATATAATTCATGTACAAAATTAAAGGAAAAATGGTTAAAAAAATCTTAGTATATATTTATAATATAAATTTAGCAAAAAACAATATGATGGTATCATGTGGTATTCTTTTAATTAAACGCAAACTTTTTCAGAAATTGCTCTAAAAATAACAGAAACACATGTTACAAACCTTTCTTCCACTCATTTTCACTTTTTTAGCAATAGAAACTCAAATATAATAAAACAAAATTAAAAACGAAATCATACGTTTATTGCAGCTACAACAAACAGCGGAATGACAACTTCAAGCTCGTTTTACTGATAGCTTATTTTTGACAGCTATGTTTTTTTTTATGCAACGGACATTAGAAAGGTATTCAGACACGATCAACTTAAAGTGAACTTGTTCTTTTATATAATTTTTGGGCATTCAATGTTATGATGGAAATTTCCACCATTATGCAAAGAAGGGTTAAGATAAACGAGGTTTGAAGTGAAAACAACACAGTACTCAAAATAGTTTAAATTAACGTTGATATATATTTCTTTGATTTGATATTTTCCCTTCGTAATCATATTTGGTCTTTCGAAGTCAAATTACCATAGAGTGACAAACCAAGCCAATCTTCAGTCACTATTAAGTTAAAAAAGTTATTGATGAAACTAAAATAATTACTCAGAGAAAGAGAGAGACGGCTCAATAAAATGGATGACATGTCTGAAAAATAAACACGAATAACGCTTTTGAAATATTTTCTTTGTTTCAATTAATACCGGGAAATGTAAAATGGTGTGACAAAATAGAGTTCGTCTCAAGCCATTCATCTTAGATATATACTATAAGTTTATTGAACAGTTTGATGCTTTTGAAGCACATATTGCCTTCCGTAGAAAAGATTAAGTGGCCATAATCACGTTATCTATAAATCGATACTGTTATTTTTAACGTTCAGAGTGATTTTTCATCACTAGAAATCTCGACGTATGGATATATTTCCGACTGCGTATAAATCGGCATTTCAGAAAGCTGTTTATTTAATATCGATCAGTGAAAGGTTCAACCGTGAATTCGCCGTACAAACCGTACCAATTACTTTTGATGCGTGGAATTTAGCAAATTTTTATGCGGTTTTCTTTGAAGTAAATTAATTATATTTTCTGACAAATATCTGATTGTTTGATGGACTCCATTAATATTATTAAAACTGTTGTCACTTTTGCGTTTTCATGTTCTCAGTACAGCGAAGATATAATTTAACTTTCCCAATTAATAGGTTTTCAGATGAAGCTACAGGGTTGTCTACGTTATGAACGTGAACTGTCGTACAACTTGCCAATTACTTTTGATACGTGGAATTTATTCAACACGTTTTTTTGAGGTTTTCTTTAAAGTAAATTAATTATGCTTTCTGACTAATATCCGATTGTGTGTGTGTGTTTGGAGTGTTGCATTAATTTTATTAAAACATGTGCCATTTTTACGTTTTCATGTTCTAATTGTTATGAAGATGTAATTTAACTTTCTCATTTAAAAGGTTTCAGAGGGATTTACAGGTTTGTCTATGTAACAAACGGGAATTTGTAAGTTCAAACGAGAATTGGCTGTACTAACCGCGCCAATTATGTTTTATACGCTGAATTTATGCAGCAAATGTGTGTATAACCGGTTTTCTTTAAAGTCAGTTAATTATGCTTTAGTTTGATCGTTTGGAGGGTAGCATTAATTTTATTAAATCACTTGTCATTTCTATGTTGTCACACGCAGATTCTAATTGTTACAAATAGGTAATTAACAAATAATAATGATAAAAAGATCTTCAGAGGGAGTTATATTGTTGTTTATCTAACAAACGGGGATTTGTAGGTTCAAACATGAATTTGTCGTATGGACCACTTGAATTTCTTTTGATAAATAGAATATATGCAGTCACTTTTTCACGTTATTCTTCAAAGCAAGTTGGTTATGCTTTAATGTGATTGCTTGGAAGGTTGTATTAATTTAATAAAAGCTTTTACGTTTACTAGGTTTAATTGTTAGGAAAACGAAATTTATAACTTTCGCATTTCAAAGTTCTTCAGGTGGAGTTACAGAGTTGTTTACATATGAACGTTGGATCACAGAAGCGTACTATAATATATTTTTAATTCGAAAACTGGTATAGTCATTGGAAATTATTTATTGTACTCTATTTGTGTAGGATAGGATGCTGTTTGACAGATCAAAAATAAATTCACAAAGACGGATATAAAATTCAGATTGGTTTATAACATAAAACATAAAAATTGAGGATTTCATTGTGATATCTTTGCTGGCACTCTATGTAGTGGTAGGTGAGTTCTAAACTCGGTCCACCCCAAGATCTTTGTGTATACGGGGACAGGTGGACGTTCTGTCGTGGCCTCAAATGTCCTCACACTGTCGTTACGTGAAAGCTTTGTGCCAGCTCAGGTGTTGACTTCGTCATCAAACCGTGGTTCGAAATTACGAAGCATTGTCCTTGTATCTTTCCTTTAAGGATTAATCCTGGACCGTTGCTAATTCCGCTGTGTTCCTTCAGTGCGACGTTAATTACCTATCTACCTATGTAGTGGTGGCGGATGTTATAGTATTGAAAGGACATGGTTGCATTATAAAGTATTGGTATCAGTTTGACATCTATGGTAGTCGGATATGTGTCTTATGCAGAGGGATGACTGACATTGACTGTGGCAACCTTTTGGAATATCTGGCATTATGAAAGAACGCTTTAATAGAAGGATAGAGAGCTTTCGAATCAGATAGACATACTATTTTTTGCTCTAGTTCTAACGTTATATATCATTGTGACACATGGGGATTAATAGATGTAAAAGGATGGGTAGAATTCCGCACTTTAACTGTAACACATCCTTAGATTTGTCACACTGCCTTCTGCGCATGTATATGCATGCTTAGAGGTTATACTACTATACTGTAGTCACGTTACCAAAGTTTGACCTTGGTAGCGTCATTTTTCTTGCTTCTGCTTAAGTGTAAACACTTTCGCTCCTTTAACAATGTGCATCAAGGAGGAATATAGAGACATGATACGATTTCTATGGTCAAAATTGTGCCAGAGGGTTAAATTCATCGGAGGCTTACAACACAATACGTGGACAATGTTTAACCACTTATAAGAGTGTATTAGTGCATTGATAAGGTTAAAAGATGCCGGACAAGCGTGATGCACAAACCCCCACCAATCTACACCACTGACAGGATTCAGCTAGCTCGAGAAATGGTATTGGCCAACCGACGAGTTATCATCGACAATATAGTGTGTTCTCTGCAGATTAGTCGGACAAAGAAGTGTGAGAATTGTGCATAAATGATTGGATGATCAACCGAAAACCTTCTTGGAGGGAATACGCAAGCTTGTGGATCGCTGGACCAAGTGCATCAAAAAGGAGGGAGGCTAGAAAAATGACAAACCTGCACCCTACACGTGTGTAAATAGAATAACAAAATAAAGTGCTGATAATTTTTTACTTTTCCTCGTATTTGCCTTAGTTCCTCTACAGTTAAAATCGAATTCAGTTAAGAACCACACTCAGATGGAATCATTTAAAAAAATAAATATTAAGGCAAAGTAAATTGAAGCTATTTTCGCTGAGTCATCAAAGCTGTGGTCAGATTTGCGAATAACGAGATACCTCGTCGTAAGAAAACTGCCTTATAATACCAAGAGGAATGAAGATCCAAATAGGAAAAATAAATTTTCCCTTACCGAGATCTGGGGACAGTTCGGAATAAGTTTTTGCACCAGATACTGGCCACTTATGGACAGATTTTGACAAGAAGATAAACCACAAGGAGGGTTCAAAATGAATGCATTAACACGAATTTTAAAATCTTTAGCAAACCAGACTTGAGTGAGAAACTTGGTCAACAATCAGAAATAATCTTTCCTTATCCGAATACAAACTTGTTATCCAAATACTTCTATTAAGTTTTAAATAGAAATATTAGAAATATGTGTATTGACTTTCCTCAAATTTCAAATATCCCCTATGTTTTATAAGATAAAACGAAATCTATTTAGTAATGAGGGCAGCATCAGTGTTTGCTTCAAAAAAATATACCACTTACTCAGTCAAAGACAAAGTAACAAAAGCAAAACAGTTTTCTACTTCATGTCAGTTTAACAACGTCATTTGAGATGATTCTACTGGTCAGCGAATGTTTTCTCAAAGAACAAGCAAAAAGAAGATCTGGCATCTTCATAGATCATGTTTGCAGAAGTTGATGGAGAGGGGAGATTATTACGGGGAGAACATTTTGCAATGCTTCTAAGACCTTTGAAGAGGTTCTGTCTGAAGAGGTTCTTTATTTTTCACATTTAAATCCAGTTTTCAATGTCGTTAAGGACTTTGCAGGTCTTTTTGAAGCAGATGAGTAAAACATTATTTAGATTGAAAGTTCTTTGTTTTTCACACTAAACTCCTTTTTCCAATGCTGCTATGGTTTTTTTAAGGCAAATGCGTAACACATTATTGACACAGAAAGTTCTTTGTTTTGCACAATATACTCCATTTTTCAATGCTGTCTTTGAAAATCATTTTGAAGTACATGCGTAAAATATTATTTAGACAAGAGAGGTCTTTATTTTTTACACTAACTCCATTTTTCAATTTTGCTAATGTCTGTTTTGAAGCAGCTGCGTACACATTGTTTAGATAGAAAGTTCTTTATTTTTCACACGTAACTCCATTTTACAGTGATGTTAAAGTCTCTGAAGGTCTTTTTTGAGGCAGATCTGCAAAACATGATTAAGACAGAAAGTGATTTCCACACTTAATTTAAATTTACTGAGATTAAAATCACTTGCATCAAATGAACTCTTTTTAGTGAAGTCAGAAAATTAGAAGTCATAAGAAATCTACTGAATTTCTATATTTACAAGTCTGAATACTGTGTGTTTATCAGAACTGCTTCAGACACACAATGTCTAGGTACTGTTGGTCACAATAGAAACTGGTTTCGTTCAAATGAGTGGTAATGTGTCGGGTTTTTAATATATGATGATTTAGCGAAGTTTTAAATGTAGCTCCTTGCAATTGTATATCCTCGTAACTCACAAACACCTGGAGAGCCAACAGTCGCTAAGTGTGCCAATGTGACAAACACAAATAAATGCTTCAATAATTCCCTATGGAAATGAACAATCGAGTTCCTACAGCAACAGACAGACGCAGACTTGGAGCAGTGCTTGTAGTAAACATACAATTTTCATACAGTACAGTCTAAGTTTGCCCTATGCGATGCAACATAGGAGAGAAATTCTTGGATAACAAAACATTTAACACAGGAGAGGAAAATAAAAATTCGAATTAATTTGATTTTATTGTTACTTCTATTAAAGCTTTGAAAAGCAATAAAGTTTTTTCAGTAAGAGCATAAAATATTGTAAGTTATCCAGACTTCTAAACATCTCAAAATTGATATTTTTGGAAATGTTGAGTTAAAACTTCTTTTTACAGTTCCAAGTGATTTTGACGAGATATCTCGTCCATCAAGACCTTACCAATTTTGCTAATGATGAGATAGCTCTTCATCACGATACTGATGACTGTTATGATGACGAGACCAATATATGGTCAGCTATTATCTAATAACGAGATATATCACCCAAAATCTTCTCACCAGTTTCGGTATTAACGAGATAGCTGGTAGTTAATGTGCATATTGTTAATGTGCTGATGGAGGATAAGTTACAGATGCAACAAATGAGAGGAATTCACGTATAACAAAATACTTGACAGAAGAGTTACCAAATCAAAGATTCGTGGTATTATAAAAATATCACAATGGAAAATCCATGCCTAACAATAGATTTAACATCAGTGACGAGAATTCATGTATAAAAACAGATTTAATTTAGAAGAGGACTTCATGAATGTGCAATAAATATCATGAAAATGCTCTCCCTTTTAACTCTGCAAGTAGTTTTGAATAGATATCTATCGTGATCTGATTCAATTTTGCTAATGACGAGATATCTCGTCATCAAGATATTGTCTATTTTTTTATGATGACGAGATACCTCGTCATCATCAAAGAGATTCATGGTGACGCGATCAAGATCTGGTCGTCATATAATTACGAGATATCTCGTACGTCAAGGTCTGGTTCATTTTGCCAATGACAAAAAAACCATCTGGATGGTTAACGTGCATACGGAAGATTAATTACACATCTAACACAGGAGAGGAAATATGGAAACTTTATTTAGCTGAGAGCTTATTAATTTGATCTGAACTTTTAAATTTCCATTTTGAGCTGAAACCAAAAATAAATTACCATTGGTAAAGTGCTTCGATCATCCTAATTTTGTAAGGTCTGAAACTGATATTTTTGACTCTACTGTACTCAAACTCACCTTTAATGGGTTGATAGAGTAAGAGGTCTACACCGATAAAAACAAAAACATTCGACTACGATGGGAGAATGAGATTTTTTCCTCTGACTGGGACTGAGATCAGGTCTCCTAATTACTCCAGGTAGGAGCTAATTCCTAAGCTTCAGGTGAGTCTGCGAATAAATAAGATGTGATGGCAAGCAATCTGAGGATATACCTCAGAGATTTGCTGCTCTTGTCATCTCTTTCCTATTCGATAACCATACCAGGGTACTTAATTTTTTACCAGTTGCTTTTATCTATTTATCCGAAGCACTTCCCTAAATTGCACTTCGAATACAAAGCAACTCTATTATTACAAAGTGAAAACTTTTGTAACCACTTCGAGCTTCAAACGTCACGTCCGCCTCGCCGCTTCCTGTTTACTGTTTTCGAGTACGCGAAGTTGGACGCCGTTGAAAACAGCCGCCTTGTAATTCCGTTACAATTTACGAACGCTTCTGCCGGGGGTTGAATTATGTATCACATGGAGCCGTTGGGTGGCTGGGCTTTATTTTTTTACATGGAATTTTAAATGCTGGGTGTGTATGGCTGTTAAATAACTGGGGAGTGAAGCCACTCGGGTCTAATAGAATTTCTTGTTGAGATTCGTGAGAAATCCCACCACTTAGTAATCATACCTATTTAGATAGTGATTAATTAGAGGAGGTATTTCAGGTTTCAGATGCTGGATTTATTATTTCTTATGTGATGCAACTTGAAGAGATGGCTCTTGGGTAATGAAACCCAAAACCGACCAATTTGTGGGATTTTCATTTGAAAATTGTTGGCTATCTCCACTTGAAGTTAATTGAAATCAAAGCTACTTCTTAGAAGTAAAAAAAAATGAAGCTATTATTAATATTTTGAAAATTTCTCCTTATTGATCACAAATGGAAATTAGAAATGAAAATATATTTATTGGAAATAAGTTATCATTAATGGGTAAATTTCAATATTAATGGAAATTAGGAGATGAATACTTTAAATTTCAATGACAGGAAAATTATTTGACACTCAGTTTACCATTGATATTAATTAAGAATGAAAGCTACTTAGAAATAAAAATTGAAGCCAGTTTGAAATTCGTGAAAATTTCTCTTCTTCCTTCACGAATGGAAATTTAAGATGAAGACCTATTTATTGGAAGAAAGAGATTATTAATAGTCAATATTGGAGATTAATGGAAATAAGAGATAGTATTTTAAATTTAAATGGTAGGATTTGACTATTTTCTGAGATTTTCATTTGAAAATATTTTGGCAGTGTTCTCTTGCAATTAATTCCAAATCAAATTTTTTATAAATAAAATTTAATGACATATTTGAAATTCATGAAAATTTCTCTCCTACCATTAGTAATCTAATTTATCATTAATGGAAAATAGAGATGAATGACTATTTATAGAAAATAACTGATTTAATGGACATAATTTACTATACCATTAATGGGAGTAAGAAATGAAAATTTTAAATTTTAAAGGCAGGAATCGACTATTCAGTATGCGATTTTCATTTGGAATAATTTCACAATTTTTCCGTGAACTTAATTTTGAATTGAAGCTAATGAGAAATAAAAATTGAAAGTTTGTTTGAAATTCGTGAAAAATTCTATCCTTTCTTTAGTTGTAATCCTAATTATCAGTATTCGAAATCAGAAACATTTCAAATTTCAGGATATAGTTATTGGAAATAAGAAATCTTAATTGGCTACAATTGACGATTAATGGAAATTGCAGATGAATATTTGATTTCAATGAAAGGGTTTGACTACTTCATTTCTAATCTTCACTTGAAAATTGTTTAAAAATTTAAAAATTGAATTTTTAATCAGTTATTTTTTAGAAATAAATATTGAAGTTATGTTTCTAAATTCGTGAAAACTCTCTCCTAGCCTTAGGAGACATCTAATTTATCATTAATGGAAAATAGAGATGAATATATATATATATATATATAGTTAAAGTAAGAGATTTAATGGACACAATTAATCATACTTTTAATGATGATTGAAATTTAAATGGCAGGATTTGATTATTCCAGATGTGGCTTTCTCTTGAAATTTTTTTTTTTTTAAATTTCCCTTTGAAAAAGTAAATTAATTTTGAATCAATGTTAGTTCTTAGTATAAAAGTTGAAGGGATATTAGAAATTCGCGAAAACTCTCTTATAATTAATAATAATTTTACTTACCAAAAATGGAAAATAGATATGAGTGTCTATTGAAATTGAGAGATATATTGGACAAAATTGATCCTAGCATAAATTGAACTAAGAGATGAAGATTTTAAATTTCAAATTGACTCTTTCAAATTTGATTTTCCCTTGAAAATTATAAAAAAATTTCCACTGAAACTAATTTTTAATCAGATTTGTACTTCAGTATTAGAATTCATGTTTATGAAATTAGAGGATACTTCTCGGCTCCTTACATGATATCTCATTTATTATGTTACTGCACATTAGATGTGACGATTTGAAATTTCAGTTCTTGATGTTTTTGATATTAGAGGTTGATTCTTCCCGGCCCCTTACTAGTTGTCTTATTCATTATGTTACTGAATATTAATGGTGACAGTTTGAAATTTCAACCGCTGATGTTTTGATATTAGGGGATAATTCTCTTCCCGATCCCTGACTAGTTATCTCATTTATTATGTTACTGGATATTAGTGGTGACAGTTTGAAATTTCAATTTTTGATGTTTTTGATATTAGAGGATAATTTTTCCCGGACCTTTACTAGTTATCTTATTTATTATGCTACTGGATATTAGTGATGACGATTTGAAATTTCAGCTGCTGGATTTAAGAACGAGCTGTTGGATTTTTGTATTTACGAACTCTTTTACCGAGGTGATTAATATATTACATTGAGTCGTTGTTCCCAACGGGGTTCCTGCTGGGTTCTATTTTTTAAACGGAATTTTAAATTCCTCGTGTGTATGGCTGTTAAACAACTGTGGTGTAAAATCCACTCGGGTTTAACAGAAATTGTAGAGATTCGTAGTTGTAATATGGATACACACACACACACACACACACACACACACGCACACACACACACACACACACACACACACACACACACACACACACACACACACACACACACACACACACACACACACACACACACACACACACACACACACACACACACACACACACACACACACACACACACACACACACACACACACACACTAGTGATGAAGATGTAGAATTTCAATTCCTGGATTTACGACCAGTTGTAGAACTTTCGTATTTATGAACTAGTGTGCTGGGGGTTGAATCACGTATCGCATGAAGTCAATGGATTTCTGGGTTTTATTTTTATATGAAATTTAAATGCTGGGTATGGGGTAAAATCCACTAAGTTTGGTAGAATTTTTTGTTGAAATTCGTTAGAACTCTTACCACTTAATACACACCATATTTAATGGAAATTAATCAGAGATGAATATTTTAAGTTTTAATGGTTTTATATTTCAAAAGCGATTTTTCCTTCTAAATTGTCTAAAAGTTTCACGTTGCAATAAATTTTTAATCAAACATAGACTTACAAAAATAAAAATTAAAGATATTTTTGAAATTTTTTAGCGAGAACTCTTCCCTTTATAATTCATATATTTTTTTTGTCGTTTATGGAAATTAATTGGAGACAAAATTTGAATTTCAATGGCAAGATTTGACTGCTTACGTTTTCCTTCGAAATTTTGTCTAAAAATTTTACGTTGAAATTAATTTTGTGAATCATAGCTACTTATTAGAAATTAAAACTGACGATACTTTTGAAAATTAAAAAATGCTTTCTTACCCTTAGTAGCTATCTTATTTAATGTAAATTAGAGATGAAAATTTGACACTTCAATTGGGGCTGAATTTAAAAATCAATTGTAAGATTTTTGCATTTAATATTTGTATCTTCATATTAACCGTTACACTTAAGGTTATCAATACACTTCTATAACGATACTTCTATCAAGAGGCAACTATTCATTTATGAAGAAAAACTTGTCCACAAAATTAAACTGTATTTTCCACAACTGTACTAATACCATTGTCACACCTAATACTGCTTGCGTTTGAGGGTGTAGGTGTGTAATCACATGTTTCTGAGTTGAGAAACAAATTTAAAATCTTCAGATAAGCTTACGCCAATTAGTGTGATTTAGATATCAATATGCTGCATATCAGAATTAAAATATTTCCAAGCTATGGAGGTAATTAGTTTTCATATGCACACTTATTCTAATAATATCCCCATTTAAGTCTAGATTTTTGCAGAATAATTTGGTAAACCTTGCTTGCCTTTCTATCACAAAAGGCAAATTCAACAACAAATGTGTCATAATTAAAAATGAACAACTATCAACTTCGTATCCTATTGAAATAATCGTATATATTTAGGGATATTCATAATTAGGTTGTTAATTTCTATAGCGAGAGTCTATTTAAGTTGAGATATTATATGCAGAATTATTCGTTAAACTTGCGTGCGTTTTCGTTATAAATGGTAAATTCAGCAATATATACGGTATAATTAAAATGAACAATTATCTATTTTTATCGTACTTACGGATACTAAATCAATCATGTTTACGGATACTCACAGTTAGATTGCTTTAATTTGTATAGTGAATGTCCCTATAAGTTGAGATTTTATGCAGAATTATTCGTTAAACCCCCATACGTGTCCTTATGTTACAAATATTAAATTCAATAACATAGGGAGGCATAGTTAAAAAAGCACAATATTTCTTTCGTATTATTACTTACGGGTACTGAAAGAACCATATTTCAGGATATTTACAGTTAAGTTGTTTTACTTCAAAAGATTTTGCAAATCGAACACTATCAAGTTAAAATAATCGGCCTCCAGTACTTCGGAGGTGGTTGGTGGAGCAAGTCTTGCTACTAGACCATGAAAGTGAACTAAAAATACATTGCAGTGGCAAACATTTTGTATTTTTTTTCAGCACCAGGTCATCACGATCTCCCCATAGCCCCTGTTGTTTGTTACAAAAAGTTCGGACAGGGTCCAGAAGAATTCACCTTTGTTAATCTTTAGATGTCTGCCAAGAAAAGGAAGACCGAACAGAAGAAAAAAAAATCGAATCTACTGGAGTCAGTATTGGGGCAGTTTGTTCATTGTGCCCGATCATAGAAGGGGAGATAAATGAAGTCAGGGTGATAGCCGAGAAGGGAACAATATCTGCTAGTGATCAGTTCCTCGCTTGATAAAGGACGAAAGCAGTGAACGAAGGGACTCCGATAATCACTCGCCACAATATCGTCCCTTTGTTCATCTCTTCCCTGGCCCCCCTTCCCTGAAAATTGAGCTATTGGCCGTTGGTGACTGACTACTTATTGAGTGTGAAATGTTCAATGCTAGCAGCTTGTGCTTGGGGCCACCATAACACTTACAGCTTTCGTCAAGTACCTTGCAGCATGGCGCAGACTGTTAGGTTGAGACAATGAAAATGACTATTTCTCCGCCACTCAAAAGCACTCGAGAACCATTAACTTTTTTTTATTTCCTCAAATGTCCAAATAGTTTTGACAGTTTTTGAAGAGTGAAGCTAACACACTCATGGCTTTACTCCTAAAAACTGTCATTATCAGTTACTCCGGACGGACGTTTACGTATTGACTCCTGACGTTACTTTGGCTACTGATTATGTGGAATTCATTATCTTTCTAAATTCAACTATTTAACTGTGTGATATACGTGAGGGCAACAAAACCTGACAGAAACGGGAATCATTGAAAATAGTAGTGACTAATTAATGAGGTGGGAAATGTTCAAAGCTTGTAACTTGTGTGCGGATTGCAATATGGCACAGACAGTTAGGTTGAGACACTGAAAATGACTATTTTGACGTGACTCAGAAGCACTTTAGGACCAAAACACTTTTTAACATCCAAAATTCCCGAATGGCTTTGAGAGTTTTAGAAGAGCTAAGCCAATAATCATGGCTTTACTCCTAAAAATTGTCCCAGACAATTATACTTGACTTTTAATTACAGGCTAAGTGTGTGATTTGCAATCTATTGCATTCTATAATTTAACAATTTAAATCCTTCTAAGTTTAACTACTTAGCTGTGTGAGAACAACGAAACCTGACAAAAACAAGAACCATTGAAAATAGTAGTTACTACTTAAGGAGTGTGAAACGTTCAAAGCTTGCAACTTGTGTGTGGTTTGAAACTGGTGCAAACTGCTAGGTTGAGACAGTTACAGTGACAATTCCGCCGTCAATCAAAATCCCCCGAGGACCGAAACCCCTGGCTTTATTCCTAAAAACTGTTACTCCCGACGTTTAGTAGCTGGACTTGTACATAAGCTATGAAAGAATTCCATCATTTAATACTCGAAACATTTGTAAATTTAAATGTTTAGTTGTGTGATGTGTAAGAGTAAAAATATCTGACAGAAACAAAAACTCCAGTGAAGTAAAATAATACTAACTACTTACTGAGTGTGAAATGTTCAAAGCCTGTAATTTGTGTGCAGTCATATACTTGGCACTTTGGTAGACAGCTGGGTTCAGACAAAGGAAATGACTCTTTCACCTGTACTCAAAACGGTTCACGCTTTTAATCCGATAAATCAGAAACTAAGGAACTAATTCCCACCCCTCGAAGCTACCACCTTCTTAATTGCCACGAATATCAAATACACAAAAGTCGACATGATTCGAACATAATCCATTAACTGACATCTGCCCGAATAACATACCACCAACTCGCACAGTAGTGAGAGCTGTCATTCTTTTTTCGACCCCACATCAAGTACCTGTCCGGAAGAATTATACCAAGGGCCGAGTGACTGAATATATATATATATATATAATATCATTACAATAGCGATCTAGACTTGAATGCAATGAGCCTTAAACTGGTGAAGTCCACTATGTCCTTTTGCCTTTGATTGAACTTAAGATTTCTTCTTGAGAAACACACTTAGAAAGTTTAAGAAATGAAGAGAGCGAGATTAACATTGTATAAGATAAGTTTAACATAGTGAATTGAGATTAATATAGTGAAGTGTGTTTAACATATCGAAGGAGTTTTTCCCTTTCGTTTTCTCAGAACTATAAGTTTTTGTCTTAATGTGTGTCTCTTATAAGCCGATGATTAAAATTTGAAAAGAGATATAATGATTTACATACACATCTTATACTTAATAAAATTAACAGCTTCATTCTTCCCTTCGTAGCTCTTATAGGTGCCTTTAGAGGTAAGAAAATCTCTACCACTTAATACAACTTTCGCACGGGGCCTCGCTTTTTATTTATTACTTTTAACTGTAGCAACGGTTCACGATTTAAATCAGAGAAATTAGAGAAACGTAATGAAAGAACCAACTCCCACCCTTTTAGTCGCCACCCTTCTTAATTGCCGCGAATATCAAATACACAAAAGCCGAGGTGATTCGAACATAATCCGTTAATTACCATCTGTCCACAGGACGTACGAGAAACTCGCACTATGCAAGCTGTCAGTCCTTTTACGATCACAGATCAAGTATCTGTCCTGAAGAATAATAACAAAGGACGAGTGGCTAAACATACATTTAGAATATTTGTACAATCTTATTAGCATTACACGACTTGAATGTGGTAAGCTTTAGACTGAAGTCCACTATGTACTTTTTTTCTTTGCTTGAAGGTTAGATTTCTTGAGAAACGCACCCAGGGAGTTTTACATACTGAAGTGAATTTGGTGTAGTGGGGGGAATAGAGTTTATCTCACCACTTAATATTACTTCTTGAGAAACACATTTAGTGAGTTTAACATAGTGTAGAGTTTAATATATAGTGTAGAATTTATAATATATAGTGTAGAATTTAATATATAGTGTGTAGAATTTAACATAGCCTAGAGTTTAACATAACATAGTCAACATAGTGCAGAGTTTAACATATAGTGTAGAATTTAATACAGCGTGAGTTTAACATAGCGTAGAGTTTAACATATAGTGTAGAATTTAATACAGCGTGGAGTTTAACATAGCGTAGAATTTAACATAGCATAGAGTCAACATAGTACAGAGTTTAACATAGTGAGGTTAGTTTAACATAGTGAGGTGAGTTTAACGTTGTGAGGTGAGTTTAAAAGAAGAAAGTGCGCTTAACAGTGAATGAAGTTTTGCTCCTTCGTTTTGTACAACTATTAGGTTTGACAAAATGTGCTTCACTTGTAAACCGATGATTAGACTAAATTAGACCGATGATTTGCTAAAGATGAGATATCTCGTCTTGAAGATGTTGCAATTTTTCATGATGACGAGATCTTGACATGGTCAGTTTTCTTCTGACGAGATATCTCATTCAACAAAATCTTGTCAGTTTTACTAATGACGAGATACCTCGTCGAGTCAACCACGAGTAGGGTTAAATGCACGATGCGAGCTATCACTTCTTTATCGACCACATATCAAGTATTTGTCCGAAAGAATAATAAAAATGGCCAAGTGGTTAAATTTATATAAAATATAATAACAATATTTTTAGTTTTTATAGACTAGAATGCCGTAAACTTTCAACTGATGAAATCAATTATGTGATTTTTTTCTTTGCTTGAAGGCTAAATTTCTTCTTAAGAAACTCACTAAGGGAGTTCAACACTGAAATGAGTATCACACAGTGAGGTGAGTTTAACAATGAAGTGAGTTTAACATAGTGAAGTGATTTTAACACATTTAATTGAGTTTTCCCTTTCGCTTTCTCAGCACTTTGAGTTTTGACTTAATATGTTTCACTTGCAAGCCGATGATGAAATGAAATTTCACCAGATAGATATTGATTTATATACACACCTGATACTTAATTAAATTAGCAGTTCCATTCTCTCCTACATAGCTCTTAAACGCGCCTTTAATGGGAAGAAAAGCTCCACCGCTTAATATGACTCCTCTCTGAGGTCTCACCTTATTAGATATTAATTCTAACTGCGGTAACGGTCCACGTTTTTAATCCGAGCAATCAGAGAAACGTAACAAAAGAACCAACTCCCACCCTTCCGAGTCACCACCCTTCTTAATTGCCGCGAATGTCAAATACACAAAAGCCGAGATGATTCGAGCATAATCCATTAATTGCCATCTGCCCGCACGACGTACGAGCGACTCGCACGATGCGAGCTGTCACTCCTTTTTCGACCCCAGATCAAGTATCTGTCCGGAAGAATAATAACAAGGGCCGAGTGGCTAAATATATATAGAATATCAGAACAATCGGCGGTTCTCTCTCCAACAATTCCGTCGAGATGCATACAATGGGAGCGTTCCTCCGGGAATTCGGGCTACGATACTGACTTCACAAGTCGCCTGGAGCAAGCCAGTTCGTACATCGTTTCCTAAATTGGATTACAATCAACTCAAGTTTTATGCGAGTGTGCTCTATTAATGGGCGATATCTTCTCCTGGATTGCCAGCCCACATTTTGGCGCAGCGGGGAAAACGTTTAGGTATACTTTTCGATCAGCACAATTTGTGTCTTTCCGGTAACAAGGCCGGCTATAATCAAGAAAGAATATGACAGCGGGGCAGGGGAGGGAGTGGAGGGGGCGTGACCGCAGGCGTTTCCGATTCTCAATAGTTATGGTTAATTGTTGTTTGACTTCGAGTAATCTTTGTTTTCTTTCTTCCCTTTCGACGAGGAGTGGGGGAAATTAAAAAGCGAGCAAGAATATTCGCGGAAGTTTGAGGTGCTTGGTTTGTTGGGCTTGAAGGCGGAGGTACAAAAAACGGGTGAATGATATCTGCAGCGTAAGTCCAAGCAGATTGAATTCCAAAATTTAACGTATAATATTTTGGACCAATCCACATTAGAAAAAAAGAACTGAATCCAATTAATTATTTTTATTTATTGAAAATGAAGCCATTTGCTGGTCATACGAGAGACATGTGATTTAACTCTTCTGGTAGTTCTCTGCAAGTTATTTCGTTACGAGCAAAACTGACCAGGATGCTGGACAAAATATCCCGTCCAATAGAAAAATTGACCAGATTTTGATCATCAAAATTCAGCAATATCTCTATGACGAAATACCTCGTCAATAGCAAAATTGGCCATATTTTGATGGACTAGATAAATCGTCAAAACCACTTGGAGGGTTAACTCTCCTGGTGGTCGTTTCTCGCGAGCTATCCCGCTATTTGCCAAACTGAAACCACTCTGTAGGTTAACTCTCCTGGTAGTCATCTCTCGCGAGCTATCCCGCTATTTGCCAAACTGATACCACTCGGTAGGTTAAAATGCTTATTCTCAGACATTTATTGTATCGTAACCTAAATCATGGCACTTGACAATAATCTTATTTTATTTCCCGTCTCTCTTACAGTACTATGATGATCTGAATACCAGGGCTCGAAATACCCGGGTGCACAGACGCACTGTGCACATAAAAATAAAATTGTGCACCTAATTTTTTCCAGCTAGGTGCACGCACGTTAAAAAAAGGGGTGGGGGACGTGTTTTATATTATTTTGATGTTTGAAAAAATATTAGTATCGACCACTCTTGCTCTAAAGGAACGCAATTAAAATTACTAAATACACGTTATGCGAAAACAAAATCGCTGGGCCGAAACGGGTTTATATTGGAGGAAGGTTTATTTTCGCGACAGCCGTACGCCGGAGAATGGAGAATTTAGATGTTTAAATATTTTTATTTCTATCTACTACTAACCTATCTAAACATAGCCAACTAGTAAAGTAGTTTATATTATTATACTAATACTCTTCTATTACGTTTTTTTAAATGTGCTCCTAAAATATAACCTGCGCACTTAATTTTAAAACTTAGGTGCACAAGGTACACCTGTATTAAAAAATCAATTTTGGGGCTTGATGTATACATATCAACTATACGGAGTGAAAATATCCAATTTCATTCCAACAAGCGATTTTTTAGAGTGTTCCAACGTGCTTGGGAGCATTTACAGTTGAAAACTCTTAAAGTTGCTAGTTGACAATTTCAATATAAGATCTCTTCTTTCGTTGCATACAGTATCCATCTTCTTTCTTAAATTTCATCTTCCGTCTCTTTTATCATACAATCCTGATGACAATCTGTACTCACGCCTAGCATACAAAGGAAAAAAAATCCGATTTCATTCCAACTAGTGTTTTTGTAGGGTGCTTTAGGGCTTTACTGTTATAGTGTTTAACGTTCCTGTTTGGCAATTACAATATAAATTTTCCTATTTAGTTAGAGGAGTGAGGTAAGCGCACTTAATCTTGAATGCTGTGATTAGCTCCGCATGTTATTTAGGAGGCATTGTGTGTAGGTTTTTAGAAGAGTCGGTTTAATTCAACCGAAACTGTAAATACGTGAGGTGGAACTGTTTCGCATTAGTTTACGACATCCAGGCTGCAGTGAAAGAAATGAACACATCACATACGTTTAGTGAAGGAGATCTAAGTTGTCCAAAGTACGCATCGTCGTTACAGTTATAACATACGAAGGGATATTGCATTACAACATTTAATAGTTCCCTACACGTTTCATATTTTATTTAATATCAAAATAAATAATTAAAAGAGGACGATTCCTGAAAATTTTCAAGGTTTTTTTTTTTAAGCTTTTAATTCTAAAAACCTTTTTACAAATACAACGGGGTTAAGAATTTACTGATGAATTAGGAGAGTGAATTGAGTTCAACCGAAAATGCAAACACATGCGTTGGAACTGTTTCGCATAAGTTTACGACATCCAGACTTCTATGAAAAACTGAAGAACACAATACGTATGTCTAGAAAAAGGAGATCTAAGTATTCCAACCATATACATTAGAGTTATAGCTTTATTACAAAGGAAGAAACTGAAAGACAGGTATTACTACATTTCACACTTACCAAAGCGTATCCGCAATACCCTAGAGCCTCTCTCCGTTTTTTATCTCAACACTTTTTAAATACTTCATCACCAATTTTATGAGGTTTAATGATCCCCCCCCCACATGTGCCCCATTTTGTATTTTTACTTTTCTGCGGCATTTTACCATTGTTATAATTAATCGTTTTTAAAAACTTTTCTTTTAAATTTAAATAATCGACTAAGATGAGGATACCCCATTTTATCACAATTTCTTCATTTATAATTTAGCTTTCGTAATTTATTTTTACCTCTTTATTTGTTTTTATGTTACACCCCCCATCCTCCACCTCGTATTTCATCTAAGCTACAGATTGTTACCATCACGCCAAAGGCACGAATCTGCAAAATTGACGTTATTACAAAAACGGGGTCAAAGGTTTGATGATTCAGGAAAAACGGATTATTGTTTTCTCATTGAAAATTGCCACTTCTACTACAAATCAAGATTTGTGGCGTTATCATTGTATAAGACATGAAATGATGATTCAAAAAATTCAGCTAAGTGAAAATCGCCAAAAATGCATATTGGTCCGCGCGATTCTTTTAACTTCCAAGGTAATGTAAGGTAATTTTAATTAACGTCGTAATCGAACAACACAATGGGCTATTAAGGACGGTTCGTGATCAATCCCCAAAGAGAAAGAACCGAGGACAACACCAGGTAATTTTGAACTACGGTCAGATGACAAGGTAACACCTTAGCTAGCATCCCACTATCCGAAATTCCATACCATTCCAACGTAAGGACTTTCGGCCACGACAGATTTTAGGTTCACCAGCCGTCTCTACACCATACGTCTACAAATATCCATGCACTACCCGGATTCAACTCAGGAACCCTCCAATCTTGAGGCTAACGCCTTAACCACCAGACCGGTTGGTCGGCTATAACTTTAAAGGTACACCCGTCAAAAAAAAAAAGCCGAATCATCCGATCGCAATTGCACAATTTACATCGCAGAACAAAACGGAAGGTAGCAATCGATAGGATGAATGTTTTCTACAAATATCAATATTGAAAATTTGTCTAAGGGGCCGTCTTCATACTAAATTGGGTGCTTAATAAATTAATAATTGGGTGTAAAAATAATCAGTAGCGCAGTGGGACTGTTTGCAAAATTCGATGATTATTATCCTTATTGCGGGATTGTTCACAAAGTGAAAGCAGAAATTTGTGCCAACGGATCCTGGGATTCAATCAGAATGGATTCTGACTTTGTCACCATCTTAATGGACTCCCTACTAAGGTGCCTGCAACAGGTCATTGACTGCGACGGCCACTAGAAGTTTTTATTAATATTTATAATGTGATTGAACTCCGAACATTTACACGTTCCCTCGCTGGTTTTTATGGATTTTCTCGGTCAATTTAAGCCGTTTTTCATTATTTTTTCATCAAATCCCCCTGAAATTGCATGTAGAATCAAAATTTGCGATAGAAGATGGGGGTTCGTATTGAAAATATAGGAGCAAGCACCCAATTTAATAAGAAGACGGCCCCTTAGACAAGTTTTAAATATTGGTATTTGTAGAAAACATTTACCTCTATCGATTGCTACCTTCCGTTTTGTTTTGTTATGTAAATTGTGCAATTGCGATCTGGTGAGTGTTTTTTTTTGATAGGTGTACATCTGATGTACTGGCCGTAGTCTAAAGGTTAAACTATATTAACGCATCATTCAATTTTACTGGTTTGTATCACCTTGCGTTTGTCGCAGCTTGTCAGTCCTTTGACCTTGTGCCATAAAACCCATAGTCCCTGCAAGTTGAAGCCACACCAGGCTATAAAATGTAGGATAGAATAAACAAGGAATTAGCTCTTACAATCTTCCGGACTGAATACCGATATACAACACTCAAATTATAGCCCTTAGTTGACAGGCAATACCCTACGTTTCCGTAGCGACCACTATGAAAAATCGAATCCCGGACTTCACGAATCAAGACCCTCTGCTGCAACATCCTCGGGGCCTTCCCTATATTTCTAATGACCTAACCTAGTCGGGAGGGGGAGTGGTAGTACCCCCAATTAAGAAGAAGCGGTTTGTCATTTTTTGGACCTTGCGCCATAAAACCCAAACCAACCCAAGACATTTCCCCAATTTCTGTAATTTAATAAATAGTTCAGATGTCAATTCATGAAATTTTACCAATGATCGATGTACCGATTTTTACTGTGTAAACAATTTGAAAAGTTTTGAGACCGAGTATTTAAGAAGGTAATGCATAATTCAAAGTTTTGCTCCTTGAAGATGTACTTAACGACACCCAGAATTGGCGAAAGGAATGCAAAAACACATTTCATTCATTCATGGGAAAGGAAGTCAAAGTTATTCCCTGCACATCGCCATTACAGTTATGAGTTTATTACGCGACATACGTTTCTCATTCCTAATGCACCATCGTCATCTGACCGCGGTTCAAAGTAACGCGATGTTGTCCTTGCATATATATATATATATATATATATATATATATATATATATATATATATATATATATATATATATATATATATATATATATATATATATATATATATATATATATATATATATATATCAGGTGTTGCCTCGTCATCTGACCGTGGTTCAAAATTACGTGGTGTTGTCCTCAATTCTTACCCGTCTTCAATAGCCCGCTGTGTTGCTCCAGTACGACATTAAATATACAAAATAACTACCTACCCCTACACTATCATAATAAATATTTCAAAAATGTCGAGTCAAGAAATTTTTCAAACGGTTGAAATTTTTGGTTCTAAAAATAATTTGGCAAATACAATGTGACTAAACATTTATCGAATTAATGTACCGTTCTATAATTTTCGGATATTGAAAGAATATTTAAAGAATTACAAGTCAAAACTAGATATTTATTCAATAGTTAAAGTAGCTTGTCATGAATCCTTTAAAAAAACGGATAAGCTGGTTCGCTAGTCTAATACATGGTAGACATCTCACTAAGTTGCTGAAATGTTACAATGGTCTTCACGAGCTTGTGGAATATTCAGTAGGCATTATACACTATACTTCCGGCAGAGTGGTACACATTGTGTTGTATTCTGAAGTGTATGATTTCTGTATTAAAAAAAATGTTGTATGGTTATCCAGATGTGTTAGATAACGTTGAGATCTGATGGCATGGTTAGACCCCAAATCCGAGGATTGTTCCTCTAACCATAATTATCAATCGGGTGAAACTATCAGATACGGTTATCGACAAAGCAGGGGTCTCATTGAATACCACTCACCCAAACCCATAAAATGACGAAGCCTCCACCAGCCAATAGAATATCTTGTTGACATGCGGGATCCATGACTTCATGGGGTTTACGCACTCACGAATCATTCCATCTGCCCAAAATTATTGCAAAAGCGGCTTGTCAGACCAGACTACTCGTTTCTAGTCACCAAAATCCCAGTGACTTGTCTATACTTATGTGTCAGAGCATTGTTCTGTTGGATCGTTGGTTGGATTTTTTGCCGCAAGGTCGAAAAGTAGTGTTCTGTTGTAAGAGGTCAAAACCATCAGAACACAAACGGGTGGAACTATCAGACACTGTTATCGACCATACCAGGGGTCTCATTGAATACAACCTACCACAACCCATATAGTTACGGAGCCTGCACCAGACAATAGAATCCCCTGTTGACATGCGGGATCGATGACTTCATGGGGTTTACTCACTCACAAATCATTCCATGTGCCCAAAATTATTGTAAAAGCGTCCTGTCATACCAGGGTACTAGTTTCTAGTCATCAAAAGCCCAGTAACCAAGCACAGGCGAAGAGCATAGTTGTGCGTTGAGCATTCATAAAGGGTACTCAAGTTAGGTGGAATATCCTAAAGCTCATATTCTCGAGGGAACATTGCTCAGTCCTCACAATGATGTTTTTTGAGAACCCAGTATTGATTTCCGATGTTTTTTGATGCAGTGTTGTACGCCTTTCGCTTGAAATTAGTCTTTCCATCTGAAACTGGTCGCCTTCGTCCAGCATATTTACGGTTACACTACTGTTGTAAGTTACAGGTTTGGGCATAATTCTTGTAGTCACGGTACATCCTTGTAAAGGAAGTACGTGAAAAATCAAACATACCTACCTTCGAAATGCTATGACCCATATCACGAGCTCCAACGATTAAACCGAGTTGTTAATTGCTTAAATCATTACACATTGCCTTTACTACGTCGGAAACAGCTCTAGATGCTTCACAGATAGCTATCGCGTCATACATCTGCTGGCAAATGCAATCAATGATGTACAGTCGCGAAAAAAACAAACCACTCATTCTTCATTCAAAAAATTTTAACATTAGAGTAAATTGGGAGATGACATTCGTCAGGGCATAAGGTCTTCTATAAATTCATATGCATGACATTTGCATAAGAAGCTGTCTTCATATTAAATTGAGCACCAACTTTCTAGTTTCCAATAGTAACACCGTATTTTGATTATTCAAATCTATATCATGATTTAACTTCAGATACCAAGTTTCATATCATTCATGAATACAGAAAGTTTGGAGCTTGTTTGGAGTGAAATTAAACAGTAAATATTGATTGTCATTTTTTCCAAATTTCGCATCCATCAAGCTGTAGTCAATTTTGCTAAGAACAAGATACCTTGTCAAGACAACCACCAGGAGGCTTAACGTTACATTTTTAATCTTCTTTTAGTCAAGCAACAAAGAACAGTTCCTGATTAACTACCAACAACCAAATAACAACTTTCAATTTGGAGATGATCCCTGAAATGGGCAACGGCTATAACATTGAACATATCAAACCATAATGATATTAAATTCATGAAATTTTCTGCTTAGACTGATTTAAATCCGATTAAAACATCAAAACGTGGTATTGCAAGTGAAAATTTTGTTGTTTATGCAAAATTTGATATGAAGACGGCCCCTGTTTTTGCATTTTAATTTATAGAGGTTCTTATTCCCTATTGAATGATATCTTTGAATTTTCTCTGTTATGGATGGTGCTCCATACAAAGGGAGTGGTTCGGGTATGTTTTCATAACTACATTAAGGACTTTGCTATGTATTTTGCTGTCTTATCGGTTCAGTTCTTATCAGTTTTTCTGACATTTCAGTGTATTTTGCGTTATTTTAGAGCCCTTGATAGATGTGTTCTTCAATACATGTGTTCTTTGAAATTATACACGCTCATTACCCTTTATATTTAACAATTTAAAATTATCAAGTAATAATATATATTATTTGTTGACACATTCCGAAATTAACATGTACTATCGGTTCACTTCCTTTCAATTTAAAGTTCCGTGAGTACAATTACAGTTGTTTATGAAACAATTACTGGATATTTAACATTCAATGAAACTTATAAACATTATTAAAAAAGCATGCATGTAAAACAAGATAAGCACTCTTTTGTGTGTTTTACTGATAAAAGTCATCAAATTCTGGCAAAACATTTTTTTCTCATTAAGGATTTGTATTTTTACGCTAATTTACTTCTCTCATCAATTTAGTCCTTTATTTTTATTTGTTTTTATTACCGATATTCATAATTTGTGTATTTTAGAGTCAATGTAACTGTAAAATCCAAAAAAAAAAAAAAAAAGATTTTTAATATTTTTTGAAGTTTTTATCATGAAAGAAACGATATCCGTTCCAAACATTTTATTGTTTACCTAATTTATAAATGTGTTTTAGAAAACATTGTTTTAAAATATATCGAATATGTTCTTGCTCGCTGAAGCCCCAGAAATGTGGGACTCTACTTTAAATGAAATAATCTTTTTGCATTAAATGTTAAAAAAATCATGCAAATAAAATTTTCTTTCAAAAGATGTTTTTTCTAAATTTTCATATTAGTGTTAAATCCTATTTTCAGAGAATTCAAAATATGGAAGTATTTTCTTCCAATTTTAAATGGAATGGAAGTTAAGAGACTAAAAAAAGCTTTTTAAGGACAATTGCTCATTAAAGCGTTTCACGTTTATCTTTTATCCAAAATCCATTTTCTTACGTTCTTGAGCTCCAATTGCAAAATACGATATTGTGAAACCTGTTATTCAAATCATTATGAAAGTTTATGTGGGTGATTTCAGAAAGGTAGTTGAAAGAATGTATAACAATGAAGTCATGAAATGGTAAACTTCTCAATTTTTTTGGATGTGAAAATAATAGTCCTGTTTGTAATTTGTTCTGTTATTGGTCACATTTATGTACAAATCAATAAAGATTTATCCCCACTCGATAGTAGTAATTTATTCCCTAGTTAAATCTGCATTTCAATAGAGTTCTATTAAAATTTGAAATTTTGAATAGTTTTTGTGAAATTAGTCTTTGCGTAAGTTGCCCATGTTTCTATATTCTATATTTATTTTTAACCAATTAGTATATTTTTAATACTTTTCCTTTGTTTCTACTCCAATCTGTTCTAAAAATAGCGGAAAATCCTACATTTTGCTTCTAAAGAACGTAACTTACGAAGTTGTCGTATGCAAAAATTTATTTCCTAAGACAAACCCGATTTATAACAAGATTCAATAAGAATAGTCCTTAACTAACCAAACACATATTTCAGGACAGTTGTGACGTCATATAAGCTGCTTGATCTTTTCTGACTCTGGATTCTGAAAGTATTTTGAACAATAATTTCAAAACAAACCAACACTTTAAATTTCCTTATTAATTATTCCTACTTTCAACTCAAACTTACACTGAAAATAAAGAAAAACCCTTACATTTTGATTTTTAAAGAAAATCCATTTAGAGGTAATCGCATACCTTATTTTATTTTCAGGTAGTTGGTTGACAGTTGAGTTTCAGTCACACTGGAGCAACGCAACAATTTATTTCCAGAGATAAACACGAATTTTTACAGGATTTAATAAGAGCAGTCCCTAATAAGACCAAGAACATATTGTAGGACAATTGTGTAGACATTTAAGCTACGTTATCTCTTTTCATTTCGGGTTTTGTTCTAAAACACAGAAAAATCTTTACATTTTGATTTTTAAAGAAAATTCCCCGAAGGTAGTCGCTTACACCTTAATTATTTATTTCCTAGTAGTTAGTAGGTAGGTAAGTTGTCAAATTTACGCTTCACTGGAGAAACGCAATTTATTTCTTGACATAAACCAAAATTAGAGCAAGATTTAATATGATCTGTACCTAGTAAACCAAAACCATTGCAGGACAATTGTGCTGTCATTAAAGCTACTTTAACTCTTATAATTTAGGATTTCATTCTAAAATTGAAGAAAAATTCTTACATTTTACTTTTAAAGAAAATCGCCTAAGAGGTTGGTTAGTTGAATTGGGTTTTTACGGTAGTAAGGCCATATTTGGTCATGCTGCGCCAAACACAATATAGACAACTTCAAGTCAGCCTTAGAGTGAGCCTCATACCTTAATTTATTTCCAGGCAGTTGGTAGGTAGGTAAGTAGTTTAATTTATGCTCCAATGGAGCAACACAACAATTCATTTCTTGAGAGAATCCCAAATTATAGCAAGATTCAGTAAGATCTGTACTTAATAAGATCAAAAACATTGCAGGACAATTCTGCAGTCATTTAAGCTACTATCTCTTTCCATTTCAGGTTTTATTCTAAAAAGTATAGAAAAAATTTCTTGCATTTTGCTTTTTAAAGAAAATAGCCAAAGAGTTTAGTTGGGTGGTTGAATTAGGTTCTTAGATGAAAAGACCGTATTTGGTCATGTTGCGCGAAACACAAAACAAACAACTTCAAGTAAGCATTGAAGGTAACCTTATACCTTAATTTATTTCCAGGAAGTTGGTACGGAAGAAAAAGTTGAATTTTCGTTACACCTGGAGCAACACAATTTATTTCCAAAGATGAACTCTAGGTATAGCAAGATTTAATAAGAAGAGTCCCTAATAAGACCAAAAACATATTTCAGAACAATTGCGCGGTCAGTTAAGCTACTTTACTGCTCCTCATTTTGGATTCCTCACCCATTTCCAGTGCGGATGGATCCACGTGACTAATATAGTCTCTGAAATGACCTTAATACCGTGTTATACCACCTAGTTAACAGTTTCCGCGTTTATGCCCAGCATTTAAGTGAAATTAGCTCTTGATTCAAACTCAGTCAGCTTAGTGTGTGTAGTAACCTCTTCGTACTAGAGGTGCATATATGTGGAGCATTGATTTTCCTCTTGAAACCTGATTAAGATCAAAATCCTTAAATGTAACCGCTGACTGTTACTGTTTCAAATACGTTAATTTTCAACATTTACTTCCGGGAATTTGTAACAATATGTTCAAATCCGTAAAATATGTTTTGGAGCATTGACATATCTGAATCTGTAACAATCCGCACAGTTCTGAAGCGAAAGTTTTCTGAACATTTGTGTATGTGAATTTGCAACAATCTTCAGCAATCGGTAATAAATGCTATGGTAATTTTTACAAACGCTAATCTGTAACAATCCGTACGAATTAGTAACAAACCGTCTGTGAAGATTTAATTATGTGAATCTGCAGCAATCCATACACATCCGTAACAAAACTGTGAATATTATGTAAATCGAAAACAATCCCTCACAAATATTCTGTTAACATCTGCAAATATTCCACAGTCAGTTTAACTTTGAACCAGTGCCTTGAAAAATGTTTCTACAGTCGCACCGTGTGTCATTTTTGCAATCTAGATGGACAAAATTATTGCATCAAAAATACACTGGTTTTGTGTGATTATAAGAGGCTGTGAGTGATAAAATACTGATTTGGTGAATATTTAACTTTTTAATTACTATTTGGATGCAAAAATATGCTAAATTTAAAGAAATTTGTCAACTTTGCTCCATATATGAAATATACTTCGATCAATTATTAACTGTATATTTTGTAATTTTAAATTAATCTACACCTGAACAATGGTCAGATATACCCATAACAGTTCCATTTCAAAATAAAGAATAATTCAAAAACTAAAGGGATTAGTTGAAAACATTACAAAATTATATATTTGGAATCTCAACTGGGAAGGTTCTTAAAAAAATTCAACCTTTTTGGAAACATTTGACTGCGTTTAGTTTTAGACCTTGCTCGTAACCTTACTATTAGTGGATCTGAGGAAATGACTAATCTATTCCTATCAGTTCTTGACATTAAGATAGAAAATTTTTCTCTTATCGCCTACTGTGTTTATTCCTTGTCTTGATCTTTTACGAAGCGAACCAATTACCAATTGGGGAAGAACACAAGAAGTGAAATAATATTCCCATGGACTATTAACTTCCCTTGAAGTTAAATCTACTAATTATTTGGCAAAAAGAAATTTCATGAAACGACAAGGTCTAGTTGAGATTTTGACTAATAATATTTTTACCCTCATTAATACAAGCAAAGGAACGAAAGACATACTAAACACACTTTGATTATAGTGATATTTTTCTGAAAAAAATTGCTGGAAAGTTTTTTGTTCAGAGCCATCACAGCCCCTCATTATAATTGTATTTCTGATATTATTTTTCGACCAAATCAGAATGAAGGATTGTTCATAAATTGTACGTATCCGTTTAACAGAGCAGTTGATTAGTGACTAGTTGTGAGTTGTGGTACAGCTGAAGTTTCTGTGATAATCATCCTAGGAGAGTAGCAATCGTTTAGCTCATTTTTGTGTTATACGGAGTATACAAATTACAGTTTATGTTGTTTATGTAATTTTATATAGGTGCATAGAAATATTAATGTCAACTCTTAGCCCAAGAACAAGATTTTCAAATAATTTTACTGATGTTTAACTAAGATACGGATCGTTTTCATAACTTGTACCACTTCCAGAAAAGCACCAAAGAGCTCTCTGACGATTTAAAGTAGAATATCGTGCACCTGACTTTCGTATTTTACTTCAGTGGTCATTGACAATTCATTTTGACTTGTTGTCTCTACAAGGTTACGAGTTTCGTTTTCTATACCTTGGAGCTTAAAAATCTTTTTGATGCCTTCTACACCTATTTTTCAAACTTCCTTGTAAATTACTTGGTAGATCTTGAATCACAATGTGAGAAAGGCAAGATTTTCTTGAAGTCAAGAAGAATTATTTCTGAGGAATAGTTCTTTGAATTTCGTTTTCTATACCTTGGAGCTTAAAAATCTTTTTGATGCCTTCTACACCTATTTTTCAAACTTCCTTGTAAATTACTTGGTAGATCTTGAATCACAATGTGAGAAAGGCAAGATTTTCTTGAAGTCAAGAAGAATTATTTCTGAGGAATAGTTCTTTGTGCCCGTTCATTTTACTCCTCTTTGGCACAATTCTTTGGCGGATAATTCTAAAATTTTAGCTTTAACACTATTTAAAACATTCAAAACAGTATTTGATAACAAATATGTAACCATTTCTTGAGAAATATAAGTTAAAATAGCATCGGTTTTAGTTTGCTTCGAATTTATCACCGAAATGTCAAAAATGCACTGACGAAAATTTTCCATAGTCATTCTGAAATTTAAGCACTATCCATCAGTTCCACAAGTAATCATATGAGTCAGGCTATAATGCATATGTAATAATTTAGTGGTATATGGTGATATAATATGTTATGTCTAGTTGAAATTTGAAATCAGCAGTTCCGTAAACGCTAATTAGCTATAAATTCAAAATGATCTTGTAAATTAATGAAATAGTACCCAAGAAACTAAAAGCACTTAAATATACCTCGATGAACAGAAGTTAATGATAGTATCCACCAAATAGCACTAAAGAAAATATAGGATCCATACTTTTCAGTTTTCATCAAAGTACTAATACGCATTCGCCAGATTGGTTTTGCAGCCAACACAGAAAGTTCGACTTTGGACCCCCTGTACATGCTGTTAGGAGGAATTATTTAGAAAAATAAAACCGTAGTCTTGCTAAGGGGACATACTACTTTTAAGATATGATGTCTTTTTAACAATCTGCTACACTAAGAAAATTGAATTTTGTCCACGTAAAAACAAAAATGACACACTGTGAGGCGCTTTGAAATGTGCGACTAACTGAAAACGATGATGTTGGCTTATAGCAGAATTTCTTTAACAGACATTTATAGGAGAAACTGAATGCTTATTTTCTTGATAAAATACATTTTTTATTTCAATCTATTTTAAAAGCATACAACATTACCGAAATGCTTTTCAATTATTATTTAACTAAGCTTAATTCTAATTATTTACCTAAAAATAGTCAGTCCTTAAACAATTATACAATAAAAACTTTTTAGTCAGTTAATGAATTTCTTCTTTCTCTCTCTAAAGTAAGAAACTAAATCATTTGAGACCTTCGTGAATTTTGCTTAAAACTAGTTGTTTATAAGAATTTGTATTCTCTACATTTCATTTACAATTTTCATTAGGTTTGTGAGCTTTTACTTAAAAAATTGGGAAGCTTTTACATATTTACATGCATTATCAGATATTTCTGAGACAAAACTAATTTTCCATTGGAGTTGGTTGGGTTGTATAGAACAAGGACTATAGTATTTGGCTATGCTGCTTCAAATTATAGATCGGATGGTAAAACTATATTAGATTTAGACTGTGAATTTTTAATTAGAAACAAACTTGTGTGTGTGAAGTGTTTTAATATTTAAACTCTCTCTCTTTCTCTCTATCCCTCTTGGAATGCATATCTCATACGAAAGTAATTTTTCTTTGGATAGTAGGAGTTATATTTAAATTTACAAACTTTTAATTGGAAACGTTGTCACAAAATTTTTGCATATTTATCTACATTGAAGATTTTTTCCAGGCAAAATTAATCTTAATTACCATGGTAGGAATCGTATTTGGTTTTATGTACCTAACTTGTTCTTGTGTACTTAACATATAAAATAACTTGTTAAAGGTTTTCATGTATACATCCATTAGAAAACATATCTCGAACAAAAGTAATTTCCTTTTGGGTGATGCGAATTATTCGATCGAACGTTTTAAGCTTTTTCTGTTATAGATGGTAGCAGTCGGTATCAGTAATGTAATTCATGTTGGTATCTAATCACAGTCCAAACTGTAGATGCAAATTCCATCAAAACGCTTCCAACGGAACACATATTGCAAATTATGTTAAACATTTTTCTTACATATAAGTTACCCTTCTTTCTAGGTCACATCAGTAATACCACCACAATGAATGAAAGCAGCTTACGACATTTCGGTAAAAGAAAAAGCGAGATTTTTTGGGGACGGTGCAGCATAAATTATTTCCAAAACAAAGTAGGGATAATCTCTCGAAAGCATGCCCACGGGAAAACAAATGATCTTGAAATTAGAATGCTCCAGAACGCAAAAAGTAGCTTGGCATTCGAAAGCAAACCAACAATCGCATCGTTATGATCAATTTTTTTCTGTTCGTCCGTTGAAAAATGCAGCCAACTGCCACCCATGAGATATCACATACTCCGCCCGGGCAAGACCCACTTTTCCTTTATTCCTAAACCCTTAAAAAATTACCGGGAAAAAAGTACAAATTGACTGCTTTGGGCAATCTATATTCCTTCCTAAATGATGTTTATGAAACAAAGTTCTTTCACTCAATTTATTTCTTTATTTCTTTAACGTAATGACCTGCCCGACCAAATACAGGCGGTCGTTATAAATACATTGTTTTGTGTATGGAATGATGTATTACCCCGAAGGTAGGAACTTATCGACCCATATCATTGGTTGGGTTGTTCCCCAAACAGACGTTTTCAAAGATCCAGAGTCCCCTTAGACCCTTTCTCAAACCGATAAGCTGGCTTGCTTGTCAGCCCAAGCGGACTTTATGGCCTCCAGCTGTTGGTTTCGGAATTCCTAAGGGATGCCCAGCCAGATACCTGAATCGGTTCAACTTTGGATTTCTTCTTCGAAACAAACCTTCGCTTGTGTACAGTAATTGACTCGAAACAACGCTTCGATAGGATTATTTTCACTAAGCATCGAAAAAATGGGATCGGCAAATATTTATTTAAATTCACTTTGAAGCTTTCGGGTTGAGTTACGTGTCCATTTGCCTAAACTTTTTGAAGAATACAATACTTTTTTACAAATCTTTGCGTGTGAAGAGATTTATCACATTTTATTGATGCATTTTCCTTTTTGAAGACAAATCATTACGGCTTTGATTCGTATTCTTGTGAGTTCATACAGAGCGGCTCAACTTTGGATTCACTGGGAAGCTTTCGGGTTGAGTTACGTGTCCATTTGCCTAAACTATTTGAAGAATACAATAATACTTTTTTACAAATCTTTGCGTGTGAAGAGATTTATCACATTTTATTGATGCATTTTCCTTTTTGAAGACAAATCATTACGGCTCTGATTCGTATTCTTGTGAGTTCATACAGAGCGGCTCAACTTTGGATTTCTCCTTCGAAACAAACCTCCGCTTGTGTACAGTAATTGACTCGGAACACCTCTTCGATAGGGTTATTTTCTCTAAGCATCGAATACATGGAATCGGCCTATGTTTATTTAAATTCACTTGGAAATTTTCATGTTGAATTTCTTGTCCGTTTCCTCAACCTATTTGAAGAGTATGCTGTTATAAACTTTTTTACAAAACCTTATGAGTGAAGGCCTATTACCTTTTACTGTATTTTGCTTTTCGACGGCAAGCCACTACGGCCCTGGATTCATCTGCCTGTGAGATGTTACAGTGTCTCAATTAGGAAATTCTTCTTCAAAACAAACCTTCGCTTGTGTAAAGTAATTTACTGTAAGCAACTCTTCGATAGGATTATTTTCACCTAGCATCGAATAAATGGAATCGGCTTATGTTTATTTAAATTCACTTGGAAGCTTTCGTGTTGAATTTCTTGTCCGTTTCTAAATCTATTAACCTAAGAGTTTGCTGTTATAAACCTTTTTACAAAACTTTATGAGTGAAGGCCTTTTATTGTTGTATTTTCCTTTTCGACGGCAAGCCACTACGGCCCTGGATTCATCTGCCTGTGAGATGTTACAGAGTGTCTCAATTAGGGAATTCTTCTTCAAAACAAACCTTTGCTTTTGTAAAGTAATTGACTGGAAACAACTCTTCAAGAGGATTATTTTCACTAAGCATGTAAAAAATGGGATCATCCTATGTTTATTTAAATTCACCGGGAAGCTTTCGAGTTGAATTCCGAGTCCAATTCCTAGAAACAATTTGGAAAGAACTGTAATAAAAATTTTTATTTACTTAACCCCTTATGAGTGAAAATTTATCATATTTTATTGATGTATATTTCATTTTCAAAGTCAAGCTACTACGGCTCTGATTTGTTTTCTTGTGAGTATATTCAGAGCACTCAACTTGGTATTTCTGATTTGAAACAAACCTTCGCTTGTATATAATAATTAACTTAAACAACTCTTCGATAGAATTATTTTCATTACGCATCGAAAAAATGGAATCAGCCAATGTTTTTTTTCTTCTTGGACGCTGTCAAAATAAACTGAGTGACCATAGACAAGATTGCTTAAGCTATTTGAAATAAAAAAGTTTAAACAACCTTATGAGTAAAGATCTGTCACTTTTATTGATGCAATTTTTCTTTCGAATCCAAGCCACTGCTGCTATGGATACGTCTGCTTGTAAGATGTTAGAGTGGCTCAATTTGAGAATTCTTCGAAACAAACCTTCTCTTGTGTAAAGTTATTGACTCGAAACAACTCTTTGATAGAATTATTTTACATTGATAAACGGTATGAGTCAATGTTTTTTCAATGTGACTCGTCCACGTTAAACTGCGTGATCATAGACACATTTTCTTAAACTATTTAACTGCATGCACAACTACAAAAAAGTTAAAAACCTTGTAAGAAAATATCTATCATCTTTTATTGATGTAATTTACCTTTAGACGCCAAGACACAACGGCTCTTTGGATTTGTCTGCTCTTCTGAATAATATTGTTCAAAAGAAAATGCAAAATCTCAAGGTAACATTAGCGTTGAATAAAAACAACTGGGTTTTTTTCTACGATCTCTTTTTTTCTTCTGTTTTTTAGTGATTTAGACTCACTAAGGATAATTTTCTGGAGTAATGGATAACGAATTGTATGGTATTCTGACACCCAGATGCCTCAAATTAAATATACATTTTAAAAATACTTGGAAGTTTGTTTTGAATCGCACTTTTTTGCACAAGATTACTTTTGCTACTGTAGGAAAATCACAAAAATTTCAAAACTTTTAAAAAGGTTTTGAATACTTTATTAGTGATTAAACGTTTTTTTTTTAAACACAAGAATTACAATTTAGGTAAAAAGAAACTAACTTTATTAAATGGTTCAAGATAGAAAAATTAAAAACAGTTTAAATAAATTACAAATTAAACAATTTGGCGTAAAATGTTGCATGAGTATCATAAATAAAATAATATGATGTATACTATTGCATTAATAATATACATAAAATGTTACATGAATAATATACAAAATATTTCATAAATAATACACATAAAGTTTGCGTAAATAATCTAACAATACTCCATGGATAATATACTTTAAGTGTTACATAAAATAATGTACTTAAAATATTGCATAAATAATACATAAAGTTTGCGGAAATAAACTAACAATACTCCATGAATAATATACTTTAAGTATTACATAAAATAATGTACTTAAAATATTGCGTAAATAATACATATAAAGTTTGCGTAAATAATCTAACAATACTCCATGGATAATATACTTTAAGTATTACATAAAATAATGTACTTAAAATATTGCATAAATAATATACATAAAATAATGTGACATAAAATATTGTGTATATAATATACATAAAATAATGTGACATGAAATATTGCATAAATATTTTATACATAAAATAATGTGATATAAAACATTGTATAAATAATATTCATGAAAAATTTGCGATAAAATATTGCATAAATAATATATAAATCCAGGATAGGTTAAGTCTGTGTTTGGAGGACCTTGATTTGTGACTTTGATAAAAACTTTTGGAGGTCTGTAGCTGGTCACCGTACTTGAGATCAATCCACATTCGCTGCAACTTATTTATCTTAGGTGTACAGTCTTTTATGTTACTCGCATGATTTTCTACATACGAGCTGGTTATACCTGACCTCGACGAGGAACAACAGATATTTCTTAAATAGCTATAATATTTACTTCCTTACTACACTTTACATTTCGATACTTTGTCCACAGCCCCTTTCAGATTACTGCTCAGTCGCGAATTTTTTATTTGCGACAATTCGATGTGTGAACTGGGATTCAAAATATCCTTCAATATATTCAATCACTTCAGCTGTAAAATAGCCGAATGCATTTTTAGAAACAAAAGAAGCTATCATTAATATCAATTTCAAAGAAAAGAGAAACGGAAATTGACAGAGTCGACATTAATTGACTCACAAATTGAGCATTATTTACCTTTTGGTGCGACTTGGGGAAATTTTTGTTAAGGATTATTCAAATAACGGAATGAACTCTCCATAAAATACGTTATATTAAACTTTATTATAAATACATTGGGGACCTTCAGGGAATGTATTTCATATTTTCTGTCAATTTTAAGGTTCATTTCGGGGAATAAAATACAAGAAAAATGCAAACGTATCCTTCCGTAATTATAGAAGCAAAAAATAAATTCAGCTTTGAAATATATTAGGTTTTATATAATTCTTGTCCTACTTTTTTGAATTTTCATACTTTTACCCACCCAAGTGGTTTTAACGAGATATCTCGTCCATAAAGACTTGATCAATTTTGCTAATGAAGAAGTACTTCGTCATCAAGACAGTGCCAAATTTTCGATGACGTAACTTATTTATCTAGATTTTGCTAATGTCAAGTAAAATCAATTTGTTCTCCACTTCAAGATAACCATAAGGAGTGTTAAATCAGTAGAATAATGTTACTATTGTATTCATTCATGTTTCATATCAAAGGAAGTAAGCATTCCTTCTACAATGTTAGGAATTCAAAATATCTAACTTTCAGAAATCTTCAAAGCTTCACACATAACATATCCTGGTTTTGAATTTTATCCTCACTTTAATCAGTAGTACTTAAACTCATTAGTTATTTATTTACAATTTTTTCCCTGCAGGACTCACATACTATAACATTTAATTATGATCATTTTAAGTAATTAGTAATACGTTAATATTGTCTTACATAATCATTTAAAATCATTATATTACCATGTAAAGATTGTTCTTCAGGTTTCATATCAAAGAAAGTAAACATACCTTCTTCAAAGTTTCATATATTACATATCATGCTTCTTAATTTTATCCTTACTTTAAATCAAGAGTACATGTAATCATTAGTTATTTACTAACAATTATCTGCCTTCAGGATTCATACAATATAATGTTTTTAATTGTGTCACCACTTTAAGTAAAAAGAAATACGGTACGATTGCGTTATCACCATCTGATATTATCATCATTTTAAATCATTATTATATTAACTATCTCATTAATCTCTCTCTCAAAATTTTTTTTACTCACTTTTCATACCTCAAAGAATCCTTCAAAGTTTCATCTTTGACATTAAGTCTAAGTCATTAGTACTCAAAATCATTAGTTACTAGCCACTGCGTGGACAGCACGGCGTTGCCCGGAACAATTCTTAAAAGGTCGAAAACACTGGTTCAAGGGAGAAAAAACTAATAAATATCTCTATATTAAAAACAAATTGGGGTGGGACCCAAATGGGAATTCGTAGCCTATTTGATAACAGCCACAACGAAGTTACTCGTGGTGTTGGTTTGCTTCGCAAATCAAAAGGGATTTTGTAGCCTATTGGATAACAACCATCTCGGCTTTGTCCGGCAAACCAACACCACGGGCAACGCTCATTATCAAATGCGGCCAATTTCGAATTAAGAAGGTATCCAATCGGTGTGACGTCACAATATCTTGCGAAAATATAAATATTTAATTGAAAAATCATTTATTAAAAGAAAAGAAAATGCATAAGGTATCTATCTGGTGTAAAATTTTCCGCAGGTTTCAAATATGTTGAAATTTTCAATCTATCTATAGCGATCCCTATTTAATAAAAACTAAACAATGTTGTTAAACTAATTGCTACGCTTTCCTTCATTTAAATCGTAAGAGTGCAGGAAATGTAATCTGTTTATTTTTGGAACGTGATGGTTGACAAAGGCGTGAAGGTTGACAATGACGGGAAGGCTTCGCATACTGGATAACAGTCATAACGGTTGCTCGTGGTTTTGGTTTGCGTAGGAATTCGGCGTGACGCAACAATCTCTAGCGAAAATATAAACATTTAATTGAAAAATTATTTATTTGAAGAAAATCATATCTTTAGGTATCGATCTAAATTGTTCTTCTGTGAAATTTCTAAATCTGTGAAATTTTCCCCAGATTTCAAATCCGTTGAAACTTTTACTCTATCTTTAACGGTCTAGGAGATATAAAAAGAACTAAAGTACTCCAATTAAAAGCTAGTTTTTCGTCTGCTGGAAAATTATTCCTCCGAGCAAAATGAAAACGGAAACGAAAAAAATAAATTTAGAATCTGTGATCTTCTATGCTGTTGCATTCAATTATAATTAAATTTCATTAAATTCACTTTAAAATGTTCTAGATTGAATTTTAAAATTCGCCGGGACACAAATATTGCAAAACATTTGTACTACGTGTGTTCCAAATCCCACTGCTGTAAGGGCCATAGATTCGTCAGGACTTTGCGTGCAGAAGGAAAACAAACAAACACTTCCTTTTATAATTGTAGAGATTTACTGTTGTCCTCGTTCAGGATTCATGTTCGATTTTGAAATACACCATCACTTCAAGTAATTAGTACAACTAAACAATTACCTTTCTCTTCTGGATTCTATCCTATTTTTTAATTGTTACCTTTTAAGTTATCGGTAGGGCAGCTTTTTGCAACAAATGCAACTTTTTTTCACACGTTCTACGCTGCATGTAAAGTACTAAAACTTAAATTCCTCCAACATGGGGTGTATTGTAAGAGACTTATAACAGCAACATAAATGCAATTTTCTGCATAAATGAAACTTTTTGTATAAATGCAACCTGCTGCAACTTTTTAAAAATAAGCTTAAAATTAATTAATATGAAAATTACTATTTCATTTCTTGCCATCTGAATCAAACCTTCGATCACGTGTGTGTGTGTGTGATCTTGTGAACGTCGAAGTACTGCGGATCAAACAAGAAGGTCATGGAAATAAGGTGTTCGTCCTAACAGAGACGAAAGTGAAATAAATGGCAAGAAAGAAGTACTTTCACACAATGGTTGGCACTCTTTTGACGGTTTTTGCTGCACTTTCCCGAAATGATTTTCCCTCAAATTCTTCTGCATTTAATGATGTATTATAATATTTTAGTATTATAGTATTTAATGATGTATTATAATATTGTTGTACGCGACTAAAATTATCAGATTTTAGTGATCATATTTTTTATTTATTAGATTTTAGTGTATCAAAAATAAATGCAATGTTATTTCCATTAATGCAACTTTAGGGAATGATACATGCAACTTTTCCCATTTTTACTGCAACAAAAAAGTTGCCCTAGTTATCGGTTAACCTTCCCTAAGGGTTGTCTCTACGAGGTATATCGTCATTAACAAAGCTGACCAGATTGTGATGTCGTCATCATAAAAAAATAGCAACATTTTGATGACGAGATATCTTCTCTCAAGTAAAATTGGTCATGTTTTGATGGACGTGATATCTCGTTAAAACCACTTGGTGGGTTAAGTCATCATCTTTCTTTATAATTTGTATTCAACCTCCTTTTACGTGTTACTGAACCGAAAACTTAATGTATTCAAATCAACGCCATTTTAAACAAAATTGGTCATGTTTTGGTAATTAAAATTGGTCATGTTTTGATGGACGTGATATCTCGTTGAAACCACTTGGTGGGTTAAGTCATCATCTTTCTTTATAATTTGTATTCAACCTCCTTTTACGTGTTACTGAACCGAAAACTTAATGTATTCAAATCAACGCCATTTTAACCAAAATTGGTCATGTTTTGGTAATTAAAATTGGTCATGTTTTGATGGACGTGATATCTCGTTGAAACCATTTGGTGGGTTAAGTCATCATCTTTCTTTACAATTTGTATTCAACCTCCTTTTACGTGTTACTGAACCGAAAACTTAATGTATTCAAATCAACGCCATTTTAACCAAATTTGGTGATGTTTTGGTAATTAAAATTGGTCATGTTTTGATGGACGTGATATCTCGTTAAACCACTTGGTGGGTAAAGTCATCATCTTTCTTTATAATTTGTATTTAACCTCCTTTTACGTATTACTGAACCGAAACCTTAATGTATTCAAATCAACGCCATTTTAACCAAAAGGCAAAGTAGCCTACTCATTTCAAAGAAAGGATTGTTAACTACAGCTTGATTTCTCTTAATAAGTAATGTAGTTTCGAAAACATAGATGTGGTTGGTTGGTATGTAAATTTACTTCGCACTAAAGCAGCACAGTCGGTTATTTAAAATCAGATTAATATATTTTTATCTGATTTGACCACGCTCATTTAAAACGAGGTTTCGAGCATAAGGAGATCCCATATCAGCAATTCCCATATCCTATATACTTCAAAAAATCCCTAGATCAGTTGCGGCTTTTATGATAAAGCCAGATAGGCCACATTGTCCCTCAGGCCTACTTGAATCGCTTTCTCACCAGGCTGACTCAACAAGTGTCTTATTTTGCTTGATGAGGAAGAGATTTCGGAGCATATCTTGTTCTACTTCACCAGAGAGAAGCTTTTTAGAATTCTCTTAAAGAAAATTTGTGATCCATTTTCTATTATTGTTTTCTCTATCATTCATTTTATGTATATTGCTTCTCTGGCTTATAGAAGGCAACGTGAAATCGGCGTTAATACGCTGGACTCATGTATCAAGAGGTAATCAGAACTCGAAATTAGTGTAAATTATATAATAATATGTAATAATTTTGTGAAGTAACTAACCCAATTTCGTCATTTTCGTTGACTCTATGGTTGCAATCAAGGCAATTACATCTGCCTCTCGCTATTACTGAACATTGATTTCTCGATGCCAAATTGTAATAGAATTGGCAAATGCCTTCGCTAAGACCAGTTATGATTTACCTCAACCATAACCTCCCTTTACATATCATAGAGTTCTCTTACATCACATTGCAGCCGATCATAAGTCATGGTTAATAAGTCATAAATTGGTGATTGCCTTATCTAAGGATGGTTATGATGTATCTCAGTCATAACCTCCCCTTGCATATCATAGAGTAAAAGAATTATAAATGCGAAATTCAAACACTAAATTTAATACAGGGTGGCCATAAAAAAAAACTTTCCTTCGGTGGAGCCATCTGTAGCTAAATCGAACTAGCGGAATGGAACCAAATTTGGTATTGAGATTGTTGAAGACATAGGGAGTTACATTCCGCAAAGAAAATGTTTTGCAGCAAAAGTCGATATTAAGTAAAAATTTGAAGGGGCCGGAGTACAAAACAGTCAAAAATTTGCATTAAACACTGATAAAATGGATAATGTATCGTTCTGATGAATAAAGGATTGTTTCCTGTTAGTTGAATCTCTATATTAACTGTTTTCCTATTGCCAGTTTTAATTGCAAAGTGACCACATATCCAGTTGGAATTAGTGATGTGGTTGTTGCTTTCGCAATCGAAACTTTGTATAGTAATTTTTATCTGTGTTCAAAGCAAATGTTGAACAGTTTACGGCTATAACAGCGCAAAATATCTCTCTAGTGATAACCAGTGACCCCAAATTATTTTTTACGAAATACACATCCCCATACATTCAAAAGTTTCATAACCAAATTTGGTTTAATTCCGTCTATTGGATTCAGCTACAGATGCCGTTAAAGAGCAAAAGCTATTTAATGGCAAGTCGATGTACTTACAAAGGTAGAACAGAAGATAAAGACTGGAACTCGTTGCCAAGGTCTCAATTGCCACAAGATCAGACTTGAGCCTATTGTAGTTGCTTGTTTTCATGTCCCCACTGGGTCCGACTACATACAAAATCCTCTCTAAGGAATTGACTTATTCAGATTCTCCAATCGCACTATGTGGGTCCATCGAGACATGACAAGAACCCACACTTATAGTTTCTCTGATTTCACTGAAGTTGCAATGAATAATATGGCGGATAGGATTACATACATTCTATAACAAAATAAAAAATCGACTCACCAAGAAGGAGCAGAACTACAGTGGTACCGGGCTCTATAAAATTTGAATGGTGCTGCCTGGGGACGTATAGTCTTTAGTGACGAGTCCCGTTTCCAACTGTGTCCTGACGACAAGAGGTATGTGTCCTACCTAGTTGTATCCAGGGTAATAAAATAAAACCACAATCTACGACTAGAAAAAGAAATGGGCGATAGAGTGCCAAAAATAAACATTTTTATCCAAGAATGTGTGTCCGGAAATGCCTCATTTAGGTGGTAGAAGGCGCTGCTTAGGTCAGTCGTATAACATTGTTTGTGTTACATAAGGCGTCATTCCTCGCTCGGATTTTCAACGGCAAGAATTGCTACACGAATTCGGAGCTTGCAGTTGAAAATTCGAGGGCCCTCAACCACCTTTTACAAGTTGGACAGATGTTTTCAAAATACCCTGCATATACTAAAGAAGCGCATTTTATTCAATCCCAATACATATAAAATTTATTTAGTAAAAGATGACTGTATTCGAATTGCATGTCAAACTTAGTTTAAATATTCCAGAAATGTAAAGTTAATTTACTCATGTTGAAAGACAAAATCATGAAAAGGTGTGTAATTATTTCGATTATTCAATTCAAGATGCATGTTAAGCTTCGTTTAAAATTTTCAGACGCATAAAACTACTTATGTTCAAAAGTAATTAAAATAGAAAGTCGTTAATGTTAAATACTATTTTCTTACTCTACTCAAAGCACTTGATAAATTCATATTAAAAATTCCAGAGATGTAAAATTCCTAACCCGTGTTTAAAAACAATAAAAATGAAAATTTCTCAACATTAAAGTTTACTTACATCACTTTTTCTTGTAAAACATCACAGAAAATATAACATTTGTAAAAATCCGAAGTAGATATTTTTTAAGGTCATAAAAGCGTAGGTAAATGTAAGATTTTACGAAAGGATAAATTCGAATACCTGCAACAGATAAGAAAGAGGGAAGTTTCTTTGAAACACAAGATTGGCTTCGTTACATCCGAATGATATACCTAATATTTTCAATCTTTATATAACGAAAACAAGTTGAAGAATTTTTAAATATTGTTTCTCAGTGTTTACACATTCCCTAAGTTATAATACACATATCCAAATGTTATTTTGAATCTTTTCCAAACAGATAGTTTTCTTTTCTCCAGTCTTAGGCTTCAATTTGGATATTTACCGAGAAGAAAGATTCTGAAATTGAAGTTTACGTAAAAGTCTATTGAAATGATCATAACAATATGTTTTCGATAAAATCGGGCACCATCCCATTGAAAGGCTAAATGGTTTTCATAAGTAATGATACATATTTTAGACTAATATCACAATAACGTGAACTAAGTATTTCGATATGTATGTAGCTTAAAGTTAAAACCACTTTGACATTATAGCATTCCACTTTTAATTCGACAAAACTACACTTGTTTTATAGCAGTTATTAGGTAATAAGTTGTTGTTTTTGAAACATAAAACATATTTTCATGCCAATGAATTGTTTTGTATTAACTTCAAAAATGAAGCTCACTCTTAAAGCTTTTCGAAGAGATCTATCTCAATATTCGAAAAGACTCATGTTACATCCTGAAACACATATTAGCTTGATTTTTATGCTCAATAATGCTTTTAATTCGACAAAAATATGTTTGCTTTATTGCAATGATTGGATTGATGTCATTTTTGAAACGTATGAACAATAATCAACATCAAAATAATATTTTCATATTACCTTTCTATAAACGTCAAAAATGAAGCTGAACGGAAAGCTGTTCTCTTCGGAAACAAGACGGAGCAAAATGTTCAGTAGAATTATTATAATTATTCTTGTTTCGTGTTGCAGACGTTAATATAAAAATAATCTTCATACTATTAAATTCCAACGTTTTCAAATTTCTTACATAAGGATTTTTGAAAATGAGATCTAGCACAATATTTGATAGAAATATACTTTTTATAGCAATTATTGGTCTAGTTACTTCTTTTGAAACATGAAGATAAGCAACCTTAAAATAATATTTCGATATACTAACGAATACTACCTTTATATAAACTACAAAAACAAAGCTGACCTGAAGGCTCTTCATAAACAAGGTGTTACACAACGTTCGATAGAAATATGCTTGCTTAATGGCAATTACTAAACAACGAGTTGTTGCTTTTGAAACACCCGTAAATGTTAATATTAAAATAATCTTTTCATACTTATGAAAATTATAACTTTTAAAGCTTCTTACTTAAGGTTTTACGCAAACAAGATCTTATACAATATATATAAGAGAAATATACTTGTTTTACATCCAATTATTGGTCGAGTTAAATCCTCTGAAACTTATGAAGACGATCAACATTGAAATAATATTTTCATACTAATAAATGGTACCTTTTTAAAAACTTTATAAATGAAGCTCACCGTAAGGCTCTTCACAATACAGATATAACACAATATTTGACCGAAATACACTTGTATTATACCAATTATTGGTCGAGTTAAATCCTCTGAAACTTATGAAGACGATCAACATTGAAATAATATTTTCATACTAATAAATGGTACCTTTTTAAAAACTTTATAAATGAAGCTCACCGTAAGGCTCTTCACAATACAGATATAACACAATATTTGACCGAAATACACTTGTATTATACCAATTATTGGTCGAGTTAAATCCTCTGAAACTTATGAAGACGATCAACATTGAAATAATATTTTCATACTAATAAATGGTACCTTTTTAAAAACTTTATAAATGAAGCTCACCGTAAGGCTCTTCACAATACAGATATAATACAATATTTGACCGAAATACACTTGTATTATACCAATTATTGGTCGAGTTAATTCTTCTGAAACATATTAAGGTAATAAAAATTAAAATACTATTTCACACCAATTAATCCTACCTAATAGATAAAAAAATAAAGCTCACCCTAAGGCTCTTCGCAGACAAGATGCAACACAACATCACCTCAAACGAGTGAACTTTTAGACATTTAACCGAAACAAAAATGCAAACACCTTTTAATTATTTTAGAATAACCGCAGATAAATTTCTGCCTTCCATAACCACAGCCGCAGCCCTGCTAGGTGTTGGCAAGATTACTCGAAAATCCAGCCACCGTGATCTGAAGAGCTCAAGAGTTTGCAAGCAATTCGTTGGACTTAAGAAGAAAATCAATATCGAGAAAAGTTTTAGACTACTGCACTTGGTATCCGTTAATTCATTATGAAGTGAAGTGGAAAATTAGCTTCACTACAAAATGGGAATTAAACACCATCTCTTCTTTTCCGAAACCCTGGCTCTCCAAATTCTGGCCGCGAACGACGTGCGTCTTGGGAGTCTGATAAATGCTTCTAGAAGACGACCAATACCATTGACTTTCGGTTAAAAGTCTCCGAATGAGGGTACCGTGTCTCGTAGCTTTCAATCCGAACACATCATCACATAAGTAACCACGGAAATTCGACCTACAGCTGACAAGGACGATCCCTTCGCTTAGATTGAATTCCCGGAGGCTCCCGAAATGAAAACATTTCCTTCCCGTGTTATTAGATTGCTTGTTCTTTTTAATTAAATAAAAACCGTGACATAAAAAGGATTCGGGAGCTATTTCCAGGTTTTTTCATACGATCGCATGTTAACCATTTCGAAAAACTGTTTTATTTAAAAGATTTTAACCCTCCTGATGGTAGTCCGAGGAAGTTTCTTGCCATGTATGAAACTGGTCAGGCCCTCGATGGGAGAGATATCTCGTCCATCATCCAAAAATCGGAAAAATCTTCATTTCATCACTAGCAAAATTGGCCAAATCCTAATGGACGAGATGTATCTTTAAAACCACTTGGAGGGTAATAATAGATATATATCGCACCCCGGCAAGAAAAGTGACGCAACTCAAAATTGCAGAATTTGAGAAACATCAACTTAAAGGATACTATAAAACGTATAATGAAATAGTATAAGCTTCTTTTAAATTTTAGGTACGTATTTATGTCTTTAAATTCTAGTATATTCTATAGAATAGTAATGTAACAAGCTGTGACACATTATACATATTTTTCAATGACATAACATCAAAAATTTTATTTTTTCAGTTGTGTCATTTTTCTTGCCGGGGTGCGATATGTACGAGGACCTATTTACTTAGATGCATGTATTTTGTACCTGGTAAAAAGTTAGTTTTCTTAAGGGTTTGTGTCTCACAACCCATCAAAGGCAGTCTTAGACATAAGGACATTAAGCTAAAAATTATTTACACTCTAAGACAAAAAAAAGTTGCACCTGGAAAGAGTGTACCAGTATAAATAAAATTTGGAGTAGTAGTACGTCTGCGTTGGAGATGCAAATGATCAAATTTACAGAATCGTTTGATCATGCGTCACTCGCAGGGTCAGCTCTCAATTTACGCTGCATACCTGGACATAAATTGACATCCAGTAGCGCAGCAAATTCATTTGGACTCATGATGTTGTGTTGGTTACATCGTTTCTCATTAAGTTATGCCTCAGAAAAAAGCTCGCAAGAAATTTAAGCAACTTGGAGAGTTTGATAGAGGCCGAGTAATTGGCCTCCGAGAAGGTGGATGGTCTAATCGACGGATTGCGCTACATATTGGGTGAAGTAATGTTATTGTTGCATGCTGTTAGCAGCGGTGGATACAACAAGGCATATGCCAGAGTCAACCAGGCTCAGGAAGATAGAGAAAGGATCGACGTGTTGTAAGCCATGCACGTACTAATCCAACAGCCACTGTTGCAGACATCCAACGGGCAGTGGGAACCTCCATCAATCTACCAATAAGTGATCGCACCATTTGTCGACGGCTTCATGTCGTAGGAGTAAATTCACAAAGACCGTTACGACGACTGCCTTTGACAGCATTGCTTCGTCGCCGTCAAAGACTGGAATGGTGGGTGTCTAATGGCATCGAATGGTCTTCACTGACGAATCCCGAGGAGACGACAATCGAATCCGCCTGTGGGAGCAACGTGGTCAGCTCCAAGAGTCACGGTTTGTTGTGCAGCGTCACAAGTCCAGAAGACCTGGTGTCATGGTGTGGGGTGCAATTGCGTATGAAGGCAAATCACCTTTGGTGTTCGTTATCGGGTCTTTGACAGGTCAGCATTACGTATAAGAAATTTTTAAGCCAGTTACGCTCCCATTTCTGAACTCCCAAGTTCGCCCGCTTTTCCAACAAGACAATGCTCGAACCCATATCGCTGCCGTCTCTATAGCTTGTCTACGGCACAACTATATCTACCATGGCCAGCATACTTACAGAACCTGTCCCCGATTGTGAATATGTATGGGATGCCATTAGATGAGATGTCACCACTCCACGTAATCTGTTGGAATTACGTGACAGGGTTTAAGCAGCATGGGATGGACTGTCGCAGGACTTCATAAATAGCCTGTATGACTCACTGCCAAGGCGCTTGTCTTGCTGCATTAGAAATAACGGCGGTCATACGACATACTGAATGATACCACTTTTTTTAATTTTTCTCAATAAAGTTTGTTCATTTCAGTCACAAATTTTAATAATTTATTCATTCATAACCACTTTACCAACTTTGTAAATTTCATTGCATTCTAACAATTCCTTCTGGGTGCAACTTTTTTTGTCAGAGTGTATATACATAAGCAGCTTTAATATACCCATACTATTTATTTACTTAACCTTACAAAGTTCCTCGTTCAACTACTTATTCTGGTGTATTTTTGCATAAGTAAGACCTTCCTTCTGTGTGTAAGTTCATTACTTGACGTTATCTTCTGTTTGGCCTAATGCAGCCTTTGTGCCTTAAAACCCAACCAACCTTTTTCTGCAAAACCCATATAGAGTACTATTTGACAACAGGTAGGAAGTAAGTTAACGCCGCACTGAATCAACACATCGAGCTTTGGTGACGGTTCAGGATGAATTCCCATAGGAAAGATACTAGGCCATCACCACGTAATTTTGAACTACGGTCTGTTGACGTGGTGAGTATCTTATCTGGTACCTTTCTCACCAAACTTCTAACGCCAACGAGAGGATGTTTGAGGCTACCACAGATTTAACTTGCGGCATCCCGAGTGTACACGACTGTCTTTGGTTGACCTAGTTTCGAACTCACAACCCTTGGGTTGTTTATCCGTTACTCTTCCAACTGAACTACTGCGGCTCTTTTAGGCAACAGGATATCAAGTGAGAAGCTATCTATATACCTTAGTAGCTTTAACTTACCCACAATAATTATTTACTTAACCGTATAAAGTTCTTCTTTCTAATAACTATCATGGTTTATTTCTGTTTTCAGTATTTTGAACTATGTTACTGTTCCCAAACAAAATCCCCATAATACTTTATTTCAAAAATAGTTTTTAGTATGCTAATAATTATTAAATTAATGTTTGAAGACATTGTGAATTAGAACCTTATTATATTTTGAAATGAATTGATTCAGAAAGACTTATAATATGGCCATAAAATATATATATTTCAGTTCATTCTAATAATTAGTTTTTGCACAACATTAAATTTTTTTCATTATTGCGATTTTAGGGGGCAAACTAAAGTTTAAAAGGCATCGGACACACTTCGGATAATCATTCTCGGATCGTTCGCACTTCCATAGTAAATATAATAATGATTATACAAATATAATAATGATTATACAAATATAATAGTGATTATACAAATATAATAATGATTATATAAATATAATAATGATTATACAAATAAAATAATGGTTATACAAATATAATAATGGTTATACAAATATAATAATGGTTATACAAATATAATAATGATCATACAAATATAATAATGATTATACAAATAAAATAATGATTATAAAAATATAATAATGGTTATACAAATATAATAATGGTTATACAAATATAATAATGGTTATACAAATATAATAATGGTTATACAAATATAATAATGATTATACAAATATAATAATGATTATACAAATATAATAATGATTATACAAATATAATAATGGTTATACAAATATAATAATGATTATACAAATATAATAATGATTATACAAATATAATAATGGTTACACAAATATAATAATGATTATACAAATATAATAGTGATTATACAAATATAATAATGATTATACAAATATAATAATGATTATACAAATAAAATAATGGTTATACAAATATAATAATGGTTATACAAATATAATAATGGTTATACAAATATAATAATGATCATACAAATATAATAATGATTATACAAATAAAATAATGATTACACAAATATAATAATGGTTATACAAATATAATAATGATTATACAAATATAATAATGGTTATACAAATATAATAATGATTATACAAATATAATAATGGTTATACAAATATAATAATGGTTATACAAATATAATAATGATCATACAAATATAATAATGATTACAAATAAAATAATGATTATACAAATATAATAATGGTTATACAAATATAATAATGATTATACAAATATAATAATGATTATACAAATATAATAATGATTATACAAATATAATAATGATTATACAAATATAATAATGATTATACAAATATAATAATGATTATACAAATATAATAATGATTATACAAATATAATAATGATTATACAAATATAATAATGATTATACGAATTATACAAATGCATACACATTTGGAAAATATGATCACATAAGAAAAAATGTAACGATTCATGTTACATTATTATACATAAGTACTCTATGTAATGTATACCTAAGAAACCTGCTAAAAATAAAAAATGAGAACTCACTAGTTTTGATGCACGAATTTTATACTTTCCAAATAGAACCTGATGGTGACAATTCTTCAAATCGTTGAAACTAGATATCTCGTACACCAAGACCTGTCTAATTTTGCTTAATGACGAGATACTTTACCACCAAGATATTTTCGATTTTTTTTTTACTATGGCGCGATCAAGATCTGAACAGTTTTTCTACTGACGAGGTATCTCATCCATCAAGATCTGATAATTGTTTCTAATAACGAGATACCTCGTCGAAATAACCACCAGGAGGATTAAAATTAGCAGGCCTGCAATCTATGCTGTAAAAATCTTATGATCTACGTGTTATTAATACTTTGGAGTAATATATCTCTGAATATTATGTTGCTCCAGGACGACGTTAGTTAAAAAATTGGCAAATTACCGATATCTCTGAATAAATGGTATGTGAGCTATTCATTAACAAAAGTTATTTTAAGCTGATATATGTATTTTTCGAACTCTCTCTAACACACTAAATAACTTTAGGAAAAACCTGACCTTGTTAAATGTAGCAAGCGCGTATCACACCTGTTAGGAGGACATACCACCCCATTCGAGTCCAGTTCAAAGTTCACTATAGGTCAAGAGAAGAGTTTTCCTCTTGTGACTTCTTGATGATGGTGGACGTTTTGCTCCTCCGAAATTGTCATTGGCAATTTGCTTATCACAAGTTTTTAAACTCCTTTTGTTTCAAGTTTTACATTTCCTTTAACAATTTTGAATAATGTTGACTTCTGCTTTAATAGATCTTATCTGATTTTCAATAGTTTTTAAAATTCCATTTTAGTTTAAACAATTTGCTGAATTTTAAACTAATCCAAACGTTTTAGCCTTAGATTCTAAGGAAGCAAATAAATGTTGATAGGTGGCAAAAAAATAGGCCATTGGCAGATTTGTTCATAATTATAAGTTTTTAGTATCTTTGTTTTCAAAAACTTTCACCTTTCTCTACCAATTTGTCTAAAGTTGTCATCTGCTTAACAAGATCGGATATGAGTTTAAATAGATTTTCTTAAGAAGTTCTTAAATTTTTATTTTTATTTAAAAAATTTGCTGAATTTTAAACTAATCCTACGTTCTAGCCTCAGATTACAAGAAAGCAAATAAATAAAAAGCAAATGTTGATAAGTGGGAAAATATCAGTAATCGTCATAAGTTTTTCATCATCATAAGTTTTTAATATCTTTGTTTTCAAGATTTTCACTTTTCTCAATCAATTGGACTGAAGTTGTCATCTATTTATCTGCTTAGAAAGATCTTATATGCTTTAAAATAGATTTGAAAGTTTTTATGTTTCCATTTTAAGTAAAAAATTGCTGAATTTTAAACTAATCCAAACTTTACAGTCTCAGATTTCAAGAAAGCAAATAAATGTTGATAACTGATAAAACATTGGTAACATAGTAGGGGCTTGGACTGATCGTTTTGCAGATAGAAGCATCGCGACTTATAATTTAGCTTATTATAAGAGATTTTGTTCAAAGCTTTGACTTCTAGGAAATGTTAGCATTTCTAACAGGACCAAAAAAAAACAACGTTGCTTCATTTCTTCGACATCCATAATTTGCGATGATCTCGGAAAGGAAAATATTAAATCGACATGATTGAAAGAATATTTTCAATTTCAGAAGCAGTCATTCAGTCGAAAAAATCCTAAAATAGCTCTAAGAGTAAAGGAAAGAAAGAAAAGTATGGGAATCACGCACATTATGATTGGGCAAACGAAATTGATTCCCTAGCTTAGCAGTCCTAAGCTTTCTTTCCTTGATTGACCGTCAAAATAAAAGACTCCCTATTATAAATCCCCTTACTCAACTTACGAAGAGGCACAATTGGACCTTCTAGAGTAAAGGTTTAGAGATTTGAAGCACTATTATAACATTGTCATAACACACATTTTGTTTTGTTTACGATAGTAAAGGTTTAATTTGCTTAAGGAGAATGAAATCTTCAAAACATAAATTTTGAGATTTCGTTTTATCAAGTAGTTTTCAAGCTCTTCAGTAATGTATTATTTCTCTTTAAAATTTTTTTTAATTTAAAGATATCAGCATTACTATCTGGAGCCTTTAAGCCCTTTACTTCCGGATTTCTCAAAAGTAACTTTTGTTCCTTGTAGCCATAATTCAAAAATATTGTTTTACAACGTCCTAAGTAATTTCACAAGTGTTGTCATCGATCTCTACACAATGGATCTTCATTTTTACAATATATGTTAAAAAATATTTCTTACAGCACCTTATTAAATTGTCCTAACAAAATCTGGTTAGACACCAAGTATTGCAACAAGCGTCGTTATTGATTAAAACACAACAAATACAAAGGATTCTTTGTTTTTGCAATAGATGTTAAATAATATTTCTTACAGCACCTTATTAAATTGTCCTAACAAAATCTGGTTAGACACCAAGTATTGCAACAAGCGTCGTTATTGATTAAAACACAACAAATACAAAGGATTCTTTGTTTTTGCAATAGATGTTCAAAAATATTTCTTACAGCTCTTTATGAAATTTTTCTTGACATCTGATAAGACGCCAAGTATTTAGCAAGTATCTATACACAACGGATCCTTCATTTTTGCAACCAATGTTTAAACATATTTCTTACACCTCTTCATGAAATTTCCTTAACATCTGATAATAATCCGAGTATTTTAACAAGTATATACAGGGTGGTCCCGAATTCATGGTACAAACTTTAATGGTAGGTACAGGACATTGTAACAATGATTTATTGTATAGGAATGTATAGTCGTAAGTGACGCGGTGAGGCGAAAACAGGGGAAATAACGGCCGAAAGGAAAAACAAAGATTTTATTGAAAGCGTTGTTGACAAGTGTCATGTTTACAGTAATTGTTCAAAATTGCGTCCACCAGTATCGATACATGCTTGACAGCGTCGGTGGAGCGATTGGCGTACACGTTCAAAGATGCCTGGTATTTCACGCACACCTGCAGCAGCTACAGATAAGCGAGCGACGAGATCCTCATCTGAGTCAACTGGAGTCTCATAAACAAGATGCTTTAGATGTCCCCATAAAAAGTAATCGAGGCTCGATAAATCGGGAGATCGGGGTGGCCAAGGGACTGGTCCACCACGCCCAATCCATCGAGTACCAAACGTGGCATTCAGGTAATTCCGTACATCAATGCTGAAGTGTGCTGGCGCCCCATCGTGCTGAAACCACATGCGGTTACGAATGGCGATCGGAACATCATGCAGCAGTTGTGGTAACACTTCTTTCAGAAAAATAAGATAGCTTCCGCCAGTGAGCCGCGTGGGTAGTAAGTATGGGCCAATCAAAAAGTCGTTCACAATACCAGCCCACACATTAATACTGAAACGTTGTTGAAACGCATGTCGACGCGTTGCATGTGGATTATCGGTTGCCCACACATGGGAATTGTGCGCATTAAAGACACCCTCGCGTGAAAATGTCGCTTCATCTGTAAATAGCACATAATCTACGAAATCCGGCTGCAACGCACATTGCTGCATCACCCACAGGCAGAAGTTCACTCGGCGAGGATAATCTGCCGGATTCAATGCTTGTACTTTCTGAAAATGGAAGGGGTGTAAGCGATTTTCGTTTAACACTCTGCATACAGTCTGATGACTCACACCTACGTCACGCGCAACAGTTCTTGTGCTTGACTCGGGTCTATCAGCCACAATGTTCAAGATGCTTTCTTCCAGCCTTGGAGTGCGTACAGCTCTTACTCGACCAGCGCCATGTCTGTTGACGTCGAACGCACCTGTTTCACAAAGTTGACGATGTAACCGTTGAAAAATTCTATGATCCGGCATTCGTCGATCAGGATACTCCGCGCGATACATTCGTAACGCAGCTCTGCCGTTACCATTTGCACGGCCGTACATGTAATGCATGTCTGCTTTTTCTGCATACGTAAAGTCACCCATCGTCTACGGCAGCACAATTGTGAATGGCGCTTTTCCCTACTGCGATGCATCATGTTCAACAGCGGCTAGACATCTACTGCCCTCTACCGGCAATGATACCAACCGATCACTCCATTTCTCTTTCCTTTTATTTCCCCTGTTTACGCCTCACCGCGTCACTTGCGACTATACATTCCTATACAATAAATCATTGTTACAATGTCCTATACCTACCATTAAAGTTTGTACCATGAATTCGGGACCACCCTGTATACAACAGATCCTCTGTTTTTACAGTAGTTGTTAGAAAATGCACTTTATGAAATTTCCCTAACTTCTGACCAGACATCAAGTTTTTTAACAAGTGGACTCCAAGTATTTAAACAACATTTTTTATTTTAACAACAGATGTTTAAACATATTTCTTACAGCTCATTCTGAAATTTACCTAACATCTGATCAGATTCCAGGTAGTTTAGCTAGTATCTCTACACATTGGATCCTTCTTTTTTGCATTAGGTTTTGGAAAATGCACCTTATGAAATTTCCCTAACGACATCTGATCAGATATTAAGTATTTTAACATGTATCGTCATCGATCTGTACGCAACGGATCCTTTTTGTATTGTACAAACTCATAAATGCACCTTATGAAATTTCCCTAACGACATCTGATCGGTCCTCAAAAATTTTAACAATTATCACAACACAATGGCCCTTTCATTTTTATAATAGATGTTTAAAAATGCACCTTATAAAATTTCCCTAACTATATCTGATGAGACACACATTATTTTAACAAGTGTCATCTTCGATCTCTACGCAACGAATCCTTCGTTAATACTATGGAAACGCAAAAATGCACGTTATGAAACTTGCCAAACGACATCTGATCAGACAACAAGTATTGTAACAAGTGTCGTCATTGATCTCAGCAACGGAACCTTCATTTTTACTATGGAAACTCAAAAATCCACCTGATGAAATTTTCCTAACGACATCTGATCAGACAACAAGTATTTTAACAAGTGTCGACATTGATCTCTTCGCAACGGAACCTTCATTTTCACTATGGAAACTCAAAAATGCATCTTATGAAATTTCCCTAACGACATCTGATCAGACACCAAGTATTTGAACAAGTGTTGCGATCGATCTCCACCGACGTGGCATCCCGCCGTCGAAGCGATCCGGGGGCCGGACAAGAAAGGCTCATCCCGGACAGCCCTGCCTCTCTCCATAAAGGCCGCACTTAAGAAACGACGGCGGTGCATCCGCGTCAGCTCGCATTAACAGTCATGAAGATAGGTGGTTCTGGGGGGACATCAGAAATGGAATTCTCATGTCGCGCAGCGGTGCGGGACATACTTTAATGATTCCCGACGAACGGGGTCCCTCCCCAGAGGGCCCCGACTTCTCCTTCGACAAAACATCGGCTAATTAACCGCTCCTCGGATTCCACATTCCGTCTTTTAGGTTGAATGACACAAAGAATTGAAATCGGCGGCCCTGTCCAAATCATTCACTCGCGCGCTGCATGTCGACTCTTTTATTGGCTCTTTGATTTAAGTGCGGAGGGGGACTTCACTTACAAAAATCACGGGGCCCACCCCCTCGGGTTCTTTGTTCGGGATTTATTTTTGAACCCTCGTTGTGTGTTTTATAGGGGTCCGGTAATGAATGGAAAAGAGACGGAGTTGGTTAAGGTTAAGATCTTATCTTCTAGTTCTTCAATCAGTTTGGATGATTTTGATGAGCATTCATCGATATGAGTCCTATTTCTAAATCCCAGTTTGGACCAGCGGCATTGTGTGTTCTAGAGGGCTTCTGTAATGAATGATACGGGTTGAATTTAGTTAAAGAGAAAACATTAAATTGGAGTTTCCTCAATCAGTTCGGATGATTTTGCTGAGCAACTTTTGACATGATCTCTATTTTGAAATCCCAGTTTGGACCAGGTGCATTGCGTGTTCTAGAGGGCTTCTGTAATAAATGATACGGGTTGAATTTAGTTAAGGAGAAAATATTAACTGGATTTTCCTCAATCAGTTCGGATAATTTTGCTGAGCAACTTTTGACGTGATATCTATTTTGAAATCCCAGTTTGGACCAGGTGCATTGTTTGTTTTAGAGAGCTTCTGTAATGAATAATACGGGTTGAATTTAGTTAAAGAGAAATCATTAAATTGGAGTTTCCTCAATCAGTTCGGATGATTTTGCTGAGAAACTTTTGACATGATCTCTCTATTTTGAAATCTCAGTTTGGACCAGGTGCATTGTGTATTCTAGAGGGCTTCAGTAATGAATGATACGGGTTGAATTTAGTTAAAGAGAAAACATTAAATTGGACTTAACTTAATCAGTTCGACTGATTTTGCTGAGCAACTTTTGACTTGATCTCTATTTTGAAATCCCAGTTTGCACCAGGTGCATTGTACAACTTGGGTAGTGAATGATTCGGGTTGAATTTAGCTAAAGAGAAAAAATAAAGTTGGAATTTCTTCTACTGTTTGGATGATTTTGATGAGCTTTCATCATGAACTTTTTAAGTTTATTTTATTAAACCAAATTTTGACCCCATTTATAGAGGTCTTGTAAAAAATGAGAGGAGACGGAGTTGGTTAAGGTTAAAAATTTATTTTCTAGTTCTTCTATCAGTTCGGATGACTTTGATGAGCATTTATCGATATGAGCTCTATTTCTAAATCCCGGTTTGGACCAGGAGAATTGTGTGTTTTTAGGGCATCGGTAATGAATGATACGGGTTGAATTTAGTTAAAGAGATAACTTTAAATTCGAGTTTCTTCAATCAGTTCGAATGATTTTTGACGAGCATTTACTAATACAATCTTTATATTTAAAATCCCAGTTTGGAACAGGGACATTGCATGTTTCCTAAGACCCGGTAAGGAATAATACGGGTTGAATTTAGTTAAGCATAAAATATTGAATTGAAGTCCATCATTTCGTTTGTATGATTTTTATGAATTTATATATAACTATAGCAAAAAAAAAAAAATACCCGACCTTACTCGGTTTGAATTGGTTAACTCTAGATTGAAGAGATGATCAAAATAAATAATCACTTATGTTTTTCGTAGAATAAAATAATATTTTAACACCTTTCGCCATCTTTATAGTTGCTACAGCTTATTTTTACACAAATCCTACACATGCATATCCATTCATGAAATACATTCCACGTACATCGCACCCTTGTTGTATGATAAAGCTACAAAATGACGAAAGGTGACACTAAGGTTACTACTACAAAAGACGATTTTGAGGGAGATTTATAATTCCACTTCTTAAGTTCACTTCATGATCAATTCAATCAATAAAAAAGACGATTTACGGCGAGGGCTCTCGTACTTATAGTCAACAAAATAATTTTTTTTTATTTGTGGCACTCTTGCATCCGGCATGCGACATTGTGGAATTTCGCAATATTCTCCTGTCACTATGACAAAGCATTTTTTAATGTTTGAAAATTTCTAGTTCAGATTTTATAAACATTATTATTCTTTCAATAATGGCATGATTACACTAAAATTTGCTTAATTCTGACTTACCTGCCACTTTAGGTCAAATACTTTGGGGTGGTGTTACGTGTGATGATAAAGAAACACAATTTATTAAAATAATAAATATTTAAAACACAAAACAAAAGAAAACAGCAAAGTAAAACAAAATAAAAGATGCAGGGAAAAATTTGTTCTAGAGAAATTAATTTTTGATTCCTTTTATCTCTTGATCTCGCAGTTGCTACACCTTATAAATAAAAAGTGCACAAAATTTAGAAATGCGAAATTAATTCGGAGCAAAAGAAGTAGAAAATATTACTGCACGTGATCAACCAACACGAGTTTTCGTTACCCGTTCGTTCAAAAATATCGTCTGTCCCAAATACTCGGAAATCGTTTACACTGTGCAAAGAACAAAAATAAAACTCGGAAATAAATGAAGTATCAAAGCTAAAATTCTATTATAAAAATAATTTTTTGAAAAATAATTTTAAAAAAAATAATTTAAAAAAAAATAATTTTTTGAAAAATAATTTTTTTGAAAAATAATTTTTTGAAAAATAATTGATTTTTTAGCAGTACTGGTAAATTAATCAAAGTAATTGTACTGCTAAATATACATTCCAATTTTTCCCGAACTACCAAATTATGGTTGTTTTAAGTATATTTACTTAGGTGTTTTAGCATGAAACTCATCTAAATCTAACAATAAAGAAATGTTTAGTGTTGCATTCACTAAACTAATAGATAATGTCTAAATAAAACACATTGCAATTAAATATCTGGAATAAAATTCATGTGTGTTTTGCCTACACAAACACAAAATCGATCATAGAACAGAAAGACGGACAGACTTACGCAACAAAGTTCAGTCACTAAATGAAGATAAGTACTCACTGCATGCAAATTTCCATGGACATATAGTAAACTGTGTGGACGTGTATAGGGCACAGACAGACACCTAACGCGCAAAAGGCGGATTTGGCATCTGAAGGGTCCAAAACGGATAGAAAACTTGAAATGGGTCGAAAATATTCAATGCACAAACATACACTCCATTCTTATTTATATAGATGAATATTTTGAGGACACATTTTGTAAACCCTATCTTATAGGGTTTGTTAATGAATAAAAAAGAAACTTAGTTGCTAAATGTTTAAATATTATCTTTGAGATTTTCTTCACTCATTCGGATGGTACTTCTAATGTTTGTTTGAGTTACATTTTTCAATTCCAGTTTGAATCGATGGTTTCGTATGCTTTATTGCGCAACATTTCATTAAGACACTCTGCAGAATTGAATTTAAGCTAAAATATTTGCTTAGTATCTTCTTTAATCAGTTCAGATGATTTTGATGAGCTTATATCGATGAATGTGTGAGCTCCGTTTTATCAACCCTAGTTTAGACCAAGGCATGCGTATTTATAGATATGCTAATGAATAAAAGACGCAGTGCTTGAAGTTAAAATCCTATCTTCGAGGGCTGCTTTAATCAATTTCCACAACGTTCTTAAAAACTAACATAATATATTGAGTTTTTACCCTCCAAGTGGTTTCAACGAGATACCTCATCCATCAACATCTAACCAACCTTGTTAATGATGAGATATCTTGTCCATCAGTGTGATCAATTTGCTAATGACGAGTAATCTGTGCCATCTAGATCTGACTAAGTGTGCTGACGACGAGAATTCTCGTCATCAAGAAGTTTCCGACTTCTTAATGAAGACGGATCTAGTCCGTTTTTGTCTAATTTCGAGATATATCATCCTTCAAAATCTGGCCAGTTTTACAAATGACGACATGCCTCGTCAGGACAACCACCAGGAGGGTTAAATCTTTTATTAACCTTTTGACTACGGCTATAGATATAACTGGCGATAGATAGCTATCGATAACTTTCAAGGTACAACTACTGTATCGGCCGTAGTCTAAATTATTTCTTGGCGCAATTCTTGTAGCTTTCAAAGTACGATTGCTGTACTGACCATAGTCTAAATTCCTTTTTGACGTCATCAGGTACAACTGCTGTACCAGCTATAGTCTAAAGGTTAATATAATGATCTGTGAATTGAAGATCCCCGTTAACATAGGGGTAATCCATATAATTAATGTTCCGTTTCAAAATATTCAAAAATATCAAAAGAACACCCGAGTGTTTGTGGATATGAATGATTTATTTATGTATGATAGTTTAAGTAATCATACTCTCTTAAATATTGGACAAAATCATAATTTTGAATTTTTTTAAAATTGAAAATTGATCTTCAAAAAAATTTGAAAAGTATGGCTTATCATCATATGTTGCTCAAAACCCTTTCAATTGTAGAACTGATTGACGTATTATATCTATTGAGGTTACTTTGTTTCGATCGATTCTTTGTTTTTCGATTCGATTCGATTCAATTCGATTACTTTGTTTTTTTAAACTTGAAAATTGATCCTTAAAAAAATTTGAAAAGTATGGCTTATCATCATATGTTACTCAAAACCCTTTCAATTGTAGAACTGATTAACGTATTATATCTATTGAAGTTACTTTTTTTCGATTCATGATTTGAATACAACCGAAACGCTTCAATTTTAAAGTTGGCTGACATATCTTTATGAAAGGTATTTTGTTTAGATTCGTATTTTTGAAAGTGATATTTCTTAATGCAGAAACAACGTTAGCTTTTAGGACAGGCGCAAACATTTTAGCATAAAGTACCTGGACAGACCCTATCACATTGAGCTACCAACTGAAATTTTGACTCTTCCAAAACAAACATGTGATTAGTTTTTGTAGAATTATTTTTCTTTGATGGGGCCCCCCTACATTGATGAACGAGTTTAATCTTTTGTTTTTTAAGCTATACGCCGGAACTAAGATTTTTGGTCATAAATCTCTATCTGGCAGTCCAATGTATTCTTGGATCAGAAATAAAATGTGGAACTACCAGCAGAATTATTCACTGTGACGTTAGTAAGAGGTAAGTTTCATGTTATGCAAGAAAGGGAGCACAAGGTGTTGTCTAAGAAGTCAATACGGTATAAATTACTTTGCATGTTGAAGATTCCTTAGTTTTTTTCAGGTTGTCGTGTCCAGTGAGAACATAGTCTATAAACAGAAATGCAATACCATATATTATTATATCAGTAGTATTATTCACTGCAACGTCAGTGAGATCAGAGAAACTATTCAGATGGGTTCCTATCATGTCTCAAAGACCACACAGAGGGCAATTGGAGAATCTGACGAGTCAATTCATTAGAGATGATTTTGCAGGTAGTTGTGTCAAGCGAGAACATGAAAGCTGGCGACTACATAAGAGCTTTCGGTAGCTCTTGTTGTAACTGGAACCTTAGCAAGGAATTACAAACTTACTCTTTAGTTACATCTTTATATCTTATCTCTTATATATTAAAAGGGATGTCTGATTTTTGCATTTATAATTATTTTGACTGTATGGTAATCTTTGGACTGGAATTTATTTTATGACGACTTTTATAAAAATATTATAATTAGGTAATACAGGAATATCACAGAAGGGAAATAATTTCATAAGTAAACTGCCAAAATGCTTTAATCTAGTTTTCCTTTCCGTTCTGAGGGATATTAATCTAGACACATCTTGAAATCGCAGCTCTTCTGAAAGGTTTTCTTCTCTGGTTTTGCTTTATGGATGCCAGAACGTGTCCAGATATATGAAGAGAACGTCTTATTATTATAAACACTAAGCGTAGCTAAGTGAAGAATCGATAAATATTGCATATTTATATTCCAGTTGAAAAATACAAGGATATCCAAAAAGAAATTAACTAAATAATCTACTTAGATGCCTTAATCCAGCTTCCTTTTCTGTTTTGAGTGATATTAATCTAGTCACATCTTAAACCCACCGTTGTTTTGTTACGGCTTCCTTCTTTCATTTTGCTTAATGGATGCCGTGGAAGACAGCGAACGTGTCCAGATATTCGAGGAGAACGTCCTATGATTGTCAACATTAAGCGTAGCAAAGTGAAGAATCTTTACAAAGATTTTATAAAGATTTCATAATTATATTCCTGTTGAATAATACAAGGATATCTCAAAGAAAGTAGCTAACTAAACTACTTAGATGCCTTAATCCAGCTTCCCTTTCTGTTTTGAGGGATATTAATCTAGTAACATCTTAAACCCACCGTTGTTTTGTTACGGCTTCCTTCTTTCGTTTTGCTTAATGGATGCCGTGGAAGACAGCGAACGTGTCCAGATATTCGAGGAGGATGTCCTCTAATTGTGAACATTAAGCGTAGCAAAGTGAATAATCTTTATAAAGATTTTATAAAGATTTCATAATTATATTCCTGTTGAATAATACAAGGATATCTCAAAGAAAGTAGCTAACTAAACTACTTAGATGTCTTAATCCAGCTTCCCTTTCTGTTTTGAGGGATATTAATCTAGTCACATCTTAAACCCACAGCTCTTTGGTAACAGCTTCCTTCTTTCGTTTTGCTTTATGGATGCCGTAGAAGATAGCAAACGTGTCCAGATATTCGAGAAGAACGACCTCTAATTGTGAACACTAAGCGTAGCAAAGTGAATCATTGCGAAAACAAAATCCTTAGGCATTTTACCGTTGAACAGGAACTAACAAGTCGAAATGCACTTAGGGGACGCTCCAATCCCATTTGCTGCCGGAGAATCATCGACTGCAGCTGACCAAGGCCATTTTGGTCTATTAGTGCCTACCCTCTGTTCCTGGCCTATTACTCGGAAGATTGCGCGCTCTGTAGGGTTACTGGCAAAATATTACCCCCACCTTTGAGTTTTCGTTTCACTTCTCTTCGGATGGCAAAACTCATTGTATCCTGTTCGGATGCAATCCTCTTGTGCTTGGACATCTATCGCTGCAATAAAACATGATTCATGTACTGTTCTATGAAAATACTAAGAAAATCCAAAATTGTGTACAAAATTTAGATTTTGAAATTTCTGATTTTTTAATTTTTAATTTTTATTTAAAGTTTTAAAAGATAAAAATGAAGTCAATAATTGACATGATTTTCTTCAGACGGCAAATTCAATGTATCCGGTTTGGATACAATCCTCTTGAGCTTGTACATCTATCGCTGCAATAAAACATGATTCATGTACTGTTCCTATAAAAATATTAAAGGAAACCAAAATTGTAGAAAATTTAGTTTTTGAAATTTCCTTTTCTACCTGAAGTTTTAAAAGATAAAAATGAAATCAGTAATTAACTTGATTTTCTTCAGATGACAAAATTCATTCTATCCTGTTCGGATGCAATCCACGTGTGCTTGGTATTTGGTATTTTTTAATTAACGTCACACTGGAGCAAATATTGTGCTGGGATATCTATCGTAGTATTAAAAAATTATTTATGTACTGGTCCTTTAAAACTATTAAAGGAATTAAAATTTTATAAAATTTCGATTTAAGTTTTGAAGATTGATCTTTTTTTTTAAATTCCTATCAGAAAAATAAAAATGCAATCAATAATTATTTCGATTTTCTTCGGATGGTAAAACTCATTGTATCCTGTTCGGATGCAATCCTCTTGTGCTTGTACATCTATCATTGCATTCATAAATGAATCGTGTATTGTTCCTATAAAAATATTTAACGAATTCAAAATTTTACAAGATTAAAATTTTGAAATTTCTGATTTCTTAAAATTTTGTTTGACATTTGAGTTTTAAGAGATAAAAGGAATATAATTCACTCGATTGTCTCTTCGGATGGCGAAATTCATTATATTCTGTTCGGATGCAATACTTTTATGCTTAGACATCCCTCGCTGCATTAAAAAATTATTCATGTTCTGTTTCTAAGAAAATATTAAGATAATCCTAAATTTTACAAAACTTTTAGAAAATTTTTTTAATTTAAATTCCTATTAGGTAATTTTAAAAATACAAATGAAATTAAAAATAAACTCTATTAAACTCAAAGTCTGACCTTTAAGATCGATTTTATGAAAATGAATATTTCTATCTTCGAATTAGGTGCCTTAAAAAATTATATCTGTTTACAATATATCCCATTTTTGTAGAGAGAGAGTAAGGATTTTCTTTACCAATTTAATAAAAATCCAGAATATGGTTGGTTGGTTATGGTACATGACACAAGGGCAATATTTAGCCGAGCTATGCATTAGCAACGTCCGGTAAATGAGCATACACATGTATAGAAAGCTTACTGACAAAGAAACAAAGTGAGAAATACCTACAGAGAGGAGTTACTTAACAAGAATCAATCCTGATCCACTTACAACTTAAAGGCTGTAGCGCAATAGGCAAACCCGTTGAACAACTAATAAAAAATAAGAAATTTTTAGTTCATTTTATATAAATACTTCTTAGACATATGCAATATAATACAATCCCTTGTCATTAGATAAGTAAACGGTAAGCATCATGGACTATATACTAATGTCACCGTTTTGTTAACCCTCCTAGATGGTTGTTTCGACGAGGTGTATTGTCATTAGCAAATATAACCAGATCTTGATGGACGAGATACCTCGTCATTAAAAAAAACTGAACAGATCATAATCTTGACATCACAAAAAAGGTCGGCAATATCTTGAAGACGATATATCTCGTCATTTGAAAATTGGTTGGACTTTGATGAACGAGAAAATCATTGAAACTATTTGGAGGGTTAAGTAAGAATAACCTTTGTCGAACTATTGAATGCAATATCCCAAGAACAAAATTTTTTTATGAAATTTCAGATACTAACCAGATCTTGATGGACGAGATATCTCGTCATTAGAAAAAACTGAACAGATCATGATCTCGTCATAATAAAAAAAGTCGGCAGTATCTTGATGACGAGGTATCTCGTCATTTGAAAATTAATTGGACTTTGATGAACGAGAAATCTCATCAAAACTATTTGGTGGGTTAAGTAAGAATAACCTTCGTCGAACAATTAAATGCAGTATTACAAGAACAAAACATTCTATGAAATTTGAGATTCTAGCCAGATCTTGATGGACGAGATATCTCGTCATTAGAAAACTGGTTGGACTTTGATAGAAGAGAAATCTCATCGAAACCACATGAAGGGTAAAGTAAGAATAACTTGCGTCGAACAATTGAATGCAGTATCACAAGAACAATAAATTTTGTAAAAATTGAGATTCCTTCAAAATGCAATAGCCCGTTGTGTTCCTCTAGTGCGACGTCTATATACCTTCAAAATGATTCGAAGAAAATCAAATCGTAACAATTTGCAGACGAAAATGAAGAAATGAATTTAAAATACAGAGTAAGGCGTAAGTAGAACGCAAACTAAGTCATTGATTGATATTAAATATTTTGGGTGCACATAATAAAACATAGAAAAGAAGGTGAACTATGGTTTTAATATTATATGAAAGGGAGATTTTTTTATTTCTAATCAAATATAATTTCTCTCTGATAATAACGTTCTCAAATATATGAGCTGATTCCAGGTCATAATAACAACATTATAATCTGTATTTTACAAATTAAAAGATTAATAACATTAATTATTTCACCGAATCAATTTGTTCATTGTTTAACCCTCGGAGTAGTTTCGACAAGACATCTCGTCCATCAAGATCTGACAAATTTTATTTATCACGAATTATCTTGTTATCAAGATACTATCGACTTTTTGATTATGACGAGATCAAGATCTGACCAGTTTGTTTTCTAATGACGAGATATCTCGTCCATCCAGATATGATCTGTTTGGCTAAAGACGAGAACCTTCATCGAGGTGACCACCAGGAGGAATAAAATAACTAATTTGGATTCGATATCAATCAAGGCTAGGAAAAGTAGATATCTATCATAACGTATGCATCCATTCTATGATGAATCTGTAACTTTGGTAAGGGTTTCGTGTGTTCTTCCAGACAGGAGTCGTCAGCAACCTATGTGACTTGTTTCGCTGCTGAAATGTCCTGACAGTAAAAATGAGTCATATAACATGGGTGCATAGCGTATGCACTCATGCTATGATGAAGCTGTAACTTAGGTAAGGGATTCGTGTGTTCCTCCATGCAGTCAGTCGTATAACATGGGTGCTTAACGTATGCACCCATGCTATGATGAAGTTGTAACTTAGGTAAGGGATTCGTGTGTTCCTCCAGGCAGGAGTCATCAGCAACCTCATGTGACTTGCTTCGCTGCTGAAATGTCCTGACAGTAAAAATGAGTCATAAAACAACGTTTTTTAAAATATGAAGTTAAATTCAGAGTCAGGGTGACAATTTTTTAGGTATATTTTACGCATCAACAGGATTGGTAATTTCAATTAGCTAATCAAACAAAGCCGTTCATCGCTTAAACCAACTTATTTTACATTTTTCGGCGACATTCTAATGATTTCGATACCCCTTTATATAACACCATTTAGAGTGAAATCAAATCAATGCAAGCTGTAGCTAGAATTTCCCTCAGCACTTTCTCATACCACCTTTCTGCAACCTCTCCACCAATAGATCTCTAAACACACAACTCAGATTCCAATATGAAGATCGCAACCCGAAACTCAAAGGGATTGGATTGCAATAAAAGCCCGGAAAAGTACTGTTCGACATTCACCCTAACGTACTTATCCCTCCTGAAGCTGTTACTTAGATAAAGGATTCATGCGTTCCTCCAGTCAGGAGTGACCACAACAATCCCGTAAAACTCGCTTTTACTGCTGCAATGTCTTGGCGTTAAAACGGATTGCGGTACAATGTTTCAAAATATATTAGCTAAATTCAGAAATTCAGAGACAATTTTTTATGCACCTACACGACTGATAACTTTAATTCGTTTACCGCATTAGCTCGTTTATAGTTTAAACTCCCTTATTTTACATTTCTGGCAAACTCCAGTTGATTAGATCCTCCTCAATATAGCATTGTTTAGAGCGAAATGAAATCAATACACGCTGTAGCCCGAATCCCTCAGCACCATCTCATCACTGCTACATCTCCTCTAAATAGGTCTTACAGCACACAGCTCAAGTTCCAATATGAAAATCCCCGTCCGAAACTCCCTGAGGGATTCGATTTCAATAAAGCTCCGAAAAGTACTGTTTGACATTCACCGTAACGTACTTACCCCTCCTGAAGCTGCTACTTAGATAAAGGATTCATGCGTTCCTCCAGCTGCAATGTCTTGGCGTTAAAACGGATTGCGGTACAATGTTTCAAAATATATTAGCTAAATTCAGAAATTCAGAGACAATTTTTTATGCACCTACACGACTGATAACTTTAATTCGTTTACCGCATTAGCTCGTTTATAGTTTAAACTCCCTTATTTTACATTTCTGGCAAACTCCAGTTGATTAGATCCTCCTCAATATAGCATTGTTTAGAGCGAAATGAAATCAATACACGCTGTAGCCCGAATCCCTCAGCACCATCTCATCACTGCTACATCTCCTCTAAATAGGTCTTACAGCACACAGCTCAAGTTCCAATAAATCCCCGTCCGAAACTCCCTGAGGGATTCGATTTCAATAAAGCTCCGAAAAGTACTGTTTGACATTCACCGTAACGTACTTACCCCTCCTGAAGCTGTTACTTAGATAAAGGATTCATGCGTTCCTCCAGTCAGGAGTGACCACAACAATCCCGTAAAACTCGCTTTTACTGCTACAATGTCCTGGCGTTAAAACGGATTGCGTTACAATGTTTTAAAATATATTAGCTAAATTCAGAAATTCAGATACAATTTTTTATGCACCTACACGACTGATAACTTTAATTCGTTTACCGCATTAGCTCGTTTATAGTTTAAACTCCCTTATTTTACATTTCTGGCAAACTCCAGTTGATTAGATCCTCCTCAATATAGCATTGTTTAGAGCGAAATGAAATCAATACACGCTGTAGCCCGAATCCCTCAGCACCATCTCATCACTGCTACATCTCCTCTAAATTGGTCTTACAACACACTGCTCAAGTTCCAATATGAAAATCCCCGTCCGAAACTCCCTGAGGGATTCGATTTCAATAAAAGCTCCGAAAAGTACTGTTTGACATTCACCGTAACGTACACATCCCTGCTGATGAAGCTGCTACTTAGATAAAGGATTCACGTGTTCCTCCAGCCAGGAGTCACGTCAACAACCCCATAAAACTCGCCTCTGCTGCTGCAAAGTCCGGACGTTAAAGACTCCTGTAAAACGAGCCGGCGGAGCAAACGGCCAAGGCCCGAAATTTCCAAATTATTTTGCCGCCTTGTTTTTGATTTAACGAAATATTTCTGGAGCGCAGCATATAAATCCATGTTTATTATCAACATATAAATTCCACGAGGCGGGGCCTCAACCAGGCTTTGTTTCGGCAATACAGTCAGTTAAGAGCGATAAAACCACCCTTGGGCGACCTCGGGGGAGTCGTTCGCAAAAACCCATTCGCCATCTTTTATGTAGCGAGAAGCAATCAATAGGTTTTATTTCATTCCGTAATATTAGCCCAGAAAGCGAACTTGACACATATATTCCCTTACACTCTCTGATTCGTCCCCTAATTTATTAGTAATTAGCGATTCGGTGGGAGGGAGGAATCAGAGAGGAGTGAATAAAGCAACCAGTACCAGAAAAAAATTAAAACTCGCGAGGAAAAGTAAGAGGTGGTGTTTGTTATTAGCTAATAATCCGATTGTTTGGCTCGGGAAACTATTAGAGGTGCTATGGGAAAGAAAAAGATTTTTTCTGATTAAGCCCCATAGCTTTCAGATTTTTAAGATATCTTTTTTCAATAGTTTTGTGAAAATTTATTAGGGTTATTGATGGTTTAGAATTAATGCAATATTCTGAAAACTAAAAGGTGTTTGTTGTTAGCTCTGATATCCGTTTGTTTGGGCTTCGATATTATTAAAGTTTGAGAGATGTTCTGGGAAGACTGAATTTTTTTATAGTAGTCACATAGCTATCAGATTTTTGAGATTTCTTTCGATAATTTATGCGAGTAATTAACGTTTTATAGAATTAATGTAATATTCTGAAAACTAAGAGATCAACATATTAGTAATTAACGATTCGAAGGGATGGAAGAATTCCCACGTTGCAAATAAAGCAACCAGTACAAAAAAAAATGAAATATACGAAAAAGTAAGGGGGTTGTTTGTTATTAGCTAATAATCGGATTGTTTGTACTTGGAAACTATTAAAGTAATTGAGATGGTCAGGAAAAAACATAATATTTTTTTGATTAAACCACATAACTTTCAATTTCTTTATCTTTGTTTTTTGAACTTATCAGGGTTATTGACGTTTTAGAATTAATATAATATTCTAAAAATTAAGATATCTACTTATTAGTAATTAACGATTCGGTGGAATGGAAGAATCCCCACGTAGCAGATAAAACAAGCAGTGTAAGAAAAAAAATGGAACATACGAAAACGTCAGGGGTGTTGTTTGTTATTAGCTTGTAATCCGATTGTTTGGGCTTGAAATTTATAAAAGTAATTAAGATATTCCAGAAAAACAGAAATTTTTTTCTGATTAAGCCACATAACTCTCAATTTTTGGAGATATGTTTTTAAAATTTATTAGGGTTACTAACGTTTTAGGATTAATGTGATATTTTTAAATCTAAGAGATCTACTTATTAGTAATTACCGAGGGAGGGAGAAATCGCCTACGTAGCAAATAAAACAATCAGTGCAAGAAAAAAATTGAACAGTCAAAAAAGTAAGGGGTGTTGTTTGTTATTAGCTAATAATCCGAATGTTTGGACTTGGAAACTATTAAAGTAATTAAGATGTTGTGGGCAGAGAGAGAAAGGCAGATTTTTTTTTGATTAAACCATATAATTTCAGATTTTAAAGAAATTTATTCCAATAGTTTTTTTTGAAAATTTATTAAGCTTATTAACATTTTAGAATTAATGTTATATTCTAAAAACCAGATATCTACTTACTAGTACTTATCGATTAGAGATATGGAGAAATCCATGGATTGAATAAAGCAACCAGTACAAGCAAAAATGAAAACATGCGAAATGATGAGGAGCGTTGTTTGTTATTAGCTCTGATATTATGCAATTGTTTGGGCTTGGAAAGTATTAAAGTAGGTGAGATATTAAGGAAAGAGAAATTATCGTGATTAAACCACGTAACTTTCAGATTTTTAAGAATTTTTTCAACTGTTTTTTCAAAATGTATTAAGATTATTAACTCTAGAATTAATGAATTATTCTAAAACTCTCCAAACTATCTCATTATTACTAAAAGTGTTTGGGATGAGGAGGGCTAAACGTCGAAAATGTGGGACCATCTTAGTTCTCTCTTGCTGAACAGTAAACACTAATGATAATTTCGGTTTGCTTTTGATATATTATCCAATTGTTTGTGTTTGTAAACTTTTAAAGTAGGTGAGATATTATAAAAAGAGAAATTTTCATGATTAAACCACGTAACTGTCATATTTTTGAGAGTTTTTTCAACTGTTTTTTGAAAATGTATTAAGATTATTAACTCTAGAATCAATGAGTTATTCTAAAACAATCCAAGCTATCTAATTATTAGTAAAAGTAGTTGGGCGAGGAGTGCTAACTGTCGAAAATATGGTGCCATCTTGATCCTTTTTTGCAATACAGTAAACACTAATGCTAATTTCGGTTTGCATTTTGATATATGGGGTTTTCTCTCGATGTTCACCAAAGTAAGTTTTAAAGTAGATCAATATATTTACGCAACTATATTGAACTTATTGTAAATAGCTTGACAGTTTCCTCAAACAAAAAGTGAATAGTGGTTTAATAATTTGTTTACCATCAAATCGTTTCGAAATACTTTTCTATAAAAACACACTAGAACAGATCTTATAGGCTTCACAGTTGCCTGTAAATGTATTTTCATCGCACGCGACTTCCTCATTTTGAAAAGTGGTTAGGGTGTATTGTTAACACGGTAAAACCCTGATTAAAACGAGTGATTCTTTCAGAACTGTTTTTCCGCATATGGCTCTTCGCCAAATTATGCACCATGCATTTTATGTGAATCTTGGAGGTTCATTAGGTGTATCTACCTCTCTGTTTTAACTATATTTCATTTTGAATTCAAATATATCTGAGAAATTCAGCAACAGATGTTAAATCTGTGTAACCCTTTAAAATGTTTTTTTAATTATAACCTAATGCTTCAATCATAACCAACATCAAATATTTTTTCATCATTTATTACCGCTGTGAAAACAGTTTTCTGTAAAGCCACAAGCCCTTCAATTTGAAAAGAGGAAATTGGAATGTTGAAACGAAGTGAATTCTCCGATTAGTTTTGTGACTGTCCTCAAATGTTTCCAGCACTTATTACAAGTGTGAAAGCAGCTTTTTGTATGGCCACATGCCGTTCATTTCTAGCAGCTGAAATTGTCATCGTGAAACTAAGTAATCCTCAGACTATTTTTTAAAAAGATAAAAGTAATAAGACTAAACTGGGTTAAAGATTAATAATGCTAATACACTTCGAAGACAACGTCAATTACCCGTATTAAATATTGTAGGACCTACAGCAGTATTACCATCGTTTGTATGTATATACATTTAGAATTTCTAACTGATCTTTGCACTGACAATACTCGAATTTGGTTCCAGCTCTTCAATAAAAATTCTAATCAATACATTCCGCAAAGAAATAGCTCAGGTGTTGCTTCGTCATCTGACCGTGGTTCAAAATGACGAAGTGTTGTCCTCGGATCTTTCCCTTAAGGGACTGATCCCGGACCGTCGTCAATAGCCCGTTGTGTTGCTGTAGTACGACGTTAACTAAAATTACCAATTACCGCATAGAAATCCGATTGGGCAATGACAGTTAGATTAAACTCTAAATATCTATCTCGATAAACTACATTTTAAGGTAACCTCGATGTGTATCATACTAGAGCGTATATATTTGGGTAGTGGAAGTAAAATCATTACCTGTCGTCCTTCACTGTTTGTTTGATTTTCACTCAAAATCCCTCTCATAAAGTCGACCAACTGGTATAGTGGTTAAGGTGTTAGCCTCTAGATCGGAAGGTTCCTGGTTCGAATCCGGGTCCGGGCATGGATGTTTGTAAGCGTATGATGTAGAGGGGGCTGGTGCACCTTAAATCTGTCGTAGCCGAAAGTCCTCACGTTGGGTTGGTGTGGAAGTTTGGAGAGTGGGGTGCCAGCTCAGGTTCTTCTTCGTCATCTGACCGTGGTTCAAAATGACGAGGTGTTGTCCTCGGATCTTTCCCATAAGGGACTGATCCCGGACCGTCGTCAATAGCCCGTTGAGTTGCTCTGGTACGACGTTAACTAAAATTACCATTACCTTCCCTTAAGGGATTGATACCGGACCGTCGTCAATAGCCCGTTGTGTTGCTCTAGTACGACGTTAACTAAAATTACCATTACCCTCTCATAAATGACCCAGGTGTTGACCTCGTCAACTGACCATGGTTAAAATTACAAAGTGTTGTCAGCGGATCTTTGAGGTAGGGATTGATCTATTCTCGTCACCAATAATCTGTTGAATTTTGTAATGTGACGGATACAGCTACGGGTTTGATCCCGGTTCGTCACCAAAAGCCCGTTGTGTTGCCTTAGTACGACGATAATTAAATACCTACATACCCACCAGCTACCCTCTCATAACTGAATTACTGAAACTGGAATTCAAGTAACATTCCAAGTTACGATGAAGGTTACCGAAATACCAGCTCAATATATAACCATACGAAACAACCCTTTCATAAATGTTTAGCAAATAGAGAATCCATTAAGTTTGGCTCTAACGGCCGTACTCACAAGTCCGAGTTAAACCGCGGATCAATGATAATCCCCGGATTATCGAAAAAACCGTATTCACAATTTAGGTTTAGGAGGTTAAACTTCCGTTTCGGTGTTACATTTTGATCCCCCAAAATCGGCGAATTAAATCTCGATTGAGTGTTACGCACATCCGCAGTATTATCTTTTTGCGAAAGAATCGAGATATACAGTAAACAAAACACACTTCATTCAGTGCGAAATTACAGTATTCTTCATTCTACCAATCATATGAATCGGAACACGAACGTGATTACATTTTCTATTAAATAGATTTACCCAGATGTGTTCTGGTTCAAACTATATTCTGGATCACGAGAGTAGAACCCAATGAGAGCGAACGGTAGAACAGGACCTTGGCAGAGGCAAATTCGTCGAGGAATAAAAATTATTTTACTGATTTATTTCGAATAAAAGAAAATTGACAGTGCAAGTGCTACTTCATACCAACAAACACCTTTATTAACAAGTATAAAGTTTATCGGATTACATTATTTGTCAAGTTATGGTGTATAATTTTTTCTTGCAAAATTTAGGTTGCTATAAAAATGCAATTTGAAATTTAATATCTTTGTGCATTTCTATTTCCAAACCCGAATTAAAATGCCGCATGCGTTTTATTAAAATCATAATTCGAAATCAATTCTGCGTTGAAGTACGTACTTGATCAGTATGAATGCTGATTCGGCGTTGTAAAAAATGTAAACAATATCAAGTGATTGTGGGGAGACGGTAGTAGCCAATCATAGCGAGCGTATCATATCAATCCGTGGATCATCTAACCCGCCGTTTGGGAATATGATTCTTGATAATCTGCGGTTTAACTCTGACCCTCGGATCAACTGATCCTCGGGTTAACTCGAGACTTGTGAATATGGTCGTAAGTGCTTGACATGAAGGTTTTTTGTGTAAGAGGGAATTGATGTTAACGTCGTAAATACGGCAATAACTCAAATTTTAAGGAAACTTGATCAGTATGAATGCAGATTCGGTGTCGTAAAAAATATAAACAATATCAAGTGATTGTGGGGAGACGGTAGTAGCCAATCATAGCGAGCGTATCATATCAATCCGTGGATCATCTAACCAGCCGTTTGGGAATATGATTCTTGATAATCTGCGGTTTAACTCTGACCCTCGGATCAACTGATCCTCGGGTTAACTCGAGACTTGTGAATATGGTCGTAAGTGCTTGACATGAAGGTTTTTTGTGAAAGAGGGAATTGATGCTAAACGTCGTAAATACGGCAATAACTCAAATTTTAAGGAAACTTGATCAGTATGAATGCTGATTCGGCGTCGTAAAAAATGTAAACAATATCAAGTGATTGTGGGGAGACGGTAGTAGCCAATCATAGCGAGCGTATCATATCAATCCGTGGATCATCTAACCCGCCGTTTGGGAATATGATTTTTGATAATCTGCGGTTTAACTCTGACCCTCGGATCAACTAATCCTCGGGTTAACTCGAGACTTGTGAATATGGTCGTAAGTGCTTGACATGAAGGTTTTTTGTGTAGGAGGGAATCGACGCCAAACGTCGTAAATACGGCAATAACTCAAATTTTAAGGTAAAGGTGAAAGAATAGTTCTTCTCGAAGCATTTTTTCTTCTTCCTCAGTTCGTGTTTACACTGAAAAATTCCCTCACGCTGTTATAAATTGTTTTTGACCTATTATTGATCTGTATAAATCAGTCTAAAATTGTAGGTTTTTTATTTTACTTCTGTTTTAGTAGAAACAATAAACAAAAATAATTTATCACTGGAAAAATATAACTTTCAGGATCAATACTTCTTTTTCACCTGCTCTTTAGTTAAAATATTAGTCTGAGTATAAATATACGGAAAAGTTAGGAACACAGTAACTCTTATGCTATTTCTTTGGCAGCATCAATTTAACATTTGTATAGCTCAGTCAAAATATTTATCGAAGAGTTATCATTAATACGTCACGTATAACATGGAAACATAAATAAATGTCTTTCATCTGTCTTGGGAATGTAACCGTTCGTATCAAAATATCTCAGTCTCTTCTGCTTTACGATTCTAATTTTTTTTTCAATTTATATACTGTGCAAAACGAAAACCAGTTTTTGCATTATAGTTTACCCTGAGTCAGTATCAATTAAATCATTGTTATAAATAAGTAAAAATGTGTTAGCAATTTTCCCCATCGTATAAGAGAAGCAAATATTTGAAAACTACCAATAGAAACTATACAAAGAGAAATTCAGGTTTACCGAATTAAGCCATATATTCACAGTATCTCAATGTTACTGTTTTGGTTACTTTTGTCTTGTGTGGTAACCTTTGTAATCCAATAATTCATATTTCACTAATAACAGTGCAACAATAATACCTGATTTGAGATTTATGCTGTAGATACCACAGATAATTTGCTTTCTTTTGTGGTTACTTTCTTGTACTTCAATACTACTTAAACTATAGGGACAAAAGTATTTGGACACTACATGTTTTTCAGAAAAAGTACTTAATTATTATATTTAGTTATGGATAGGCTCTCATTTTTCTTATATTACAGCTGCAACACGTCGAAGCATACTTTCCACAAGTTATCTGTAAGTCTGGGCATGAATAGCTCGCCATGCCTCTTGCAAGGCTGTGAGAAGATATTGTTGTGAAGATGGGCTTGCGTGGTGGTGTCGTATACATCACTCCGGTTTGTCCCACAAGTACTCGATCGGATTGAGATCGGGGCTCTGAACAGGCCAGTCAAGTAAACTCCTCTCATTTTCAAAAAAGCAGTCCAGCACACGTTTGCAGTACGATATGGAGCTCAATCTTGTTGGAAGAAACAACCATAACCGCCGTAGTATTGCCATAGTGGAAGCAAGGCCTATTTTCCAAGACGTAGAGGTACAGGACAGTATTCGTGGTACCTGGTAAACAAAGCAATGTGCCGAGTTCTAAGCAGGAAAAACAACCCCACACTAACATGGATTCTGCAGTGGCCAAATACTTTCGTTCATATAGTGTACTAAAATAATATTAACACCACACTACCTCCTGAATTAAGATTTCTGTTTTATTATTCAATTTATTGAGGAAAAAGCAAAACAAACTAGCTTTCAAACCAGCATATTAAAGCTTTTTCTCTCTGTAGAAGTATCAATTCAACAATTGTTTCGAGAAGTAAAAATGTCTTCTAATCGCGTAAGGAAAACAAATATTTGAAAACTACCTCCACAGTCTATCCAAATAGAAATTAAGTTTACCGAAATGAACAACATATTGACGATACCCCAGTGCATTTTTTCCTTTTCAGTGTTCCTTTGTCTTTTGGGGTAGCGGCTTCCTAGGAAGGTGATTCATCCTCATTACCTTAATTTAATAACTGTGGAGGACACGTGAAGCCCCAATTAAAGCTTGTAATTGACCGAAATTGCTAAAGCATGGATCAGCTCAAGTGGAATGCGATTACAACTGAATAAATGAAAAGGGAATAAATGAATGAAAGCAATCACTGTTTAAATGAAGATTAATCTTGATGATTTGTTAAACTTCGCATTGGTGTTCTTTACGTGTTACAAATGGGATGAGATGTACGAGTGAGATTACGAAGGATGCGAATACAGACGATGCATACGTGATGGAGGGAACATTTTATAGTTTTTCCAGATAACATTCGTTATCTGGAAAACAGATATAATTCTGTGGGTGAGATGGTTGGTTTGGATTTTATGGTCTAGGTCCAATAATGGGTAAGCTGCGCCAAAGCCAAGACCAAATGCTATTCAAACACATCACGACAAACAACATTTGCAAATCATAATACGGAACCGTTTAAAGTTGAAAGCATGAGGCATTAGTAGTAGCGGTTTGTGGTTAGTTTTTTGAGGTTGGACGTAAAAAATGAAAAGGGTGTCCACCTCAGATTTAAAAATTCGTCTTTGTTACAGGTTTTTTATAGCGAATTTTTTTGGAACCGAATTTTAATTTTCTAACAAGGAAATGCCGGGTTCCTGGGCTTTCTTGTGAACACTACACCACTGGAATCCAATTTGGCTGATAATCTGTGTTGACCCTGTGGGACGTAAATTTAACTGCCTACATACCCATCTTACAATTTTACTGCCCTTGAGAATCCAAGTGTAGTCGAATTGAAAAATAACTACACTTTTTTTTGTAGTTTTTCTATAATTCTACTTTTCTTATAAAGATCCGTATTGTTTTCATTCATCAATTAGCAATTACTTTAATTCAAAGACCTCTAAGTTTATTAATAGTTTTGATCTGTGGTTGTCAGTGTCGTTTCTCGTATTTGATAATCAATTTGACCCTCCAAGTAGTTTCGAGAAAATATCTCATCGATCAAGTTCTGACCAATTTCGCAAATGACTAGATATCCATAAAGATATTGGCAATTTTGTAATGCCAACCAGAGCATGATCTGGTCAGTTTTGCTTATGACGAGATATCTCATCAAGATATTGACAATTTTGTAATGACGAACAGAGAATGGTCTGGTCAGTTTTGCTAATGACGAAAGGCCTCATCAAGACAACCTACAGAAAGGGGTTTAATTCATTTATATATAAGCATCGATATATGCATTTTATCCCTCGAAATGAAACAAATTTGATCAAGAATGTAAAACAGCATTTGGTATATTTCTTACTGATGTTAAATCCTATGCCCATTACAGTGAATTGCAAAAAAGGTCACACTCTAGTCATAGTGTTGCATTTAGCTAATAGTTATCCACTTAACCCTTCTTTGCATGATTTTTTCTTTATTGGTGAAATAAATCAAGGTGATATAATTCATGTTCAAAATTAAAGGAAAAATGGTTAAAAAAATCTTAGTATATATTTATAGTATTAATTTAGCAAAAAACAATATAATGGTATCATGTGGTATTTTTTAAATTAAACGCAATCTTTTACAGAAATTGCTCTAAAAATAACAGAAACACATGTTACAAACCTTTCTTCCACTCATTTTCACTTTTTTAACAATAGAAACTCAAATATAATAAAACAAAATTAAAAACGAAATCATACGTTTATTGCAACTACAACAAACAGCGGAATGACAACTTCAAGCTCGTTTTACTGATAGTGACACTTGCTTATTTTTGACAGCTATGTTTTTTTTATGCAATGGACATTAAAAAGGTATCCAGACACGATCAACTTAAAGTGAACTTGTTCTTTTATATAATTTTTGGGCATTCAATGTTATGATGGAAATTTCCACCATTATGCAAAGAAGGGTTAATTACATAAAATTCACTAATTCAAAAAACGATTTGGTATTTAGACGCTTAAACTAATTTGCATATTTATTGAGATCTATTCTCAGGCCTGACCTCTGTCTTCTGAATTTCTCGTCGTCTATTTTCATCAGACTGTTGAGGAATTCAATCAGAGATTCGAGCTGTTTGGTGTATTTTTGTAATATGATACCCCCCCCAGCTCCATATCTCATATAATGCTTATGTGAAAAAGCTAATTTTCATGCTCGTATACATTTTGTTTTTGCCCGACTTGTCTTTTAAATTTCTCGTCCACTTTCTTCATCAGACTATTGAGGAATTCTATGAGAGCTTTTCCTGTATTTTTGAAAAAAATGACGCAGCTCCATAGCTTAAATAAAGCATATGCACCACTAAGCTAGTTTTCGCGTTCGTTTACCATTGTTTTTGTCTTCTGGATTTCTCGTCATCTTTTTCCATCAGAATGTTGAGGATTTCTATCAGAGCGGCAATCTACTTCGTGTATTTTTGCAATATCCTGCAGGTCCATAGATCAAATCAAACATATGTAGACTAAGCCTATTTTCGTGCTCGTTTACATTTTATTTTCTGTCTTGACTTCTGTCTTCTGAATTTTACGTTATCCTTTTCAATAAGACTGTCGACTAATTTTATTAGAAAGGCGTGATCTTCATTTTTTTTTAAATATGATGTAGATCCCATAGTTCATATCAAGCATATGCAAACTTCGCAACAAAGTTGGTGAATGAATCCAGTAACGTTTGATTTCATATTACTTATATACGTTTGTAGCAATTCAATAGTATACATGTAATGTCTTTCTCTGACACGTATATTTTTGGAATCAGTACAGAGCGACCATACCATCGCTTTCTATGGTTGGAGGCCATCTGTAGTTCAATCAAATAAACAGAATGAAACCAAATGGTACTCAGCCTTTTGAAGACACGTGGACGATATTTCACCCGTAACGCCTACTAATTACTTGGCAAAAAGAAATTTGATGGAACGAAAAGGTCTAGTTGAAGATGGAACAAGAGATTTTGACAAATAATTTTTTTAACCTCATTAGTACAAGCAAAGGTACCAAACAAATACTAGATATACTTTGCTCATATTGGTGTTTTTCTGAAAGAAAATTGCCGGAGAATATTCTGTTCCAGTACCATCACAGCCCCTCATTATAATTATATTTCTGATAATATCTTTCGACAAAATCAGTTTGAAGGATTATTCATGAAATGTACGTAACCTTATAACAGAGCAGTTGATAAATGGCTAGTTGTGAGTTGTGGTACAGCTGACGTTTCCGTGATAATGATCCCTGAAGAGTTAGTTATACGCGCACGGAGTATACAAATTAGAGTTAAAATGCTCTTTACGTTGTTTTTTGGTAATTTTATAACAGTGCATAGAACTATTAGTGTCATCTAATAGCCCAAGCACATGATTTTCAGATAATTTTACTAAGACACGTTGCGTTTTCATAATTGTACCTCTTCCAGAAGAGCAGCAAATAGCTCTCTGACGATTTGAAGTAGAATATCGTGAAGTAGAATATATTGACTTTCGTATTTTACTTCAGTGGTCATTTACAATTCTTTTTGACTAGTTGTCTCAACAAGGTTACGAGTTTCGTTTTTAATACTTGGAAATACAGGCTTAATAATATTTTTGAGGCCCTCTAGGCCTATTTTTCAAACTTCCGTGTGAATTATTTGGTAGATCTTGAATCACAGTGTGAGAAAAGGTAATATATCCTTGAAGCCAATAATAATTATTTCTGAGGAATAGTTATCTGTGACCGTTCATTTTACTCCTCTCTTGATCAATTCTTTGACGGGTAATTCGATAATTTTCGCTTTAGCATTATTAAAAGCATTCAAAACAGTATCTGGTAACAAATATTCATTCATTTTTTTTAAATATAAGTTAAAATAGCATCGATTTTTGTTTGCTTCGAATTTATCACACAAATGTCAAAAATGAAGTGACGAAAAATTTCCACTGTCATTCTAAAATTTAGAACTATTTATCAGTCCCGCAATCTTCTGCAAAAAAATGTTTTGTTCTGCTCACGTAAAATGTATCAAGGTATAATATATATGTAATGCTTTAGTCTTATTCGATGGTATATGTTAAAAGTCAAGTTGAAATTTGAAATCAGCAGTTGCATAAGACGCTTATTAGCTATAAATTCAAAAGGATCTTGCAAATTAATGAAATAGGACAAAAAAACCTAAAAGCACGTAAACATGACTCTATGAACAGCAATTATTGATAGTATCCACCAAATAGCGCTAAAGAAAATATAAGATCAATACTTTTTCAGTTTTTTTCAAAGTACTAATGCGCATTCACCAGATTGGGTTTACAGCCAACGCAAAAAGTTCGATTTCGGACCCCTTACATCCTGTTAGGAGGAATTATTTAAAAAAATAAAACCGTGCTCTTGCTAAGGGAACATACTACTTTTTGGATATGATGTATTTTTGACAATCTGCGACACTAAGAAAATTGAACTCTGTCCGCCTAGAATCGAAAATAACTCCCTGTGCGTAGGTTTGTAAGTAGTAGCAGTTGTTTTTCTTTTAAAAAGTTGACTAAGATCTTAAAAAAAAGCACTTTTTTGAATCACGACGTGAAAGGTGAGTAGATATTATTTAAAAAATTTTCATTTCGTTTTTCATAAAAATATTAAAAGTTTAAAGTTAGTTTTCTCTTCTCAAACTTCCTCCTAAATGAAGCACATTTCTACAACAGTTGGAAAATTTTTATGATTATCAACTGTCATCTTTACACATGACGTGACGATTTCACTAATGTTAAAGGACAATTATTACCCATAATACTTTTAGTTTTAATGGTTTATTTGAACGAAAATAGAATAGGAAACTTAACTTTGAGGAATTTTTATACGTCAGACTTCAAAGTACCTTAGAACTGTTAGGAAAACGTTTCTAAAAATAAAGGTACTTAACCCAAAAAAATCCTGATAGGTTGTTATTTATTTTACTATCCACTTCTGTAGAATATATACAGCTCAATTTAATAGCCTTATAGCTTTTATTTCCCAATTTAACATGGATTTGTTCAAATTTCTGAAACTGGAAGTGAAGTTTTATACTGAGAGAACACGATTCCAACTCACAGTATTCTTCTGTTATATATAAAACGTACAAAAAAACATACTACCCAATGGCCCTACTTTCTAACAATGATCCCCTTTTTCGTTTTCAAGACTAAAAATCGAAATCAAAAGTCCAACAAAACAAAAAAGGATTTTCTGTTTAGCTGTTGTCGATGGTTTCACGGATTGATCGGCTGAAATAATAGCCCCGGAGACCTTCTTGTTTCCAGAAGATATCGAAACCCTATACTACCAAGAAGATGCTTATTGCTTATACGATACAGAAAATTCTATTTGAGGACGCACACTTGCTCAGGTATATTAAAGACTTAATCTTTTGTTTATTCAGAGATAGTTTGATCATTCCAATTAATAGTCACACATTGAATAAGTTACTCATCACAAGTTAATTTTATACTAATGATTTGAGTATTCTGAATGTGATCAGTATTCAGATACATCTTGATCAATCCAGTAAGTATTCCCGAAATTCTGTATTCAGAGGTTTTTGGGGCAATTTAGTTAATAATATAAAAATGATGTATTCAGAAATATGTTGAGCAATCCAATGAATATTTACTTACGAATACTAATTTATGAATATTCCAACAACTCTATTCGTAGAGATTTTGAATAATCAACTAATATTCCCGCAATTCTGGATTCAGAGGTATTTGGGGCAGTCTAGTAAATATTATAAAAATCCTGTATTCAGAAATATTTTGAGCAATCTAGTAAATATCACAAAAATTCTGTATTCAGAAATATTTTGAGCACTTCAATGGATATTTACTTACGAATACTCATTTACGAATATTCCAAACAGCTCTATTCGTAGATATTTTGAATAATCAACTAATATTCCAACATATCTTATTATTTGATAATTTGAACAATCAATGAAAATAAAAATGTTCCAACAAGTTTATTTATAGATACTTTCTAAAAAATTAATTAATATTCCAACAACTCTGTATTCATAAATATTTTGAACAGTCAATGAATAAACACTTATGAATTAAGCATAAGTTACGAATCACAAGTTAATTTAACAGCAATTCTTTACTCACGTTGAATGTGATCTTTTCAGAAAAGTTTTGTTATGTGCTATGGATAAAAATGTCTGCTAAAAGAGAGCTAAAAGTGGTACTGCATGACACATATTAGCGACATATAAGGAGACAACACGACTTCCAAAGTCCCCAAAATGGATAAAAAAGCAATTTTTTACATTTTTATATTAAAAATTAATCGATACCAAACTCTAGATAGAAAAAGAAATTTTCAATTACCGTCCTTTTCAAATACAAATATTGACGACCAGCTACAGGCTCAAGTCCAACAAGGCTGGTCCTTTGTTTATGAATTCCCCAATTCCCACTGACTATCCAATTGTGTCTTAAATTCGTACACTCCCTTTGAATTAACTATATTTTCTGGCAACGCGTTCCAACTGTCTATTACCCTATTAAAGTAGTAGTTTTTCCTTAAATCCCGATTAAAATGTGTCTTATTCAATTTATACCCATGGCCCCTTGTTCTGTTATCCCTATTGAAATTTAAGTCCTCTGTGTCCTCTTGTTTTACAAACTAGAAAAGCTGAATCAAATCTCCCCTCTTTCTTCTTCTTTCCAGTGTATACATGTTTAGCTTACTTAAACGTTCATTATAGTCGAAATTTGCTAGCCCCTTTATTATTTTTGTAGTTCTGTGCTGAACCCTTTCAATTAATTCTATGTCCTTTCTCATGTATGGAGAATTGTACAGCATATTCTAGATGTGGTCTTACTAAACCCTTATATAACGGCAAGATTATATTATTATCCCTTGAAGTTACATTCTTTTTAATATACCCCAATAACCTATTAGCCTTTTTACCCGCAGCTGAACATTTCGACGGAGTTTTATTGATAACACCATAAACACATGCAAGAAAAGTTTGGTAGGACACTATAAAAACTTGTTTTTCTGTTATTGTGGTTTCTTGATATTCAACAGTGCCTTTTGTTCTGCGCATTACTTTAATCTTGGATTTTCCTAAAAAAATTTCATCTTTGCTTGTTGCTGTATTATTTAAGGGCAAATGAAAAATGCATCGTACTTTCTAGTTTTGAAATTTTTGTTTAAAATGCAGCTTAACCTGTACTTTTTCGTAAAACTTTTAGACTGGTACAATATTTTTACTTTACAATTGAGTCATGCACTGACAAATCAAGCTAATTTGATTTATATGCATGAAAACTATTATGGTGAAATAAAATAATGACAATAGTATATGGAAAATTAATGCACGCATGACCTATCAGCTCTTGTTAATTTATCAAAAATTTTAGTCACAGTAATTTCCTCATAACAATGTATTTGGACCAAACCTCGTACTTAAGCTTTTTTAGAGGAAAACATACAGTCTGGAAATTTTATAACAATTGAATCATACCTTCAAAAGTTTGTTTTGAAAGTCCTCTCGTCCCCTTAACTTGCAGAAAAAACTTTTTTAAGAAAATCACTACGCTTGTATAAGAGTTTTAACAGCCGAAAATGAGCAACGACAAAATTAAACCTCACGTAATGGTGCCGAATTGATTGAGATTGGGTACAATCCGATGCCGTACGGATATTCCTTGAAGCAGTTACTGAATTGCATGAGATTCCACTGAGGGTTTCGAAGGGGATAAAGACTCACTGTACGCTTTAAATGCTAGTTATTCAGTTCAATGACTACTAATTTCGCTTCGTTGAATTCAGCAGTCAAGGTGATGCACACTAGCGAATTAGCAAAAGACTTCGATAATTAAATGACGTTTATTCAGCTGCGTTAAAAGTCAGTGTTTAATTTTGAAACTGCATGATTATTCTATTAATAAGAACCGTTAGGATTTAAAAGGCGAATTAAATACTGGTTAAAATACTGATTTTTATAATCTACATAACTACCCTCTCTTAGTAACGTTTACTCTTTGTTCATCTGTGGCGGAACCGAATAAACAGAACGGAACTAAATTTGCCATTGAGACTTAAATACATGAGGGGATATGTATTCCATGAAAACAAATTCAGTACTCTCCAAAAGCCGTCAACATGGAGTAATTTGGCGATGTTGGAGTCAAATATATAAATATCTATCTTTATATATATATATATATATATATATATATATATATATATATATATATATATATATATATATATATATATATATATATATATTTATAAATATATATATATATATATATATATATATATATATATATATATATATATATATATATATATATTTATAAATATATATATATATATATATATATATATATATATATATATATATGGGTTGTCTTAACCTGACATAACTCGCTACAAAAAGTATGCCATAAAAGCGCAAAGACTGTTGCCACCGCTATAAACGTAGATTAAAGCTGTGCCTTGTTTCCTGTGAATTTAATCTTCTTTCATTTCTGTGTCTACTGCCAGTTTTTCTACTCCAACAGCGCCAGATTTCACCCGTTGAGCAGTAGCATCTCTGTTGATGAAAGCAATTGCATCAACGTTAAGAAGCATAGTTTGCTTGTTTGAATATCAGGAAATATTCAATTACCGAATAAATCTTTCCAAAAACAGTCTTTGCCGATATTCTTTTTCGCTATTTCATTTGGTATGAGCAGTATTTAACACTTTTATACTACTCCATTTGAGCTGAGCAGTATAGAATTTGTTAGTGAAAAACATGCGTACAAATTTCAAACTGCTCATATGCCTGAGGAAGCTTGTTTGAACATGATAAACCGAGATTAAACAAACATTTGACTATTCAAATAAAACTCCATATAGAATTATTTTCCAAAAATTCATTTTACATTATTCCATTTAAACTATGAAGTATATATTTTGTAAGTGAAAAACCAATGCATTTCCGTCAGGAAAAATAGTTTACCTGTTTGAATATTCAAATGAAACTTTCATAACAAAAACTTCGCCATTTTTTTTTCATTCCACTCAAGTCGAGTGCTTGGGCAAAGTAGCAGACAGCACAATTTTCATTATTTCTAATCAATCCCCGGCGACATTAAGCAAGTGATAAAAGATCGCAAGGTAATGAGTTCTGTTTGCTCTACTTAACTTAATACGAGGAAAAAATAATGTTAGGAAGTAATAAAACTAACTCTGCATCCGTACGAATTCCTTGCATCAGTATCACGGCTTTTGAAAGGAACTAACAACTACTTCCACGACTGTCTTGCTATCACTTAACGTTCTTGTTCCTCCGAGCTATTTGGGAAGGTCGGGCTTTTAGAGCCAGGTTGCTTTGCTCCAATCACGAATCGTAAAGAAGCTTCTTGGTACCAGCAGAAAAATAAAAACACTCACGCATTATTTAGGGTGCGCCGAAAATTTATGCTATGACGCTAACGAAACAAAGGAAAAGTACCCCGGGCCTGTGCTTTTTGACTCTTGAGTACATTTAACAAGGAAAGTGGCGAACACTGGTTAGGTGAAGGTCTGGATATTGAAGGAACTGCGAAAGGAATTTTTTTCTAACAAGGGAATATAATTTTCCTCACAGATAAAACTATGCAAAGGTATGCAAGTAATTAAATTGTTGTTTTAAATTACGCGAGGTTTATTGGATATGATAACGTCAGTGAAATGTGTTTCCTGAAAAACGGTTTATGAGTTTTTTATTTCACAGACGTTTTCTCAACTTTCCGAGTTGTTTTGACGACAAATGCCGTCCGTAAATGTGTGACCATTTTTTTTAATGAAGATCTCTTCATTAAAAAAATTGGTCAGACATTGATCAGATATATCGTCATCAAAATATTGCCAATTTGGGATGATCGTTCATTAAAAACACGTATTATTTAGGGTATGCCAAAAAATTGTGCTATGACGCTAACGAAATAAAGGAAAAGTACCCCGGGCCTGTACTTTTTGACTCTTGAGTACAGTTAACAAGGAAAGTGACGAACACTGGTTAGGTGAAGGTCTGGATATTGAAGGAACTGCGAAAGAAATTTTTTTCTAACAAGGGAATATAATTTTCCTCACAGATAAAACTATGCAAAGGTATGCAAGTAATTAAATTGTTGTTTTAAATTATGCGAGGTTTATTGGATATGATAACGTCAGTGAAATGTGTTTCCTGAAAAACGGTTTATGAGTTTTTTATTTCACAGACGTTTTCTCAACTTTCCGAGTTGTTTTGATGACAAATGCCGTCCGTAAATGTGTGACCATTTTTTTTAATGAAGATCTCTTCATTAAAAAAATTGGTCAGACATTGATCAGATATATCGTCATCAAAATATTGCCAATTTGGGATGATCGTTCATTAAAAACACGTATTATTTAGGGTATGCCAAAAAATTGTGCTATGACGCTAACGAAATAAAGGAAAAGTACCCCGGGCCTGTACTTTTTGACTCTTGAGTACAGTTAACAAGGAAAGTGACGAACACTGGTTAGGTGAAGGTCTGGATATTGAAGGAACTGCGAAAGGAATTTTTTTCTAACAAGGGAATATAATTTTCCTCACAGATAAAACTATGCAAAGGTATGCAAGTAATTAAATTGTTGTTTTAAATTACTCGAGGTTTATTGGATATGATAACGTCAGTGAAATGTGTTTCCTGAAAAACGGTTTATGAGTTTTTTATTTCACAGACGTTTTCTCAACTTTCCGAGTTGTTTTGACGACAAATGCCGTCCGTAAATGTGTGACCATTTTTTTTAATGAAGATCTCTTCATTAAAAAAATTGGTCAGACATTGATCAGATATATCGTCATCAAAATATTGCCAATTTGGGATGATCGTTCATTAAAAACACGTATTATTTAGGGTATGCCAAAAAATTGTGCTATGACGCTAACGAAATAAAGGAAAAGTACCCCGGGCCTGTACTTTTTGACTCTTGAGTACAGTTAACAAGGAAAGTGACGAACACTGGTTAGGTGAAGATCTGGATATTGAAGGAACTGCGATAGCATTTTTTTCGAGCAAAGGAATATAATTTTCCTCACAGATAAAAATATTCAAAGGTAAGCAATTAATTAAATTGTTGTTTTAAATTACTCGAAGTTTATTGGATATGATGAGGTCAGAAAAATGTGTTTCCTGAAAACGGTTTATGCGTTTTTATTTTCACAGACGTTTCCTCAACTATTCAACTTGTTTTGACGAGAAATACCGCCCGTAAATGTCTAACCAACTTTTTTTATGACGAGATATATCGTCATCAAATATTGCCAATTTGGGATGATCGTTCATTAAACACACGTATTATTTAGGGTACGCCAAAAATTTATGCAATGACACTATCGAAACCAATGCAAAAAACAATAACGTCGCCATTGCTCTAGTGTGCAACGTTAATTAAAATATCTACCTACTTACCTTAAAATGGAAATACATTTATTAAATATTCATGTTTTGCAAGCTTAAATGGAGACTTTAAATATGGGTAATTTAGTTAAGAATTGATTCATCACAACAAGTATCAAACTAACTTAAATTAACGAGTGAACATTACTTTCTGAAACAGATAACAATATGCAAAGGAGAGCAAGTAATTTATTATTTATACAGAGGCTGTACGCACATTTTTTAGACGATTTTGGTTAGCGGTAATAAAAAATCGTTTGCTGCAAAAGAAATAATTGCAGTTGTACTATGTTTTTAAAAGTCAAAATTATCGTCTGCGGCTTGAGAGGTTTGTTTTTATTCAAAATGGCGTTTTTAATAAAGCAGTGGTTCGAAGGCTATATTTAGGCTCTTTCCGAAGAGAAATATTCATATTCCGTTATCTAAAAACGATGTGAGAGTCATGGTTTCGTGATGTCTAAAGCGTCGATAGGTAATATCGTCAACAAGAAAGGAAAAAAACATCAAATTGGAGCCTCAAGTGGAACAAAAATTCCAAACACGTATCCAAGGAAGAAACGGACATCTTCGACTATTGCAAAGGTACGTTGTTTAATGTTAAAAGAAAATCCCCCTAATCAAAGGACAGTTGCAAAATCATTAAAATGCTCGGTGTCCACTGTAAACAATATGATAAACGTTGATTTAAATCTTAAGAAAGCGAAAAAACTGAATGTGCACCATCTTTCTCCAAAGCATATCGCTGAACGTAGGACACGCTGCCGAATTCTATATGAAAAACACTTATTCAAAGAAAAATGGAGAAACATTGTCACAATACATAAATTATGTGTGTATTTAAATGATTGCAGCAAAAAAAAGCCATTTATTATCATAAAAGGGGAGACAAAAATTTAAGTACATGGTTCACAGAATCGAAAGAAAGTTTTTCTGAGGGATTCATGATTGTTGCTGGTTTTTCATATAGCGGCATGTTAAAAATAAAGAGAGTGGACAAAAATGTCAAGATTAACTCCAAATACTATCAGGAACATATTTTATCGCCAATTTTTTTGAATGAAATACCATCGCTTTACCCACAGTGCCATCAATCTGTGGAACTCCATCAAGACAAAGCTAGCAGTCACACATCAAAATCCACTGTAAATTTCCTAAAAGAAATGGAACAAAAAACCTGTATCAAGGCCATACCCTTCACTGATATCCCTACAAAAATCTCCCGTTGTATCATCTATGGATTTTTGTGCTTTCGGACTTTTAAAATCTGCATTATCCAAACGTCGTCCCACAACCCTTACAGGACTCTGGAAAGCTGTTCAGGAGGAATGGGATAGAATACCTCTTCTGACACTTCCAAAGGCATTATTATGCTGAAAATTACTTTGTCGAAAGATAGTTCAGAATAAGGGCTATCAAATAGAACATTTAAAACACAACAATTTTACGTAATTTAGTTTTGTGAATACAATATACATTGTCTAAAAAATGTGTGAACAGCCTCTGTATTAACTTACACAAAAACTCTCTCTCTCTTCTCTCTGTATTCAATCCAGTTTTGAATATAGCAATGTCGCAGAGAAATGTATCTTTCTTCACACCTGACTGATGTTACCTTTTTATTTCACAAACGTTTCCTTAAATTAGAAAGTGCGACAAAAATTCACACACACCGGCCCGTTTTTAAATAGAAAAGTAATTTATTGAAAACTAATTTTTTGTAAGCTGTTATGGAAAGTACAAATTTGAGAAGCATTTACTGTGAAGCTGAATATACGTAGGTGGCGTTAGTACTTCTACAACGATTCGTCTTTCCTTTGTGTATTCTGAATGTGACTGAGCTGTTAAACCTGAAGCTATTACTTCATTCCAAACTTTCACACCATGCCAATGTGAGGAGATTTGAGTCTACGACAGCTACTCACCATCCCCCGACGGTCTTTGGTTGGATCGGGTTTCGAATTCGCAACACTCCGTATGATAACCATTAACAATAATAATCGAACTTGGCAACCAATGCCCTTGATTTATTTAAATTTTGATGTCATATTTTGAAATAAAATATTTTATCTGAGAGAAATTTTTTGTCAAACTAAATAGAGGTTGTTGTAATCTTTCTGCGGCAATACGAGTTTTTTGTATGCATTCTGAACGTATGTTAAATACGATTTCAGTATTTAGTTTATAAAATTTTCAAGGAATAAATTCCGAGTTGATTCATGATAGTTGATTAGTCACCACCAAGTAGATTAAACCCCAAACATTGATAAAACATTTTTTTTCTTCTCAGTTTTGATTGCTTAAGCAGCAACCATGCCACTAATTCTAACTGGCCCAGGTGCAGAATTATATTCAGTGTTCTGCAACACAACTCCAAGCAATTGCGATTGTTCTGCAGGCATTTTGCCCGAATTTTGAAACTTGCAGTATTATCAAAAACAGACGGAAAATACAATTATCGGCTAAATATGTCGCACCACAAAGGTGACACAACTCAAAATTCCAGAATTTGAGAAACATCAACTTAAAGGATACTATAAAACTTGTATTAAAACAGTATAAGCTTTTTTAAAAATTTTAGGTAAGTACTTATGGTGGTAACTTCTATTATATTCTATAGAATAGTAATATAACACGCTGGAGCACTTCATACATATTTTTCAATGACATAACATAAATTTTTTTTTTTTGAGTTGTGTCACTTTTCTTGCCGGGTTGCGATGTATTACATATTTATAATAAAACACATCAAAATTAATTAACTTACTTTATTTAAATTTAATTTACTTTATTAAATTATTTTCAGAATTTGCAATTCTATCGATAATTTTTGAAGTTAAATATTTTATCATTGACATAGATGTGTTATTTATAAAGTGTTTGCGGTAATTTAGGAGGTGTAAGGAGGTTGTTGTGTAGCAAGAAAAGAGTGTGACAAGGAACGCGCGTTGCACTGCAGAACATCGTAACTTATAATTGAAAAGAAAATCGGTCAAAATTTTGATAAAAAGGAAAGGTTTTGAGGAAATATTGTTCTGCAAAGACATTGTTCTGCGACATATGTCGCAGTTTTTAGCACTTTCTGCTCCCGAGCTAACTGGAAGGTAGGTATGGTATTTAATACGGTCAGATGATAAGGCAACACATGAACTTTCACCCCCCTCTCCAAACTACCTGCCTGTGCCCAATGCAAATGAATGTCTGTTTTGACTCTAACAGCGTCCAATTTCTTCCTATTGGAGATGTTTGTTACTTTTATTGGAATGCATTTTCCCATGTCTTCGAGAGCCGTGGTTGCCTGGTTGGCAGAACATCGAAATAGCAACCAAAGGGTTGCGAGTTCGGTCAGGTACATAGGTGGCTGGTGCACGTTAAAACTATTGTGGCCTCAAATGTCCTCACGTTTGCGTGGTGTGCAAGTTTGGAGATTGGAATGCCAGCTTAGGTGCATTCTTGTTCTGACCGTGTTTGAAAATTATATGATAAATGTGTTCTCGGACCTTTTCCTTCGGCATTGATTCCGGACCGTAGCCAATAGCCCGTTGTGTTACTCCATTATGACGTTAATTAAAGTACCTACCTACCGATGTCTCTGAAAGTCTCACCATCGAATTTAGTTCCATTCCGTTCATTCGATTTAACTACAGATGCCTCTAAAGAGTGAAAGTTATTTCATGGCCAACCTGTATATTTCAAAATTTCTGTTATGAAATATTAATTTTACATTTATGTTCCAGTTTCCTGACTCCCCATTTAAATAACGGCATTCAAATCAAGCTAAGTTGCAATTTTAAATTGCAAAAAGTATTAAGAAAGAAAGATACATGATGAAGATTTGTTGCTTAAAAGTTGTTTCGTAACCATTTAATTCTACCTAATTAGTCTGTTGTAAGACATCGCATAGTTTTGAATAGTTATTTTTGAAGCGTAAGCGGTAAATGAATTTGAAATCATTCTAATAGTCTCTTTTCAGTATTTAATCCTTGTAAACAATATCTTTTTATTAAAAATATTGTTATAAAGTCTGGAATACATGAGTATTTTTAAGTGATACAAATTTTTCGATTTGTTTCTAAAGCGTCTGCAGTTACAGATTTCAAACTATTTTCTGAGTGTGAGGTAACATTTTAAACTTCTTTATGTCACATAGACCTTGGTCTGAAGGAATTTGATATTTTTGTATACACATGAAGTATTACCATAAAATTACTTTTGAAGAATGCTAGACATAAATCCAAATGGCTGTGCTAAAAATACTCTATACATTTACGAAATACATGACTGAAAACATCTTTAAAAAGTAAGAAACTGTGTGTTCATAATCACAGATTATGTTTATAATAAATAATTTAGATTGCTTATGTAGCAAAATTGCTAATCGAAACCGGTGAATTTTTAATTGTTTTATTAGTTAACTCTTTCAATCTCACTTAAAACTAATCATCTCCAATAGCTTACATTCAACAACATTTACATTAAAAGTTATAATTCTTGGAATTGAACTTATTTTCCCCATAATTTTTAATTTACAGCATGCAGTTATTAAAAACACGACATTGAAAGAGTTCAGTTAAAAAATATTAGAACATTTTGTTCCACAACGAAATTTTGATTAATAATTGAAATACCCATTCGGTTCGTTTAATGTATAACAAACTCCCTTCTACATTAGAGTATATGTAAGTGATGAGTTTAAAATACATCAATTAATGGTTAATGAGGAAATTTTTTCATGCGATTATTTTATCTCACAAGTATTTAAAATATATATTTGTGTGTGTGTGCTGATCCAATATAAAGGGAATTAATGATTAAATAAATGTGAATACATAAATGACAGCTTGGTAACTTCTTAAACCTCCTGGTCCTCCATCCGTCTTAGCTTCGAAAACTGCCTTGTAGTAGCCAGCCTCTGATGTAAAAACCTAGTCATTATAAAACTGACCAGATCTTGATGAACGACGTATCTGGTCATTAGTAAAACTGATCATATCTTGATGACCGACAAATCTCGTCAGTAGTAAAACTGATCAGATCTTGATGACCGACACATCTCGTCAGTAGTAAAACTGACCAGATCTTGATGAACGACGTATCTCGCCCTTAATAATACTGATCAGATCTTTATGAACGATAAATCTCGCCGTTAGGAATACTGACCAGATCTTTATGAACGATAAATCTCGCCGTTAGGAATACTGACCAGGTCTTGATGACCCATACATCTCGTCATTAGTAATACTGACCATACCTTGACCAATATATATCGTCATTAGTAAAACTGATCACATCTTGATGAATGACATAATTCGTCATTAGTATATCTGACCAGATCTTGATGAACGACATATGTTGTCATTAGTAAAACTGATCAGATCTTGATGACCGATACATCTCGTCAGTAGTAAAACTGACTAGATCTTGAGCGATAAATCTCGCCGTTAGTAATACTGACCAGGTCGTGATGACCAATATATCTCGTCATTAGTAATACTGACCATATCTTGACCGATATATCTCGTCATTAGTAAAACTGATCGGATCTTGATGAATGACATAATTCGTCATTAGTATATCTGACCAGATCTTGATGAACGACATATGTTGTCATTAGTAAAACTGATCAGATCTTGATGACCGATACATCTCGTCAGTAGTAAAACTGACTAGATCTTGAGCGATAAATCTCGCCGTTAGTAATACTGACCAGGTCGTGATGACCAATATATCTCGTCATTAGTAATACTGACCATATCTTGACCGATATATCTCGTCATTAGTAAAACTGATCGGATCTTGATGAATGACATAATTCGTCATTAGTATATCTGACCAGATCTTGATGAACGACATATGTTGTCATTAGTAAAACTGATCAGATCTTGATGACCGATACATCTCGTCAGTAGTAAAACTGACTAGATCTTGAGCGATAAATCTCGCCGATAGTAATACTGACCAGGTCGTGATGACCAATATATCTCGTCATTAGTAATACTGACCATATCTTGACCGATATATCTCCTCATTAGTAAAACTGATCGGATCTTGATGAATGACATAATTCGTCATTAGTATATCTGACCAGATCTTGATAAACGACATATCTCGTCATTAGTAAAACTGACCAGATATTGATGAAGGATGTATTTTGTCTTTAGTAAATTTGATACGCACTTGGAGGAGGTATCGTGTTGAAACTACTTGTGGAAATTTAATAAGACTACGAGAAAGAGGATGATAGTTTATCCCTCTGAAGGTCGGTGTTCACACGCATTTATCCGTTATGGAACCAGAAGGTTCTGCAACCTGTTATCTAGCTTCTAAACAGATTTAACCACTTTCTCCTAGATATCTTTCCACTAATCCAAAAGGTTATCGACTCCTTATGTGTTTCAAGGGGAAGGAAACATTACACTACTCCGAGGGCCCTGATAGCTAGGTTGGATGATTAACGGACTTACAACCTGAGGGTTTGAATCCAACCAAATAAGGAGTGGAAAGGGGGAGGTGCGCGTTAATCCTTCGTGGTTTCAAATGTACTCACATTTCGTAGTGTTGAAGTTGGGCATAAAATGTGGGGTCGAGCTCAGGTGTGACCTCATCATATTCTCGTGGTTCAAAAGTACGTGGAGTTGTCCTCGGATCTACCCCTTGTGATTCACACCGGACCGTCACCAATCCAGTTGCTCCACTGTGACGTTAATGAAATGCGTACCTATCTACCTACTCGAAAATCTCGTGACGCTTGATTGTTTATGACTGGTGTTAATGTGAAAGTTATCTGGAAGTTTTCTGTTTGAAACGGTTCCATATGCTTCAGTATATTTTCCATATGCTTCAGTAGAAGTTTACTTCATAACAAGACTAAGCAAGTGCAACGAAATCAAATGTGATGATGACTATGATGATGAATGATAAGATTTTTGGTAATTTTTAATTAACGTCCTACAAGAGCAACACAACGGGCTATTGACGACGGTCCGGGATCAATCCTCTAAGGGAGAGATCTGAGGACAATACCACGTAATTTTAAACCGCGGTCAGATGGCGAGGTAGCACCTGAGGTGCCCCCCCCCCCTTCCAAACGATGAATCATAAGAAATAACACCATTAAAATGAAAAAGACACAGCACAAAAGTAACGCGGTAGTTGAATTTTACGTCGCATTGGAACAACACTACGAGCTATTGGCGATGGTCTGTGATTAATCTCGAAGAGAATGACCCGAGGACAAGACCTCGTAATTTTTAACAACAGTAAGGTCATATCGCAACACATAAGCAAGCACCAACACTCCAAACTTCCATACCATGCCAAATTGAGGACATTTGAGAACACTGCAGATTTTAAGGGCACAAGCCTCCACTTATTTGACGGTCTTTGGTTAAACCACAGCGTCCTAAGAACATGAGGGAAAACTGAAAATGTTATTGCTGAAAAGGTTGGGTTGGATAGGTACTGGAAAAGTGCATGACTCAACACAAGGTGGACAATGTCGGTTTGGTTTATACCAGCTATTCCTTTACGGTAATTTCATAAATTGCAAGTTTGGTTTTCTTCCCTTATCTCTTCTATATCAAAAAGTTTCATTTTTGTATTTGATAAAATCACGAACTTCTCTGCGTCATTCGAAAGATGGATAACAGCATTTTCTTTTGAAACTTAACTAAAACATTAAGGGGTTAAAAGTAGCCTTCAGACAAGTTTGACTGATGGTGGGAAGAAGCACTGGAAACTAAACTTTTGCTTAAACTGCTTCATTTAAAATAAAGCAGATAGAAGAAATATTTTATTTTCGTTGTAATTTGCAATGTTATAACCGCAACAAACACTGTAAATTTTGATTCAACGGTTTCCTTTAAAATAAAGCAGATACAGGAATACTTTACTATGCTATTCACAGTATTACAGATTTTTATATATTTCCAGAATTTATTTGAAGTATCCTATTAATATCGATGAAAATTTTTTTGTAAAGTGAAACTTTTAAGAATGCATTTTAAAAAAATCTTAAAAAAAAAAAAACCTTGAGAAGGGAACAGTTAAAAAAAAAAGTATTCAAAATTGTATTTGTTTTATTCTTAATTGTAGGTAAAGCTTGTTTAAAACTAAACTATATATACTATATACTCATCTTCTATACGTTTTACGTTGTATCTTCCGTCAAATATGATCGTGACCGAAAACCTTTACCTCTATCAAAGGATTGTTATGAATTAATGTTTAAAGCTGAACTTTAAAATCTATTTTCGATTGATTTCGGTGATTTTGAAAGTCCAGTCTTCTTAAACAGAAACTAATCAAAAGCAAATAGTAGTCATACAACTGAACTCGTTCACAGTGGAAAGTCACTGCTTTGTGTTGCCATGCCCTTATCCAAAGGGCATGTGGAAATCCGTGGAGATTCCAACTATTTAGGAAACCATGCCAACGATAAGGCCCAAACGCGTCCAATTTCATTTAATCAAAATCATAGGAATTTGAAACACTGAAGCATCGGCTCTTCTTTTATATCCATTTTAGTACATGCAGTTTGTCTGAAATTTGATTTGATGGTCAAATGTAAATAAAGCAATTCAAATGTATTGTGAGCAAAATTTAAGAGTGAATAATATAAACACTGGAAGTGCCATAAAAACTGGTACAAGCGAACCTATGCAAAATACATAGTAATATCAGCACTTAAAGTGAACATGGGTTACATCTGCTAGAGCACATATAAATCTATAAACATCTGTGTAAGTATCTACGGCTGTTGCCGTAATGAGACTGGAATGTATAATGATTTAAACTATTTTCAACGCATTTTAAGGGGACCAATACACAAAAATCCGACTATTTTTTTTTTAATTAAAAAAATGTTTACATAATTCTGTTTTAAATAATATATTATTTATTTAGATGCGTTGAGTAGATAATACGTAAATACCTGTACGTACCTACAGAAAGGTCAATTTTATGCTCTTTAAAATTCAATATTTCAAAGTGAGTATTTTTGTTTGCATAAAAGGAACATTTTTTCAAAGTCTATTCAAGTAAATATAAAAAACTTAGTTTACAAATGTAATATACCCTGTAGCATATTTAACGCAGGCATTTAAGTTTCTTTTGACTGTTGAAAAAAATGAAAATTGCTCTTAAAAAAATAGCTGAAGGGGGGGGGGAGGAAATCTCAAAACGTCAAATTTTATGTTTTTAAAAATTCCTGCGTTGAAATGTTTGAGAGTGTTCCTTTATAAACTGTAAAAAAAAATTCAAATCTCTCTCTCTCTCTCTCTCTCTCTCAATACACTTAAAAGATTCTTAAAAAACATTCCTTACAATTTGACCATTTCAAGGTATCTGCATACGCTCGGAAAAATGCTATTCAGAAGTAATTTAATATTGTTTTTATAATTATTTGTGCTCAAAATTAATTTTACACTAATTATAATTAAAACTTAAAAATATATTTAACAAAAAATGAAATTTTGTGTGTAAATTTGAAGTTATTTTTCGAAATTTTGAAAAATGATACAGGGCATACAATTTAAATTAGCAGCAAAATAACATGATCAAAGTAAACTTCATGATGTTATCTAGTGCTTCTTCTAGAAGTAGAAAGATATTAAAAAAAAATAAAGGTTTTATGACTCATTGAAAAATTGTTAAAGGATTTTTGATCATTTTGCAACATAGCTAAAAAATGTGTGAACAGCCTCAGTATAACAGATAAAAGGTAGTAATTATGTAAAAAATAGAATATTCTTATTATTAGTTCCAGTTTCGTTATGCTACTTCCGGTATAATTAACAATTTCGTTCAAATTTTAAATTCCCCTAACTTTTTTTCTATTAGTTGCACATTGAAAGTTTAAACTGTTTTAGCAGCACAAAAATACAGGGAATTTGTCAGTAAAATAAAAAAAAAAATTGCAAATTTTCGGCAAAATTGGCTTTTTTAACGTATGCAGATACCTTAACATTACCGAGATAGGACTGCAATGGTCCACTTACTACTTTGAGCTCGCGATATGGGTCATAGTATTTCGGATGCCGTCAAGTTTGGACTGTCATGTAGTATCATTTCAAGGATGTTCCGTAACTACAATAATTCTGACAAAGCCTGTAATTTACAACAAATGTATTACCGTAAAAAGTCTCGGAGAGAACGTGAGCAGCGTACAACATAGCTTCAAATTACAACGGGATTCAATGCCGGGTCTTTAGCAAACATCAGCTTAAAGACTGTGAAACAATGCCTCAAAGATATAAGATCTGTGAGTCTACGCCCAACTCGAATGAGCTTGATGAATACTCTGCACACAACTATGCGCCTTGCCTGGGAGCGGGAACAACGACACTCGACACTTGATTAGTAGAAACGAGTAGTCTGGTCTGACGACTAGCGTCAGGAAAAATTGTAATTAAGTCATGAATCCCACATGTCAGCAGGGGATTCTAGAGTCTGTTAGTAGGTCCGTGATGCTATAGGGTTTGCTTATCTAGCATTCAACGAGATCTCTGGTACGTCTGTAAACGTTTCTGACGGGGAAATGCTATACGGGCATCATTTCTGACGTGTGTGTGTGAGTTATACCAGTTTATGTCCTGTGTTCATTCTGATGGATTTAGTCCCTTTCATCACGACACACAATGCGCCTCCACACTAGTCTAGAAACGTCAAATTATGATTAGAGAGACATCAAATTGGAAATTGAAATGAAATCTTCACGCTTGTTTCTCTCTGTATCTCTTAATGATTTAAAATTATAATAATCTATCTTGAAATTTTGAAGTAGCTTATCCGTTGTATATCTAGTGATTGTCTTCGAAACCTCATAATTTTGTTTAAAAAAATTTACTTACAGAAATTGAAATTACGTACATTCCATTGTTCGTTTGTGTTGTATGAAAATTTTTTCTTTTGGTTAGTATAAAGAATCGAGTACTTTGACAATTGACGAATAATCCAGTAGAAAGTAACTAATTTATTAGCATGTGTTTATCAAAACTTATTTGAAAATTTACGAGGAAGGACATCTACTTCAGAAATAGCTATGTACTAAGATAAATTATTAAGCTAAAGAACTTACAACTCAAAAACTATATTCTCCAGCAGTCTACCACGAGAACAGCTTCAGACAATAAAGCCTTTCCCTTTCTGTTTCCGTAGAAACAGACCTTATCCTATTTTCCGCTCTTGACCAAGTGTCACATAAACTCACTTAATGATAGCTTAGTAATATATTTGTTGAAAATTTTACCTGTCGCCACGAAGATCTATATTTGTAAAGTACTTGTGCCCACCGCAAACTTTTTCGAAAAACAAAAGAAAATGTCGTCATCCCGAGAGTCACCTCTACTCAAAATGAACGAGTCCTGTTTCTATAGTGACCACCACCACACAGACATGGTGTCTGGAGTAGTTCTCGTGGTAAAGAAACAATTATTTTTTGTTCATACAACAAACTCGCTTACATCGAATGATACTTCGATGTAAGTATTACTTTCGTCGAAGGCTGGCATTTGATTCCACGAATTTGATGAAAATTTAATGCTACTGGCTATTTGTAATCAAAGTCAATGGCGCATAGAAATGATAGTATATTATGCCTTAACTATTAGTTGAAATATCTGATAACGTCGAAATCAGGTTTTAACTGTGTTATTCTTTACGCATTTGGTATGCAATCAGCGTTCATTTTCAATCTTCAAAAATGCATTATTAATCATCGATGTGATCTCTTTCTGAGAAACACAGTTCAATTTTTCCTACGAACTCTAATACAGGTAGAATGTTACATTCAGCTGGTTTAAACACACGGAAGTAAAACTAAAAGATGACATGAGTATTGTGACAAATCTGTTTAAATTTTGAGTTTTGTGCCGAAAGGTCCAAAAATGGATAAAAACAAATTGGACAGCCAAAGGTGGTAAAGTCCTTTTTTTAGCTCTTTTCAATTTGAATTTTATACTAACATAAATGTTGGTTTTAATTATAAAATAAAAGCTGTACTTGAACCACTAGGCATGTAACCACTTCATTGTAATTTCGTTCTAAAACATAAAGCTAGTCGAACACATAAAATGCTCCTATTTGTGGGGTTTTAAGAAAATAATAAGTAAAAAGGAAATACGATCTCATGTATTAGGATATATCAAAGAGTCAGATGTAATCAATATTAATAGCATGAAATGATGGTAAAGTCCTTTTAGCCCCTGTAATTAATTTAAATTCTATAATAAATAAGAATGATTATAATTTTATAAAACTACAAGCTGTTCTTCAGAATTGGCAAAGAACCAATTCTGATGTAGCTATAAAATACAATGCATTTCTTTCTCTACTAAAACAAATGTAATAAAACGTTTCCATTTGTGGGGTCTATTAAAATTCAGAATTGAAAATAAAACCAACCAGGTATTAAGATATGACACATCAGTGAGTCAGCCACAATCAAGGCTAATACCACAGCAAGCTGGCTAAGTCATTTCTGGCCTCTCTTTAATTTGAATGTACTAAATGTAGGTTTTATTAGTAAACCAAAAACTGTTTAAACAATTATAATGCAAACAGTACAGATTCTCATTCTTCAGAAATGCATTGCCAACTTTCAATATTCATCTCTAGAATGCAATGCATCTTATGCAGCTACTCAGACACAGTTAACTGTTTCCATTTGTGTGGTTTTAAGAAAAGAAGAAGTTAGAACAAAAGACAAATCGTCTATTCTGACAAATCGGAGAGCCAGCCATTATCAAGGCCAATGACACTAAATCCTTTTTGTCTGTTCTCATTAACTTAAATTTCACAATACCAGAACGAGTTTAATTCTATAACTACAGATAGCTCTTCAAATAATTAGCATGTAACCACGTCAGTGATTCATCTCTAAAATACAATGCATCTTTCTCCAGATACTAGGCCATTGTAAACTGTTTCCATTTGTGTGGTTTTAAGAAAAGGAAAAGTAAAAGTAAAAGACAACCCGTGTATTATGACAAATCGGAGAGCCAGCCGTAATCAAGTCCAATGGCACGAAGTGGTGATAAAGTCCTTTTTGGCCAGTAAATAACCAGAAGGGAAAGGTACCCGCCTTTTCAATCAGGAGAGTATGGGCTGTAAACCGGAGAGTGCGGGACTGCCATTAGATCTCCCTTTTCCAAGGTTATTGGCAACCCAGATCCTGTCACCATCCAATATAACCCCTCCCGTAGCCGCAAGCTCCCTCAAGCCGCGGCTATTTCCCCCAATTACATAGCCGTGACTCCTGCCTTTGGCGAAGGCACAAGCACCACCTACGACTTCAGGATCCTGATACGTGATTTCCCCAGATCGCAGGGGGACTTTAACTTCCCAACGCTGTGATTACCGGAGGATATTAAGAACACGTATTTTAAGCGCTGTTTTAGATAGCACTTTTGCGGCGGCGGGGAAGTGCGTGAAAGTTGGAGGGACGAATTGCGTCGAATGGGGACGTCTCTCGTTTTTGATGGGCGAAGGACTCGCGCTTTTTATTGCGGACCGGTTTTTAACACACTTGGGACGGAATTAAGTTTTTAGTCGTGCAAGAATGGTGTTTGTTTTCCCTGCTCTCATTTCTTAATCAAAGGAGGTGCTAAACAGAAAGCGATCGCCTTTTCGGCTCATTGAAATCAGTGATTTTTCACATTTGTTTCCTTATTGCTTACCTACACGTTGGCGCGGTGTGGAAGTTTTGAGAGTGGGTGCCAGCTCAGATTTTCTTCTCGTCATCATATCGTGGTTCAAAACTATCAATCCCGGACCGTCACCAATAGCCCTTTGTGTTGCTCCAGTGCGACGTTAATTAACAACCTATCCAGATCACATGAGAACCAGAGGATAATATCTCGGATTTTAAGCGTTGTTTCAGATAGCACTTTTTTGCGGCAGCAGGGAAGTGGCGTGAAAGTTGGAGGGACGAATTGCGTGGAATGGGGATGTCTCTCGTTTTTGATGGCGAAGGATTCGCGATTTTTATTGCGGCCTGATTTTTAACGCACAATGCGGACTTAACGGGGTCCGGGACACATTGAAAAAAAAATTTTTATTTATTAATTTAGAATTTAAAATTTTTTTGTACTGATTACCCATCTAATTAATAAACAAAATCACAACACAAAATTTTCCAAATTTTTTTTTAAATTTTAAATAAAAATGTTTTGATAAAAAGAGGGGTCATTTTAAATTGCTAAAACTCAAAATATTCTTGATCAATTTTCAAAATTCTTGCAGTAAATTATTCACAAATTTATAAGCTTTAATTTTGAGTCAGCAATTTAAAAAATATTAATTTAATAAAAAATTAAAATATTTGAATGAAAATTTTTTTAAACGTTAAGGTACTTTAAAAAAAAATCATATTTTTAAAAGAAAATATTTGTTTTAAATATGCTGAATCAAAATTAAAGTATAATGTTTGAAAAAGATATATTCCAAATTTCAATCCTTAAACTTTATCGGTTTTCGACCTATAGCAATTTGAATACAGGAAATCTTGAAAAAATGTATCATGGAGAAAAACGCATTTAAAGTTTTAAAGACAGATGTTGTTGACATGACAACAACTGTCAAGAGTGTTAGATTTTCAAAACGACGCACCACAAAAATTACTGTATCTCTAGTTCTAATTAAGATAGAAACATGATTTAGACGTCATTTTAAGCAGAAAAACACAGAGAATTTCTTAAAATAATCACACAAAAAATTCGAAAATTAGACGCTTTTTTGTGTCCCGGACCTTCTTAAGGTTTTAGTCGTGCGAGAATGGTCTTTGTTTCCTTACTGTGATTTCTTAATCGAATGAGGTGCTAAACAGAAAACTGTCATGACTTCGGCTCATTAAAATCAAAGGAATTTTTCAAAATATTTGCTTCCTAAATTCTTCATATTATTTTTTGTCTAACCTAATCCTTTTTATGCATTAGTGTGATAAACGTGTTCCAAAAGCTTGATGTCTGAGAACCTACGGAATTCCCTTATCTAACTCCACTGTATATTCTACCAACTTAACCTTCCATGCGGTTTCGCGGAGACAACTCATCCATCAAGATCTGACAATTTTTAATAATGACGAGATATCTCGTCCATCAAAATCTGACCAACTGTGCAAATGACAAGATACCCCGTCATCAAGATATTGCCGAATTATTTTATGATGACGATATCAAGATCAGATCATATTTGATCAAACAGTGAATTTTGGAATCTAAGAACTACGGAATTGCCGCTTTCTGAGATACTTTTAAAAACTAAAGAGTCTAGATACGAGTTTTTGCTCAGATCGCTGAGAGTTTACCGATGGATATTAACAACACGCATTTTAAGTGCCGTTTTAGATAGCACTTTAGTGGTTGCAGGGAAGTAGATTAGAGCAGGGCAGGACGGCACTTCGTCGAATGGCCGTCTCTTTTTCGATCAGGGAAGGACTCTACTTTTTTTATTGTGATTCGTATTTTAACTCGCTTAGTGTGACTGAAATAATTTTATTCATGTCGTGAATAGTGAATAGCTCCCTCTTCTCAAACTCTTTAAGCGATGGAGGTGCTTAAGGGGCTGATTCACGGTAAATCTATCATGACCTCAAAAGTCTCTCCTCACGCTGCCGTTGTGTGGAAATTTGGAAAGTGGGATGCCAACTCAGGTGTGACCTCGTCATCTGACTGTGTTTCAAAATTACGAGGTGTTGTTCTTGGATTTTTCCTTTCAAGTTTGATCCCGAAGCGTCACCAATTAACCGTTGTGCTGCTCCAGTGCGACGTTAATTAAAAATATCAAATACCGAGAAAATACCGAAGAAGGTGCTAACAGAGAAGTGGTCCTGAATTGGGGTCCTGTAAATCAAGCAAAAGTATTCATTTTGCCTCGAACTACACTCATGTTCATAAATTAAGGATAATACCAGGTCCGACAAATAAAGGTTCCGAAACAAAACAAACGTGACTTATTCATAAAGTCCATTTATTATACAAAAGATAAAGAACAAAAAATATGATGTATGTATCATACTATTCATAAAAACTACGATTTTTGCTCACTGGAGCAATTACAAAAAATATCGACCTTACAAAAACTTAACATGACATGGTTGGTATGATGGTTAATACATTGTATGCCTCCCAGACGATGAAATGCAGTCCGTACAACGCCAAGGCATGCTGAGGATCAAATTATTGAGCTGATATTGGGGAAGATCACTCTACTACTCAGCAAGCATGTCCCACACTTGCTCTACCGGATTCAAGTCAGGTGAGAATGCTGCCCATTCCATACGGGTGGTATCCTCAGATTAAAGGTATATTCGTTTACACTGTGCACGGTGAGGACGGGCGTTGTCATCCATAAACGCAAATCAAATTCTGCGCCAATGGCACCCCTAAACATACGTACATGTTGTTCCAGAATGATGTCCCGATAAATTTGGCTTCTCATGGTTCCGATTTGAACATGTATATCTGTTCTGGAGCCCAGTATAATTCTGCCCCAAACGAGCAATCTTTAAACCACCGTAACGGTGTCGTTCAATGATGTGGTCTTGGTGGTAGCGGGTACCTGGCGTTCTGCATATAAACGTCCGACGTGAATCAGGCTGCAAACTAAATCTGGACTCGTCGGAAAACATAACACAAGCCCACTGTGACGATGTCCACATTGTATGTTCTCTACTCCAGGCTAACCGCTGGCGACAGTGAGTTGCCGTGAGACGAACACATCTGACAGGCCTGCGAGCATATAGACCAACATGTTCCAAACGTCTGTAATCGATTTGCCTTGAAACTGTCGTACCCGTGGCTAAAGATAACTAACGAGAAAGGTCGGATGCTGTGCTGAGTCAGCTTATTTTTGCAGTTACTGCTAAATACCGGTCGTCATTCGGCGTTGTAAGTCGAGGGTGACCTGTACTGTAACGTCTATTGACATTTCCTTCAATTTGGAATCGTTGCCTAAACCTAGAGATGACACTTTATACTATTCCAAGTACCACTGAAACTTCCGTCTGAGAACGCCCACATTCCAGTCGGCCGATAATTCTACCACGTCAAAAATCATCGACATGCGTCCTCTGTGCCATAACTATTCGGTTGTGGCACTGAGCGGCTTACAGAACGCTTGTGAACAATTTTACTTCTTTGCTACCATTCCTTATATACACCTCTCTTTCACTCTCGTCATTGTGACGAACTATCGGCGTCATCTGATGGTTTCATGTAATTCGGATATTATTGTTGAAGATGTGTGCTATAATTCTACAGGCCGACCAACCGGTCTAGTGGTTAAGGTGTTGGCCTCTGGATCGGAAGGTTCCTGGTTCGAATCCGGGGTCAGGGCATGGATGTAAATTGTGTTGTCCTTTGTTAGGAAGCGATGATGGTCCTCCCACTGGGTGCTCCTTCACAAGAGACCATCATTTCCGGCCTTGTAGTGGTCAATGACTATATACATTTGTGCCCGCCATTAGAAAAAAAAATTCTACAGGTGAAATTTTTCTTTAAAGCTCGATTTCTGTGTGATTCTCAATTATCCTTAATTTATGGACATGAGTGTATAAAATGTATTGGAAATTGCAGAAAAACAGAAATTTAGCTAAGCACACCATTGCATGAGTTATCGATGGTCTTTAGTTTGGTAGGTTTGGCAATCTACAGTCTTTTTTCTACATTACAGATGGCATGACTTAGTTTCAAACTTTCGTTCAACTATTTATCTGATTAATAGCATCTGAACAGATAAATTCATAAATTCGTTTGCAGAATACACATTCACAAAACACTTAGGTCCGAATTCAACTACAGAAATTTTCGAACGATTCTTTTTGAAATTCGAAATGGGCGGGATTAAGTGTCAACATTGGTCTAACTACAACCGCGCTTTCGCTTTTCTTCGAATCCGATTTCGTCTCCCCTTCACCAGATGAATCCTTCGAACTTTTCTTGCTATTCAAACGGCTGTTGTTTTGTTCATCATTCGGAGGTGGGTTCCTCGTCTGTTATGACTACAAATCTTTAGAATCATGAATTTTATTTCAGACTAGCAAAATACCCGACCTTACTCGGTTTGAATTGGTTTACTCTAGATTGAAAAGATAATCAAAATATATACTGACTTACGTTTTTTGTAGAAAAAAAATTTATTTTAACACCTTTCGCCATCTTTATATTTTCTACAACTTACTTTGGACACAAATCCTACACATGCATATCCATTCATGTAATACATTTCATATACATCGCACAATTGCTGTATGACAATGCTACAAAATGACGAAAGGTGATACTAAAGTTACTACTATAAAAGACGATTTATAGGAAGATTTGGAATTCCCTTTCTTAAGTTCTTTTCATGTTCAACTCAAATAATTAAAATTACTATTTACGGCGAGTGCTCTCGCACTCATAGTCAACAAAACAATATTTTCTTACTTGTGGCACTCTTGCCTCCGGTATGCGACATTGTGAAATTTTGCAATCTTCTCCTGTCATTATGACAACGAATTTTTTAATGTTGGAAAAAGTTCTAGTTTGGATTTTTAAACATTACTATTCTTTCAATAACGGCATTATTCTTTCAATAACGGTATTATTCTTTAAATAACGGCATTATTCTTTCAATAATGGCATAACTACACTTAAAATTTACTGAAAATTTATACTGACTTACCTAACATTTTTAAGTCTAATACTTTGTGGTGCTGTTGCGTGTGATGAGAAGGAAAACACATTTATTAAAATAATAAATATTTAAAACAGGAAACAGCGAAATAAAACAAAATAAAAGATGTCGCAAAAAATTGTTCTAAAGATATTAATTTGTGATTCAATTTTATCTCTTGATCTCGCACAGTTGCCACAACTTACAACTAAAAGTGCACAAAATTTAGAAATGTGAAATTAATTCAGAGCGAAAGAACCAGAATAAATATCACTGCTCGCGCGATCTTGTTCATTCTCGTTTCGTTGAAAAATATCGTCTGTCCCAAATATTCGGAAATCGTTTTCATTGCGCAAAGAATAAAAATAAGACTCGAAATAAATAAAGTATCAGAGCTAAAATTTCACCATAAAATTTTTTTTTGAAAAATAATTGGTTTTCAGCATTACTGGTAAAGCAAATGAAAGTAATCGTAATACTCAAACTATACATTCCAATTTTTCGAAAACTATCAAATTGTGGCTGATTTAAGTATACTTACTCAGGTGTTTTAGCATGAAACTCTTCTAAATATAACAATAAAAAAATGTTTAATATTGCATTCACTAAACTGATAAATAATGTATAAAATAAAACACATGGTAATCAAATATCTGGAATACAATTCATGTGATGTTAACACAAACACAAAATCGAGCATAGAACAGAAAGACGGACAGACAGACTTTCGCAACCAATGCCACTCACTAAATGAAGATAAGTACTCACTGTATGCAAATTTCCATGAAAATATCTTAAACCGCGTGGACGTGTATAGGGCACATCATACAGACAGACAGACGGACAGACAGACAGACAGACACCAAACGAGAAAAAGGCGGATTCGGCATCAGAAGGGTCCAAAACGGATAGAAAACTTGAAATGGGTCGAAAATATTGAATGTACAAACAAACACTCCATTCTTATTTATATAGATATCGCCTATATAGATCGGCAAACTTTTTGTACTTGTGAGATACGTTAGAATTTTCAAATCTGTCATATTGTGCTTGGTCTTTAGGTTGTTCAAACATGGCTGATGATTTGTAGATTATCCGAGGAAGTGTTCCTCGTTTGTTAAGATTTCGATTATTTCAGATATCGCCTAGATAGGCGAACTTTCACGTTACGTTAGGAAGTCTATTAAAGCATGGGACAAACGTATTTTCTGTGAATATTCAGGGTAGTGATCCAAGTGACATTTGTATTTATGTGACAAAACTTTTGTATTTTAATAACGTTGCGCTCTATTCACATTGAATAGTTATTGAAAACATTTATCCCAATTCTCATTATTCATAAGCGAATATTAGAACAATATAATTGCTAATGATTTTCTCAATCAACTGCCTAGGTGTATTGTTTTTATTGACAAATATGACGGACAGCAATATTTTTGGTTGTTACATTAATTTTTTTAAATTACTGCAGTTGGGGTATTATCTTAACACTTATGCGAGTAAACGTTTCATGTTTTCATATATTAATAGTGACTAATTATTCTCAAGAATGTTTCGATATTACCAACCTTGAGATATTTAAAATTAGACCGCTCTCTTCTTCCCTGCTACTTTTATATATGTATCTTCTTGTCCCGTTAGCATTCAATTTGAGGACTAGTGGTAAACTTCGATGTTTATTAAGTGTTTCAAGCTGCGATTATTTACCATATTTTCGGAAAGAAAGTATCAAACAATTACAGTCAAGTCTTGCTTCGTGAAGACATATTTGTGAAGCTAAATATAGAGGGCGGTAGTGTTTCTGTGGAAATACGAGCGTTTTATGTACGTAATCTGAACGAGAAGTCAATTGGCTTGTTTTTAAATATGGTTTCTGCACTTCGGCAATCAATTATATTAAACACCGAACGCTGCGAAAACGGCGATAAACTACATTTTAAGGTAACATCGTCATGTATCTTGTGAGGCATTTGGACAACAGAAGTAAAATCTTCTCGATCCATATGTCTTTACTTGAGCTGAAAATCTCTCTTATGTTTCAAAGCATTCAGGTACTCTCAGACAATTACATAAAAGCAAGACCGAAAGAAAATAATTTACCAATTTAATATTTGCATACATGAACGTACCTATAGAGAATAATTCCTTGCAACTTTTTTACTGTCATCTTTAATGTCATTATCATTGAAACAACTGTTTGTCCTGAGAGCTGTAAGAGGCGTATGTTAGATTCCGTAACATACTCTGGATGTATTTCTATTTTCTATATCAGTACATTTTCTTAGTGTAGGTATGTTAATTACTTGGCGTCGTCCGTCTTGTGTTGAGCTCTTTTTGAACAAATATGGCCTTTGCACCCTAAAACTCAACCAATCAACATTGTATGTGTATGTCCATTTACTAACGTTGCGGGTCTAGCGTTTGGTACAGCTTATCGTAATATGGTCTTTGCGGAAAGAAACTCAAGAGGTCAACCTATCGTGTATGTCCGTTTACTTAAAGCTGTCTTATAGTGTTTGGTATAACTTAACCTAATATGGCAAAACACAACCAATCAACCTTGTGTGTATGTCCATTTATATAAAGTTAGCAATCTTGTTTTTGGTACAGCTTGGCCTAGTATCTTGTACAGCTTGGCCTAGATCGATTTTGCTAAAGACTAGATATCTTGTACATAGACACCTGGTCAATTTTGCTAATGACAATACCTCCGAGACAAAACTGCCCAATTACTCAGTGGAAAATCAAGTAGGTAAAACGAATTGCCCCCTGACCACAACTGATGACAGTTTGGAACGGGTTTTTGCATCAGAGTCTGACCAATACAGGGCAGTTTTGAACGCCAAACCTTCAAGAGGGTTAATCCTCTAAGCACCGGTAGATTTTCAACACTAGGATTGACTGAATAGCCATGCTGATTGATTAAAAGAATCCTAAAAATATTCTACCGATCAAGAATAGAAAAACAAGTGAGAAGTCATGCAAGAAAGACTGTAGGTTGCAAAACGTATATGTACGTATGAACCCCTGAGTGGATTAAATGCTATGCATATTGCAGAGTGGTGATGCGTAATTCAATGCAAGCTTCATTTCAAACCCGTAACATTGATGTTGCTTAAATGCTAGTGATAGTTTCTTTGATCCTCATATTCTTATTATCTGAGTAAATAATTATTTCTTGACCAGTAAAATCACAAAAATGATTATTTTGGTAAAGAAGAGCAAAACTTGTGAGAGGTCATGCAAGAAACACTCTAGGTTCCAGAACGGATATATGTGTATGAACATCGCAGTGGATTGATACTATGCATACTGCAGAGTGGCAATGCATAATTAAATGCAGACTTTATTACGTCCCTAACATCTATGCTGCTTGAACACGTCCTTTTCTTTGATTTTCATGCTCTTAGTATCTGAACAAATCGCTGAAATATCTTTCACGATATTTTTAAGCCGCGTAAAATCGTTCCTATGGCCGCTAGAACGTATTCAGCATTCCCAAGTGAACATAACCACGCGCTTCCGTAAACACCGTTAAAGATACGAGTAAAAAATTCAGATTATCTTACCCCACAGTATTAACTTAAACTCTGAAGTTCTAAAGTTACCATCGATAATTCATTACGGTGTGTCCCTGGTTAAAAAAGAACTCCCCTTCCCGTATTTACCACTGATAAGATCATAGAATATTAACGTAACCTTCGTTGTTTATTACTCTCCGTTCGGAATTTAATACTAAGACACACAATCACCATTCGGTATGGAAAAGAAATCACGATTAAGTCGGCGTTTTAGCATTTCCAATTCCACAGCCAGCAGGGGTTAGCGGAAAATTTCATACCTCAAGTGGCACCTCAAGTTTGGAACTAGCGCAGGACATTTTGAAAGACCGAAGACATTAAGGCAGCGTTCTAAAATTTCCAGAGAAACTATCCTCTTAAAATAATTGTGAATGGTGTCGTGTTCACAGTGGCACAATCTAACCCGTTTATGAGAGGGCAATATTCGTGAAATATTGTCCCCGAAATTTTACTCAAATATTCAAATTCCTGTTTACTTATTTATGTACCTCATTTATTTACAGCACATTAAGAACGGTGCTAGCCCTATTGGTAAAAGTGAGGTACCCCCACATAAAATTCCCCCAGCTCAATATCCCTTTTCTGTGGAAGGCGAGCAGAATTTTTATAATGAATTTTTGACGATTCCCACTGAGGAAGTTCTCTAAACGACAATCTCATAAATATTGCGCTATGCGATCCCTGAAAGTGGTTGCAATTGAAATAAGTGAATGTTGAGGAAACTTTTCGGGGTAAATATTGAAAAGAATCATAAGTTTACTCAGCAAAACAACCATGCGGCTCTCACTTTTAATTATAATCAAAGAAATGCGACTTAAAGTTGGGTCTTAAAACTTTGATTTCTATTTTAACAAAGGAAAAAAGGTGGTGGTTTAATATGATTATTTGAAGAATAGTCGTTCGCGCTTGATATCTTGCCCACTAAATTTTATTTTTGCAAATAATTTTTATTTTTTTTTAATTTAAAAAATTGTTTTTATTCTATAAAATCTCTCACACTATATGCTATTTTCGAAAAGGAGTTGTATATTTTTTACTGTTTTTATTTAAAAATAGTTCTCTGATAATATATCGCGATATAATATATAAATAATGTGATTATTTGCAGATGGTTTTTGCCTTTTCCATTACTTTTATTCAAAAAGTAGTCGTTCTTATAATATATCTCTCCCACTAAATGTTATTTCTAGAAATTTTTTACATTGTTTATGCATTGCATTTACAATTTTTATTAATTTTGTTTCAAAAATAGTTTTTCGATAGTTATATCGTTCACTAAATGTGATTTTCGCAAAAGAGTTTTACATTTCTTACTGTTTTTATTCAAAAATAGTTATTCGATAATATCTCGCACACTAAATTTGATTATTTGCAGATGGTTTTTGCATTTTTTATTACTTTTATTTTTTAAATAGTCTTTCTTCGATAGTATATATCCCACTAAATGTGATTATTCGCAGATGGTTTTTGCATTTTTTATTACTTTTATTTTTAAAGTAGTCGTTCTTCGATATTATATATCCCACTAAATGTGATTTTTGCAAAGGTTTTTACATTTTTTTTTAATGTTTTAATTCAAAAATAGTTTACATCGATAATATCACGCCAACTTGATGTGAATTTTGCAAATAATTTTTATATTTTTAATTATTTTTATTTTAAGAATAGTCGTTATTTGATAATATCTCGCCCACTAAATTTGAGTTTAGCAATTGATTTCAAATTGTTTAATATATTTATTGTAGAAATAGTCGTTCTTCGATAAAATATCTCTTTTACTAAATGTGATTAAATCAATTGATTTTTTTATATTTCTAATTATTTTTATTTTTAAAATAGTCGTTTTTCGATAATACCTTGACCACTAAATGTGTTTCTCGTAAATGATTTTTACATTAGTTTTATTAATGAAAAGTGCTTTTAAAGTTAATTTTTAATTTCATATAGTTTATGGAGTTAGTTTCATAAGTGGAAGCCCATAAACTATGAAAGTGATTTTCAGGGTAAGCAAAATACAGGAGAACAAAAAATTATTCCTGTCTTGAACTATTTTATTTCAGAGAGATTTTCGTTGTAAACAAACAAACCAAACGGCCTGCGAAGGTAATATTTCTCTTTCAAAATGCTATCATGATGCATTTTGTGTGAGTTACCATAAAATGTAGCTCACTGACGTTGACCATTTAATATAACTGATGTAGGAAAATCAACTAGCATATATCAATTTAGCATTCAACCTTTTGAATTGCTATTAGCGAAATGCTGCAATCATATTCTAAAAACAAATCAGCTGACGTCACGTTCAGATTATGTACAGGTAAACATTTTTTAACTCAGAAACACTACTGCCACCAAAATTAAGACTTTCAGAAAATGCTTCTCGTAAACTACATGCTGATATTGATTCGAGCAAAATGCCCATTTACGTCACGAGTTACGAGCAAGGCTATCAAAACACTAGCGCCCTTTATATTTAGATTTAAAGTGTGCATATATGCTAGAATAATTTTTTTAAACTTTGACTTTAAAAATCTTATCACAGGTAATTGGTGTATTTTTAAAACCGTTTCAAGGAGAAAAAATCAGATTGTGCAAATAAGTAATCATCTTATTAATGTATAATTAGCAAATAACATGTTAAAAAAACATGTTATTTGCTAACATAATATCTCAAATTTTAATTTGTACAGAAAGACGATTCCTGTTGGAAATTATTTATAATTTTACTCTGCATGTTTCGAGTTTCCCTCAAGTTGTTGCAAGTTATAGTTTATTTTTTACCATGTTTTAATCCAGTAAGAGTAATTTATTTTTTACAGTTTTTTAATCATGGAAGAGTTAAAAAATCAACATTTTTTCAGGAATTTTAACACTTAAAAAACAATTCAAATTCCATTTCTTAACTGAATACTCTGACTGAGGTTCAAAGCATTCCCTGTATTGTACAAATTATAATGATGTAAAAAGAATTACAGTAGGTGAATTCATTGTGAAGTAATCACGTTTTGAACAAAACATCCTATTGCAAAAACACGCAGTTCTTCAGAAATCGAGTTTAAGGTTTTGGAAACATGGCTTTTCGTGGTTACAGTAACGAACGAAAACCCTTGTAACTAAAAAACAATTTTGAATATTTGCAAGATCTTGGCATCGTTTGAAAGCTAACAAATTGAAGAATATTTTGAATTAATAAAAAAATTGATATTCTGATTGATTTTCGTGATTTCTAGTGTATACATTCACCTTAAAGGAAAATGCTCGCAACCTAGTAAGGTGAGTTGCGGCAAGCGAAAATTCAAATCAAAAAATCATATTAAATTATAAAAATCATCATAAATTACTATTAAAATATATGTTAATCGTATGAGGGGTTTGCAAGCATATATCCATTCTACAGCTTACAATCGTCCATGCATAACTCCTGACTAGATTTGACGTTCTTGATTAATTGAATAATTTCTAGGATTCTTTCGACCAATTGATGTTGTTATTTAGTGACAATGTGTGTTGAGGGGGAACATATATAAAGCTACAATACTACTATCGAAATACTGACACAAAGGTTAAATTTTGTAAAGTAATTTGACAATAATGCTTAAACTCAATTCTCATTGGACTTATTTTCACCATTTATTTGTAATTAGTGTGTTGTAATTAAACTAGCTTCCTCTTCAAAAATAAATTCATTCTTAATAGCATTTTGACTTAACTGTAAGTTAGGTAAATGCTGAAATTTTTTTAAAGTTAAGTCAATAAAAGCTTAGCTTACAGAAACTTTCAATGAATATTCACACAGTACTAGTAATGAGCGCCCATATAGTCGTCATCAAACTCTGAAAGTTTTTTATTACAAAACACTTAACTCAGAGTATATTTTCTAGACAAGAAATATGAAAATTTTAATTTTAACAGGTAATACATATTAGAACTATTTAAGGGATGGATTTTCTTTTGTTCAGCGGAAGAATTTGTTTTGTATTTTTCACGTAATTTTATTGTTTAGGGTCTTAAGAATACGTGTACGAAATTTCCCTTCGATATTCTTAAAATTGGCTAAATTATAAGCCATTAACTGACGCGCGTAGATGTAGATTCGGCGTGTAGATGTAGATTCGACGCGCAGATGTAGATTCCGCACGCAGATGTAGAATATGGAGGATGTGCCACTTCATAAATACCTAACTTCTATTATGCCGATTTGCAACGATTTGGCATCAAAACATGACTATCAGAATATAATCACATTCTTGGCTCTGGTATAGCAGATCAGCAAGAAAATACAATTCGAACGGAATTAGCTTCCGTTAACTACTAAAACATCAAACATGTGTGTTTTTATTGGAATAGATTTCTCGAGAGTGGTTGACATGATAGCTAAAAAAGTATACGATTGATCAACTTGGAAATTTTACAGCATGTCAAGGAAACATGCTTTTATCATTTAATGAACCAGAAAAGCTATATGTTACGTTTTTATATTTTTATAACAAAATATCTTGATTGATTTTCTTAGCTAAATCGATTATTTGGGTTAAGCGTCAATCATTTCCTTAAATGCCTTTTCATTTTTTAGTTCATCCAACGATAGCTACAAGCGTATGAAATAAAACGCCATTCACATTTATTTTGTTTAACTTTAGATTTAGTTTCTACGAGATATCTCGTTTGTCAAGATCTGACCAATTTTGCTAATGACGAGATATTTCATCATCAGGATACTGTCGATTTCTTTATGATAACGAGATGAAGACCTGGCTTATTTTATCTCATGACGAGAAATCTCATCCATCAGGATCTGGTCTGTATTATGAAATACGTCTTGTAGAAAACCACCAGAAGGATTAAAAGAGCACTTGGAGTTGCGAAATAATAACAACCAATAGAATAGAACTTCGAGTAGCGTCATGAGACCAAGGAAGATTAGAAATCCTGATTCTTCATCAAAATGATTTAAAAATTTTAGTAAATACTTAACAATTTAGTAAATACTTAAAAATTTAGTATATACTTAAAAATTTAGTAAATGCTTAACAATTTAGTATATACTTACAAATTTAGTAAATACTTAAAAATTTAGTAAGTACTTAACAATTTAGTAAATACTTAACAATTTAGTACATATTTAAAAATTTAGTAAATACTTAACAATTTACTATATACTTAAGAATTTAGTAAATACATAACAATTTAGTAAATACTTAAAAATTTAGTATATACTTAAAAATTTAGTAAATACTTAACAATTTAGTAAATACTTAAAAATTTAGTATATACTTAAAAATTTAGTAAATACTTAACAATGTAGTAAACACTTAAATGATAGTAAATACACTTGAAACTTTGAATTATTAGGTAGCATAGTTTTGCTAATAAGAAATGCGAAAATGGTAATGTCAGCGAAAGCAAAAAAGAGATAACATTAGGCCTCAGAATGTTCGATTTATTCAAATTTGATTCCATCTAAAATTTTTACAGAACTAATATACATTATCCTTGAAAAAATATTTCTGTAAAATGCTGATATAGCAACTGGTAAAAGATTTAGTTGGTTTTAGCCCAAAGGCTGCCAGAGCAGGTGTTGTTCTCGTCATCTGACAGTTGGTTCAAAATTACAAGGTGTTGTCCTAGAATTTTTCTCTTCGGGTTGGTAAGGTAATGGGTAAATTTACTTAACCGTAAGTACAGGAAAATTTTTTTATCTTTCTCAAAATACTCTCCTTTACATGCAATGCACTTATCCCACCTCTTTTCCAGTCTTCAAACACATGCTGGAAGCCATGTTTTGAAAGGTCCTTCAAAATCGCCTACGCAATTTTTAGCACTGCCTGTGATGATGAAAACTGTTTTTCTCGGTGGCGTCTCTTTAAATTCGGAAAAGAAAAAAATCGCATGGCTACATCAGGACTATATGGAGGATGCAGAAAACACATGACAGTGGTTTTCGAAAGATCTGACGATTTTTTAAGGCGAAAAGAAAATTTCAATGCAGTGTATTGCACTTCGCGTGTCACATCCATTTTTGCCGTTGGCATAAGTAAAATTAGGTTTTCTTGGCCGGTTGCCAAGGCCTCAGCAATGACGTCATGACAATGAAACTTGCGCTATCTATTATCCACTTATCCAGCTACAAATTCAATATGAATTTTATTTTTCTTGATTTTTTTAAAATCACCTTTAAAAAATTATGATCATTCTTTATTGGACAGCCCTCGAATAATAATGCGTTCTAAATCACAGAAAATATTATTCTAAGACATTTGGGTGAATTATTTTAAGTGTTTTAATATAATGATATCATTGATTTAAGACTCGTGCGTGTTTCACGCATTATATTTAACGAACGCTACCTTGGAAAACAGACAAAATTTGCCCACGTTGGAACCAATGTGAAACTGGAATGCCTTAATTATTTTTAATCCGGCTCTAATCAACCTCTCCAATTTTTGTTTGATGAAAAGGTATTACATAAAGGTTTAATTACATTCTGCATCATTGAAATAAAAATTCATAAATAAACGTGCAAAATAAAATATTCAAAATAAGTATACGTATTCGTACTTTCCATAAGTGCGGATTTTCTTTTTCATTGGTTTATTAATATAAAATGTATATTTTCACTCAATATTTGTTAATTTATAGTTGAGAAAGTCATTAATAAGACTTGAGATAAAAAAAAAGTATGTCATATTAAAAGTCTACTTTTATTTTAAAAAACTACTACCACATTTGAGTTAGGTTAATGATTGCAAATTCTTCCGTCTTTGTTGATGAGCAGTTATAGCTATCTTCTAAAGAATTAATGAAGTCAAATATTTTTGTTTGTCACACACAAAGGCTACTAATTAGTTTCTTTTCTTACCGAAAATATTATTCATTGGAAAGAGAAAATAGACCGATTAATAAATTTATATATTCTGCTGTATTATTAGATGCAAAATAAAGAAATTCAAATCACTTTGGTCATAGTATTTTTTATTTATTCTATTTGACTTGAAAGAATCAAAATCTATTATCTACATGGATTGCTTATTAATAGTTTTTATACAATAATACATAAGTATTCTTATATATTCATGGCAGTATTTTATAATATACTTTATACAGTATATTTTCTTCGAGTGTTTTTATATAGTGAGTAGTAAATCACTGGTGTTTAATATTGCTCTTTCTTGCCTTTAGATATATGACTCCTTGTACATTACTGTTCCCTGTATATGTATTCTTGTCAGTTCATTTTTCTGATGCAATCCTTTACTATATGCAGCTAGTTATTTGCCTCTGAGTCTACGCTCTTTGTATCGTTATGTATGCTTGTAAAAGCATCGTCTCTTTATAATTATTAAATGTCCTGTTGGACTTGGAGTTACACTCTTATTTCACTATTACAAGACACAAAAGTTTGTGAGTAGGGGCACTGTAAGTTTCTATGAATTCAGTTTTATGTAACAAGAAACTGAAAAAGTAATTAAAGTTGTATACGATTTGTGTGTTAAGGTTTTTAACGTTTTGGTATGTGACGTCTTAGTTCATGAGTTCGAATCGTCACGGACATCGCTGTCTTCTGTAAACATGAGTCGAAGCACGGCCGCAAGGTTTTACTTTGAATACGTATCGTTAACGCATATTATTTATTTGGTATGTCGTTTTGAAAGTAACAGAATTAAAGCAGTCAATTCAGTGTTGTACCGTTCCTTTGTTCGATACACCAGTCAAAAGCTGATGAGTTGTTCTTCCACGTAAATTACGTTCGATGTGTTTCTGCTCGACTTTTCGACGAGTGTATGAAGACATCGTAAAATTGGTTTGCATTTGGAAAATTGTTTTAATTTCACAACCAACACTGCATTCTATTTCACTTTCACGAAACGACAAATCTTGACATTATCTTTCGCTTGAGACTCATTTCGACGTCGTAGCGCTTCGCCACACTGAGTTGCACAAATTTAAAGTTTGAGCGACCAACGACATGCGAACTCAAGGTCACTTACAAGTATTAATTCCCTCAGTTATCGAATGCACTAAGTTGGTTTGGTTCGCGTTCATAATATAGAAATCATTAAATTCGATGCCTATTTTTTTTTGCAACGCTCAAATATCCGTACTGACCATCTAGTACTGTTCTGGTTTAAATGAAACAATGTTAATAAATAACTAATAACTCTGAAATAGCTTACAGCCCTATGATGAGTTCACACGCATAATTACACTCCTGCATCTGAATAGGTTTGGCCTTGTTGACCAATAGAATGTTTCCTATGTTATTCTTTTAGCCAATATATATTGTTGGTCAGTCATTATGCGAGGTTGTGTGGTGAAAGCAATCCTAAAGTGCTCGAAAATCTTGTGACGCTAAGAGGATAAACTAGCAAAGAAACTTAAATAGTTATTCAAACTGATTACTGATAATTATCGAAATTAATTAATAATTGAGATCACATAATTTCATTTATGTATTAATATTTCAATACAATTTTGGGCTACAGCCATTTAGGTAACAGCAAGAAAAATCGTCGTTCACAGTCTGGTTGTTTGTTTACACTGAAAAGCCCTATCATGAGGTGATAGTTTTCACCTATTAAACGTTCTACAAAAATCTTTGTTTTCTGTTTGGTTGTTTTTTACACTGAAATGCCCTCTCATGAGGTGAGAGTTTTCACCCATTAAACGTTTTACCAAATTCTTCGTTTTCTGCCTGGTTGTTTGTTTACGCTGAAAAGCCTTCTCGTGAGGTGAGAGTCTTCACCCATTAAACGTTTTAAAGACATCTTCGTTTTCCGTCTGGTTGTTTACCCTGAAAAGCCCTCTCGTGGATAATGGTCTACACCCATTAAACGTTTTACAAAAACATAATTTCCGCATAGAGGATTAATGTTCCTCTGAAAACCGTAAAAGGTTCAGTTTCCATGAAGAAAATATCTCACTTGAACAGAAAATTACATTTCACACATCAAGTGAATATAACTGAAGAATCTTTCAGAAAAATACTCCCACCCCCCACACACATTTCTTCTAAAATCAATAATCCGAGGTAACTATTGAGGTTTTAGAGCTTTCACTGCTTTCATCGTGATTAGGTTTTTAAATAATCAGCCGAAAGTAGTAGTGAGGCGAACATTTATCCTAACTTTTCTCCCAACCCGTGCTCAAAATGTTTTCGCTCAATCGGGTAAACTGTGCACTTTCTGAAATCAGGTAAGCAATCCCTACGTAGCGGAATGAAAACCTCTTTGATCAAACTTTATTTCCGCAATTTGATTTGTAAAAGGGAAAATATCAAATAGAGGAAGGAATGGCAGCGGAATTTGCAAGGTTTGAAAAAATTGATGAAAAGTCTTTCTTAACTTTTCTTCGTTTTATCAAATAATTAAAGCTCGTGATAGCCTCTCACCAATTCGAAACCTTAGCAACACAAATGTTGGAATAGGGTATAGTAATATGAAAAGTACTAGGTGCATGGAATGTTTTATTTTTCGTTAACTCTCCCATTGGTTTGGACGAGATATCTGTACCACCAAGATCTGATCGATTATGATTTTGACGAGATATCTCGTCATCAAGATAGTGACAATTTTTTATGTTGATGAGATCAAGATATGGTCATATTTCTTTTAATGACGGAATACATTGTTAAGACAACCAACAGGAGGTTAACCCTTACTGGAGGTTTGAAACAAATGATGAAGTCTCGACTTTTGTTTAGTTTATCAAATACTTTAAACTTTTGATTGACTTAAACCAACATGAATCCATAATAACACCCATGTTGCAATAGGGTACAGTAAGATGGGGTACTGTATAAATCAGAAAAGCATAACTTTATTTTTCTTAACACTCCTGGTGGCTGTCTCCAAGAGGTGTGTTGTTATATAAGCAAAACTGATCCGATATTGATTGAGGTACCTCGTCATTAGGAAAAACCAGACAAGATGGTGGTCTGCTCATCCTTAGAAATTGGTAATACCGTGATGACGAGATATCTCGTAATTAGCGAAATTGATTGGATCTTGATGGACGAGATATCTCATCGAAACCACTTGATGGGTTAGTGTTGCTGTTAAAACTACCTAGAGGCTTAAAAAATATGGAAAGTCTTGACTTTTCTTCGGTCTATCAACTAATTTAAACTCCTGATGCATTTTCAGCAACTCGAATCCAAATTAACACACATGTTGGAACACGGTATGGTAAGATGGGAGGTTGTATAAAATAGAAAAGTAAAGATTTTGCTTTTCTTACTGTCAATGTTAACCATTCCTGAGATCTGAAAAATTACGGAAAATCTTTAAATTTATTCGGTTCATGAAATAATTAAAATTATTTTTCAACAATGGACTTTGCATAGTGTTTAAAAAGTGGAAAAGACGCTGGGAAAAGTGTGTGAGTTCCCAAGGTAAGTACTTCCAAGGGAATTATGTGCCAAAAGTTCTAGGTACAAAGTACAGAGCGTCCATAAAGTCTCTTTACATTTTCAATAAATTTTTACAAAAGCAAATGAAAAGACAGATCAGTGGAAACTATAACCAAATATGACGTATATATTTAGTTTTTTTTTTGCCTCATTTAATACACCTCTATATGGGCATCATTAATTGCACGAAGCACATCAAGACGGTACTCGTTTTCTTGCCATGTTCACTGTAGCATACCCACATCAATGGTGGCAAGGGCATGCACGATATCTTTAACATAATCCCATAGAAAGAAATCGAAGGGAGTGATATCTGGTGAACGAGGTGGCCAGGGAGTTGGGCCACTCCTTCCAATCCACCTTTCTGGAAATGTTTTTTTAGGAACCCACGAACATACAGTCCCCAATATGGTGGTCTATCGAACAAAGATACGGGACAGCACTAATCTAAAGCAGAGGATCACTGACTCACTTGCCACCATTGATGAGGGTATGGGTATGCTACAGCAAACATGTCAAGAGATAGAGTACCGTCTTGGTATGCTTCGTGAAACTAATGGTGCCCATATAGATGTGTATTAAATGAGACAAATAAAAACTTAAATATATACGTCTCATTTGGTAATAATTTCCATTTATCTGTCTTTTCATTTGCCTTTGTAATAAATTTTGAAATTGCAATGAGATTTTATAGACATCCTGTACTGCAAGGGCACATTTGCTTTAAGTGTCTAAGTGCTTCACAAACATGAAGAACTCAAAGATCTTTTTTCCCCATGAGGCTTACTGTTTTTAATAAACACGGGTGTTGTGCTTCCTTGACACTCACGGGGTCTTTTTCTGCTATCATCCGACAGTTCTATTCTCGTATTCTTCGATTTCCCCCTTCCACATTATTCTTTGCTTGAAGTTGTCTGTCTTGTGTTTGGTGCAGCTTGGCTACATATAGCCCATTGAGCAATAGAAAGCACCAAAGCCACTACCCCAATCATATTACCTGACTGCATATTTTCCGGACAGACTTTGCACGCATACAACATTCTAAAAATTGTATGCACGCATGTAATTTTTTCAACCCTTCAAGTGGTGTCGACCAAATATCTCGTCTTTCATAATCTAACCATTTCGTAGTATCGAGATATCTCGTCATCAAGATACTAACGATTTTTTTATGATGACGAGATCAAGATGTGATCAATGTTTTCTCCTAATGGCGATATGTATCAATCATCAAGATCTGATTAGTTTTGCTAATGACCAGTTTTGATAATAATGAAATACCTCACTTGGACAACCACCAGAAATTGCAAAACTGATCAAAATAACGAATTTAGAAACATTAAAAACTGTCCGAGAGTATCGCATAAAATGATAACGTCATTAAGCATTAATTATATCAATTATTATAAAATGCCTTAATACCATATCCAGCAATACATATTATTTTCGAAAGTACACTTCCACGAAATGAATACTCACCTTACACTCAACATTATAGTCGAAAAAGCAATACAATAAGTATATGTAATCATAATTAAATAGTCCAATTATGAACCGTTTTTGTTGCTCATCGAAAAAAAAATCCCGGTCTTATCAATCTATTTTGACTTCAATTACTGAAATAGAATAGTTGTTTTTTTAGAGCGCAATTAAATGTAAAAAAAAAAAGATGAAACAGTCCCCTATACACACATGCGTTTAACATATCATTCTAATACAATACTACGAATCTATACGGATACACAATTAAGTGTTATTATGATGAAACTCCTGAGCGAAGTAAATGGATTCTAAATTTCCTGTTCTACGTCGGGAAGTTTTTTTCATTTTCATTACAGTATACTCAACTTTCGATCTGGAAATTGACGGTAGTGATTCAAAACAGGAAGGCAGTTTTCATTTTAAGTATATTGATTTTGGTAGACTTCGAGTCAACTAGTGCACTTGGTGGTACTGTTGAACTAGGTTTATCATCTCTTGTTACTTCTTATGGTTTTAATTGGCGTATGGCTCTTTGTTACAGTAAATATGGATATTTTTGAAAGGGTCTTAGATACCTTATATATCACATATTATTTGCGAAACTATTTAATCCATGTTCTACCCGTACTGAAAGACAGTATCAACTAATTTTCCCGTTTTGGATAACCTCTTAAGAAAAATAGAAAAATTAAAATATAATGTTGAAGTCATTTCTCTTTCTGTTCTTCTTTTGTGCACATAACAAAAAATTTTTAACACTAGAACTTAGATAAAAGGTTATATGTGTGTACCAATTTATCAAGGACGATAGACACTCAAATTTTCCTGAGCGCTGCAAATTCAATCCGAACCAATGAAATTAGTTGTCGTTTTTCTAATGGAAATTGGTCACGAATTTCCGTTTTTGTTTAAAATTGACTCATCAGGCTAAAAACGCAGTTTTAATTTGAGAATTTCCCATTATCGCCTCCGCCGTACGTAGTAAATAAATAGCAGAAGGAGAATACTTTTTATGAACTAAACACTCCCTATCTCTCTCTATCCTCTCTTTCTATTTTCTTTCCACGAGCACAATGATCCAATAATTATTTAATCCATATTTCATCCATATAGTTAGAAATTCACAAGTACCTTCGATGAAGAGTAAATATTATGTTTGCAATTACGAATTACTTTTACACAATTGTACAAGTTACCACCAGAACTAAGATACGTGAACCAAGGACACTAGTGTACTCCAGTTTACCATGCGCACCAGTGTATACCAATTTATCAAGGACGCTAAGCACTAAAATTTTCGTGATTCATTCCGAACCAATGAAATCAGTTGTCGTTTTTCTAATGCAATTGGTCACGAATTTGCGTTTTTGTTTAAAATTCACTTTGCCAAGCTAAAAGCGCAGTATGATTCTGAGCATTTTGATTATCGCTTCCGCGGTGCGTCGTGAATAAATAGCAGTGGGAGAGTTATTTTTATGAAATAAACTCGTCCATTTGTTTTCACGAGGACAGTAATCCAGTAATTATTCAATCCATTTTCTATCCATATAGTCAGATAATTCGTATCCACTTTTGAGAGTAAATATTTTGTTCGCAATTACGAGTTACTTTTAGACCAATGTGCAAGTTACCACATACAGAACCAAGACAAGTGCACCAAGAACACCAGTATACTCCAGTTTGACATGTACACTAGTGTATACCAATATACTAAGGATACTAGGACCTTAAATTTTTCTATTGTAGTAAATTCAATCCGAACCAATGAAACAAGTTGTCGTTTTTCTAATGGAAATTGGTCCCAAAATTTCTGCGTTTTTTTAAATTTCAAATCGACTCCTCCAGACTAAAAACGCAGTTTTAATCTGAGCATTTTCATTATCGCCTCCACAGTGCGTCGTGAATAAATAGCAGCGGAGAGTAATTTTTATGAAATAAACTCTCCCTTTTCTTTCCACGAGCACAATGATCCAATAATTATGCCCGGCGGCGGGCTTGTTATTCAAGCAACTCAATCGTCAAGAATCCCGGGTTTGCCGAAAATGAATAACCCCCTAAAGGTGCAATTGAAACAAAGGGAAGCATGCGTGTAAATAAAGGAAAACTTCTCTGCTAAATTAAGTATAGTGTATCATTTCTCGGGTCATAGAAAGTTGTTTTGCGTACGAATGAATTGTTTCGAGCATTCAGATCTTTCAAGAGCCTAATTAGGGTTTAACTAATTTTTCGATTACTTCAAAGAAAACTACGTGATTCTTCAGAAGTCATGTGTTCCCCATTTATGGGCTTGAAAAAGTTTAAAATAAATTGAAGACATTTAATATTTTTCAGCCCTTCGCATCTTAAATAAGGACGTAATTAACCGCTCTGAGAGCTCTTGAGAAATTCAAATGAACAAACATGAAGGGTCCGCGGCAAGTGTTACTACGGTTGGTTCAAAATTGTTGCGAAGTTCGCTCGCAAATTTAATTGGTGTACCATGTCGAAAATCTTGAAGATCAAATTCACTTCTTGATTTTTACTTAATTACAGAATATTGTTATTGCAATTAGCCTGTAGGGATTGATTGATCGTTAAGTAGAGCCGGATGAAAAGCAAAAACCCTACAAATATAAATGCTTTTATGAATACAATGTGATCGGATTTTTTCCAAATTTTATGCAGTTTTCCTTCTGAATCGATATACTTTAACCCGTATCATGTCAATAAAAGCTTACGGTTCAATAACTCTTTGGTATGTTGTTGTTGTTGTGTTGTTGTCGTCGTGTCTATGCATACAATACTAGTGCAAAAGTTTAGAGTCGTCAAAAAGCCATGGTGACAAGATCTGCAAGTTCTGGAGCTCGAAGGCTATGGAGGATTTCGATTGGGGGTGCTCCAAGTTGAAAGAGGGAACCAATAATGACTTGACAGTCGAAAACATGATCTGGAGTTAAGTTGCGATTGGGGACAGTACCTGCAGATGGGATAGGATTTTATATTAGTTCGTGAAATCTTCATGCCTTTGAAATGTCCAGTACGTAGCCTAGCTATTGTAGAGGAGAGGTTTCTTGGGCAGTTTAGATCGGGGATTGTTGCCTTGCTAAAATGCTGGTTGTAGATCCTTCGCCTGGCGACGGCATTCGCATCTGCACAGGTGACTACTCGAGATTGATCTTTGTCGCGTGCTTCCTTTGCAAGGGCATCTGCACATTCGTTCCCCTCAATTCCAACATGAGCTGGGATCCACTGGAGAGTGCAAGGTAAATTTAGTAAATGGAGAAGAGTATTCATTTCTTGCGTTATTGTTGTTTTACCATTATGCTCTTTGGTATATTTCCCTCTAATGTGTTAGTTTCCTTGTATGTGTATGGCCGCGGTAGCCCATTTGGAAGAGTAACTGATTTGCAACTGGAGGGTTGCTGGTTCGAATTCAACCAAAGACTGTCCTGTCCAATGGGGGTTGATGCACGTTATTTCTGTTGTAATCTAAAATGTCCTTATGTTGGCGTGGTGTGGAAGTTTGGAGAGAGGGGTGCTATCTCAGTTGTGACTTCGTCATCTGACAGTGGTTCAAAAGTACGTGGTGTTGTCCTCGATTTTTTCCGTGGTGTTATCCTCGATATTTCGGGATTGATTCCGGATCGTCACCAATAACCCGTTGTTTCGCTCTAGTGTGACGTCAATTAAGTACCTACCTACCTTGTATGTGTAAGGCCCCTGTATCCTAATTGGAAGCGTAACTGGAAACCGGAGGGTTTCGAGTTTTTTAACTCTATACATACAAAGGCCGTCGTGTACAAGGGACTGGTGCACACTAAATCCATCGTAGCCTCAAATGTCCTAATGCTGGCTTGGAGTGGAAGCTTGGAGAGTGGGGTGTCTGCTCTGTTGTTCACATCATCATCTGACCGTGGTTCAAAATTACATAGTGTTGTCCTCGAATCTTTCTCTCGGAGATTGATTCCGGACCATCGTCCAAATCACGTTGTGTTGGCTCCAGTGTGAAGTTGATTAATATTTCAATTATCAGTACTAAATGTCTTCAATTTTCTTACTAAATCGAGAGAGTTTTACGTGTAACGTCAAATAAAAGTTAACCCTCTCAGAGATATTTCCTCTCTTAACTAAAACTTTTCTTGTATGTTTGCTTGTCCATTACTTGACGTTGTTTGTCTTTCGGCTTGGCTCAGCTTGGTCAAATATGGCCCATGCTTCCTAAAACCCGACCAATCATATAATCTCACCAATGCAAATTCTGATCGGAAAGAGTGAATAAGGTTAAAGCGGGAAGTTAATTTAGTTCAAGTATTCGTTTTAAAGACAAAGTGTTTGCTTAAGTACGTTGTCACATAGATAGTTGGTTCTTAAACTACAAGGGCTAGACTTGGCCAAGTTGCGTCAATCTATGCACAGAAGCAATACAACGGTCTATTGGCATCAATCCCAAGAGAATTCGAGAACAACACCTCGTAATTTTAAACCATGGATGAGGTCAACACCTGAGCTTGAACAACACTAACCAAACTTCCACGTGGGGGCATTTGAAGTAACGACAGATTTAACGTGCACAAACTCCCACGTACAGGACGGTCTCTGTTTGCATTCGAGCTCGCAACCCTCTGTTTGTTAGTCCGTTTATCTTCCAACCGTGCTATCTCGAATCGTTACTAATTTTTTTTAGAAAACTATATAATTCAATTACTTTTTAACTATTCTCCCCAATTCTCTCTTCGAGATTATTTTTTCTTAACCAGAGATGTGATATAAGCGTTTTGATTGGAATGACGAACTTACGGAAAAATAGAAATCGAATAGCTTTCATTGACCAGTTCAGTATTCTGTACTATTTATTACAGATATATAACTATTTTGAAAAGACTTTTAGGGTCATAATAACTTTTAAAATATTCCCCCAGTCTTCTTTCGAAGATTCTTTTTCCTAACCATTGATGTGATAAAAGCGATTCGACTAGAATGGTAAACTTACGGATTTAGATCAATGGAGTAGCTTTGAATGTATAGTACAGTATTCTGTATTGCGTTACATTAATTTCATTAAAGATATAGTACTATTTTAAGAAGACTATTAGGGTCAGAATGACTTTTAAAATATTCCCCCAGTCTTCTTTCGAAGATTCTTTTTCCTAACCATTGATGTGATAAAAGCGATTCGACTAGAATGGTAAACTTACGGATTTAGATCAATGGAGTAGCTTTGAATGTATAGTACAGTATTCTGCATTGCGTTACATTAATTTCATTAAAGATATAGTACTATTTTAAGAAGACTATTAGGGTCAGAATGACTTTTAAAATATTCCCCCAGTCTTCTTTCGAAGATTCTTTTTCCTAACCATTGATGTGATAAAAGCGATTCGACTAGAATGGTAAACTTACGGATTTAGATCAATAGAGTAGCTTTGAATGTATAGTACAGTATTCTGTATTGCGTTACATTAATTTCATTAAAGATATAGTACTATTTTAAGAAGACTATTAGGGTCAGAATGACTTTTAAAATATTCCCCCAGTCTTCTTTCGAAGATTCTTTTTCCTAACCATTGATGTGATAAAAGCGATTCGACTAGAATGGTAAACTTACGGATTTAGATCAATGGAGTAGCTTTGAATGTATAGTACAGTATTCTGTATTGCGTTACATTAATTTCATTAAAGATATAGTACTATTTTAAGAATACTATAAGGGTCAGAATGACTTTTAAAATATTCCCCCAGTCTTCTTTCGAAGATTCTTTTTCCTAACCATTGATGTGATAAAAGCGATTCGACTAGAATGGTAAACTTACGGATTTAGATCAATGGAGTAGCTTTGAATGTATAGTACAGTATTCTGTATTGCGTTACATTAATTTCATTAAAGATATAGTACTATTTTAAGAAGACTATTAGGGTCAGAATGACTTTTAAAATATTCCCCCAGTCTTCTTTCGAAGATTCTTTTTCCTAACCATTGATGTGATAAAAGCGATTCGACTAGAATGGTAAACTTACGGATTTAGATCAATAGAGTAGCTTTGAATGTATAGTACAGTATTCTGTATTGCGTTACATTAATTTCATTAAAGATATAGTACTATTTTAAGAAGACTATTAGGGTCAGAATGACTTTTAAAATATTCCCCCAGTCTTCTTTCGAAGATTCTTTTTCCTAACCATTGATGTGATAAAAGCGATTCGACTAGAATGGTAAACTTACGGATTTAGATCAATGGAGTAGCTTTGAATGTATAGTACAGTATTCTGTATTGCGTTACATTAATTTCATTAAAGATATAGTACTATTTTAAGAAGACTATTAGGGTCAGAATGACTTTTAAAATATTCCCCCGGTCTTCTTTCGAAGATTCTTTTTCCTAATCATTGATGTGATAAAAGCGATCCGATTAGAATGGTAAATTTACAGATTTAGATCAAAGCATACTTTCAACCCTCGAGCTGATAATTACTCGACATAAATAATAACATCCCACGACTCCGTTACAGAAAAGAATCACCTTATGACAAAAGAAAGAAGGTCTAAATTCATCTAACTTGATTCTTTAAAATTAGACTCATTAACCAAGAAGAGTCGAAAGCTTACAGCCAGAACAATGTCAACATCGATGAAAATGAAGAATTATACTAACAAAGAGTTTCGGAATTATAAATAGAAGATAAGAGAATTTTAATGACTTTTTTAAAGCCCACAGAAATTGGTCTTATTTTTATTGAAAAAATAAACGCCGATGAATATGGAGTAAACATATTTATTTCATAGGCCATCCTCCAAAATTTGTAGCGTTGGTGTCTGATGCTTTCCGCTTTCCTGGAGCTATTGTAGTTAGTTCGATCATGGCTAGTACTTAAAAGGGACTTTTCTTATCTACTCAGCAATCGTTCCAATGTAGGACAATACTTTCGATCAATTAACAGCATCGATTTATTGAGAGATAATTACGCTTCTGTCATGAATATTATAACTCTATTGTTGAATTCCTCATAAAAACTGATCTGAACGGCGAGATTGATTATTACAGGTCATATGCAATGGAGGGATTACGGGCCTTTCAGTTATTAAATGAGGATATATTCGTGAGCTTATGAATTTTATGAACAGTCGCATTGCTTTTATGGTTAAAATTAGAGATACGTTTTAAATGCATAGTTGTTTCTGTTGGTTATACTTCGTTGAGTGAGGAGTTTGCCTTTTCTGGAAAACTTTGATAAATAACTTAGATGTTTCAAACCTTTTGTACATACTTTAGCCTTCCTGGTGGATGTCTCAACGAGGGTCTTCTCATAAACAAAACTGACCACGCTTTGATAGACGAAATATGTCGTTAACAAAAAAACTGACCAGGGCTTACATTTTATTAATGGGTAGTTTTTCTTATAACTACAATAAGATTATGTTTAAGGATAAAACATTAGTGCACCTTTGTTTTCCTTAACAAGCTACAATACCTTTATGTTTAACCCTCCTGGTGGTTGTATCGACGATATATCTCGTCACATTAGAAAACTGATTATATCTTGATGGACGAGATCTCTCATCATTTGAAAAAAACTTACCAGACATTTATCTCACCATCATAAAAAAGGCAATATCTTGGTGACGAGATATCTCGTCATTTGCAAAGTTGAACAGATCTTGATGCACGAGATATCTCGTTCAAACCACTTGGAGGGTAAAATATAGAACGTTTGAACTTTGCCTGAAAAATAGATTCATGTATTTTATTAATGGGTCACGTTCCTTAAAACAACAATATAACTGTTTCACTCTCCTGCTGGATGTCTTGACAAGGTATCTCATCATATTAGAAAGCTGACCACATCTTGATGAACGAGATATCTCGTTATTAGGATAAAACTGAACTAATTTTTATCTTGTCATCATCAAAAAATGGAAATATCTTCAATATTCGGAATTCAATCTTCAGTGTTGATGACAAGATATATCGTCATTAGCAAGATTGATCAGATCAAAATGGGTGATATATCGCATTGAAACAACTTGGAGGTTCAAGGAGGGGTTAACATTGACTCCACAGGCGGATTTTCACATGTCCAAGAGTAAACTAATCGAAACCACTGGAATCATCTATGCACATACGCGTTATTCTATATCAAAACTACAAATTTTGTATCAATTGTGATAGTAAATCTTCTAAAACCAGCTTACATGTTTAAACTTTCAGTATGAAAACCCCCAAAAACTGAAGAAACTCATCTTTCAAAGTCCCGTAAATCATTTATCACCATTCTTCTACTAAATCCGATGAAATTCAAAGGTACAACAAATGAATTTCAAAAGACAAATCTGAGATTGATGGAAACAAAGTGGACTGAATAACGAAATAGAGATGAATCTTTCACAATGATTTCTGCAATTGGTTCAGAACACGGCATCAAACACTTGTAACTATATTGTTAAGGTTTCTCAAGTAGAACACCACAAGAAACGCCGATATAGATGTTGAGAATAGAACCGATATAGATGTTTTCAAAAGCGGTGCAGGTCTACTTGAAATTTACTTTTCAAATTCCTCAAAGCAATCTCGAAGCTCAGGGATTTTTGAAGTTGAGAAAAAAAAAATTCACTTCTTGTTGCGCGTACACAAAATGTCACCAGCATGTTTAAAACTATCAGAATCATATAACAGAATAACCAAATTTCGTATCAATTGCAACTATAAATCTTCTGAAATCCGCTTACATGTTTAAACTCCCAACATGAAAATCCCCAGAAGCTGAAGAAACACCTCTTTCAAAGAGCCGTAAATCATATCTCACTATTCTACTACGAAACCCGATGAATTTCAACGGTACAACGAATGGATTTCAGATGGAACTGAGATTGATGGAACCAAAGCGGACTGAATAACCAAATGGAGACGAATCTTTCACAATGTTTTCAGCGATTGGTCCAGAACACGGCACCAAACACTTGTAACTTTCTTGTCGGGGATATCTCATGTAAAGCACCACCAAAAACGTCGATGTAGATCTTGGGAAGTTTTCAAAAGCGGCGCAGGGCTACGTGAAATTTGCTTTTTAAATCTCTCAAAGCACTTTCGACGTTCAGGTGTTTTTGAAGGTGGGTGAGCGGGAAAGAAAGTTGAATTCTCTCCGCGCGATGCCAGAGTTGTTAAGATGTTGCGGGGGAGGTTTTAGGAGGCATCAGCAGAAGGAGGGGAACAAAAAACAAAATCGTAAGGTAGGGTGCAAAAGAAATTCGATTAACTCCACACGTGTGTGCTTCCGATCTGGATGTCGAAACGAAAGAAAATACAGCTTTCTACTGATAAAGATTCCCAACAATCCCGCTTCGAGGTGTTTGTAGCGAATTTAAAATGCTACGGCACATTTAAAGTTTTTGATACATACACAGTATTAGGTTTACTTTACACAGGATTTAAGAAATTGCAGGAATAAAATAGATTGAAGTAGCATTATTTTTAATGCCTACTCGTATGAACGGATACTAAGGAAAGTTCATGAATCTCATTAAGAAATAATTTTGTCTGATGCTTTATGATTCGAAGTGTCAAAGCATAGTTTACAAGTATCTAAACACAGTATCCGGTTTACTTTTTTATAATCGTTGGATTTGAGTTAATTGCAGAAGCAAAGTCGATTGAGGTAGCATTATGTTTTCTAAATTCGTGCTTGATGAACTTATCGGGTTTACTTTTCATGATCACAAGCTTTGATAAAATTTCAGGAATAAAATGTATTGATGAAGAAGAAAATCTTTTAATTCTTACACGAATGAAAGAATACAGTACTTAAAGAATGTTTTGTGCTTCGAAATATCGAAGTAAATTTTGCAAGTATCTTTAAGCACTGCATCCAGTTCAATTTTGAATGGGTGCATGCTTTTAGGAAATTGCAGGAAGAAAATGGATTAAGGTAGAAGTAAATCTATTAATTAATTCTCGGATGAACAAATACTATGGAGTGATATCAGTAAAAATGGTTTTAGGTTTTATCCTTCGAAATTTTAAAGTGCATTTTACAAGTGTAAAATACTTAATCGGGTTTACTTTTTCGCGACACGGAATCTTTGAGGAAATTGCACGAATAAAATAAATCAAGGTAGCATTTGATTCGTTTACGGATGAACAAATACTCTGAAATGACCTCCATAAGAATTATTTTCTGTGTGTATTATGCTTCAAAAAATTTCAAAATAATACAAATCATTTTGGTTTATTTTTTCATGAGCACAGGTCTTGAAGAAATTGCAAGAATAAAATGGATTGAGGTAAAAGTAAATCTTTTAATTCTTCCACGGATGAACGAATTCTGTGGGATGATTTAACAAAAATGGTTCTATGTTTTATTGAAAATTTTTTAAAACGTATTTTATAAGTAGCACTATCGGTTTAACTTTTGCATGAACACATGTTTGAGGAAATTGCAGGAATAAAATAGATTGAACTAGCTCTAAATATTTTAATTCGTACACGGATGAAAATGTATATTATAGAATGATTTCCCTTAAAAAATCTTTTAGATTTCATTTTATTATTCTTCGAAACAAGGTAAATTTTACACATATCTGTAAACATAGGATCCGGTTTACTTTTTAATGAGGGCATGCTTTGAGAAAATCGTTGAATAAAATGTATTGAAGTAGCCTCTAATCTTAATTCAAGGAAATGAATGCAATATTTCATTTTAATTTAACGTCATATACGAAACATTAATAGATAATACCTTATCATCATTTAAAGACTTCATTAGCTTCATGCAAATTAAGATATTAGGGTACACCTTAGTAGGGGGATGATCTAAACATATCTTCAACTAAATTACGCTGAAATTGAAACAGTATTTTAAGAATAGCACAATAAATCTTACGTAGATTATAATCAATGACGAACGCTGTTAACTCGACATATCGCACCCCAGCAAAAAAAGTGACACAAGTCAAAAAATAAAATTTTTGATGTTATGTCATTGAAAAATATGTATGAGGTGCCCCAGCGTGTTATATTACTGTTCTATAGAATACATTAGAAGTTACCACCATAAATACTTACCTAAAATTTAAAAGAAGCTTATACTATTTTAATATAGGTTTTATAGTATCCTTTAAGAGTTGATGATTCTCAAATTCTGCAATTTTTAGTTGCGTCCCTTTTCTTGACAGGGTGAGATATGTTATTTATTTAATTTAGGAGTATTCATACAATAAGTACATTCTTAAGGGGAGTTAGTACCTTTTAGACCTTGCGTTGCTCGCGAAAACATACTTTTTTCGATTCATCATAAATAATTGAGTTTTGTATATTGTAGTATAAAATTGATACAGTTTAAAGATAATTGTATGGCTTTCAAAAATTGCAGTCATATTTGTAATTAAAAACATCTATTTTTATAAAACCTAGCAAACATTATACACAACTTCTTCGTTTTGAAATTTACCCACTTAACTTTCCCACAAGATAATTTTTGAAAGATGCACTGTAAAACCCAAATGTTTGAACCAAATTGAAGCACATGAATGTCTTAATTCATTCTGTGAACTAAGGAATTTGTGATATTTGAAGTACAAATATTTATAAAAATTAAAAGTATTAAAATAAGTCAACTTTGAAATTTTTTTAGTTATGTATGGATCTATAAATAAAAAACTATAGCTCTCATACACAAATCCATAGTTCAGAGAACTAAGATCTTCTTTTAGAATAACCATACAAAATTTCTTATCTCTACGTTTATTATTATTTTTTTTAAACTTGAGGGAAAGTTAAGTGGGTAAATTTCAAAACGAAGAAATTATGTATAAGTTTTGCTAGGTTTTATATAAAAAAATATTTTTAATTTCAAGTATGACTGCTGTTTTCTAAAAGCCATACAATTATCTTTAAACTGTATCAATTTTATACTACAATATAAAAAACTCAATTATTTACGATGAATCGAAAAAATATGTTTTCGCGAGCAACGCAAGGTCTAAAAGGTACTAACTCCCCTTAAAATAAAATGCACGTTAAATCTATCGTGGACTCAATTGTTTTTACGTTGGCCTGGTATGTAAGTTAGGAAAGTGGAGTATCAGATCACAAAAGTTGACCACGCCATCTAACCCTGATTCAAAATGACGAGGTATTGACCTCGAATCTTTCCTTTTGGGATCGATCCCGTACCGTTACCAATAACCGACTGTGTTGCCTGCAGTGCTTAAATACAGCCCAATTTTCATTCAGTTCTCTGAAAAATTATAAAAGATGTTCTGGTGTTGAGGGCTGTTTAAACTCTTTTTTAAATGAATCAGGAAATATATAGTATGTTTAGCTATGAAGCTGTGTATGGTCAAGCTGTATGTGGTATGGCAATCTTGTACAATAAATGCCACCCAGCTAGTTGAAAAAGTATATTTAATAATTATTTTCAATATTGAAATCGCCATTACATGATTTGTAAACTTTCGTAAGATTCAAAATATTTGGATACCATTATTTCTAGCTAATATAAGAAACATTATTTCAACAGAAAACCTCGTTTGAAAAATATTTTCTTAAAATTTTGTGATTAACTTATGTACGGCATAACCCAATTTCACCAAGCTATTTGAAAAATCGTATGCAAGCTAAAAAGAAAATAACCAAATTCCATCGAGCTAGTTGAAAAATGAAAAAGCGTGTGTTGAAAAACTATCCTAAACGAATATTTACTCTTTAACGCATCAAGAAATTGATATTGTTATTATTTTAACTATTACAAGAAACATTACAAATAATAACAAATTGATATTGTTATTATTTTAACTATTACAAGAAACATTACAAATAATAACAAATTGATATTGTTATTATTTTAACTATTACAAGAAACATTTCTTCATAAAATCACGAAGAGAAAATGTTCTATATTTTTGTACGTAAGCTGTATACAGCCGCCAAATTCCACAGAACAAGTTGAAAAAATATAAAAGTGTTGTGTTCACAAGCTGTATATGGCATAGCCTAATTCCCCCGAGCTAGTCGAAAAATTGTAAAAAGTGTACTGTAAACGAGCTGAACACGCCATAGTGAAATTTTCCCAAGCTTGTTGAAAAAGTATAAAAACTGTCCTTAAGCATTGTATAATGTTTTTTAAAAAATCAAGAAATTGATATCATTATTATTTTAACTAATACAAGAAACGTTTCTTCATAAAATCACGACGAGACAATTACCTAAGTTTGTGTACGTAAGCTGTATACAGCCGCCAAATTCGACCGAACAAGTTGAAAAAGTATAAAAAAGTGTTGTGTACACAAGCTGTATATGGCATAGCCTAATTCCCCCGAGCTAGTTGAAAAACTGTAAAAAGTGTAATGTAAACAAGCTAAACACGCCATAGTGAAATTTTTCCAAGCTAGTTGAAAAATTACAAAAACTGTCCTTAAGCATGATATAATGTTTTTAAAAAATCAAGAAATTGATATCGTCATTATTTCAGCCAATACAGGAAACATTTTTCGTCAGAAAATCGCCGCTCGAGTCCTTCTAATATTTCGTCGTCGATTCAAAAATGCCCATAAAACGTGAGTCGGGATTATTTTTTTGTGTGGACGCAGGGAGGGCGAAATCTCATAAAAAATTCGTCATCTTCATCGCCACTTATTGATAGAAGAGGGGGGGGGGCACTATGTCCATTGTGTGTCTAGTCGTCACACCCTCATCGCCTGTCCACTGTTTATTGAAGTGAAGCCGAGGCTATATTTAGGTTGGGTGGAGACTAACACACTCTTTCCTTCACCTGCCTCGACTTCATGTTGACTCGATGTTGCGAAAATCCTTAATCTAATTTTGAGCAGCCGGAATGGCCGCATAAAAGACCGGGTACCTTTCTTTATTAGCGCAAGATCGAAGCTAAGAGAGAGAGAGAAAGGAAAGGAAGGGGCCAAAAAAAATCCAATCGAAGAGTTTTGCGTAGAAGAAAACTTTTCCTTCTTCGTCTAAGAATTTTTTCCTTCAGTTTCATTGCCCCGGAATGGCACCTTGCAGTCATTAGCGGTGAGTTGTGTGTTTGACGACCATTCGCCTCCCAGCATTTGTACTGGAGTAGTTTGCCCCTTCTTTAAGAAAAGTGGTGCTTAAAACTGCGTCAATTGGGGCTTTCCGGGCGTGCGCCCCAGCTTTTCGGCGTCAATTTCTTCCCACACATCGCGTGATTCTCCGTGTTGAATTTTGCACCTCTTTCATTTTTCATCGTTATTTTTTTCGGGGGTGTCATTCGCTGCTCGCGTAACAGACTCGGCGGTGTTTTATGGCGCGCCGCTCCATCTTGATTTCGCAGCAAATAGACATGACACGTCGGAAGACTTGCAAAGCGCTTGCATTGCAATGTTTATACTTGTTCGTAGAAGTAGATGGGTGTGTTCTTTGGGTCTTTTTATTTAATCAGAAAAATTGTTATTTTTTTTAGCGATGTTAATTCTTCCATCGCGGTTTTATATATACGGTCGGTTTAATTGCAGAAAGAAACGTTGTAGGTTTCATTGAAGAAAGAGTAGATTGAATATTAATTACAAAAATTGATTTTTGGGGGAAGTCATTGGATGCTTGCGTAACAGACTCGGCGGTGTTTTATGGCGCGCCGCTCCATCTTGATTTCGCAGCAAATAGACATGACACGGCGGAAGACTTGCAAAGCGCTTGCATTGCAATGTTTATACTTGTTCGTAGAAGTAGATGGGTGTGTTCTTTGGGTCTTTTTATTTAATCAGAAAAATTGTTATTTTTCTTAGCGATGTTAATTCTTCCATCGCGGTTTTATATATACGGTCGGTTTAATTGCAGAAAGAAACGTTGTAGGTTTCATTGAAGAAAGAGTAGATTGAATATTAATTACTAAAATTGATTTTTGTGGGAAGTCATTCGATGCTTGCGTAACAGACTCGGTGGTGTTTCGAGGCGTGCGGCATCTTCTTGATTTCGCAGCAAATAGACATGACTCATCGGAAGACCTGCAAAGCGCTTGCATTGTAATGTTTATACTTGTACGTAGACGAAGATGGGTGTGTTCTTTGGGTTGTTTTATTTTTAAAAAAATTGTTATTTTGTTTGCGATTTTAATTTTTCCGTCGTATTTACGATAGGTTTACTTGTAGAAATAACTGTAGTAGATTTCGTTGTAGACAGAGAAGATTGAATATTATTTAATGAAATTGATTTTATGGGGAAGTCATTCAATGGTTGCATAACAGGCTCGGCGGTGTTTTATAGCTCGCCGCTCCATCTTGATTTCGCAGCAAATAGATATGACACGGCGGAAGACTTGCAACGCTTGCATTGCATTGTTTAAAATTGTACGTAGAAGGAGATGGGTGTGTTCTTTAGAACTTTATTTAATTACAAAAATTGCTGTTTTTGTTTGCGATTTTAATTCTTCCATCACTTTGGTTTGATTAGAGAAATAAATGTAGTACGTTTAACTGTCAAAATTAAATATTAATTGCTAAAATTCATTATATTTTGGTATGTCATTCGGTGATCGCGTGGCAGACTGGACTTTTGTTTTCGAGCGCCGCTCTACATTGATTTAGTTGCAAATAGACATGATTCGGCGGAAGACTTGCAAATGCTTGTATTACAATGTTTATACTAGTACATAGAGGTAGATGAGTGTGTTCTTGTACTTTTTATTTAATCATAAACACTTTTTTTTGTTTACGATTTCAACACTCCCATCACTTTTGCGATCGGTTTAAGGAATTGCAGTAGTAGAATGAAAAAAAGAAAGAGTATATATATATATATATATATATATATATATATATATATATATATATATATATATATATATATAATGACTCACCATTCCGTTTTGATTTTGCAGCAAATAGGCATGACACGTCGAAGAATTTGCAAAATGCTTGAAATTGCAATATTTCTGCTAGTTTCTAGAAGCAGATAGGTGTCATCTTTTGGTCAGAAGTCTTTATTTAATAATAAAAATTATTATTTTTTCTCTATTTCAACATTTTTATTATTTTTATGTTGTTTTAGAAATAAGAACTGCATATTAACTAAATAAATTGATTACTTTTTTTATTCGGCTGTGTTTTATGCTTAGCCTTACAATCGTGATTCCCTGGCAGCTGAACCTTTTGCTTTGACTATTTAGGTTTATTACAAACATTAAAATACACTGTAATTTGGTTTTGGTTTCAAGTAAACTAGCATTTCACTGTGGGAACTTTAAGAACATAGGATAGCTTTTATCTCTCTTCTTAATAAGTGAACAATGACGAATTTGTTCGAAACAACTATATATTTTAAAAATTCAAATTAACCACTGAATAAAATTAAAATTTTAAAACCATTATTTATTTCTGGTAACTAGCAATATTTTTCTTAGAATAAACTTGAAAGAACATTCAATAATACTTTTTATTCCAACATATTAATAAGAATAAATTTAATACGAAAAAAATAATCAGATGTCGTGTATTTATAAATTATTACTGAACATTCAATCCAGCTGTTGAAAATTCAATATTCCCTCCAAACAAAATTTTGTGAATCTTGTCTTCATTCGATTATGGCAAAAATTATCTTTCGTAAAAATTTAAACAGCAATTATACGCCATTCAAATAAAAATTTGGCCAATGTTCTGATGAAACAAATGTTATCTACTTGTGCTGCGCGAACGTCGAAGAATTAAGTTTTTGACTGAAGTGTTAAACCAAATTATAAAGCCTGAACAAAAGTAACATTAAATAAAAAAAAATGGACAAAGGATAAGCAAACAATCAGTCATTTTGAGATTTGTGAGTTTTATTTTATTGCACCATTGCTTTCTTGCTTTTACTGTACTTCTCAAACTCTCATTTCATTGTATGAAAAGCCTTGATGTACTTGTATACTAAACTGAATGCATTTTGAAGACCTAAACGGTTTCTTATCAGATCTCGTGGAGCGATTTCAGGACGATAGAAAGTATTCAAATATGGCAAAGACATGTGTAGTTTTATTCAGCACATTTGAAACTTTATTAAATTCTGGTTTGGCAAATATCCATGATTGCAAACACTGAAAAGTGTTAAGTTTCAAGACAACAACTATAAACAAAGATTTAAAAACAAATTGTCAGTGGCTATTTCGATGGAGCAAGACGTCCACCAATCATCGGGATAGAAGTAAGTTAGAGGAAAACGAGAGTTTAAGTATATCGTTCTAGAAATAGTGTTGCCCAAACTCACTTTTTTGAACAACCTCTGCAATATAGGCGGAAAGCTTCATTCGCTTGTGTGTTCGACAAATGATAAATAATGTTACATAATGTTTACAAAATAATAATAACAAATAGTAACAAATAAAAGTAAATAATAATACTAAATAATAACAATAATAAAAGTAAATAATATAATAAATGATAATAAATAATTAAAGTAAATAATAATGCTAAATAATAATAAATAATAAAAGTAAATAATAATAATAAATGGTAATTAATAATTAAAGTAAATAATAATAAGTAACAAAAGTAAATAATAATACTAAATAATAATAAATAAAAATAGTAAATGATAATAAATAACAAAAGTAAATAATAATACTAAATAATAATAATTAATAAAAGTAAATAATAATACTAAATAATAATAATTAATAAAAGTAAATAATAATACTAAATAATAATAAATAAAAATAGTAAATGATAATAAATAACAAAAGTAAATAATAGTACTAAATAATAATAAATAACAAAAGTAAATAATAACACTAAATAATAATAATTAATAAAAGTAAATAATAATACTAAATAATAATAATAAATAATTATAAAAAAATAAAAATGTTAAATAATAAAAGTAAATAGTAATAAAAAACTAATAACAATAAGGCTTCTGTGATGTTCAATTCGATAATAAATCTCGAAGATTCGACCACGTTAGCTTGCTTGAAATCAGACTTGGCCAGGTGATAGTTGGTAGTTTAATTCACGTCGCACTGAAGCGATAAAAACTTCTAAGGATAGTTCAGGATCAATTGAGAAGGGAAAGATCCGAGGATAACCCTCGTAATCTTAAACAACAGTCAGATGGCGATGTCAACACCTCAGCTGATACCCCATGGTCGAAACTACACTGTAGACATTTTAATGATGACGAGTTGAAGATCCAGTCGGTTTTCTTCATGTGACGAGATATCTCGTCCATGAAGATCTGGTCAATTTCCTAAAGGCGAGGATCCTCATAAAAATTCCATCCAGTAGGGTTACCGATTACTGAATGTTTTCACAACGAGGTAGATTATCATTATCAAAACAGACCAGATCTGGACGATATATGTAGTCGAAACCGATTGGAGGATTTGTAAGTTAATAGACGTTTCACATGCTGCTCTTATTTTACTCATTACAAAATACATTACAAGAGAAATGGTCCATTGTTCAGAATAAACCCCAGTAGAAAAATCGCTGTTTTTATGGGAATCTTTTCTATTTGAATTAAAATTTTCCAATAAGCTGCTATCGAGAAGTTGGTCAAGTATTGAAAAAGAATATTTTTCGTTTCAGTAGGAGGAATGCGATTGGCCAGACTCGAAGTTCCTGGAGCTGTGGTCATTGGGGAGAACGTTTGGCTCAAGTGTGACTTTGACCTCGAAGGGCTCGAACTCTATTCTGTCAAATGGTACAAGAACAACGTCGAATTCTACCGCTACCAGCCAAGGGACAGGCTTCATGGTCAGATGTACGAGCTCTTGGGAGTGTATGTCGAAGTAAGAACTGCTCTTTAAAACAATTAAAAGAAATTGGACATCGATTTTAAACTGGTTTTACCAGCGTGTTAAACAATTGGACAAATTATTAGAAAATGAAAGACATTAGTTCCAAATCAATTCATTAATCTATTAATTTTCTTTCCGTTAAGTATTCTTCCCTTTTATGAACACATATTTTCAGTACACTAATCTGAATTTATTTTGAAAAGTAAATAAAATTGTAAATAAATAGCGAAATAAATACTCAAAACTTCTTTATTGAAGTGAATTTATTGAGTATAAAGTTAGACTTTATTTAAAGCGGAAAAATTGTTTCTTGGCATGCAATGACAAAACAATCTAAACTTATTCTTAAAGATAAATAATTGTAAATGAGTAACGAAAAAGAACGCAAAATTTTCTTAGTGAAATTAAATTATTCGCTATTATGTTAAATTTAATGAAAATGGAAAACTTCGTTTCTTGGCTTGTAATGGAGTAACAATAATATTTTAATATGAACTTATATGGCAAAGTAAATAATGGTAAACAGATAACGAAAGAAGAAAGCAAAATATGTTTGCTGAAATTAAATTATTGACTATGAAGTTAATCTTAATGGAAAGTGGAAAACTTCGTTTCTTGGCATGCAATGGCCATAACAATAATATTTTAGACTTCAAACTGATTTGAGACAGTGTACTAAATATTACTACTACTAATGTGTTTCTTGTGCGTTAATCAGAGTGTGTACTACTAATGGACTAATTGAAAATTTAATAGTTACATTCACTAATGAACTGATTACATTAAAATTACATATATTAATGAACGAGTAATTAATAGTACATTCCTAATAATTCCCCTTAATATTTATATTACTAATAAACAGATTGAATTCAATAATTATGAACTGAATGAATTTAACACTATTTTGATTAATTTCCTGAAATAGATATGATTCGCTATGAATTAATCTGAAAGGAAATGGGCGATTAATGTTAAGCGATTTATGTGATCATTTAGTCCTACTCTACACTCTGAATTCTACTGTCTTCCCAGCATGACTTCAAACCAATTTTGACCTTTTTAAACCGACATAATCTTTACAAAGATTCTTTGAAACAATCGATGTGTGTTATTTACTTATGTATGATGGGTAGTAAAATGAAGTCTAGGTACTCTATGAAATTTATAGTCTTCTCTGAATGACTTCTAACCATCTGACGGTTAAAATTTTTACTTGTATCCTTTAAACCCATCGATGCTGTCATTTAGTCATTGCGTAACTTGTTGGTAATAGCAATACTATTATACTTGAAAATCACGTATAGCTCAGAGGATAGTGACTAAACATTCAGATTCTCAAAACCTTAAAATAGCTTTTTTTGCTTAGAAAATCTCGTTGCTGTTTATATTGAAAGTATTCAGCCATACAATAATAGTGTTTTTCTACTACAGCTTTCGAAGTCAAATGCCAGCCACGTATACTTGAAGCGAAGTGACTTGAATACAGAAGGGACTTATGGCTGTGAAGTTTCTTCTGAAGCACCTCATTTCAAGACTGTGAAGGCTGAAGGGGAACTTAGAGTTTATGGTAAGATGCTATCGTACTATAGTATGCAAAGCGAAAGTGTGCTGGTTCGTCATTGTGAAAGTCATATAGTCGTTGTGTATGGTTAAATTTAAAATTTAATTGACCAATTGAAGCGAAGTGACATCAATACAGAAGGAACTTATGGCTGTGAAGTTTCTTCTGAAGCACCTCATTTCAAGACCGTGAAGGCTGAAGGGGAACTTAGAGTTTATGGTAAGATGCTATCGTACTATAGTATGCAAAGCGAAAGTGTGCTGGTTCGTCATTGTGAAAGTCATATAGTCGTTGTGTATAGTTAAATTTAAAATTTAATTGACCAATTGAAGCGAAGTGACATCAATACAGAAGGAACTTATGGCTGTGAAGTTTCTTCTGAAGCACCTCATTTCAAGACCGTGAAGGCTGAAGGGGAACTTAGAGTTTATGGTAAGATGCTATCGTACTATAGTATGCAAAGCGAAAGTGTGCTGGTTCGTTCATTGTGAAAGTCATATGGTCGTTGTGAATAGTATTGTAAAATTTAACTAACACATAGCAAGCAGGTGGTAGCCTTGTTGGTAGAGTCGTGGATTCGCAATCGGAGGATTACGAATTAGTTACGAGGAGTTATTTATTTTATTAAATTACTGGGCCGCGGTTGCCCGTTTGGAAGAATAACAACCAATGGGCTAATAGTTCAAATGAAACCAAATACCATTGCGTAAAAAAGGGGGCTGTTGCCGTTAAATTTGTCCTTACCTCAAACGCCCGCCCCCTTCGCGTTGTGTGGAAGTGTGGAGAAAAGGGCTCAAACTCAGGTGTTGACCTCATCAACTGAACATGGTTCAAAGTTACCAGCTGACTAGATCTTTCCCATCAGGATTTAATCCTGAACGTCACGAGTTGTCCGTTGTGTTGCTCCAGTGCGAAATAAATCAAACTACCAACCAACCTTTCAGATAATCATTTTCAACCAAGTCTTCCTACTTCGAAAATCGTTGCACTACGTGCAAAATTCTGAACCCTAAAAACTCCTTTCATTTTGATTACATATTCTGGTTCACTATCCAATGCTGTTCTAATTATCATGTTTAAAAAACTGAAATTGAAGAGCGATTTTTGAATAAAGGATTAAATACTTCAAAATTATTTTAAGATTCAGAGCGATGCAGTGATTGAATAATTTACGATTATGAAGGGCACAGTTCTCAACCCCGACCCCAGGCGGAGTGACCTTTGGTTACCGATGCAAGGTTTCGTTAACGTATCTACTGATGTCGAAATAAAGTGCAAATAAATTGAACAAATCACGTGGTCAAACGAGCCAATTTTTACAGCGCGACCATAGGATAAAACTGGTCATTTGGAGCAAATAATGCTAAAAAATTAATAAAAACATTTTATTATAAAGTTATTTCAAAACGAAACTTCACATAAGATTACCCTGTATATTGATAGACACATTTTAATCTTTTTCAGTGTTGCCAAAGGAACCTCCAATAATTGAAGGAGCTGATTCAATGAACGAAGTTGGTGATAGAGTCAATGTAACTTGTAGCTCTGGTCCTTCGAAGCCAGCTGCGACGTTAAGCTGGTACATCAACGGGATACAAGTAAGTACTTCATGTAGATCGTATTTAAAGTTATATTTAATAGAATTAGGGAGATAATCACACTCTCTCTGAATTAGTCACCACAAACACACTGGGATATAAAAATACAGTTTATAATTTTAAATAAATGATTATACCCAAACTCTCTATGAAATAAGAAGCTTTCACTTGAAACAGTTGACTTAAAATAATAGAATGCAAATTAATTTTATGAAAAATTATATTTTGAGGATGTATTTATAATCAGTTTGGTGTTTTAGTATTCAATTGCATTGTGTAATTGGTGGCATTTGGTGGTAATTTTTAGGCATTGTGTTGTTGATCTCTCGGCTGCTGCTGCTGGTTTGATTTAGTTTTGTTCCTGCTCTGTTTTGGTATTTTGTTTAGTTCTTGTTTTTCTTGCTCTTTGGTGGTGTTCGGGGGAGTGTATGAGCAATTTTTTCAGCCTAATTCTGCTCACATGCAGAAAACCCCATTTTATGTTGTCTGGGTCAGGCTCCTCCCTGATGACGCCCTGATCCACAAACATTTCTTCATTTTTTATCATTTTTTAAAGACTTTTGTTGTAATTTTTTTGAAATTCCTGTGTTTTTGAAATTATATTGCTTACCATGCTATGTCTGCAGCTTCAACACACTTGCATGGGTAGTTTCGAGTTTCGGTTTCTGGTTTAATGCACCCCGGCTACTTGTTTTTTTTTGTTATTGTATATATATATATATATATATATATATATATATATATATATATATATATATACTACCTTACAATAATGGACCGGATAGCAAGATGGGATGGTGTAAGGGAAGGTAAACATGCTTTAATAAGGGGATGATCCCCCATGTGCTGCAATTACACTAGCAACTCTTCTGGGCATACTTTCAACAAGATTTTGATACACAGCTAAGGATATTTGTAGATTTCGGACGTGATTCCCTGGCCCGCGCGCGTAAGCGTCGCTCTAACTCGTCCACTATTGTTCTACGGAGTTTAGATCGGGACTCTGAGCAGGCCAGGGAAGACGTTTTACATCCATATCTTGATACCAGACATATATCTCCATAACATCCATATCTTGATCCATATCTTGATACTTGACTTGCTTGACAGAGGCTGCAAGATGACAAGGAGCGTTGTCATCCTGGAAGTAACATTCGTCAATTCCGTAAAATTGGCAGAGCGTAGGAAGTACCTGATTGTCCAAAATGTTCATGTAATTCATAATAATTCAAAATGTTCATTCGTCGTTCAATTAAAAATGCAAAGGTCCCAGGTCATACCACGAAAAACACACCCCAACAAGTAGTCGAATTTTATACAAATCTGCTGGCGTGCGGTCCATTATTGTAGGGTAGTGTATTTCAGCAGCAATGCAGACTGTTATAAATATGATTAATTAGATTCAATAAGAAAAAGAGTTTAACAGCACTGATAAATTCAGAGTGATTTATTATCATGTTTAAAAGTTAGTTAATTTTTATAAATAAAAAATACTTCATGAGTGACAGGTATCTTACATTAGGGGTATAAAGCTGGTACCATCGTGTACCTCGGTATTGGGTGACACGATTTGATTTATTCTGGTTAAATTAAAATTGATCAGCGTATTTATAATAAGATTTGGCAAATACAATAACTGTGGCACTGTAAAGAGACTGTTTCATTAGCTAAACATTTTAACTCTACAAGTGGTTTTGACGAGATATCTCGTCCATAAGGATCTGATAGTTTTGACATGGTCTTATGAATAACGAGATGCTAATGATAAGATACCCTGTTCAGAAAACCAATGGTAGGGTTAATTATTACATTGCACATGCACTAATGGTATGGTATTTTTAAATCAGTAGTTTTCAACAATTTTCATCTTAAGGCATACATAAACTAGTTTCTAAAATTCTGTTGCATGTCATGAAATATATTATATTTTTTGTGGACCTGACAAAAGAAAAGGTATAATTTTGATCGATTTTCAAATCCATTAAATTGGTTGCCAAAACGTTTTGCTACCAAGGGTGTTTGTTAAATGTTTGTGGAATAATTTATCTTGGATGTTTCGTAGTTAAAAATATTATTCTATATTAGTATTAAAAATAGAGAATGAAACTGTTGGGGTAGCTTTTGGTGTGTTGCTCCAGTGTGGCGTAAATTTGACTACGTCCCTACCTTTGAATCAATTGTGAATACGTTTGTAGAAAAAAAATTCAAAACGAAACCCTGTGAAATGAAATTAATCTTATACAACTTAGACCATTCACCATCTTTAAGACATACTAATGACTATAGATTGGAAATCGCTGGACAAAATTAAAAAAATATGTATTTATTAAAGCCATTTTAACAAAACGAATAAAGGGTTTTGTTAATTATTTTCATTACCTAAAGTGGATGCGTTTGTAATATCCTGTCAAGGCAAAGTGCGTAGGAAGGAAAGGTATTCAAAATATCTGAGTAACTTTCCTTTGCAACCATTTTCATTAGTAGTACAAAGTATACAACTTGAAAACTATAAATAAAGATTGTTATTTTATGGAAAAAATTGCCAAAGGCGCTTTAGGTGGAATACGTACACCATCGTAATACGTACATACGTACGTAATAATACGTACACCATCAAGAAAGTAGTAGGTCACAAGAGTAAAATGTGAGTTTAAATCTGGTAATCTTGTTACCACAACTCATTTTTTAACTAATATTTCAGGCCATATCTGAAGGCGAGAAGAGCATGCGGCATTCCTAGTGTGTTAGTGAATTGCACTAGTGCTTTCCATAGAGGAAATTTAAAAGTTGTGTGACTAATGGTACAACCTTTTTATGTGTAGTCAGGATTATATAACCAAAACTAATAGCAACACGACCCTTAGACTACTTTCGTCTGCCCAGTACCACCGTTCTGCTACTGTGGAAACGAACATTCATCATCTGATTGGTCCAAGGAACGAGAGAAGACGTTAATCCATTAATTAATCCTTTGACTAGTAGTGAACAAGCTATTGCCCCATTTTTTGTCACCACTTAGAAATATATGTTCAGACATCTACCTGATTATAAGATGTAATATCGCTAAACTAAGCGAGGTAACATGTAAAATCGGTCTACCAAGTCACTTTTACACGGAGTAGTATGACTATTAGTGACATGTTGGTCACATTTTTGAAGCTCCTCTCAACATAAATGCTCTATCTATCTATATTTCTTGACTATGCTTTTCTACGCCTGTACACGACAGTATAAAAGCATACAAAGTTTTACTCATATTCAACCTAGAATAGATCGCGGAATTTGGATCACTTTTGAAATCAGTTTGGTGAAAAAAGCCCAACAGTGTTGAATAATGGCAGCACTACTGTCGAACAACTTAATTTAAACTTTTGAAACGCTTTCTGTCCTGATGCAGGTAATTGTCTTGAACCTCCGCAGTTACCATTCACGATTTTTTTTACCTCGCCATCAAGATATTGCCAATTTTTCTGTGATGATAAGATCCAAATATGGTCAGTTTTCTTTCTAATGACGAGATATCTCGTCGATCAACACTAAATCAGTTTTGCTGATGACAATATGTCTCGTCGAGACAACTAACAGGACGATTAAACAGGAGTTTTCTTCTTGTGTGTTACGATGATGGGGGATTTCTTGCTCTTTGACTTAAGGTATTCATCTCTCCCCCCCCCTAGAATATGTATACACCAAGCTTTAACCATTTATTGGAGGTGGGATACCAGACATTAAGCTCCCCTGGCACAACTTTCTTTAGCAATTACACCGTTGTTTTCCTGTGTTCCATAGGCAAACGCAACCTTCGTTCGGAAGTATTCCTCCATCCGTCACTACAGTGGACTCCAGACTTCTCAAGTTGGCCTCGAATTCTTCGTTGGAGCCAAGGATTTTGAACAAGGGAACTTGAAGCTGCGTTGCGTGGCAACCATTTCGCAAGTGTACTCTAGTGGCAGCGAAGAGCTGATCATCGGAGACAGGGGTCAAGCTTCCGGCTCTCATCACGGTATAACTTCATTATAGCATGAATGTATTTATTTTATTTGTTTCTTATCATAGCTAAGGGAGGCGAAAAACTTGTTGTTTTGCTCTCCACTATGAAAAGTGAATCGCTATTGCTGTATGTACTGACTGTCTATCACGGCAACTGCTCCAGACAGAAAGTCTGCAGCTGTCTGTTTGCCACGGAAAGTGTTCCGGACAGAAAGTTTGCGGCTGTCTGTCTACCAAGGCTACCGCTCCAGACTGATAGTTCGTGGTTGTCCATCTACCGTGGCAAACGCTCAAGACAAAAATTCTGCGTCGGTCTGTCTACCAAAGCAACCGTGCCAGACAGAAAGTCTGCGGCTAGCTGTCTACCACGTCACCATCTCTCGTCAGAAAGTCTGCGGCTGTCTGTCTGTCAAGGCAACCGCTTAAACAGAAAGTCTGCTAAAGAAATGAGACTTTGCTTTGAGGGAATTTCTGAAGCATTTGAGTTTGTCACATTAACACACTCATCAAGTGGATCGCCAGGTATTTATGACCTAAGAACACGATTGCAAGGGGCTACATTGAAAACGTCCGCAATTTACCTACAACCGCAATCTACCTTATTTTAAACAAAACCAAATCTAATACATATCCACTCTAAATGCACGAAACCTGTTTCTATAATGACCACCAGTGCCTAGACTGTACTGGAGCAGCTCTTTAGATAGACAGAAAGTTGTTAGTACAGGGTTTCCTTAAAGTTCCCGTACTCCAACTTTAAAAAAAAATTATCGTCTGTGGTTTTTAATTATTAAATTTTATTGTCTGCTTATAGTTTTATCGCCTCTTTAATTTTTATCGTTTGATTTTCTTTGCACTCAAGTTGTTTGATAATAAAGTTCCACGTCATTTTGTTCTTCGTTGCAAGATGAATTTATCATGCTTTCAGAGACTTGCGCTGTTTGAGGTTTATTTTGAATAAAAATCATATGAAAGATGTAAAGAATTTTGGCGAAATAAATATCCAAATGATGCAACACCGAGTAAAGATACGCTATATCAACTTATTCAACAATTTGTTGCATCATTAGAAGTGAATGAACGAGACTCTTGGTTCCAAGTTATGAAACCATGGGCATGATTCAAGATATTTTTGGCGATCGACTCATTTCAAGAAACCTTTGGCCACTTCGTTTCCTGATCTGCGCATCCCTGACATTTTTTCTGTGGGGATATTTAAAGAACAAATTTTTGTATGATTAAGGAAATAGAAAACAATTTCTTTGAAGACATTATATAGCCGTTTGTTGTGAATTCAGTCCTCTTCGTAATCCTGGATAGAACCTTTTCCATCCAACGTTTCTGGGAAACTGTTCACCAAGGGTAAATAATACTCAATATTTTGACAGGCTAATCATATTAGTAATTTAATATGTTAGATATCATTTTTTAATTAGCGTCGCAATAGAGAAACACACAGGGCTATTGGTGACGGTCCGAGATCAATCCTCAGGGGAAAAATCCTAGGCCAAAACCACGTAATTGTGAACCACGGTCAGATGGCGAGGTAACACTTGAGCTGGCACACCACTCTCCAAACTTCCATTCTATGCCAACGTGAATACATTCGAGGCCACAACAGATTTAACGTGCAACAGCCCCCTTTGTACACGACGGTATTTGGTTGGTTTTGAACTCGCAACCCTTCAGTTGCTACCGGAGGGTTGCGAGTTTCGCGCTACCACGACCCAGTAATTTAATAAAATAAATAACTTATTATATCCTGTGTCGTAATCTTTACGAATAGAGAGCTGCATTTTTGCGAAAAAGGTCGTGTCATTTATTTTTGTTACTTTATAAATATCGTTTATTTAAAACATGTTTGCATTTATTTCCTAATAAGTAGGGTATTTGGTATTTTTGTATTTAACGTCACACTGGAGAAACACAAAAGGCACTTAATAAGTAGGGATTGCAATTAACTATTACCAATAATTACTAATACTAACATCTATTTTATTTTTTAATTTTAAAATAAAAATATTGAGTAATTTCAAGATAAATTTAAGTCACGAAATCCCTTGCCCCCATATATTGCCTGGTAAAATAAACATAGTTTCTAAGAGAGTACAAAGAGAAATAATAAATATTGTAGAATATAAGAGCTATCTCAGTATTTTTACACTCATCTATTTATGCTAGTAGAAAAATGTTTTCAAGATTAATTTAAGTTACTAGACTCCTTACGACACAAATTCCATATAAGCTAATGATAATAACTTAGTTCTCAAACTTTTAAATCAAGTAAATGACAATCAATAATTGCTAAATATTACTAACTATAAGAGCCATATGTGTTTGTGAACTTTTTTCTACAAATTAGTCTTTTATTCAAGATAAATTTAAGTTTCAAACCCCTTACAACATAAATTCCTCACTCTCTAGCGGAAGCAATACATTTGTCAACCTTTCCTATCAAGTACACTCGGATTTTTCCTTTCGGAATTGATCCCAGACCGTCGTCAATAGCCCATTGTGTTGCTCCAATGCACCTTTAATTACAATACCTATACCTACCTATCAATAGTACAACAATAATTCATGAATATTACTCACTATAAAATATATGTCAGTATTTTTATACACCTTTCTTCTCAAATAATTTTCTTTCTTCTAATGAAAATACATATATCTACTTGTCAAATACATCAATAATCGATGAATATTACTCACTACAAGAGATATGTCAGTATTTTTATACACCTTTCTTCAAATTATTTTCTTTCTAATTAAAATACCTATACCTACCTATCAAGTACATCAATAAAAAATGAATATTACTCACTATAAAAGATATGTCAGTATTTTTATACACCCTTTCTTCAAATTGGACAAGCGAGTGTTTCTAGATTAACTTAAGTTGCTAAACCTTTACAGCATAAATTCAGCGTGTGCTTAACCTTTTTCTATCAAGTGTAACACATCAATATATAACTGATGAATCTTACTCACTAAACGAGGTGTGTCAACTTTTTTTATACATTCTTATTTCAAATCGGGGTAATCAGTACTTCAAGTTTAATTTAAGTTACTAAACCCCTAACAGATAGATTCTATACGCTAATAAAAACAACGTAGCTTTCAAACTTTTCCATCAAGAATGTCGAAAGTAAAAATCTTTAAAAGTAATTCCAAGCACTGCAGTGTAAGGTAAAAGAGTATAATCCATACACTTTTGCAAAATTAGCTGATATTTTTTCCACGATCAAACAAGAGTAGTAGATAGTTCTGAATGACCTAGATTTTGGAGGTAGCGTGACTTACGTGTTGAGTACAAGCCTAGGACTCACGCAAATTTGTCTGGAGAAAAGCCCAAATACGCGTATTTGCTTAATGATACACAGGACGAAATATTAGCTCATCTTTATCCAGATATGAAATTATCTGATATCGAATGAACAATTCGGAAAATGAAATCAGGCTTTTATGTTCGTGAGCAATGCCTCTTTCTTTAAGCTGGCATCAATCATTCGCTGTGTGTATCACATCTACCGCATCAAAACACTCGTAAACATCAGCTCACTTTAGCAAATTGGAAATAGATGTTACTTTTAGAAAAATCCTAAAAATGAGGTATTTCAAAGAACACATTGAGTTTGCCATCTGCATAGAGTCCTTTTACTAACAAACAAAAGTCGAAATTTTTTGTTTCTGAGTTTTAACACCATTTGGTGAGTTATACTTACTATTTTGTTTCGAAAGCTCCCAAGTCTACATTGGGTTGGTGTGGAAGTTTGGAGAGTGGGGTGCCAGCTCAGGTGTTGCTTCGTCATCTGACTGTGGTTCAAAATTACGAGGTGTTGTCCTCGGATCTTTCCCTTAAGGAACTAATCCCGGACCGTCGTCAATAGCCCGTTGTGTTGCTCTAGTACGACGTTAACTAAAATTACCATTACCACAGGCCTCGAAATAGATTTTTTAATACAGGTGCACCTAAGTTTTTAAATTAGGTGCACAGATTATATTTTAGGTACACATTAAAAAAAAAACGAATATAAGAGTATTAATGTAATGTAAACTACTTTATTTTTGTTGGGTATGTTTATATAGGTTTTTTTTTTTTTTTCGTAGTAGATAGTAAATAAAAATATTTAAAAATCAAAATTCTCCAGCGTAATGGTGTCGCGACAGTCTCTTCAACAGAGCCATCTGGAAAATGTTTCGATCATCGGAAAGTTCTGTTGGCAGTGACACAAGTAAACCTTCCTCCTGTTTAAATCCGTTACGGCCCAGTTATTTTGTTTTCGCATAGTGTGTAAATAGGAATTTTAATTACGTTCCTTTAGAGCGAGAGAGGTCGATACTAATAATTTGTTCAAACATCAAAATAACATAAAACACATTCCCCACCCCCTTCCCTTCGTGCACCTAGCGGGAAAAAATTAGGCGCACAGTTTTATTTTCATGTGCACAGTGCACCTGTGCACCCGGGTATTTCGAGCCCTGCATTACCATACCCAAGTCTACATCCCGTTGTAGTTGGAAGAGTAACAAATTAGCAACTGGAATTCGAATCCAACAAAAGACTTTCGAGTACAAAGGGTACTTAAATCCATCGTGGCCTCAAATGTCCTCACGTTGGTGTGGAGTTTCGGAGAGTGGAGTACCAGGTGTGACCTCTTCATCTGATCGTGGTTCAAAATTACTTGGTGGTCCTTGGATCTTTGCATTCGTGTTTGATCTCGGACCATCTGCAATAGCCCGTTGTTTGGCTAGAGTACTACGTTTATTAAATACCTACCTACCTAAGATACATCATTTAATAACTATCGACAAGTTTTTTAACTCGTTTCTCATAAGCTCTCTTGCAGTTTTGGTACAGTTTTTTTTCGTTCCTGGAACATTTTGACTTCAGGACGAGGAGGTTTCGATCGTAAAACGACTATATTGCAAAACTGTTTTTAAATAAGAATTTTGAATATTAGAACCCTAACTTTTTAAACATTGATTTTGAGATTTTTATTTGAATAGTCTATTTTATGCTCTCTTAAGTGATACTTCATTTTTGCTTCACACAATTCGAAATAAAAGTTCTAAAAAGAAATCAAACTACGAATTCATAAATAACAATGAAATAAACTAAAATCTTGCATTCCAAACAAGATGTTCTCAAATTGAACTTGATAAAATTTATGTTGTAACTGTTCTAAGAAACTACATAGATATAATAGCGGTAAATAAGATTTTCAAAATGTTTCATAACTATGCTACGATTTGGTGTCTAGTTTTTTCGCTCCTGAACCATTGGGATATATATTGCAAGACATACAAAATTTCTATAGTAAAACAATATATCCCTAAAAGGGTTTTAAAAATCAATCTTAATTTTGAAATAATGGAATCCTACATTTTAAAATAAATCGATTTTGAGATATCTACAAACATATATTTTTATGCTATTTAAAGCGATTCATCATTTTTGCTCAGTTCCTATTAAAGAGTTTAAACTTTAAAATAAGCTGAATTGATTCCAATTAAACACTCTTCAAACAAGAATTTCTCCAAACAAAATACTTTCAATTTTAGTGGAACTTTTTCTAACTATATTATGCACGTAAGAATTAAAATTTTAAAACATTATCTGAGAGTTGTTTTCAGTTTAAACATATCGCACCTCGGCAATGAAAGTGACACAACTTAAAATTGCAGAATTTAAGAAACATTAACTTATGGGATACTATTATATTGAAATATTGGATATTGTTATAATGAAAAAGTATAAGATTCTTTTAAATTTTAGGTAAGTATTTATGGTAGTACCTTCTATTATATTCTATAGAATAGTAATATAATACGCTGGGGCACCTCATACATATTTTTCAATGACATGACATCGACATTTTTATTTTTTGACTTGTGTTACTTTTCTTGCCGGGAGCGATGTTAATCAGACTACCAACAAGCAATCTACTTCTACTGACAAACTCTGTAGCATTATGCGTGTCGGAGTTATCATAAAATGTACTTTATCACCGTTTTGAAAATGCTTGTCGTTTAACATGACTGGTGTTTGCACCCCATCAATCGGAATTCATTCATTGGAATCTTAACGGTTGAAGTGCTGAAATTTGCTCCAAGGCCATGCCACTGTCCACTCAGCACAACAAGGGGAGATATGGCATCCACTTGGAAAGGAACGCCCAATAGGTGAGCCACCACTACCCCTAACAGGAAGAATCACCAACATTCATGGACCAACCTGTCTGGTGGATAGGTTTTGGTCACAGCATGTATGTTTGTAAACTTATGGTGTAGAGGCGGTTGGTGGACCTTAGATCTGTCGTGGCCGAAAGTCCACACTTTGGGTTGGTGTGGAAGTTCGGAGAGTGGGGTGCCAGCTCAGGTGTTGCCTCGTCATCTGACCATGGTTCAAAATTACGTGGTGTTTTCCTCTGATATTTCCCTTAGAGGATTGATCCCGGACTGTCGTCAATAGCCTGTTGTGTTGCTCTAGTACGACGTTTATTAAAAATTACCAAATTAGCACCAACATGCGTGCGCTTACAAACCGGGATTCGAACACGCGACCTACTGGGTATAAAACATGCGCTATGACTACTTTACCAGCTAGGAGGCCGATGAGTGCAAAACTAAATGCAAGTCCAAAAAAGGAGTGAATAAAAAATTAACCGCACTTTTATTTTTAATTTATTTTTACAAATATAGGTAGATATGGTAGGTATATTAATTAACGGCGTACTGGAGCACATGACGGGCTATTGAAGATGGTTCGGGATAAATCCCTTAAGGGAAAGATCCGACTCAAATATTGGAGTTGAAGAAGTGATTTTTCTTTTTATTCCGCTTCCTTTTCGATGTACTTGGGCCAGCGGTTCACACGTTTGCGCATTTCCTCCAAGAAGAGGGCCACGATAGCCCGGTTTTGAGGGTTGGAATGCAACCAAAGACCGTCGTGTACAAAGGGAGGCTGGTGCACGTGAAATCTGTCGTGGCCTCAAATGTTCTCCCCTTGGCATAGTGTTGAGTGTCAGATCAGGTGTGACCTCGTAATCAGACCGTGGTTCAAAAGTACGTGGTGTTGTCCTCGGCTCTTTCTCGTCAGGGTTGATTCCGTATCGTCACCAATAGTTCCATTGCTACGTTAGTTAAAATACCATACCATCCATCCAAGAAGGTTTCTATTTCGTCGCCCAACCATTTATGCACTCCCATTTCTTTGTTTGTCTAGTCTGCAAAGATCTTTATCGATGTCAAAACTCGCCGATTTCTCAGTACAATTTATCGAGCTTGCTGAATCTTCTCGTCAGTGGTGGAGGTTGATAGGAGCCCTGCTCCTTCTTGCATCATGCTTCTCCTGCCTCTATTAAGCTTCTTGATTCACTCATACCCACTCTACGTGGTAGAGAACTGTCCCCTTGTTGTGTTGTCAGCCTCCGATGAATTTCAGCCCTTGACACACCTTTCGACCATGTCTCCAGTGCTACGTTAATTGAAATACCTTACCATCCGTCCAAGAAGGTTTCCATTTCGTCGCCCAACAATTTATGTACCCCCATTTCTTTGTTTATCTAGTCTGCAAAGATCATTATCGATGTTAACTCCCTGGCTTGTCAGTACAATTCTCGAGCTTGCTGAATCTTCTTGTCAGTGGTGGAGGTTGACAGGAATCCCTGCTCCTTCATGCATCACGCTTGACTGGCCTTTATCAAGCTTCTAATTCCACTCATACACACTCTACGTGGTAGAGAACTGTCCCCTTATTGTGTTGTAAGCCTCCGATAAATTTTAGTCCCTGGCACATCTTCCGACCCTGGGAATAGGATCCCTGCTCTTTATTCCTCCTTGGTTCACTCTACTAGAGGAGAAGTCATGATTACACTGACACAGAAGCAAGAAAAATGCCGCTATCAAGGTCAAAATTCGATAACATGACCACAATCGAATCAATTCAAAGTAAACATGTGCAGAAGGCTGTGTGACAAACCTAAAAATGTGTTATAGTGAAAGTGCGGATGGTTTTCGACTTACCTTCTTATGTTATGTTTCCACCAGAATATTGTAAACATTTATGAATCCGAAAAAGCAAAACATTAAATATTCGCTAAATGAAAGCGAAAACGAACAATATTCTTACCAGAATATATTGCATATCTTTGTAAACTCCAAAAAAAAGTCACTAAATGAAAGACAAAAAATAATGTCTCACCATATCATTGCATAATTTTATAAATCCAAAAAGAAAAAATATTATAGTTACTAAATGAAAGACAAATAAATAATGTCTCACCAAAGCATTGCATAATTGTATAAATCCAAAAAGAAAAAAATATAACAGTTACTAAATGAAAGAAAAATAAATAATGTCTCACCAAAGCATTGCATAATTGTATAAATCCAAAAAGAAAAAAATATAACAGTTACTAAATGAAAGACAAATAAATAATGTCTCACCATAGCACTGCATAATTTTATAAATCCAAAAACAAAAAACATAATAGTCACTAAGTGAAAGACAAAAGTCTGCAATATTTCAATAGAATATTACATATTTTTTATATATTGAAAAGAAAGAATACAATAATCACTATACGAAACAAAAAAATAAACAGTATATCCCCAAATTATTGTATATTTTTATAAATCCAGAATATAATAAAATTTCATATTCTCTTAAGAGACAAAAATAAGAAATATCTCCCCTGAATATTTTATATTTTTATGTGTCCGAAAAAGAAGGGGAAATGCAATATTCACTAAATGAAATTCAAAATAAACAATATTTCCCCGCAATGTTATATATTTATAAATTCGTGAAGAAATGCATTTAATGTTCACTAAACGACAAATAAAAATAAACAATATCTCACCAGACTATTGCATGTTTTATCAATTCAAAAAAAACAAAAACAAAAACAAGAAAATGTAATATTCCCTAAATGAATGACAGAAATAAACAAAATCTCTGAAACTGTGAATATTTTTAGTAATCCCAAAAAAGAAAAAAAAAATGCAAAATTCACCAAATGAAATACAAAATTTTGAAATATTATAAATGTAACATATAAAAGAAAAGTAAATAAATCGTCAGTAGTTTTAAATCATACTGTAACTACTGTTGCTTCTCTACTCAACAACGTTTTTCCATGAAAAACACGCAAGTTTCAGCGATGTAACATTTACGGAAGCAGAAATAAAAATACCTCCCCCATACTTTCTAGGTAGCTTCCTGTCTCCTAAGTAGCACCATTTAAATTAGCCTCTACCGGTAATTAGCTAACCCATGAGGCCACGCAAAGAGTGTCAAATTTGACGTCCGTGACGTCTCATTATGAGGTAAACTACGTAATGAGCATGTGGCGAAAGAAGTTCTGTTGTACCAAATGAAAATGCTAGTCACTGATAAGGTGATTAATGCGTTGTCAATATTTTGCAGATTGTTCTTTTGAAGACTTAATCATTGTTTAAAGCATTTTTTGAGGGAAGACAAAACACTGCTTATGCGGGAAAATACGGTTGTATTTTGGAAATAAATTATTAGATCGAATAGGAATGGCGGAGTTGAAAATGCTTGAGAAAGAATTTAAAATAGAAATTATTCGGGGTTGTACTCTTCAGTGATGATGATTTATATGCTGAAAAGTTCTTACTTTTAAGTTTCGCTGGAAAATTGGGGATAAATATTTTTATATACTTTTCTAGTGCAGTGATTTGTTATCTAATGTAATTGTATACGATTATGTTTTGTAAATATTTTGGATAGAAAGAAATGAGAAGTTGAAATTTTACGAACGAATTTGAAATAGACATTATTTGGTGTACATAATTCATTGAGGACCGACCAACCCATCTGGCGGGAAAAGTGTAAGCCTCTAGATCGGAAGGTTCCTGGTTCGAATCAGGGTCAGTACATGGATGTTTGTAAGCGTATAATACAGACACGGCTGGTGCACCTTAAATCTGTCGTGGCCGAAAGTCCTCATGTTGGGTTGGTGTGGAAGTTTGGAGAGTGGGGTGCCAGCTCAGGTGTTGCCTCGTCATCTGACAGAGGTTCAAAATTACGTGATGTTGTCCTCGAACCTTTTTCTTAGGGGATTGATCCTGGACCATCGTCAATAGACAAATGTTTTTGTCTAATATGACGTTAATTATCAAAAATTACTAATTCAATTTGGATTATTTATATACTGAAAATTTTTTACTTTTAAGTTTCCCTGGAAAAAAAATAAGAAATAAGTGTTTTTTTATATACTTTTATAGTGCTATGTGATTCGTTATCTTATATAATTGCATACAATTGTATTTTGTAACTATTTTAGAGAGAAAGAAATGAGGAGTTGAAATTTTACGAACGAATTCGAAATAGAAATTATTTGAGGTCTCAGTGTCGTTGAATCATGTGCTGAAAAATTCTTACTTTCACAGGTTTTGCATTTTTAAGAGAGGGCTCCACATAAATTTCGCTGGAAAATGCGTAATAAATATTTTTACATACTTTTCGAGTGCAGTGATTAGTTATTTAATTATTTAATGCAATATATAGAATGACTTTTTCAAAAAAGATTAGAGTAATAAAAAATATGCAAAGTTGAAAATGTACGAAAAAGAGAATTTAAAACATACATTTTTCATGGGATCTCTTTATTAAGTGAGGATGGTTAATATTTTTAAAAGTCTTACTTTTAAAGGGTTGTCGTTCTTCATACTAAGACCTGGAAGATAAGTTTTGTTTTGGAAATGTGTAATAAATATTTTTATTTAACTATCTAAAGTGTATGTGATTTTTTGTATAGTTCGGTTAAGATTTTGTATTATTGTCTTTTTATAATATTGTACATTAGAAAACAAATTGAGAAGTTGAAAATTATTTTTAAATAATTTAACCCTCTGGTGATTTTACACGCATATATTCGTTCTACAGCCTGAAGTCTTTCCAGCATGACTTAACGAGTTTGACTTTCGGAAAAAAATATAATGTTTCTTGCATTATTCAACCAAATAGATGTAGCTATTTGGCCATTATGTGTGTTGTGATGCAAACGCAACTCTTCACTATTTGGAAATCTTGTGATGATCATAGCGTTAAAATGGAAATTTTTTATGAGTCTCTCTTAAGAACTACGTATTTTTTCATGTGTTGGGGTAAAAGCAACACTGCACTGTTCGGAAATCTTGTGACGTTCATAGAGTTAAAATTTAAATTTTTCATGGGTCTATCTTAAGGTTTTACTTCTTTTGTTATGTGTTGGGGTAAAAGCAACATTGCACAATTTGGAAATCCTGTGACGTTCATAGCGTTAAAATATAAATTTTCATGGGGGTTTCTCTTTAGTACTACTTATTTTTTCATGCGTTGGGGTAAAAGCAACACTGCACTATTCGAAAAAGTTGTGACTTTCATGGGATTAAAATAGAAATTTGCATTGGTCTCTTAAGTACTACTTATTTTGTCATGTATTGGGGGTAAAAGCAACACTGCACTATTCGAAAATCTTGTGACTTCATGGGATTAAAATATAAATTTTTCCTTGATCTCTTTAAATACTACTTATTTTGTCATATGGTGGGGTAAATTTCGAGTTGGGTACACTACCTAACTCGTATGAAAACAGGGGGTTAAAATATAAATAACTCGAAGGTCTCTTTTAAGTAACGTTAATTCATATGCTGAAAAATTCCTACTTTTTAAGGGTTTGCGTGTCTATTAAAGCTCCATACAAATTGCACTGGAAAATATGTAATACGTACGAGGGCCTGCTAATAAGTAAGGCACAGTTGCACGTAACGGGTAAAGAAAACACTGTACAGCACAACGCATGCTGCCATCTATAACAACACTTTCGTTTTGCATACATTCCAAACTTTCCGTATTGCATACATTCCAAACTTTCCGTATTGCATACATTCCAAACGTTCCGTATTGCAATATATAATTTTTTATTCCAGTGATTCTTTATTCAATGCAATTGTATGTGATAGAATTTTGAAAATAGACTAGATAAATAGAACTGCAGAAGTTAAAAATACTTTCGAAAAATTTAAGCCTCTTTTGTGTTCTCACGCATATATTCGTTCTGCAACCTGCATTCTTTCATTGAATGACTTCTAGCCAATTTTGACTTTCCTAAAAAATGGAAATTTTCCTTTGGAATGCTTGAACCAATACATGTAGTTATTTAATCATTATGGGGGTTAAGGGTTAAAGGAACAGTGCGCTACTAGGAAGTCTCATAGGGTTAAATGAAAAATGATTCGTCGAACTCTTTTAAGTGAAAAGAATATATATGTCGAAAAATTCTTACTTTTAGAGGGTTCGTAGAGGAAAGTTTTTCATACAAACTCTACACGCGTTTCTATTGAAATTATCCAAAGTATTTCGATAAATATTTCTAGTGCAGTGTATTCGCATTGAATACAATTGTATGTGATTGTATTGGGTGTCCATAAATTCACGCAAGAAGTAATTTTTATGGAAAACACAAGTTTATTATAAAAAAGTGAATTTTTTATTGATTCATAAAGTGTACAGTATAGGGTTATGTATGGAACAGCATGTTGGGTAAATCTCCTCCCAGACTTTTGCTGGCACATACGTACTCTTGTGTTGAAATTTTCCATGACAGTTTTGCTTAAATGTGGCTCAATTTCGTTGATACAGCGCTCAATTTCCTCATTCAGGGCGTGGATGGTCGTGGTTTTTTGGCATAAACCTTAGACTTCAAAACACCCCAAAGAAAAAAGTCCAACGGCGTTAAATCGCATGATCTGGGCGACCAATTCTGATCACCAAAACGGGAAATTACACTACCAGGAAATGATTCATGCAGTAATTGAATTGTTTCTAGGGCTGTATGCCTTGTGGCACCATCTTGTTGAAACCACATGTCGTCCATATCCATATCTTGCAATACAGGCATAAAAAATTGGATTATCGTGTAGCGATTTTTGTACAAAAATTGCGAAATGTAGCTGCCAAACCCCCTTCTTTATTTTTAAAACATTGCTCAACAATGAAAACGCGTTGTTCTTTCGTGTAGCACTCCATTTTTAATTACCTTGAACTGTCATCTGCTACGCTGTCTTGTTTTTTACGTTGGCTACACTTTACCGCACAAATGGTGCAAAATTCAAATCTTGCGTGAATTTTGGGACACTCTATATTTTGAGACTAGATTATAGGAATTTAAATGCGAAGTTGAAATGCTTTCGAAAGATCTTAATCCTCAGAGGTGTTCGTAAGCATATATTCGTTCTGGAAACCTGCAGCCTTTCCTGCATGACTTCTGTCAGCACTTCTGCATGACTTCTGTCTTCGCAAAAAGTATAACTTCCATATTGTAATCGTTCAACCAACAGATGTAGTTATTTGGTTAACATGTGTGTTGCGAGAGAAACGCAACTCTGCACTATTCGAAAATCTCGTGTCATTTACTGGGTTAAAATAGAAATGAAATTTTTCATGGTGCTATATTTTTAAGTGACAATAATTTATGTGCTGAAAAAAGTCTCAAATTCAAAGGGTTTTCGTTTTTTTGTAATGAGAACTCAAAACGTTTATAACTAAAATATTTAATAACTTTTTAAACATTTTCTCCAAAATAGTTCCTTGTTTAATGCAATACTTTACTAAACAATAAACAACTAAATTTTAATTGAAACGGGTTTAAACTATTTTGCTAGATGTGAGAGTTCTCAGTGAATGCATCTTAAAATCCGAAAGTGCATAATAATTACTCAGAAATATTATTTAGATGTAGTTCCCGGAAAAATTGATACATATAAGTAGAGAGTAGAAAGCCAGATTTAAATTAATTGAAATGGAGAATAAATTATTGGTTTTATTTACGGTTTTGAAAATTTGAACAGGTATTGACTCACAAGGCATTAATTGAAAGAGAATGTAATAGAGCATAAATCTTTTAAAATCTACATCGATGTTTTCGAAAGTTGTGAATTCGAAGTTTCCTTGAATCGCTTAAAATAAGCTCATTTGCGACAGAAACACAACCTTCTTAGATAGCTATTTATAATATAACTCACTGTCTAATTTCCGTACTTTTAATCCTATTTTAATTTAATGTATGGTACAGAATATTAGTTTTATCTTTTAAATGGTCCTGATATTGCACAAGCGCAGAAATGCGAAACTCTTAATGAACCCATAATCCGTTATTCCGACGAAACGAAAACTATTATTCAAAATGTTATTAATAGAGCATATAGTATTAATATGAGAGGCATTTTCTGTCAAGCTAAATTTAAGTGGGTTGGTATTTATTTAACGTCGTTCTGCGGCAGCAAGAGAGGGCTTTTGGGGGACGGTTCAGGATCAAACCCGAAGGCAAAGATCCGAGGAAAATAAGTAATTTTGAACCTCAGTCAGATGACGAGGTCACATTTGAGTTGGCATCCTATACTCCGAACTTCCACACCTTGCCAACAAGACGACATGTGAGGCCACGAGAGAATTAACGTGCAACAGCCCATTGTTTCATGCGGGTTTTTGGTTGGATTTGAACTCACAACCCCCACAGTTTCTAAATCCGTTACTCTTCGAGCCGGCACACCGGGATACGGTGGCCCGCTAAATTTAAGTGGTTGCAATGTTTCTGTACGTTTTCGGATACTATTTTAGAACTTTGCTCTTAAAAATACTAAAGAATGAATCGATGTCTGATAGTTGATTAGTCAACATCAATAAGATTAACCCTCCTAGTGGTTTATATTCTCTTCGAAAATTGCCCTATAGTTGCCAGTCTGTGGTGCAAAAACCTATTTCAAACTGTCACCACATGTCTTCAAGGGACAATTTGTTTTCCCTCTTTTGTATCTTCGTTTCCCTTGGAGTAATAAGGTAATTTTCCCTTCACGAGATATCTCATCCTTAGCAAAATTGTCCAGATCTTTGTCGAGATATCTCGTCAAAACACTTGGAGGGAGATATCAGCAGAAATTTATTTTTATTTATATATATGCATAAAAATCAACTTCTTTATACACAGGCAGTCAGGTCTGTTTGAGGATTATTAACCGATGTGGTGGCTTATATTCGCTTCGAATTCTGCATTGTAGTGGTCAGCCTCTGGTGTAAAATCCTGTTTCAAATGGCCATAAGTTATGGGCAAAGGACAATTTTCTTTTCCTACTGATGGAACCTTTTTATCCTTTGAGTAGTACTGTACACTTTACGAGGTATTTTCTCATTGCAAAATTTCCCAGATCTTGATGGCCGAGATATCTCGTCGAAACCACTTGGAGATTTAAGCACCAAAGGTTGTAGAAACGTTCATAAACAACATTTTAATGCCCCTTCTTTTGTATGATGCAAAAGAATTTGGACAGTGGAAGTAAAATCTTCGCCAACCATCTGCTTTGTTTGCTAACACTGATAATCCCGCTCATTTGTTGAGATATTTGGTTTTCGTGAGTGTTGGGTATTGTATTTCTTCGTGATATATAGCATCATATTAAAAAGAGCTTTTAAAAGACGAAAACTTTTACTTCTAAGGTATACGAAGACATTACAGTCAAGCATAGTTAGTATTTGCAGCAAACACGAAGAATAACATGACAGAGTTGAAGGTGAACCATCCACTCCGACACGAGGGCATACTCTACAAATAGAACTAACTACCACTTACAGAACCAGCTAAACTCCACTAATAGGACTAACTAAACGCCACTAACAGGACTAAGTAAACACCACTAACAGGAATAACTAAACACCGCTAACAGGACTTACTAAACACCACTTACAGGACTAACAAGACAAACTAAACATCACTAACAGGACTAACTAAACACTACTAACAATTAGTCTCCTTTTTTCCCAATAAAATGATCTTACAGACTCCACAACAGCCCTTTGATTTCATTTAGGGTGAGGATGTAGCAACGAGTATATAAATCGGTGTGAAAACTTCAGACGTAACAACCTACTTAGGTTTCTAGTCGATGACAAGGAGTAATAAAGCACGGAATAAGAAAATGTACTATATTTTATAAAGAATTTTATTAAGCGGCAAATATAAATCTGCAATCAAACATATTAAGGCTATGATGGAGGGATATCTCAATACACCGAGCACTTTTTATGTTTCATATCAAGTGCCAATAACTCTAACAGCCAAAACTCTTTAATATTAACATTAACTTAATACCATTGTTTACAGTAAATAATATTTCTATCCATCAGTTTATAAGTTTATGTCATAAAGATCCAATGCCCGATCAAGGTAGGTCAAATTTTATGATGTTTTCAAAATTAGAGACGTTATCCCAAAACGAACGGAGAAACTTAGCCATAAAGGTGGGTTTCATTTTTAGTTTCAATTTCTGTAGTAAATTGTAAAATAGAGATTAACGCGTTAGAAAGAGCAAAATTGAAATGAAATTTCAGTAAACGTTTTGATATATTGTCCAGGAAATTCGAAAATTGAATCCAGTTCCGTCTGTAATTTAATTTACGACTTATCTGGGATTTTGAAAATACGTATCATATATCTCTAACATGCTGCATGTTTCAAAGTTGTCAGAAATTAGAAAATTTATCACAATATATTTTATATTTTATAGGAGCTTTCTGAAGTTTTAATCACTTATGTTAATCTCGCTTTATGTTATTGATGTGAATAATTGTGGCTTCTATAATGAGGATAAATAAATTTATTGGAATAATTTATTTTAAAAATGAAAATATTTTCTTCGCTAATATTTTCTTGATAATAATGTGAATAAAATTTAAAATTTATAAATTATGATAAATATATACAAGAACATTCAGTTTTATATTTTAGAGTAATTTACCCTTCCTTCTAATCGAATAGCTATTTATGTTACTTAAATAGGTTTTACTTTCACAAAACATTGTTAAGTTATAACTAAATGTTTTGATACACCAATATTTATTTACATAAACCACTGTAATGATGCATACCTCCCCCGAATCGAATGGTTATTTGTGGTAATTAAAAATAGGTTTTTACTTTTCTCTAAGCCCAATTGTTATGGTATAACTAAAATATATAATACATAAATTTATTTCAATGAACCACTTATAAAAATTGATGAAAGCCATCAATCTAATAGATCTTTTACCACGCTCCTGCGTTATTAACAGAGTAAATTTATCAATTCCTTGAAGGTATCCTAGTATTAACATGTAAAATACGTTTAAAAGAACGTTTTAAATTTAAGTTGAATTGCTGTTTCCAAACGTTACTTAAATAAAATCATATAACGCATGAAAAAAATGGCACGAAGTTAAATTAGGCCGTGGAATTTTAGTTCGGATGAAAATTGAAAAATATAACATTAAATAATTGTGCTATACACATTATGTGTAGTCAATTTATGTCTAATATATTTGAATATATATTGAGATAATACGTTTTAGCTATTACATAATATTTTTAAATGGTAAAAATAAATGCAATTTGAAATTGTTTACAAACACAACCTTTGTAATGCATGTCGTGTATTTTATCACTTTCGTACTTATTTCGTCTTTAAACCTTAGTAATTACATATAACCATGAGAAGAACTTCATAAGTAAACGAAATAAACGAAAGCAATATTTAGCTTTAATTTTCTTCATACTAGACCAGCAGCAATGTGTAAAGTGTGAAAGTATAAGAATGTAAAAGCTATTTCGTATATTAATATAAATAATTAGGATAAGAATGTTATTTTGATTCCCACTTCTTTATTCATGCGCGTGTGCTCAATGCAGAAGTATTGAAGAGTATTCTGATTAAAGTAATCTTAGAACCATGCTTAAAATTAACATATAGTTAGCATCACATAACAACAACAATAATTTACAACAACGAACAACAGCATTCATTTATAACAAAGAAGAACAATAATTTACAACAAAAAACAACTATAATTTACAACAAATAATAACAATAATAACGATAATTAAAAATAGCAATTAACAATAAATAAAAAACAATAACAATTTTAGCTCACAACAAATAACAATATAGCAGCAATTCATAAACTGTGCAAAATTATAAGAATGAAAATTTTATCCTGTACATTAATATAAATATTTAAGAAGAGTGAATATCATTTTAATCCGTGATTCCTCATACATTCCCATTTGTATGATCTAGCATAGTGAAGTATTCTAATGAAAGCAATTATAGTGCCATGTTTAAAAATTAACGAATAGTTACTTACAAATAATGACAATTAATAAGAAGAATAGTTGACTTCAAAGAACAACAACAAATAATAAATAATGATAATAGTAGGTGATATCGAAAAATAACGTTAGAAATATTAATAATAGTTGACAGTAAATAAAAACTATGATAACTGACGACAAATATCAACTAATAGTTAGTAGTATAAACAACAACATTAATAGGAAGAACAATAGTAGCTGTAACAAACGATTCCAATTAGAAATATCAAGAACAATACAATAGTTAACAACAAATAACAACAATAGTTAATAACACATAACAATAATAATAATAAACAATAATATAAATACGTTAGGATTTTTTACTTATAACATGTAAAGCAATAGCGACTAACAAAATTTCACACAACAAATGAAACCATTAATAGTTTGAAAACAAATAAAAAGTATGATAGCTGAGAATAAAAAAACAACTGCAATAACAAGTAAAATAATAGTCGCGACAGCAAAACCTATCAATTGGAAAGAGCAATAATAACTACTGACAACCGATAACCATAATTTTTACTTATGACTTTAAAAAGGATAATAAATGAAAATAACACTTGACAACAAATAGGAACTATAATAATCGAGAAGAAAGCAAAAATATAAGATGACAACGAATAATAACAATTAGAAATAGGAACAACAATAGTTGACAACAACTAACAACTCCAATAGTTGACAATCAATAACTACTCCAGTAGTAGACAACAGATAACAACCCCAATAGTTGACAACAAATAACAACCCCAATAGTTGACAACAAATAACAACTCCAATAGTTGACAACAAATAAGAACTACAATAGTTGACAACAAATAAGAACTACAATAGTTGACAACAAATAACATCTCCAATAGTTGACAACAAATAACATCTCCAATAGTTGACAACAAATAACAACTCCAACAGTCGACAACAAATAACAACTACAATAGTTTACAACAAATAACAACTACAACAGTTTACAACAAATTACAACTACAATAGTTGATAACAAATAACAATTACAATAATAGTAACAAAGCATAATAACATCAAATAATAGTAACTATCTCAAAAAATAGCAACAACAAAAAAATATCATTCGGTAATAAACTTTTTACTAATAACACACATTAAAAAAATAAGAACGAATAATAATTCATAATGAAAGAATTGACAACAAAATAAATAGTTCGTAACTGAGAAAAATAAAGTTCAAAAACAGTAATTGCCTTTATTTGGAGCAATTTACTCGAAACGTTTATATATTTCTAATATATCTTAGCCCACAATGAGATCCTAATCCAGTGTCTTACGTTACAGCAGTCCCGTATCTTATACCCGGGCAGGATGGCCCGAAAATAGAAGGTACCAATCCAAGGTATGAAATCGGTGACTTGGTAGATGTTAATTGCACCTCTGCACCTGCCCGAAGTGCGGCGTTGCTCAAATGGTTTATAAACGACAAAGAGGTAAGTGTCTTTTCTGCATGTGTTCATGATATTTTCATTTTCTTTTCGTTCAATTGGGTCAGATGAGGAAAAATGGATATTCAAAACACAGTGCTTAAAACTTTGAAATTTCAGTACAGGTTTGAAGATGAACAGATGAAAACATTGGAAGTAAAAAATATACAAAAAAAATGTAATAAAAGCCTCAAAACAAAAAGTAATAAAGATTGAAAACTTAGAAAAAATCGAAAGGGCATGAATTACACTTAAAGTCAATTCTTTAGATTGACTAAATGGCAAATCGTGTGGTTAATTTAGTAACTATACATTACCTACATTCTCAAGGTGGTCTATGCTATGGCAAAAGCAGCATTGGTCATGACATACGTGCGATCCGATAATTATAGTTAACAATATTTATTCATACTCAATCGAAACGGCATGAACCTCACTAGAAATATATTGTTTATATAGACTATATGGCCAAGGTTGTGGTTTATTTTAGAAACTATAGATTTAATGCATCCTCATATTGGTCTAATTTAGGACAAAACCGGCATTGGTCAAGAGAGGCGTGCGATCCGACAGCTACGCAACAATGCTAATTCATACTCAATCGAAACAGCATGAACCACAATAGAAGAACACTACCCTACAACTATGGACCAGACAGCAAGATGTGATGGTATAACACTAGAACGTCCACCATTACGATTACCCTTAAACGTCCGCCAGTGTCATTTCAACACCGGTAAACAAATCGAATAAAATAATTGCTATAACTAAATATTACCAATACGAATATTCAGTTGAGTTAACTTTTATGATTATTTCATGAAAATTACATATGACCCTAATATACCAAAAACAATCTATATAAAAAAATAAGTTTCGGAAGTTTCGGATAAATCTATCCCAAACTTCCGAGATCACAGCCAAATTGTTGGCTCAAATTCTCTGAGAACTTGTGGATTTTAAATCAAATCTTAAAAATCAAAGGATTTCTCTAAATCTATTTCGACCCATTGTTTCTTAACAAAAGTTTAGGCTACAAGAGTAAGACGTTAGAGACTGCAGTTCAATCAGTTCAATGTTCTTGACTCCAATTACTCCGCGAGCATAGAATATCGCATGAAAATCACATTGTTCATCAGTAGATACAGACCAGTCGATATCGCTCAAAATTTAACTAGCTTCAATTTTTGTGCATTTTATTATGCGTTCGAATATGTAACCGTCGATGAAAAGTAACCACGAACAAATAAAGTATTCATTGACGTTTTGTTTCGCACAGTTAGTCGGACAACTACTTTGACGTAAAACAAATCTAGCAGCAAATCTGTCTGTGACATTGCCATTATGCGGTATCCATTCTGTGCCGTCACTAGCGGCATATATATTCGGATTAGTTGGGATATTATCAGTTTCATCTGCACTTTCTTCAGATTCTTCGCACTCACTTCCATGTAAATTGGAGGCATCAGAATCGAAATTCGAACAAGAGATCTAACCACCATCCAATTCATTTTCAGCAAGTTCTTGCAACAAATTACTAGCAATTTATTCAGGATTTTTACCTTTCCAACGAGCCATCGTTTTTTTGTCTGCACTGCACGTACACGAGGTTAGAAAATTGAATCTGTTTATTTTATAAGCAGATAAACAAATGTAAACGACGAAACACTTAGACCCAATCACTTATTAGTTTCCGTTATGAACATGTAAACTTTTTTTTTCAAAATCAAACAGATGTGCCATAATAATTTCTTTGGTTAGCTAATAATGTTTGCTACTCAATGATCTTGTATTAAGTTGAGCGGAAGCTATTTAGAATGGCAAATTCACTTGATGTCGATACGACAACAGCGGACGTTCTAGGTAAATTTAGCTGTAAAACTTTTATAAATGAATCCAGACCAACGAAAGTTCTACAGTGTATTAGTCTAAGAAAATGATTAAAACTCACCAAAAATTTTCAAATTCAATTCACAAATGCGGAAAGAAGAACCAAATAAACATGCTCCAGTGTTGAATTGACACCGACGGACGTTCTAGATATAAGGGACATAATACATGCTTTAATAGGGGGGTGGTCCCCCGCGTGTTGCAATTACACTAGCAACCCTTCTGGGCATACTTTCAACAAGGTTTTGATACACAGCTATGGGTATTTGTGCCCATTCCTGCTGCAAGAATGTCGCCGGCTCAGCTATAGATTTCGGACGTGGTTCCCTGATCCGTAAGCGTCGCTCTAACTCGTCCGACAAATGTTCTATGGGGTGAAGGTCGGGACTCTGAGCAGGCCAGGGAAGACGTTTTACATCCATATCTCGATACCACTGCTTGACAGAGGCTGCAACGTGTCCTGGAGCGTTGTCGTCCTGGGAGTAACATTCGTCCATTCCATAAAATTGCCAGAGCGTTGGAAGAACCTGATTGTCCAAAATGTTCATGTAGGCGTCGCATTCAATTTACCAGGAACAACATGCAAAGATCCCAGGCCATACAAAAAAAACACCCCAAGTAATCGGATTGTAGGCAAAACCGCTGACGTACGGTACATTATTGTAGGGTAATGTATATTGATTATATAGACAAAATGACCAAGTTTGTGGTTTACTTCAGTAACTACAGATTTCTTGCATCCCCATGGTGGGCTAAATTACGATGGAAACGGCATTGGCCATGACATACGTACAAACCGACAACCATGCAACAATATAATTTTATGCTAAATCAAAACTGCACGAACCACACTAAAAGTCTAGTTTAGATGGACTAAATGGTCAAATTTGAAGTTTACTTCAGTAACTACAGATTTCTTACATCCCATGGCTGTCTTATTTATCACAAACGCGGCATTGGCCAAGACATTCATGAGGATCGGCAACTACGCAACAGTATTGATCGGAAGAATTATACTGTATTATAGCGTGCTTTCAGGTAAGGAAATGAAGTTAGCTAGCATTGACTCCTAAAATCCTGGATAACTAAATGAACAAGTCATTGAGCTGAACGTTTTGAATTAATTAAATTTGAACTTCAACGGAGCTAAGCTCCGGTAATATATTTAATGATGCTCCGATTTCACAATGATTATACGTGGATCTACGAGTTTAAAATGTCTGCATACGGTAAGCTATTCGGCTTTCAGAAAATAAGTGTCTGATGAGAGAGGGAAACTCATTATGAGATTTAAATTCAACAATATTGTCAAACTACATGTTTTTTCATCCGTAATTTTATTCTTACAGTCACAGTGTGTTGAAATAATTTACATTAATGCATGCAGTGTCGTATATATTTTGACCAAACATTTAATTCTAACACATCTCTTCATAGTTATTTGAAATTTATTAGCAATTATACAATTAAAATATAACTCACTTTTGTCAATGACATCTTACTAAAATAAAATATATATATATTGAAGGAATATTATATGTATTTCGAACAAAACAATACATTTAATTCTACTACATCTCTTCATAGTTTTTAGAAATTTCTTCGCAACTATATACACGTTCTATAATATTTATATATTCTAATAATAACAATATATGTTGAAGGAATATATTATATTTTGTCCAAAAATTATATTTAATTCGAAAAGATTTTCATAATAATTAGAATTTTTTTAAATCGAATTACATAATCCCAAAAATAACTCACTCTCTTAGAGACATCTTGTTATTTGATTTTATCAAGTATTATACGTAGTACATCCTCATACTGAGCACAATGCATTTTTATAATACAAGTTTACGTGCTCAAATTTATAAATAAGCTTCTCTTCAGTGAAATTTCAGAAATTAGCACATATTTTCCTATCTTTTATGTAAATCTTCTTATTGTCCAGTTTGTTAATCATATAGCAATAGTTCATACGCATATACAGAGTAAAGCACAGTTTAATCTTCTGAGTAATTCACATGCATAATTCCACCCATCCACAGAGTTATGAAATCTGTAGTCTTCCCTGGCTGATTTCTAACCCGTTTCGAATTTTCTGACCAATGTACTAGGATTCTGTCATCCAATCGATGCGATTATTTAGTCATTCATGACTTTATTTTCACCTTTTTGTGACCAATTTAATTTTTCTGCAATCCTTTCAACCTAACGAGGTTCTTTAGTCATGTGTGTTTTGTGGGATAAAACAATACTTCTCTACCCTGAAATCTGCAGTCTTTGCTGCATGACTTCTACTCAATTTTGACCTTTTTAAAAACATAATTTTCCTGCAATCCTTTCAACCAATTTTACCTGCTTCTTAAATCATGTATGCTGTGGGGATTACTTCTCTCTGGGGCAATACTTCTCTACCCTGAAATCTACAGTCTTTGCTGCATGACTTCTACTCAATTTTGACCTTTTTAAAAACATAATTTTCCTGCAATCCTTTCAACCAATTTTACCTGCTTCTTAAATCATGTATGCTGTGGGGATTACTTCTCTCTGGGGCAATACTTCTCTACCCTGAAATCTGCAGTCTTTCCTGCATGACTTGTAACCAGTTTTGTCCGTTTTTGACTAACATAGTTTCCCTACAACGCTGTCAACTAATCGACATGGTTCTTAGTCATAACATATGTCGTGAGGGAAAAAGCAATACTACTCCAATCTGAAATCTTCCCTGCATGACTTATAAACAGTTTTGACCTTTTAGACCAACATAATTTTCATGCAATCCTTTCATCCAAACGACGTGGTTCTTTATGCATGTGTGTCGTTGGGTAAAAGCAATACATCTCTACCCTAAAATCTGCAGTCTTTCCTGGATGACTTCTAATCAATATTGACCTTTTTGACCAACTTAATTTTCCTGCAATCCTTTCAACCAATTTTACATGCATCTTAAGTCATGCGTGTTGTGGGGTAAAAACAATAATCCTCTACCATGAAATCTGCAGTTTCTTCTTCATGACTTGTAACCAATTTTTACTTTTCTGACCAATATAAAGCTTACTGTTATTCTTTCAACCAATCGATGTAGTCATTTAGTCAGGAGTTTTATGGGTTAAAGCAATAGTACTTTATTCTGAATTCTGCAGTCTTTCCTGAATTACTTCTCACGAGTTTTGACTTTTCGGACATACGCAATCTTTCCCTCGATTATTTCAACCAATCGATGCGATTCTTCAATAAATTCACTTTCAATAAATTACATGCTTCTTAAGTCATTTGTGTTGTGGGGTAAAACCAATACTTCTCTACCATGAAATCTGCAGTTTTTCTTTCATGACTTGTAACCAATTTTTACTTTTCTGACCAATATAAAGCTTACTGTTATTCTTTCAACCAATCTATGTAGTCATTTAGTCAGGAGTTTTATGGGTTAAAGCAATAGTACTTTATTCTGAATTCTGCAGTCTTTCCTGAATTACTTCTCACTAGTTTTGACTTTTCGGACATACACAATCTTTCCCTCGATTATTTCAACCAATCGATGAGATTCTTCAATAAATTTAGTCGTAAATTCAGATGATACCATGATTAAACAGGTAAAAGAATTCTTCACAATTCGGAAATTTTGTGACGCTCACAGGCTTAACTTCATTTCATCTGAAGTTCATCTCAGTTCCTGAATAAAAGTTAATCTCCAAGTTATGCATCTTATATTTATAAAATTCTGAATCTTTAAGCCAAACAACTTTGAACGTTTAATGATAGGAATTAAAATAAGAAATGTAAGTCATGTTTTACTCCTCCGTTTTATTATACCTAAAAATAATTCTTCATTGCCATATATTTAGTTAATCCAAAAGCCACTGCCGTGTCACGAATATTACTACAAAAGTAATAAATAACAGACTAAACTATACATTTTGTCTCTTATTACCCCTTTTCGCATCGAACCTAAGTCGACATGCTTATTATTTACATTACTGCATAAGTTCACGCTGACATTTGTTCCTAAATATGACTTTAATCTGAATATCCGCTTTTCTTCTCTGTACCTTACAATAACAAATTTCAGCCAAAGATAATGCATGATTATAACACGAAAACATACGATGCAACAAATTGCACTGGATCGGAAACTGCGAATATTCTAGCCTGTTATTATGAGCAAAATCTTCTGAGAAATGCTTACTTTATCTGTGTCAGATGCACATGAAATACAATTTATTTATAGTACATCGTTCTGAGAATCCAGTGTAATGAGATACGGTATGAGATTTTGATTCAACGGTATTTTTATTCTACGTTTTGTTGAGATTGCATTCTTTGCATTAAACTTGCATACCTTCGAAAGAAAACAACCGAACGTTCTCCACTCATTAAAATGAAACATATTTGAGATAAGGCTTTCTCTAAATAATACACATTTTACCTGGTTTTAACAGTTACGCAAAGTGACGGCGAATTGATTTATAAAAAAAAACACATTCAGGAGTCCTTAAAGTGAGGTAGAGTTTCTCCTTAGCAAACTAAGTCATTATTATTCCTATATATATATATATATAATCATATTATACTTATAAAGAATGGCAGTAAAGTTGTGTAGCACCTAGTAAACGTGATGTCATGCTACGCAAAATGACTCGAACTTTATAATACTTAACTAACTTTATAATAACGCATAGAGACGGTGGATTTATTTATTATCAATACACGTTCAGGAGTTAGTTCTTAAATAAGGTAGATTTTTCCTTAACAAACTAAATTATTATTATTCCTACCTATATATGTATCGTACTTTAACCTATGAAAAATCATATTATACACATAAAAAATACGTAGTAAAGTAGTAGCAGCTGGAAAACAGGACGTTATATAGCGCAAAATAACTCAAACTTTATAATACTTTATTAATTTTTAATAACTTGATAATAACGCAAAGTGACGGAAATTTTTATTGATTAATAATGCACGTTAACGAGTTTTTAAAGTGAGGTAGAGTTTTCTTAACAAACTATTCTTCCTTCCTATATATGTATCGTACTTTAAATTATGAAAATCGTATTGTATTTGTAAAAAATTATTAGTAATGTCATAACATCCTGAAAACTAGACGTTATATACCGCAAAATAAGGCAAACTTTATGATACTTTATTAACTTTATAATAACGCAAAATGACGGTGGATTTATTTAGTAATAATACACTTTCAAGAGTTTTTAAAGTGAGGTAGAGTTTCCTTTTAACAAACCATGTCATTATTCTTCCTACCTATATATGTATCTTACTTTAACTTATGAAAGATAATATTATGCTTATAAAATAGGTAGAAAAGTCTTAACAGCTGGAAAACGGGATGTCATATAATACAAAATAACTCAAACTTTATAATATACTTAGCTAACTTTTAACAACTTTATAATAACGCAAAGTGACGGTTAATTGATTTATTAACAATACGTGTTCAGGAGTTCCTAAATTGAGGTAGACTTCCCCCTTAACACACTAAGTCATTATTCTTTTATACTTCCTACCTATATATGTATCGTAATTTAACATATGAAAAAAAATCATATTAAACAAAAAAAAAAAAAAAAATTGGCTGTAAAGGCGTAATAGCTGGAAAACGTGACGTTTGGTTTCATTCGATTTATAGAAGAAAATTCTTGTCGGAGAGTCGACCTTTTTTGAGCCGGAAAGTTGTTTTGTTTTTGAGTTCCTTGTTGACGCAACTAGTTACTCAAGAGACAAAAGTACTTTTTTTATTGAATCCGACCAATGATTGGCGTTTCTGTCCGTTTGCTTTCTTCCTCAGAGATCATTCTAGCTCATTTTAGAGACTGTGTACTTTCTTAAAACTTCGAGAATTAAATCACGTTACTAGTGAATTCGAATCGAATAAAGTCAGAATTCTAAGGCAATAAACTATATCCAATGACCGTTTTATGCACTAGGGTATCGTTTTTATGTGCTTGCAAAAAAGTACATACTTCCAAGCTCTCAAGTTTTAATTTATTAAAGTAGTGCTTTTGGCAACTGGCTGAAGGTCATAATATGATATGTAAAATCCATATCAAGAAATAGCTCTTGTTTATTATTACAAACCGCTATTTTAAATTACGGTATTTGGTAATTAATCGAAGTCCCATTGAATTCATATACTAGTGAAGTAGAATTGGAATGGTCAACATTTTAAATCTATAAATTATGTTTATAAGCATTTAGTGTGCTAGGGTATCTTTTTAATGTACTTAGGAAACTGTTCATTCTTCCACGTTCTCTAGCTAATAATATATTGAAGCATATGTAGAGTATTTCTGTCAACAGACTGAAGGTCATTATATGCTGTGTGTATAAAACCCATAGTAAATATCAATTAAATTATTACAAATTGCTGTTTCATGTAATATTAATTGGTAATCAATCTATGTCCTACTAAACTACAATAATAATAAACTAGAATCGAATGTAATCAACATTTCTTAATGCAACAAATTTTGTCTAATCAACAATTTATGTGTTAGAGTATTATGTTTGTTATATACTTTATATACGAACAAAGTTCTCAAGCTAATAGCTCATTAAAAACTGCGTGTAGTATTTTATGTCACCTGGCTGAAGGTCATTATCAATACATGAGTGGGATACCAGCTCAGGAATTGACTTGTCATCTGACCGAGGTTCAAAATTCCGAGGTGTTGTCCTCGGTCCGTCCCTTCGAGATTGATCTTAGACCGTCACCGATAGTCCAATGTGTTGCTCCCACTGAAACTTAAATTTAACTACCAACTATTTTTATATATCTACAATATAAAAGGAAGTGTGTGTATGTGTGTGTGTGAGGACAGTCCTGACGAATCGATGGCACTTTCAGTAATGGGATTTGGCACACTGTTAGTCCGAATTTTTTATAATTTTTCTACGAAGCCGAATTTTAAAATTCTATCTAGAGCATTTTAAAATTAATTTAACGACACATTTAATTGTTATTGTTTTCCTTAGAATTGCAACAGCATAAAATATCACAGATTCTAAATTCATTGTTTCCGTGTTTCCATTTCAATGCTTTCAGCCGAAGTACAAAACAAATAAAAAGGTTTAACTGGAGTTGTGTAGTTCTCCTTTCTATCTTCTAGATCGTTAAAGATAGAGTAAAGATTTCAACGGATTTGAAATCTGCGGAAAATTTCACATTAGATCGATACCTAAACACATGATTTTCTTTAAACAACTAATTTTTAAATTGAAACTTTTATATTTTTTCCAATACGAACGGCCACCGCAAACAATGACCTACGTTTGATTCGAGATTAATTCATTTTGATTTCCTGAGAAACGGAAAGAAATAATTAAAGTTATGACTGGCGTTCTTCGCTGTTTTTTTCTATCTCAGCAATGCCGACCAACCGGTATAGTGGTTAAGGTGTTAGCCTCTAGATCGGAAGGTTCCTGGTTCGAATCCGGGTCCGGGCATGGATGTTTGTAAACGTATGGTGTAGAGGCGGCTGGTGCACCTTAAATCTGTCGTGGCCGAAAGTCCTCACGTTGGGTTGGCGTGGAAGTTTGGAGAGTGGGGTGCCAGCTCAGGTGTTGCTTCGTCATCTGACCGTGGTTCAAAATTACGAGGTGTTGTCCTCGGGTCTTTCCCTTAAGGGACTGATCCCGGACCGTCGTGAATAGCTGTTGTGTTGCTCTAGTACGACGTTAACTAAAAATTACCATTACCTATCTATCTCAGCAATCGTTCAAGATAGAATAAAAATTTTAATGGATTTGAAATCTGCGGAAAAATTTACACCAGATAGATACCTTATACGTTTGATTTTCTTTTAATAAATACTTTTTCAAATAAATATTTATATTTTTGCAAGAGATTTTGACGTCATGTCGATTGGGTCTTGAGCACAGTTAATTTCCGTGGTTCGGCTAGCATTATATATTAAACTAATAAGTAGCTCGTATTAATTATTACAAATCACTGTTCAAAATTATAGTACTCGGCAATCATTCTCAGTGGTTTTCAAAATACGATCCACGATCCGTAGATTTCAAATCCTCTGAAATTTTTACTCTATCTTTAAGGGTCTAGGAGATAGAAAAATAACTAATTGACTCCAGTTAAAAGATTGACTGAAAGATTGACAAAACTGACCAGATCATAATGGACGAGATACCTCGTCATTAGAAAAACTGACCATATCATGATGGACGAGTACCTCGTCATTAGCAAAACTGACCATATCAGGATGGACGAGATACCTCGTCATTAGCAAAAAACTGACCAGATCATTATGGGTGAGATACCTCGTCGTTAGCTAAACTGACCAGATTATGATGGAGGAGATACATCGTCAAAAAAACTGACCAGATCATGATGGACGAGATACCTCGTTTTTAGCAAAATGGACTATATCCTGATGGACGAGATACTTCGTCATTAGAAAAACTGACCAGATCATGATGGACGAGTACCTCGTCATTAGCTAAACTGACCAGATTATGATGGAGGAGATACATCGTCAAAAAAACTGACCAGATCATGATGGACGAGACACCTCGTTTTTAGTAAAATGGACTATATCCTGATGAACGAGATACCTCGTCATTAGAAAAACTGACCAGATCATGATGGACGAGATACCTCGTCATTAGAAAATCTGACCAGATCTAGATCTCATCACCATAAAAATAATTGGCAATATGTTGCTGACAAAGTATCTAGTAATTAGTAAAATTGGTCAAATCTTGTTGGACGAGATATCTCGTCGAAACCATTTGGAGTGTTAAAGATTATTTACATAAGTACATGTAATCGTATAAATAAAATATTATAATAGTCAAATAATTTTGACAACGAAATTAAAAACACCTCAAGAGATATTTTCCTTAGGTTAAACGGTGGTCGCGGTAGCCTGTTCGGAAGAGTAACGAATTCGCAACCGGAGGATAAGGAGTTTAAATCCAACCAAAGACCATCGTGTCCAAGGGAGCTGGTGCACGTTAGATCTGTCCTGGTGTCAAATGTCATCACGTTGGTGTGATGTGGAAGCTTGTAGAGGTGAAGTGCAAGCACAGGTGTGACCTCGTCATCTGACCGTGGTTCAAAATTGTATGAAGTTGTCGTAGGATCTTTAACTTCAGGATTGATCCTGGACCGTCGCCAACAGTCCATTTTGTTGCTCATACCCAGTTCGAAATTAATTGAAATACCTATCTTAGTTTATACTAAATTACAATTTTATTTAATGGGAGCAAAATTTATCTGTCCTTTTCACAGTTAAATAAAATTACTCAGTATTTAAAATGCAATTTCAATATAACCATTTTAAGAATTTCATTTTGAGAGGAAACTGCTCCCTACATTTCAAACTACACGATGCGTATTGCCTGTGGCTTTTTTTAATATCCAGATTTAATAACACCTTTTGTCGTAGCTTTTTTAGTTCCTCGTACACTTCCTGAAGAATTTTAATGTTTGACTTCGTATTCTTCTCCTGAGGAGTTTTTCTCTTTATTAGAAGTCTTATCCTGGCAACGAGTATATTTCTTTAAAACATTTGAGGAGTAATTTCTAAGAACGGGTCATACTCATTCCAGAAGAGCAGGCATTTAATTCGAGGAGGTCTTACAACATTGGTTAAGAATTTTCCACATTTTTCAACCTTTCGAAGTTGCTACATTCTGCACTACTTTTTGGAATGTATTTTACTTTGAAATGCGTGGAGATGTGGTAGAGCCTTTTTAGTTTTAATTCTTGCGCAATACAGACTCTCATAAGTTTCTAAATTTATGCTAAATAGCATTTTTGGGCAAACATAGTGGTACAAAAACTGCCGACCATATATATACGAAACATTTGAAATGATTTTTGAACCACTTCAAAACAAACAGAATGTGTTCGGTAAATATTTCTTCAGTGTTGAATTTTATGCTCTAAAATTCATAAAATTTAACATTCCAGGAGCTCGAAAATAGCTGCAAGATACATATCGCTATACAGTGGCTCTCGGAAATAAGTAAACACTATGATGAAATTTATTTAAAGCCCAAAACTCTAATAATTTTTTGTAAATATTTTTCTCTCTCTCTGCGTATATATATATATATATATATATATATATATATATATATATATATATATATATATATATATATATAATAACAACATAAAATATACAAAATAACAACACACACAAAATAACAAAAAATAACCAAACAGCCGGGGTGCATTAACCAGAAATATAGCCCTGATCCACCAACATTTCTTCATTTTTTATTATTTTTTAAGACTTTTGTTACATTTTTTTAGAAATTCTCGTGTTCTTGAAAGTATATATATATATATATATATATATATATATATATTATATATATATATATTATATATATATTATATATATATATATTATATATATATATATATGTATGTATATATATATATATATATATATATATATATATATATATATATATATATATATATATATATATATATATATATATATATATATATATATATATAAAGGATATTTTAGAGCATAAAATTCAACACTGAAGAAATATTTACCGAACACATTCTGTCTGTTTTGAAGTGGTTCAAAAATCATTTCAAATGTTTCGTATATATATAATTCTGGATTTTATTTTCATAAAAATTGCACACAGCACACACATTATATGGACAAAAGTATTTGGACACTGCATGTATTTCAGAAAAAGTGCTTTATTATTCTCATTAGTAACGGGTAGAGAGACCCTGCTCTTGCTTGTATTACTGCTGCAACTAGTCGAGGCATCTCTGTAAGTCTTTACAGCAATATCTTGCCATGCCTTTTGCAAAAGCAAATAAGAGATTGATATAAATATGGGATTGCGTGTCAGTGTCGTACACATCGCTCTAGTTTGTCTCACAAGTACTCTATCGGATTAAGATTGGGGTTCTAAACAGGCAAGTCAAGCAAATTCGCCTCATTTTCAGGAAACCAGTTCTGCACACGTTTTGCAGTATGACATAGATCTCCATCTTGTTGTTAAAAACAATCAGTATCGTCGTAGTAGTGTATGCAAGGTAGGGATGCGACATGGACAGCAAAATATCGATATTTTGAAACATCGATGTTCAAAATTAAAACATCGATGTTGATAATACATCGTTCCAAAAACATCGATGTTTTCAAAATTCAGTGTATTTAAACTTTTCCCCCCATTTCTTACAACTGGTTTAGTAACTAAGGATGCAACATCGACAGCAAAACATTGATGTTGATAATGCATCGCCCCCAAACTATCAATGTTTTTAAAATTTAGTGAATTCATACTTTTTCCCCATTTCTTAAAACTGGTTTAGCACCTAGTGATGCGACATCGACAGCAAAACATCGATGGTCAAAATTAAAATATCAATGTTTTGAAAACATCGACATCGTATCCCTACTTTTCAGACCCTACACCCTTGGTCACTTTAGTCTAAAAGTATGTTCAATGTGCTGATTATGAAAATTATGCTACTTAGTTATTTTTAAAATTTTTATAACGGTACTTTTTTCATTTAAAATACTTTTTTCATCGACAATGTAAAAACATCGACAAGTATAAACATCGATGTTACAAAAACATCGACCCTAATACATCAATGCTAAATACATCGATGTTTTTTCAAAAACATCGACATCGATGTCGCATCCCAAATACAAGGCCCAATGATCCAGAATGTCGAGGTATACGTCAGCGTTTATGCTACCAGGTACATAAAGCAATGGGCCGAGTCATAACCAGGAAATCAACCCCACATTAAGATCGATCTTCCTTCGAATTTCTGCAGTGTCCAAATAATTTTGCCCATATAGTGTATATAAAAACATATTAGACTAAAAAATCTCTTTCATATTCACTGCAACCGTTTTTAATCCTTCAAGTGGTGGTCCCGATAAGATATCTCAAAATTGGCAAATCGGATCAGATCCTTGATCACAACCTCAGCAGATATCTCGTCCATTAAAATTTCGTGATCTCTCGTCTTTAGAAGAAAACTGACCACATCTTGATCTCGTCATCACAAAAAGATTGGCCATGTATTGATGATTTATCGTCATCATATACCTCATTTTTAACAAAAGTTAGTCGCATCTTCATTGAAGAGATATCTCGTCGAAATCACTTGGAGAGTTGAATATAAGGTTTAAATGTCAAAATCCAAGGTCACAAAATTGAGTATATACTCGACCCCTATTTCGGACAGAAACTCCAGAAAAACGTTAAATGAAGTTTTGTCTCTCATATTTGTGCTTCTAGAACAGCTTTTAAACAAGAGGCAGTGAATTAATAGAAATTTGCGTTGTTTTTCTTAATATTCTAACCCAATTTTCTCATAATTGTTCTGATTTTATGTGCTTTGTGAATCTCGGCATTTTTTAACCAGACCTCCTATTTGGACCTTACACTTTAAAGATTTTTGAGGTCCTGAGATTATTGTAGATGTAGGTACTCTTTAAGGTGGCATAGAAACGTTAATTTGACAAGTATATGTTCTCTGGATAGCTCTGTACCTCTTCTCTCTAGTTGAGATGTTGTCTATCGACACAAAAGTGTTACGCTTAATCCAAGTTTTGGGTACTTTTTAAAAATGTGCAACTAAAACATATTTAACATCCTTACTGTGTTACTGCATGAAACTGGCTGGGTGTCTACTCACTTTTGTAACAAAAGTTTAGATGTGTTTTCTAAAATGATAAAGGCTTATAGCAAATCTTCTTAGCCTGAAAGTTTTAAGTATGTATTTAACCATTCCTATAAAATTAAGTTAAAATTATTATTTATTACAGTTTTGAGATTTTATAAAGATTAAAAAAAAAAGACCCAAAATTGAGTATACGCCACGGATAGATTTTCTCCATGGTGCAAACTATATTTGAAGAACCACTGTGTATTGAAAGGTCAGAACAACGGGATACCTATGCTTGAGAGTAAAAAACGAAGATTGGAAATAAAAACAACACAAATCTATGCTGTAAATTTTGTATTTAGATTCATTACAAAAATGCTATCCGTATCATCACTAGCACAGAAAAAAAGCATAACACATCAATTTATTGAACCAATTTCTATCACGTTCTGTACAATTCATCTGGTGTTCAATACAGTACAAGCTCATCCTTTGCAATTTTTAGTTCTGAAAGACCTAAAAATTGCAAGGAATCACTATCACAGTGTAGATACACGGATGAATTATCACAACTTAATCCGCAATTACTGATTTAATTTTAGAATCTATTTAATTTTCAAGCTGCTTACCTGATGTTGTTCCATTTATTCTACTCTAATGTTTTAGCAACACTGAAGATAAAAACGACTTAAATAGATCTACACTATAAATCTCGTTTTTGGATTCATCACAAAAATGCTATCCGCATCACCGCAGTTGAAAAGAACATCTTTGCGGTGTTTATTGACCGACTTCTGTTATGTTCTGCACAACTCACCAGATTGCCAACGCAGTGCAAACACACCCGCTTTGGCATTTTTAATTTCTGGAGAACTCACTTCCGAAGGGCCTAACCCTTGACAGTCGGAACAAGTGGCTTCTTTGTTTTCCCCTATAATTAAATTAATGGGCCCGTGCTCTTTCTCCCGATCCCGCGGGCTATTGCTCTCCAAACCGCAAGAGAACAGACTCGGCGGGAAGTAAGCATTCGGTCAGGCCGATCAATTGTCGATTTCTTTTCAGGATGTCATCTGCAAATGTTTCTTTGTGACGTTATTGAAGCAAATGTCAAGAAAAATGTCATTTCGCTTGCTCAGGAGTGACCGGACAGACCTTGACGGATTTGAAAGCATTTTCGTCAACTCTTTTAGCCGCAGATACTTATTTCCGCTGCATGCCCATTAGAGACCGACCTCATGAACACTCACTCGCTTGTAAAATACTCGATTCGGGGTTTAATTCGCTGAGTGAAATGTCTTTTGCTTATATGATTTCCTTATTGGTTTAGTTTGTCGATGGACGGTCTTTTTGTGCCACACGAGAGCTCGTTAGACATATCTGCTACCTTAAAATTCAGCAAAAATTTTCATTAAGTCATGTGAGATCAATATTAGATTTAACCCTGATGGGTGTCTCGAATTGATGTCTCATAGTTGGCAAATCTGACTAGATATATTCTGATATATTGTCTTGAAAAAAAATTGACCAGATCTGGATTTCATCATAAAAAAATCGACAGTATCTTGATGACAAGATACCTTATTATTAGCAAAATTCGTCAGATCTTTAGCAACGAGCTATCTCGTTCTAACCTCTTGAAGTGTTACTTTTGAGCTTCTTTGCGCTCATCGCCTGTGAAATAGTTGATTGGGGATTTAATTCGCTGAGTAAAGACGTTTTCTGTCCAACTTTTTTGTTGACTTTTTATTGGTTTAGTTTGCCGCCATACGGTCATTTTTACTCCGTGATGCTAAAAAGAACTATCTGCGGCCTACGTATTAAGTAACAATTAATAATAAGCAATATAGGATCAATAATCTAGTTAATCTTAAACAATCGCTTGTCAGGTAGTCGACTGGGTATTTAATTCATTGAATGAAATAGTTTCTGTCCAACTTTTATCTTTACTTTCTTATGGGTTTAGTTCGTCGCCATACGGTCATTTGTACACCTCGAAGCTAATTAGAACTATCTGTGGCCTACGTATTTAGTGGCAACTACCAATAAGTCATATTGAAAAAATAATCTAGTTACTCTTAATCGCTTGTGTAATGGTCTATTGGAAATTTATCCACTGAGTGAAATAGCTTTCTGTCAATTTTTACTGTTGATTTCATATTGGTTTAGTTTGTCGTCATAAGGTAATTTTTACTCCGCGATGCTAATTAGATATTTCTGTGGCCTAAGTATTTAGCAACTATTTGTAGTAAGCCATATAGGACCAATAATCTAGTGCAACGCTCTGAGCTCTATTGTGAAGTAGTCGATAGGGGACTAAATTCTCCGAGTGAAATAGGTTTCTTCCTAACTTTTGATGTTATGATTTCATTACTGGTTTGTCACTCAACGATAATTATTTTCTATCCGACTTCTAATTAGATCTATATATCAAGTTTTTTATTCTGGACTAAGCATTTAGAAATAATTTCCAATAAGGCACGTGGAATTAATAGTCAGATTAATCGTAAACTTTCAAGACTAGCTGATGATGAAATAATCCAGTAGAAATATGATTCGTTCTTTGTAACGTCGGGAGATACAGTAGCACAGTTGGTAGAGTTTCGGATTAGGATCTGGAAACTCTATCCAACCAAAGACCGTCGTCTCCATGGGAGTGATGTTGCACATCAAATGCGTCTTGGTGTGAAAGTTTGAAGAGTGGTACCAGAGGAAGTGGTTGATCTTGTTACTTAACCGTGATTTAAAATTACGGGTTGTTGTCTACGGATCTGTCTAATCGGGATTGATTCTGGACCGTCGCCACTAGCCCGTTGTGTTTCTCTATTGTCACGCTAGTCCATCTGCATACCTATTTACTGACTTAAGCTTTTAGAGACAGCTACAAACGAGTAGACAAACGTCACATTTTTCTTAAGCAACTAGTAATACTATTTTTTTTACGATCTTTTTGTGCATCCGATTGATTTTGGAGTTCAGTATTTGATCTAAAATCGGCGGAGGTTGATACCGGACAGTCGCCAATAGCCCGTTGTTTTGCTCTAGTGCGACGTTAATTAAAATACAGAGGCTAGCTACAACAGGTCAGTTTTCGACGCGAAATGAAGGCACCAAGAAGATTAAACCAGGACTTCGATAATAAAATTCTAGAAGCATGAATACTGAGAATCATTACTAGTATTTGATTGCTTCAAGGAAGGAATTTCAGTGAGTACTCGGGGAAAAATTGTGGTATTTGGTAGCGTTTTTTTAAAGTTTTGTTAAGCTTTAAAAAGGCAGAATATAAGAAGCATTAACGACATATGCTTTTTCATTTCTGAAAAGACCAGAAATATTCGCAGACGCAAAACATGTGTTGTATTTTGTGTCGTTGTTGTGTATTCTATGTGTGCCGTATGTGGTTCATACAGTTTCGTCACCTGGATCAGTTCTCCAGCAAGAATCCTCCGAACTTCTTCAAGCGCGGGATTATACAGCTACCAGGGAGATGGAGAAATATCATCGAACAGAACTGCACATGCTTTATTGATTCAATGTAATATTTAGTAATTAAAAAATATTTCTTCGAATTTTTTGTCGAAAAACGGGAACTTTATTTTATTAAGAGAGTTATGAGTTTTTCTTATGTTTCAGGTTCCGGCTAACGAAACAACTCCTCACCCTCCTATCCAATACACCGAAGGCCTTAAAGCTACAGTCTTAGGGCTGCGATTCGAGGTAAAGCAGAACATGTTCAAGAGTGACGAGCTTAGGCTGAAGTGCACTGCAACCTTGTCCCGAGTTGTAAGTTTAAGCAGCGACGTGACAGTCGTTGGAGGAAATCAGCAAAATTCCGGATTTCACGTCTCTGAAAACACCGTTTCTGGTAAGTCACACAGGTACAATATTTAGGATAACACTAAATTCGTTTCAAACACGGTTACCTGATCTTAATCCAAAATAGTAGTATTTCCCATACATTTTATGCACCACGTTTCCACAAACATTTTATGTAGTCCAGTTAGTGGAGCTGGGGATTATCACCAAGAGGGTTGCGATTGCAAAACTCTATATAACCAAAGACCATCGTGTATGTGGGTGCACACGTTAATCCACCAAGTGTTTTCGACTATATACCTCGTCCATCAAGGTCTGAAAAATTTTGCTAATGATGAGATAACTCATCAAGATAATGTAGATTTTTTTTATAGAAATGAATATCTGTCAGTTTTTTTCTGATGACTGGATATATCGTCCATCGAGATCTGGTCAGTTTTGCCAATGACGAGATATATCTTCGGGACAACCACCAGGAGGGTAAAACCTGTCGATGCCTAAAATGTCCTCATGTTGACTTGATGTGAAAGTTTGGAGAGTGGGATACCATTGTCTTTATATAAAATGATACCATTATCTTTATACAAATAACTTTATATTAAGGATACCATTATCTGTATACAAATAACTTTATATCAAAGGATACCATTGTCTTTATACAAATAACTTTATATCAAAGGATACCATTATCTTTATACAAATAACTTTATATCAAAGCTGTACCATGTATTTTAATCCAAAGGCTCTAAACTTGAAAAATTTGAATGTAAACATCAAAATATATAGGTACTTTAATCTTAATGTCAACAATAGAGCTGACCTTTAGCAGTTAACTCAGAAACGTTTGGCTTAATGTCTGGTAACTTCAATATTAAGTCATATACATGTACGGGATATCTCAACACTAGCAAACCTCACTAAATATCATGATGTACGAGATATCTCGTTAAGAGATAAAAAAAAGAACTGAACGATCTCTTCATCATCAAATAATTGTCAATATCGTACGTCAATAGCGAAACTGGCCCGATCTTGATGAACAAGTTACGTCGTCGAAGATAGTTGGAGAGTTAACCAATACTAATTCGCAAAATCAATAGTGTTTAAAACCTTGGAGTTTAACCAAAACATTTAAGCAGCTGTTTGTGTAAATTTGGAAGATGGTAAAAAATGTTAGTTTGGACATATAATGACTTGAAACTGAAATTCTGAAGCTATATATTAAGATTAAATTTCAAACTATAAATTCAATGCATAAAGCACTGTAGGTTGCTCACCATTATTAGTAATTATTATCAATCAACAAATCCATACAATTAAAAATAACCAGTTATTAAAACTATTTTCATGTGCTATTAATTTGTATATTAATAGGTTCTATTTTCATGACCAACGTCCTTATGGGGGACAATAGACTTTCAAAACAGATTTATTTGGGTTACCATCCAATTGCTTTAAAATTTAAACTGTTTTCTTCTAATAAGCCTGCATATGTGGTTTTATCCAAAAACCTTAAGTTATGCGGAAGTTGTTACGTGATACGTGGTCATACATTTTGATAAGTTTGCAAACGTTGAAAGGTCCCACATGAGAATTAATTTTAAATACATTGTAAAATTATTAATTCACATAGTATTTTGTATCTCAATTGTAAAGCAAATTGAAAATATACTTAAACGCCTAAAATTTGCAAAAACGAAAAGGTTAAGGTGTACAAGTTCATATACACTAGAAGATTTTTTTTTAATTTTGACTTCGAAAACCCAGTTTTCTTACTACGGGTAATTGGCGTATTTTTAAAATCATTTCAGGGAGAAAAAATCAGATTGTACAAATGATTAATTATTTAATTAAGATATAATTAGTATATTAGCATGTTTTTTTTAAACATGGTATCTCAAATTCTAATTTGTTCAGAAAGACGATTTCTGTTGGAAATTATTTCTAATATTATTTATTCTTCATGCTTTGGAACTCCATCAAGATGCCAGAAGATATAGTTTTTTTTACAATTATTTAATCAAAGAAACGTAAAAATATCAATATTTTTTCAGGAATTCCAAAAATTTAAAAACCTATTAAAAATCCATTTCTTAATTAAATAATATGATTGCGACTCAAAACATTCACTGTAGTATATAGATCATAATGATGCAAAAGTAGTTATTATAGATGAATTCATTGCGGAGTTATCACATTTTGAACAAAGCATACTATTGCAAAAACGCAGTTCTTCAGAAATCGTGTTTAAAGTTTTGAAAACGTATCTCTCAATGGTGGCAGTAGCTCACGAAAACCCTTGTAATTGAAAAACTATTTGGAATATTTACAAGATCCTGGCATCTTTTAAAGGCTAAGAAATTGGAATACATTTTGAATTAATAAACAAAATATTGATATTCTGGTCGATTTTTGTGTGATTTCTAGTGTAAACATGCACCTTAAGTAACATTTTCAATCTAAATAAAAATCGAAGCAATATATATTCCCCATTTTCACCTTAAATGTATACATATTGCCAATGATTATCCAAAAATATTAAAGAAAATCAATTAAAACAAGAAAAATCGATATAAAAAATTCTGAATCAGTGGAAAAATTCGTTTTTGTAGTAGATTTACTGATTCTTATCTCCTGTACGTTTAGTCCGTTGTATTAAAAATACCATACCATACCATACATGTATGCTTTATGTAGCTGTACATGTAACCCGTCAAAAATGATCGTAAATTGAAAAATTATTTTCTATCTATAGAGTTTGAGATCAATTAATTTGTAACACTTAAGTTAAAAAAATCGGTTTGTGGAATTTTTAAAGTTCACTGTTCCTTGGGAAATCTGCAGTCGATTCCTATGTTAAGTTAAAATTATCAATGACAATAAGTGTGTTTGTATGTGGTAAAGTGGATAAGTATTTGCTTAAAATATTTTTAGTCGACAATTTACTTTAGTATCGTATTGTCCACTCTTGCTCCTCGACACCCCTTATACCCAATGGGTCCAGCATTGCCTCAAAAGTTCCTTAGTGGGGTATGAGCGCTCACTTTGGATAACAAACTATTTAGTGGAACATGCTAGTGATGCTATTGGACACTGTAATGCAGCCACCAAGATCTACAGACAGTGCACCTCACATATAGTGTACCATAGATTCACTCCGTTGATATACGGTATGGTAGACAAATTTATCCTGTCATTTCTTGATAAAGATTATCATTAGGGCAACTTTTTGCAACAAATGCAACTTTTTTTCACACGTTTTACGCTGCATGTAATGTACTAAAACCAAAATTCCTCCTACATGGGGTGTATTGTAAGTGAGTTACAACCGCAACATAAATGCAACTTTCTGCATAAATGCATCTTTTTGTATAAATGCAACTCCCACCTGCAACTTTTTTAATTAATTAATTTGAAATTACTATTTTATTTTTTGCCCTCTGAACCAACCTTTCGATCGCGTGTGTCTGATCTTGCGAACGCCGAAGTGTTGCGGATCAAACAAGAAGTTCATGGAAAAAAGGTGTTCGTCCTAACAGACGAAAGTGAAATAAATAGCAAGAAGTAACCTTTAACACATTGGTTGGCAGTCTTGATAATCCAGAGGAAACTTGCGTAATCGACTGCAGAGTTTGCGAGGTGAGTGTCGATCATCAATATGTTGTTCGCCTTATAGATGACGTTTTAAAATCTCTGAATGTTGAGCGAAAAGATTTTGCGCTTCTGCTATCCGATACAGCAGATGACTGCGGCTGACGCAGTTTTTCAATGTTAAAGAAATTACTAGCCAAGTATCGACCATTCAACGTTCTTTTGTATTTAATAATGCATTATAATACTGATGTACACGACTAAAATTGTCAATATATTTAGAATTTTTTCATTTTTTAAGTATAATTTATTTTAGAATATAGTGTATTAAAAATAAATGCAACTTTATTTCCATAAATGCAACTTTAGGAAATGATAAATGCAACTTTTCCCATTTTTATTGCAACAAAAAAGTTGCCCTAACTATCATAGGTGTTTTATTAACCTTCCTAGTGGTTATTTAGATGAGACACATCTCGTCATAAAGATTTTGACGATGTCTGGAGGATATCTCGTCATTAGCAAAATTGATTATATCTTTGATGAACGAGATATCTCGTTGAAAATACTTGGGGAGGGGGCTGAATTTGTATGCTTCTTTTGCATATATTAAGAATTTATCTTTGTTTCAGTGACAAATCCAACTCCTCGCTGCTGCGTAGAAAGGACATTATGGATATCCATTTTCCTGACAATTTTGTCGTCGTGGTACCCCAGCGACTTAAGTTCCGGTCTACTGATGACATCCGTCTACTGACAATCAATGACTCTAGCAGGAATGACTTTGTGGAGCATACTCATCAGCAGGTAGCTCAAATTTACCCATATCAACAACTGTGACACACAATCGAACTGCTGCGGTTTGAGAGGACAAAACCTAACAGGCGTAACACGAACCACTCTGCGAAGCAAAAGAGGTAGTGACGATTTAGACTTGCAGGAAGCTCGACCGTTTCCGAGAGGATTCCACAAGGACCATTGTGACGATAGCTATTGTAATCAACTGTCATTCGAGCGAAATAGCGGAACAGTGGAACACCCTGAAGCATTACCTCATCTATATTATAACTACAACTTCTGTGAAACTTTTGATATTTTACTACAGAAATGTGAAACGGATTATTGTCGTGTTGTGTCTTGAAGCGAGAGAACGAACATAGTCAAAACCTTACAACTTTTTTCGCACTGATACGCTTTGAACAAAAATACATCAATGACTAGATTGGAGTTGAAGTGGACTGTGTCAGTACTCACAACTATTTATAATGATTGATTTGGAAGGGATATTGCGGTAAAAGTACCATATTTTATACACAAGAAGTCGACTTCAAAAAAGTGATGTAGCGCGTCTTTAATGAAGTTGACATATTGTTTTCTCGTGGAAGTGTTTTTATTGCTGTACGCGTTTCGTTTCCGTGAGAGAGTATGAGTTTGAAAAGCATGAACTGGTTCACATTTTCGGAAGTTCCCAGCTCGTAGGTAATATACAGAATCTTAATTAGACTTTCAATGTTCCAATTTACACCATGTGGTTGATGCACATTTGTATATACACACTGATTGTACATCATATGAAACTATTATATACAAGCTGCTGAGACAGTTTCAATGGAAACTTTGGACATGTGTCAGAAAAGAAAAAAACAATTGTCATTTCATGAAAGCATTTAGAATAAAACATTTCTCCTTTCATTGGATTTTTTAAATGGCTTCCTTGTATTGTTTCAAATTATTTTATTCAATTGTTAGAGAAGAAACTCATTTTTAGATAAAGCTACGTTATTACAATTAGGGTTAAACAAACGTTTTCCACTCCTCTTAACCCTCCTGGTGGTTTTCTCGATGAGGTACCTCGTCGTTATAAGAAACCTCGTCAGATCTTCATCTCGTCATCAACCAAAAACCTTCAGTTCCTTGATGATGAGGTATCGAAGAAAAATTGTCAGATATGGATGGACAAGATATCTATTCGGAACCACTTGGAGGGTTAACTCTCAACCGTAACCCTTTTAGTAGACGAGGGTAGGAAAGTGGTTGGTAGGAAAGTGGTTTTCAGGTAGGAAAGTGGTTGAATTTGCTGCCCTATGTGGATGAGTAGCGAGTTATTGTCGAATATCTTTGCGAGGTGCTACGACACGCAGCCTTACCGTTTGGTTTTAATTTTAATTATATTCCATTCTATCTCTTTGATACGTCTTTCTGAAGTTATGAGTGTAAATTTTTCGAAATTGCAAAGCTTACTCTGCTTTTATTTGATGGTTCAGAGTAGTGTTTGGGTAATCTGTGGGCCTTTTCCAGCAGTTTTGCTGCTAATACGTAGATAACATCACTTTGTGCTGTCAGGGTCTTCTCTGATGACGCCCTGACCATATATATATATATATATATATATATATATATATATATCCTCCAAGCTGAAGAATCAGACAAAATATTACATGAGTGGATTTTAACACTGTAATTGTGGTCAAGGGAAATAACTGAAATTTTATAGTTACTGGTTGAAATTTGGAAAAAATGAGATAAGTGCGTCAATGGAGGATTTGTATTGTGGTCTTACGCGTTGTATAGAAGTGGATGAGTAGCTAAGGTACATGAGAACATAGTAACAAATAATTCAGTCCAATAAACTATTACTTGATTTACAAGAAAAGGGCAAGTCTTAAAAACTCGCTCCTAAAAAGTAGATTTTAGACTTATCCAGTTTTTCCCCTTGACACAGAGAGCATGAGAAGTGTCAAATCATAAATATGCTTACGTGTAAATGACAAAAATCTTGTTTTAAGGTAATAAGTCTACTGCACGCCTGTTTGCCATGAATGCGATGATGTTCTGGGGAAGTATGCTCCTTTTAATGAGTTCGATCTACAGGTCCTGAAGTATTCGGATGAACCGGTCTAGTTGCAATGCGTCTTCTTAGTGTGTACCAGACATGCTCGATTGGATTCAATCAGGGGGATGATGGCTGACCACTCCACAGCTGTATTGTCACCTTTTCAAGTATGTTCTCTACTAGACAAACTGTCTGAGGTAGGTCGAGCAGTATCACGCATGGAGAGGAAAGAAACGTCAATAGCTGCAGCATACGGTACGACATAAGTCCTGTTTATCTCACCTGCGTACCCTTGGACGTCAAACTGACGTTCTTGATGATGAATAGGTATAAAAGCCCATCTAAGCTGATTCCAGTCCACATCATTAATTCATCGTCTCTGTACTGTGATCTCTTATGTATTAAATTGGGGTTGTTTCACGTGCCATTTTCCTTATACAGGTCTATAGGTTTATCTATATTGATTCCAGCACAGTTAATTAATTCATCTTCTCTTCACTGTGACCTTTTCTATACGAACGTTGGGTTGTTTCACTTGCCACTTTAATTATACAGATCTATAGACCAACCTATACTGATTACAGCCCATACCATTGATTCATCTTCTCTGTACAAAATTGGGGTTGTTTCAAGTGCCACTTTCATTCCTTCCATACCACAACACGTCGGATGTCAGACTAAAGACTTAACAGGAACTATTCAGTGCACTTTGATAATCTTGCCTCTCGATACTCCTTAGTGTACTTTATCAAGGTTACACAATGTCTTGTTACCAAGGTTACAAATGAATGCACATTATTATCCTACGTCAGGGATGCAGACTTTTTAAGACCAAAGGCCCACAAATTTACTGTGACTTATGGGAGGGCCACAAAAAATATTTAATTTATTTATCAAATATTATATTTTTACAGACATCATTACAGACAATAAAAGACATTTATTTAGCAATGTTTTAAATATTTAGATTGATTTCTGGTGGTAACCAAGCCAAATTGATTCTAAATTTTCATTAGTCAGACGGTTCCTCTTTTCCGATTTGTTAAAATTCATGAATGGAAAACTGTGCACACAAATATATGTGCCACGCCTGGCAAAACAGCTACTTTGTATCCATGTGCAATTTTTTAAAATTACCTTCGTTTGATTTGTTGAACAAGAAATAGCACATGGTGAAGAGGACCGCACAAGTTCGGTGGACAGCGGTTTGTGCATAGAGATCAACGTGCTGAAGCTAATTTTGGATTGCTTGAATTAACACCTTCTGGCTTGTGGCCAAGAGCAGCTCTTCCTCCGCTGCTGCAATGAGTCCTATGTTTAATCGGGCTGCTAACAGCAGAAATTTGTTGTTAGTTGCAGTGGTTGCACGTAGACGACATTTCTTTCGTCTAATGTGACGGATTTACCATTTCTTAGAAATGAATTCGCAGTCGGGAAATGCTAATCCTTGCCACTCCAGAAGATTTCGCGGACCGTGGGAGCTCGGTTGGAACAGTAACGGATTAGCAACTGGAGGGTTGCTAATCCGTTACCGGAGGGAGGCGTGGTGTGGAAGTTTGGAGTGCGATGATAATTAAATACCTACCTACCTAACAACAGATTTTGTTACAATCTTCTGTGTTTATTCTTCTTCAAGGATTCAAATAATACTCCAGGAAATAGATTCCGTTAAATCATGTTGTTGTGTCATTCTGAAAAGTTAAACTTGAAAAAGCACTCGACTGTACCCATACTAAGTTCACTCTTCTCCAGGCCACAAGGGGCCTTGCGGTCAAAGTAATACACACCCCTCGCTACGAGCATGGTGATCACCTGACAAAAACCGATTTCTGAGAGTTTAACTTGATACACTCAGACTTGTTGCGAAAAGAAGCTCGCAGCTGAGTGACATTTCATTGTTTGTTTCAAAGGGCTGTTGACATCAGAAACCTGTCGTTAGTTCCGGTGGTAATACGTGAACGATATTGTCCTGGTCTACGTCTAATGCAACATTCCTGTTTCTTGAAATCGAATTCACAGTCTGGAAATGCTACTCCCAACAGATTTCGCTACACTCTTCTGCTTTTATTCTTCAAGTCTCCAGATATTTCTCCAGGGAACAGATTCCGGTAAATCATGTTGTTGTGACATTCGTAAAAGTTGAAAAAGCACTTGAATCCACTCATATTGCGTTTATATACAATGAGCCCGGCACCACTGTAATTCTGCAACTTCTTGATGCGTCGATTTTTTTTGTTGTAGTACATAAATTAAGGTGACATAATACTCACATAAATATCGAGAAGAAAATTACTGCATAGGATTTACTTCATGGAAGTGATTTACTTCATGAAATAAACCATATTATCTGTTGTACCTAATTTAGTGCTTAACGTGTCTAATTAATAAACAAAATAAAATATATTATGTATAGTGTCTACTTTTGTTTATGATAGTGTTTTTATAAAAGCTCCAAAATGTCTATTTTAGTGTTTTATAGAGTGTGCCTTATAAAAATTACCTACATAGTCCGTAGTCTACTTTATCACTTTGATGTTGTTTTCTTTATAAAAAATAAATTATCTGTAGGATCTACTCTATCTTTTATATCAATTTATAAAATATACACGAAATTATTTTTAGTCTGCAGTTTGCTCTTTTATAGGATCTATTTTAGAAAAATATGCTAAATTATCTGTGTACAGTATAAAAAGTATAAAATATTATCTCAAAATACTCATAAACAAAAGGAAACTACTATATATGACCGCAAATAATAAACGCATTTTGCTAGAGATATTTTGTTTAGAATTCAACGTTTAATTTAACCGTAACATATTTTTATGAACACAAACATATAATAATTACTTTTTATGAACACATACAAATATCTATATAGTTACATTATCTAGTTTCAGGCAAAAATATTGTTATAGCAACTAAAATGTTAAGAAAATGCTTTTTCAAAGCCAGAAGTATGTAAAAAATTAAGAAAATAAATAATTTACAAATGCTAACAGAACTCATCACCCAAATTTTTAATTCCATTTTGTAATTAAAATTTTAAAAAACTTAACTTTTAATTTTTCATTTGGAAAATTTTATATTAACTCTTAGAAAGTGTTCGATTCGGCAAAAATTCAAAAATGAATTTTTAATAATGATTTTAATGATTATAAAACAGACAGCGAGAAGAAAGCAATATAAAAATAGGCTAATAAATGTATCTTAAACCAATGACGAGAATTTTGTGTGAAGAAAAATAAAAACATTGCTTTTTCGGCAAAAGTAAAATTACCTTTTTCAATATATTTTGATAAAAAGGTTTTGGAATTACCACGTTAAAATGAAAGTTATTACAAAATATTACCTAATTCTAATAATTCAAATAATTCTGCTCTGGAAAAGTTATTTATAGACTATAAACCCTGTTCTTTGTCTAGTCTACTAAGAGCTTCAAATTACTGAAAACAAATGTTAGCTTTAAGTATATAAATTAATATATTATTTTTAATGCAAGTCTAGACTAAAAAACTCCACATAAAGATTTTTGCAACTCATAAATATTTCCAGACAGTTATGAAGCATAAATAACAGTAAATGAACAAAATAAGATGCATTAACTCGTTGTATTTGTAATGAATGAACCTTTTACCCATGCGTTTTCTTTTACTTCACCATGTGAATGTGCATTTCTTAATCTACTTTTACAGAAAAATTAATCAATTGAATAATGTATATATTTGACGTCAAATTCGTTTTTATATTCGTGTTTTTGTGCCTTTATATACAGGATGTCCGCTTACGACTATAATAAAAGAAAAATATGTTACATCGAAACAAATTATTTGAATGGGTACGAGAAATGCAGGGGTTGAAGTGAACTAGACTTATAAAAAAAATTCTGGGTCTATGATTGTATGTAAGAATTTTTGGAAATAAATCAATTGATTAGTAAAGAAATTATGATACTTTCTTTTTTTATAGTCCAAGGCGGAACACCTTGTATAAAATTAATTATTTTTTATTTATTGAAATTATGCAAGATGTCTGTGATTTAAATACACATATTCAGACGTAAAAAAACTATTTGGAATGTCTCCAAATTTACAGGGCGTCTTAACGGATCCATGGATAGGAAATTCATGGTAAAAAAGTGAGTTACTAAATCACCACCTGAGGCGTTTCCGGTTTGTATGGTATCAAATATGCAAATATGCACCAATATCTGATATGCAAATGTCACTCTTATCATTATTTCAACATCCTCATAAGCTTTTTCGAAGTTGGAATATCTAAAAGAAAGCATATATCCTCAGGGGATTTACATTTACACAAAAATCTTGCGTTCAACAGTTGAATATGCTTTTCTGATATTTCAGATGGTAAAAAATAGTAGTAATACATATTGAACTGGTTTTGAATTTAATGTACCCAAATCATCAATGTACAGCGTTGAAAGGGTCAAGATAAAATAGTAAAACCTCCCTGGCAGAGCTTTTCGAGCTTGTATTTCTTATGAATTTCATCGCATGGCCTCATTAACCCTACAAGCGTTTCCACGAGATATTTCATCAATCAAAATCAGACTAAATTTGCTTATGACGAGATATCTCGTCATTAAGGTACTTCTGTTTTCTTGATCAAGACCTGGTCAGTTTTCTTTCTATTGACGAAATATCTCGTTAAACAAGATCTGGTCATATTTGTAAATGGCGAGTTGCTACAGACTGTCCAGAATAGGTGGAACGTAATTACAGACACCCTGCATATTAATCATTCTTATTAAAAGTAATCATTCCGAAGACTACTAAAGAATTTTGAATTTGAAATGCAAAAAATGCATACTATATCAATTATTCTTGAATTCACTATTATATATTCCAATAACTACAAATCTTATAGACCTATAACAGGATTATTACTATTCAAACATAAGAATAAAAATAATCTTTTCAAGACTGTTTTTTAATTTTTAAGGTAATATTTCACGTAGATATCAATATCTTACATAGTGAGTTTTCAGGTGACGAAACTATCACAAGTTCTAGATTCACGGTGGTCCGTGGTAGACAGTTTGGAAGAGCAACGGATTAGCAACCGGACGATACTAAACTCTCTACACCAAAAGAACCTCATGCGCGCCGGGGCTGATGCACGTTAAATCTGTAGTGCACTCAATTGTCCTCACGTTGGCGTGGTGTGGAAGTTTGAAGATTGTGTTGCTACCTCAGGTGTTTACGTCATCATCTGACCTTGGTTAGAAACTACGAGGCATAGTCCTTGGATCTTTCCCAAAGGAATCGATCCATGACTGTCACCAATAGTCCGGTGTGTTGCTCCAGTACGAAGGTAAATAACTACCTACCTCGAGATTTATAGACCCAGTTCTTAAAACATCAGTTTTTAGGGAATCTGTAAACACGATGCTTTAATTTGTAATGATATTTGGCCTTTTGTCAACGTAATTGATTTTGATTTGTGATACAGGTTAAATACCTATGCATCCGGCATGAATGGTAATGGTAATTTTTAGTTAACGTCGTACTAGAGCAACACAACGGGCTATTGACGACGGTCCGGGATCAGTCCCTCAAGGGAAAGATCCGAGGATAACACCTCGTAATTTTGAACCACGGTCAGATGACGAAGCAACACCTGAGCTGGCACCCCACTCTCCAAACTTCCACGCCAACCCAACGTGAGGACTTTCGGCCACGACAGATTTAAGGTGCACCAGCCGCCTCTACACCATACGCTTACAAACATCCATGCCCGGACCCAGATTCGAACCAGGAACCTTCCGATCTAGAGGCTAACACCTTAACCACTATACCGGTTGGTCGGCCCGGCATGAATGAATTAAAGGATTTTTAAGCAACTGCCAAGGTTGTTTAAGGACTTTTTTTTTATACTTAATGAAAAAAAAAAAAAAAAAAATATTGGGTCAATTTACGGTCCATGGGAACCATGGTTAGAATTTCTAGGGTTATGACTTAATGTGGAAAGTACATAACTCTTATCAAGAATTTATTCATATATTGAAAATGCCTTCCAAATTTCAAGGGAGAAATAACTTTAGGTAGATAGTTAAATAACAGTCGCACTTTATTTTTGGTGTAATACAGTGGTCTATTGGTGACTATCCGAGATCAATCCTGAAGGGAAAGATTCAAGAACAACGCCTCGTAACTTTGAACCTCTTTCACGAGAACAACAACTGAGCTGGTACCAAATTCTTCAATATAGTCCACACCACGCATCATTTTTTTGAAATATTATTTACTTATTTATAAATTCCAGGCCTATGACAACTAACCCTCCAATTGGCTTCGACGAAATATATCGTCCATCATCTGACCAATTTCGCTTATGACTAGGTTTCTTGCCTTGGAGCTATTGTCAAGTTTTTGATGGTCCCGAGATCAAAATCTTGTCAATTTTCTTCTAAGAGATATCTCGACCATCAAGATCCTGTCAGTTTTGCTATAGACGATATATCTCGTTACGACAACTACTAGAAAGTTGTTGTTGTTGTTTCTCATGCCTACACTGGCAGACAAGAGGAGTGCCAGGCCCGTCGAAGACGGCAACAGTGGTGCGCCTTCCATGTTATTGAGCCGAGGAAGTCCGACTTTGCTCGACATACATGACACATCCGTTTTACAGGAAGGTCCCTTTCATACATCCATTCACTCACACATATCGTAATTTAGATCCCAATCAGAGGCCGATAACCCCCTGATCAGGTACCCCCAGAGGTATTGATTTGGAATGGGAACATGGGGGACTTTGTGACCACGACCTATTTAACGTGCCCCAGTCACCATTAGTGAACACGACGGTCTTTAGCCAGGTCGAAGCGCCGATCTCGCAATCGTCAGAATTGCAGGCTCCGCTGAGGACAGAACCCACAACCCTTCTGATGCGAGCCCGACGCTCTACTGACTGAGCTACCGCGGCTCTACTAGAAAGTTTAAGTCAATTACTCTTGTTGTTTCTCAATATCTCTGAACAATACAACTAAAATTATTAACTGCAGTATATTTGTCTAAATATTCTCTATTCATTGGTTCTCCAGGATTACGTAAAATATAATTAGGTAAGTTAATGTATAATTTTATAGCCTGTTTAGTTGCTCTAGTGCGACGTTTATTCAACTACCTACCGACAAAGTTTAATTCTAAATTAATGAGGCAATCAAGTCTAGTAGAGAGACAAAACTAAGCAACAGTTTAAACATGGGTAATTTGGTAATTTTTAATTAACGTCGTACTAGAGCAAGACAACGAGCTATTGACGACGTTTCGGGATCAATCCCCAAAGGGAAAGATCAGAAGACAACACCACGTCATTTTAAACCACAGTCAGATGACGAGGCAACACCTGAACTGGCACCCCACTCTCCACACTTCCACACCAACCCAACGTGAGGACATTCGGCCACGACAGATTTAAGGTGCACCAGTCACCTCTAAATAGACATGCGACATTGACAGCAAAACATGGATGTTTTGAAACATTGATGTTCAAAATTAAAACATCGATGTTGATAATACCGAAACATCCCCGAAACCCCGAAAACATCCATGTTTTTAAAATTCAGTGTTATTAAACTTTTATCCCACATTTCTTAAAACTGGTTTAGCAACTAGTGATGCTACATCGACAGCAAAACTTCGATGTTCAAAATTAAAACATCGATGTTGATAATACATCGCACCAAAACCATCGATGTTTTTAAAATTCAATGTATTTAAACTTTTTTCCCCATTTCTTAAAACTGGTTTAGCATATAGCGATGCGACATCGGCTCCAATATATCGATGTTTTATATAAGACATCAGCCGCCCAGCCAGTATGGTGGTTATGATCCTCGGTTGTCACCGAGTGGGCCCGGGTTCGAATCCCGGATAAGGCATGGATGTAAAATTGGAAAAACAAGTCGGACTTTCGCCTGAAATGGATTCCCGTCTTGAAAGGAAAGCAGCGCACCCCTTCTGCTCTTTGCTGGGATCATCGTTTGTATTAATAAAAATTCTTCTTCTGTACTTGTCTTGAATGTTTCTGTTCATCCCTTGCTTTCATATGTATCCCAGAAGAGCACACGACAACAACAACATGTAAAACATCAATGCTTTGAAAACATAGACATCGATGTCGCATCCCTACTTTTCAGACCCTTCACCCTTGGCCACTTTAGTCTAAAAGTATGTTCAATTTGCTGATAATGAAAATTATGCTACTTGGTTATCTTTTAAATTTTTATAACGGTACTTTTTTCATTTAAAAATAAAACATCGACAGTATAAAAACATCGACAAGTATAAACATCGATGTTACAAAAACATCGACATCGCATCTCTACCCTACACCATACGCTTAGAAATATCCATGCACTGATCAGGATTTGAACCAAGAACCTTCCGATCAAGAGGCTAACACCTTAATCACCAAACAGGTTGGTCGGCTTGTAACATGGGAAAAACTTGGAATTACATTTGAGAAATAATTAACAAAAAAATTCCTTTTTTTTTTAATTCCAATTTATTCACTTTTGCAGCGTTTTTTTAAGTTGTGCTGAAAATAACTTTGAGTCGACTTGTGTCATTTATCCGTCTAAGTTATGCAGCTTTATAGCAAGTCGTCGAAATCCAGTTTTCCGTCTCGAAATCACGTTTAAATGGTAAAATGAACATTACACGGAGAATGTTTTACATCCACAGAAATTCATTTCCGTGTATGTAAAGCATAAATGATTTATTATGACCCAGTTTAGGGGATACTCAAGTCTTAAAATATATGTTCGCTCTACACCCATAAAATATCTCGCACAAAACATGGATTGGTACAAATTTAGTTGTGGGTGAGACAGTGATTGTATGCAGGGCAAAGTCTGATCATTTTTTCGATTGAAATTCGAGCTTTAATACGCATAATTTTCGAATTGAGCACAACTATATTTTGCATACTTTGCTTCGAATTTCACTCATAGTATTAGTCGAAGAACAGTGAAGATGAAGACCCAGACTTCCTTTTAATTGATGTCAAATTCTCTAAGGGTAAAATGAAATATCGCTTGCTGAATTGCTATGTCTGAAAGAAAGGCATTTGGGAAAAAATGATGGCATTATATTTAGGTTTTGATTCTTTAATATCTAAGTTCGCCTTTAAAAGGTTAGAATTTCTAAATTAATTGAATTTTAAGAGTTGGAAAAATTGCGATGTTCATTGACGGGATTTCCTTACAAAAGGCAATGCTGAACGTTAATACCTACAATTTTTTTAGGATCTAAAATATGCAATGTGAGGAAAATAGATTATTTTCTCCACGATTCAACTTTAGAGCGTAGTACCTAGTTAATTTTTAAATGTGAGGACTACACATTAAAATACTTGAATTAATTGAATTGCAAGAATTTTCCAAATTAGTTTTAATCTTACTTCGAATGTTTTGTGTTGGATTCATTGGAAAAAGTAACGCTAGTACCAAAAACAATTTTGTAGTCTAAAAAACGTCTGTGTATAGAGATCGGATTAGTTCACTCCAGAACTTGTCTTCATATCTGAATGGAAATATGATTCCTACACAAGGATGTTCAGAAAAGATTAGTGAAGATGAAGATTAACAATTAAAAACATTTAGATACTAATTTATATACAACCGTAACTGCAACAATTATACGAGTCATTCTGGTAAATTAACAAAAAAAAGAAAACTAAAATCAAATTGAATATACTAGTTTTATAGAAAACGAAAGTTCTGAGAAATGGCCATGAAACTTTATTACAATTATCTTATAGATTCCTACTAACAAAGAAAAATAGTATTTTACGATATACACTTCTGTTCTATGCAAGAAATTGCTAAATTATATATAACCATAAATGATAAATTATTAAATTAGGATAAATTATACCAGTCATTTTGAAACATGATCAGAAAAGAAAACTGAAATCATTGAATCGGACAAATTTTATGAAAAATTGAGGGTATAGTCTTCAAAACGATTCTCCAGAAGAATAAAGGATTATTTCACACCGTAAATTACTAGTCTATGTAAGAGCCTACTTATTAATATACACAATCGTGGATGTAACAATTATACTAGTAATTTCGGAAAGTGATCTAAAAAGTGAAATAAAATCAAATTGAGTCGACAAAATTATATGAAAAATTGAAGGTCAAATATCAGGAATGGCTTAAATCTTGCAATACAGTTCTCCAATATATTCCTACCAATAAACGTAGAGAGTATTTTACGTTGTACACTACTAGTCAATGCAACTGACTGCTAATTTATATAAAACTGTAAATGAAACAATTATACCAACAATTATAACTTCTTCATTTAAGTGGAGTACCCATTTGAGTTCCTTAAATATTAAATTTATATCCCCAATATGTAAAATGTATCTTATAATTCCTGATGTCCTCATTCAGCTCCATCATAATATCGTGAAACATGGGGTTACATTTCGAAAATGGGTAAGATACCCATTACAGATATTCTCCCAAATGAATCAATCTTTTTAATTTTTTACCATTTCTGAGTAGGTCGGTAGTTAGATGATGAACGGTCATTCTGTAGCATCATAACAGGCTATAATTGAAAAAACGGGTTAAATCACATAGGGAAATATCCGAGTACACGAACTCAAAATTTGAATCAAATCGAATTTCGAAATGAGATGACGTGAACAACTCTTGAGCTGGGACCCCACTCTCCAAGCTTCTAGAACACGCCAACGTCATTTCTGATTCAAAGTATCTTAATAGCCGATCAAACAATTTTTTTGACAGGTTTTTATTTCGAGATTGACGAGGATAAACACATTTTAAAACGAACCGAATGATTACACATATGTAAGATATCATCTACATAATAATAATCTGACTCCATGGGGGTAATATCCAAAAAGGATAAGATACCAATTAGGGTTATAACCACATAGAAACCCATTTTAATTAAATTTATAAATTTCAAAAATAATTTCTGAGTCTGAAAGTGCCCTAAGTATCCAACGATATAATTTTTTGAGGGGAGCGTTTTTCTTGGACTGAAGAGATAAAATACGTCTGGCAATGCATTAGGCTACTTACATTTCAACAACAGTTTAATGTCCTGATCCATAGAAGTAATATCTACAATTAGGTGATGACTCCATTGAGGAAATTAAAAAAGTGTATTTTTTAAATGGGTTTCCATTAAAAACAAAATTTTTTTTTATCATTCCTGAAGTACCTTAAACATACGATACAACTTTTTTTGAGGAAAGGGTTTTTCTTCGTGATTGAAGCAATTAAACACATCCATGCTCAGATGGCAAAATGTTCTAAGTCACTTTTCCCATCCTGGAGTCTGGTCTGTTAATGTTTAGAAAGTGGCAAAATATAGTAAGTTTTTTTTATTTCAGTTTATGAGAAAACAAAGGTGGGAAAATTGTAATAAATCAAAAACCACAGAACCACATGTTGAATCTTGAATGTTAAAATTGCTGTCACGAAAAATTAAAAAAGTGACTTATAACATTTTGCCATCTGAACACAGATATTACATAACACAATGCACTGCTTTCATTTACATCAACTACATCCTAATATTATGTCTACCTAAGGGAGTAATAAAGGCCACAAACAGGTAAGGTACCAATTAAAGGCATTATTTCATAAAAGTCATATTTTACTTAGATTTTAAAAAAATAATGATTTCTAAAATTTAAAGTATACTCTAAATCTAAGTGTCCGACAAAATGTTTTTAAGGGATAGGGATTTTCTTGAGACGAAGAGGTTATGCATGTTTTGTAATGCAATGTACATTTTACATTTACAATATCAGCTACATCTTAATGTATGACCCATGGGCACCCCATTTCTTGTTTCAATTAAAACTTTTAAAAATAATATCAGTCTCAAATTACCCCTAAATAGTGGATAAAATTATTTTTTTGAGATTATTTGATTTTTTTTTTGGGGGGGGGGAGAACTGAAGAAGTTAAACAGTCTTTACAACTAATGGACTGCTCAATTTAAAAATATCAGCTAAGTTATAATAATCTGACCCTTAGAAGTAATCTTCCAAATGGGTTAGATACCCATTGGAATATTACCCCATGCGAACCCACTTTAAAATTTTTTTTTTATCAATTCTGAGTTTCAAAGTACTTTAAGTAGTCGATAAAACAATTCCGTGGGTGAAGAGATTAAATATATTTTATAACATAATGGAACTGTTGCATTTACATCAAACAAATACAAGAATTTTTCAAGTTACTGCAAACTAGAATCCATGTTTTTTTAATATCCCTCTCTGTCTGGGTTCCACTGGATGTATGACTACCTTCTGTATCAATTAAAACTTTCCTTGCGTTTGTATTGACCATCTACAGAGGCTGTTCACACATTTTTTAGACAATGTATATTGTATTCACAAAACTAAATTACATAAAATTCTTGTGTTTTAAATGTTCTATTTAACAGCCCTTATTCTGAACTATCTTTCGATACCGTAATTTTTAAGGATAATAATGCCTTTTGAAGTGTCAGAAGAGGTATTATATCCCATTCCTCCTGAACAGCTTTCCAGAGTCTTGTAAGGGTTGTGGGACGACGTTTGATAATGCAGATTTAAACTGTCCAAAAGCACAAAAATCCATTGGTGATACATCGGGAGATTTAGTAGGGATATCAGTGAAGGGTATGGCCTTGACACCGGTTTTTTGTTCCATTTCGTTTAGGAAATTTACAGTGGATTTTGATGTGTGACTGTTAGCTTAGTCTTGATGGAGTTCCACATATTGATGGCACTTTGGGTAAAGCTATGTTATTTCATTCAGAAAAATTGGCAATAAAATATGTTCCTGGTAGTATTTGGAGTTAATCTTGACATTTTTTTCCAATCTCTTTATTTTTAACTTGCCATTATATGAAAAACCAGCAACAATCATGTATTTCTTAGAAAAACTTTCTTTCGATTCTGTGAACCATGTACTTAAATTTTTTTCTCCCCTTTTATGATAATAAATGGCTTTTTTTTTGCTACAATCATTTAAATACATCCATGATTCATCTATTGTGACAATTTTTTTCCTATTTTTCTTTGGATAAGTGTTTCTCAAATAGAATTCGGCAGCGTGTCCTGCGTTCAGCGATATGCTTTGGAGAAAGACGATGCACATTGCGTTTTTTCGCTTTCTTAAGTTTTAAATCAACGTTTATCATTTTGTTTACAGTGGACACCGAGCATTTTAATGATTTTGCAACTGTTCTTTGACTGAGGGGATTTTCTTTTAACATTAAACAACGTACCTTTGCAATTGTCGAAGATGTGCGTTTCTTCCTTGGATACTTGCTTGGAATTTTTGTCCCGCTTGAGGCTTCAATTTGACGTTTTTTTTCCTTTCTTGTTGACGATATTACCTATCGAGGCTTTAGACATCCCAAAACCATGACTCTCACATCGTTTTTGGATAACGGAATATGAATATTTCTCTTCGGAAAGAGCATAAATTTAGCCTTCGAATCACTGCTTCGTTAAAAACGCCATTTTGAATAAAAACAAACATCTCAAGCCACAGACGATAATCTTGACTTTTAAAAGCATAGAGTACAACTGCAATTATTTCTTTTGCAGTAAACGATTTCTTATTACCGCTAATTAAAATCGTATAAAAAATGTGCCTCTATAATTGACATTGTTTGTCTCAGACTTGATAAAAATAGCCCTTGTGCCATATAAAACCCCAAACAATCAACAAACATCCCTCTCTACCTGAATTCCATACGAAACCTAACACTTAAATGGAATGCAACGAGGAGGAAACTCGTGTAATTAATATACGAATTGGCATTTATCTTATCAAATCATTATCCATCTAATCCATCAACCAAACAATTCATCAACTGGTTGCACCTGACAAAGTAAAATTAGAAACTCTCAGTAATTGTCCCAAGTTGCCAAAGATTAATAATAAACTTCCGAAAGTGACACTTATCTAACATAGAATACCATCCATTTGTCTTAAGATGTATTTAAATGGTTAAAATGACGTATTCCTAGCAACCAGACTAAACATGTTTGAAAAATGTGAAAATGTTTGTTTCGGCGACATGTTTTTAAAATAGGTCTATAGAAAAATGTCTCGATTACAATGTTTCTGTTGGTGAGATAGAGAATAATAGTGTTGGAATTATTCGCCTGTTCATCTTTTTCTTTATCTTAATCTACCATTTTTCTCAAAAGAATCTGTTGCATTCAAAACAATATTTCTTTTGTTGTCTCAGTTCTGGAATTTCTTGGATTTTTTCTATATTAAATTTAATTTTGCATGCAAGGAATTTTGAATTTGGAAGCAGTTTGTAATTTTAAAAGATTTTTTTACATAACAACTCTCTATGCTTATATTCAGACACGTGTTCATATAAAAATACTTTTTTCTACTTTGATTTAAGTATTGCTTCATATGCACATCGAGCTCTTCCGAGCATGAATTGGATGATAGAGGGAAATACCAAGAGTATCTAAATTGAAATTGACCTAAAGAATAGGTAAAGGATTGCATTGAAAACAATATTTTCTTTACGAAGGACCTTTGAATCTTCCTTGAAAAAATGCATTCATATGTTTCAATAACGGATGTTTCCCTTAAAACAATAAGTTTATCTTTATATAGGTACACAACCCGACAATAATGGACCGGACGCCAGCAGATTTGCATAAAATCCGACTACTTGTTTGGGGTTGTTTTTCGTGATATGGTTTGGGGCCTTAGCATGTTGATCCTGGTCAATTGAACGCCGACGCCTACATGAACATTTTGGACCATCAGGTTCTTCCTACGCTCTGGCAATTTTATGGAATGGACGAATGTTACTTCCAGGACGATAACGCTCCATGTCATGTTGCAGCCTCTGTCAAGCAGGGGTATCAAGATATGGACTTCCCTGGACTGGTCAGAGTCCCGACCTAAAACCCATATACCATTTATGGGACGCGCTAGAGCGACGCTTACGGACCAGGGAACCACGTCCGAAATCTACAGCTGAGCTGGCGACATTCTTGCAGCAGGAATGGACACAAATACCCATAGCTGTGTATCAAAACCGTGTTGAAATTATGTCCAGAAAGGTTGCTAGTGTAGTTGGAGTACGTGGAGGACCATCCCTCTATTAAAGCATGTATTGTTTCCGTTATACCATCACATCTTGTTTTCCGGTCTATTATTGTAGGGAATTGTACTTTAATTAGCGTCAAACTAAAGCAGCACAGCGTTTGGCGAAAGACCTGGAATAACCCAAAAGGAAGAATCCCAGGACAACACGGGTCGCGGTAGCCCGTGTTGCCCTGGTACCCGTAAGGTTGAAAGAGTAATGGACTAGCATCCGGAAGATTGCCTGTTTAAATCCTACCAAAAACCGCCGTATACAAGGAGGGCTTATGCAGTTAAATCTGCAGGAGCCTCAAACGCCCTCACGTTGTCATGGTGTGGAAGTTTCGAGAGTTGGATGCCAGCTCTGCTGCAACGTCATCATCTGACGTTGGTTCAACATTACGTGATATTTGTCTCGGATATTAACCCTTCGGGGTTTGATCCCGGAATCCAAATAGTCCATTGTGATGCTCCAGTGTGACGTTACTTAAATGCCTACCATGGACAACACCACGTAATCTTGAACCATGATCAGATGACGACCTAAGCTGGTACCCCACCCTCCAAACTTCCACACCACGCCAACGTGAGATCATTTGAGGCCACGAGAGATTTAACGTTCAGCAGCCTCCTTTGTAGACGAAGGTCTTTGACTGGATTCGAACTCGCGATCCTCCGGTTGCGAATCCGTTACTCTTCAATCCAGGTCACCGCAGCCCTAAGATTATGTTTAAGGATAAAACTTTTGAAACTTCCCAAGGAAATACTTTCATATATAATATTAACGGGTTGTTTCCCTTAAAACTACAATTACTACATGTCTAGCCCTCCGCGGTTTTCTTGACGGGATAGCTTATCACATTAGAAACTTATCAGATCGTGATGTACGGGATCTCTCGTCATAAAAAAAACTTACCAGATCTTTACCTCGTTATCAAACTTTGACCAGAATTTGATGAACGAGAGGGCTAGTCTTTAGAAAATCTGACCAGATCTTGATATCGTCATCATAAAAAAAATTGGTATTATCTTGGTGAGGGTATTTGTCGTCTCGACCATCAAGATCTAATCGTTATAAAAATTAAATAGATCATGATGGACGAGATATCTCGTCGAAACCACTTAGAGAGTAAAATAAAAAAAAATTTTAGCTTTTCCTCAAAAAATATATTTATGTATTTTTTTAATTGACTGACTTCCTTAAACATATAATGTCCTTATATTTAAGAATAAAACATTTTAATAATTTCCACAAAAAAAATTACATTAATTTATTTCATTAATGAGTTTTACTTAAAATTACAATATCACTATGTTTATGGATAAAGCTTTTAAAGATTTCCCGAATAAAATGCATTGAGTATTTTATTATAATGCGTTGTATCCCATAAAACTACCAATAACATTATGTTTAATTCTTAGATGTCCAATTTCACCAGATATTTTGTACTAGATACTAATCAACTTTGGTACATTATCTAACCCTTTTATAACCCTCTGAATAGCACGAGATTTCTGAATAAGTGAAGCATTTCTTTTAGCAACACACAGATATATACTGACTTTGTAACCATGTCTATTGGTTGGAAGAATCCTAGGGCATATTGCATTGAAAATAGGGAAGATTATTATTGGTCATGAAGGCAAAACTGCTTAGAAGTCATTCAGATAAGACTACAGGTTCTATATGCGTGTGAACCTCTTGGACGGTTAAGCTACTGTATGAGGTTGCTTCATCATAACGTATAGTCTATACTCAGGATGTAAGGAACGCAATACTAACATTCTGAAAGTCATCATAGTATTGAGAAGTATAAAGTATTCAGTTTTACACGCATGAAGGGCAAATAAACATATCTATTGGTTGGAAGAATCCTAGAGCATATTGCATTGAAAATAGGGAAGATTATTATTGGTCATGAAGGCAAAACTGCTTAGAAGTCATTCAGATAAGACCACAGGTTCTATATGCGTGTGAACCTCTTGGACGGTTAAGCTACTGTATGAGGTTTCTTCATCATAACGTATAGTCTATACTCAGGATGTAAGGAACGCAATACTAACATTCTGAAAGTCATCATAGTATTGAGAAGTATAAAGTATTCAGTTTTACACGCATGAAGGGCAAATAAACATATCTATTGGTTGGAAGAATCCTGGGGCATATTGCATTGAAAATAGGGAAGATTATTATTGGTCATGAAGGCAAAACTGCTTAGAAGTCATTCAGATAAGACCACAGGTTCTATATGCGTGTGAACCTCTTGGACGGTTAAGCTACTGTATGAGGTTTCTTCATCATAACGTATAGTCTATACTCAGGATGTAAGGAACGCAATACTAACATTCTGAAAGTCATCATAGTATTGAGAAGTATAAAGTATTCAGTTTTACACGCATGAAGGGCAAATAAACATATCTATTGGTTGGAAGAATCCTAGGGCATATTGCATTGAAAATAGGGAAGATTATTATTGGTCATGAAGGCAAAACTGCTTAGAAGTCATTCAGATAAGACTACAGGTTCTATATGCGTGTGAACCTCTTGGACTGTTAAGCTACTGTATGAGGTTTCTTCATCATAACGTATAGTCTATACTCAGGATGTAAGGAACGCAATACTAACATTATGAAAGTCATCATAGTATTGAGAAGTATAAAGTATTCACTTTTACACGCATGAAGGGCAAATAAACATATCTATTGGTTGGAAGAATCTCATGGAAAATTATACTGGTCAAAACGATAAAATTGGTTAAAAGTCACTCAGACTTAATGTAATGCGCAGTTTCCCAAACGGAAACGGATATATACTCGTGAACCCAATAGGCTTAAGGTTATACTGGGGTTTTGACTGGCGAAATGCTGAAATCGTTTTCGAAAAACAATCTAAGTGACTTCATGTTCAGAATACGTACAGGAATCACGTAGCGCAGCAGAAACACTACTGCCATCTGCATTTACTTTGAGAGAAAACCCTCTAACAATTTAAGAAGCAGCCGCCTAACTGGTACAGCAGTCATAGCTCTTGTCTACCACCCAATAAATCGCAAGTTCAAATCCCGATTTGTAAAACCATGGATGGTGGTGATTGTCTTGTCAAGAGTAGCTACGGGTCACTCAATAGGTGCTCCTTCACAAATAGCCACCTGTTTTCCCCTTCTCAGGGGTTGGGCGTGGAGAAAAAATAACGCTGAAAGCTAAAGGCGTTTAAAAATGTAGTCAAATGATGAGTTGCTTGTTGGTCGTAGTTCCTTTTATGAGCCCATTTTTTCAGTCTCATTTACTTCCAGGTCCACGATAACAATTCAAAAACAGAGAATAGGTACGCAATGAACTGGTTAGGTATTTGACAGTTTTTAGGCTCTTGCAGTTCTTCCATTTCAATTATCAATCATTTATCAATGCTGAGAAAAATCAGACATTGAATGCTGCTTACTGTTTTTTATTTCGATTGAAAAATCTTACTACATTTCATAGCCTAATATCTATAAAATGACAGCTTCTTAGAGGAATGACAGAAAGGGTAGAAAGAGCATTTTCTAAAAATGATATGTTGTTTAATGCTGCGCATATTAATTTTGATTTGAAAAATTTTGCTGTTTCACGGCCTAATAGCTGTAAAATAATATCTTGAGAGAATGATAGAAAGAACATAGCATTTTCTGAGAAGAATCAGACGATGACTGATTTATGTGGGGTTTTTTTGGATTTGATTGGAAAAACTTTACTACTTTATTTGCTAATAGTTACCAAATGGCACTTTTTTCAAAAAGTGATGAGACGGGCATAAAGAGCATTTACCGAGAAGAATTGTTTTGGTTTTTGATTGAAATGTTTTGCTGCATTTCATGACCATAGCTATAAAATAGCAGCTTCTTGAAAAAATGATAGAACGAGCATAAGAGAGTTGGTAAATAGCTTTAAAACGTTGCCCGGTCACATGAAAAGGCAGCAAACGGTTTCAGTTCCCTCCTCTATCATTGATTTTCTCCTTACTTTTCAATAAAATACAGTTTTCTTGGGGCGGTGCTAAATGATTAACTTTATTTTCCTCAATGGAAGTATAAGAACAATTTTTTGAAAGCTATTGCAATTTAAAATTGGAATACATGTGAAAACAAATAATTAAACTATCAACAGTTCTTAGGGATTTGTTTTTATAGCATTTCCCAGTTTTCACATTCAGTGAAAATCATAGAACAAAGATTAAGGTATTGAAAATCAATTATTTTATTATTAATGGTACAGACTTCATTAACACTAGAACAGCAGGATTTTTGGACTTATCTAAAACCGCCATTGTGGGTCAACTTGACCCTTTTAAGAAATGTAAGCCATATCGAAGTAAATTTTTTTAATTGGTAATGAATGTTGAAATGACAATATAAAAGAGTTTGTTGTTTGTTTTTTTAGTTCTTTAGAGTTAGTTTTTTTTTAAATATTTTTTGTAGTTTTTAGAACTAATTCTTTTTTTTTCCTTAAAAAGTTATTATTTTGGAATAACAGCAAAAATATTACAATGTATGACAATATATAATGTAATGTGTGTATAATACTACACAATATTATACATTACATTATACTATATTGGAATATATGTTACACAATATTCTTTAGCAGGAGTACGTGATAAGAAAACAAACAAAATTGCAAATAATACAAATTAGCACAAAACATGTTTCAAAGTGAGATTACAAAAAAACATAAACAATGAAAAAACACATAATGTGTTCCAAAGTTCAATAGACATTAGCGCAGGTGAATTAATACTTACGCTTGACAGTGACAGCAGACATTTATCACAAATTGGTTTCTGGCATTCCTCACAACTGGTAAAAGTCTTATACTGTCCCTTGCAAAGGCACATTTCTTTCGGTTTGGAGTCAGTACTTGAACAATTGGGGGTATCTGTTCAGCAAAGCACCAAGTCGTAGTTCTTCCACGAGCACAAGAATAAATTCTCGATGTGAAATTTCGGAGCCCGGGGATTCCTTGAAAATTAGGCAAGCATTGAGTGCAGCAATATCACGGACGTCATAAAAAACACGAAGAGGCCACCTGCGAGGTCCAAACCTCGTAGTATATTTCCTTAGCATCTGATCTACTATATCTACTCCACATTTAGTATGATTGTAGTAAGTACTAAGTGACAGTGTTCGGCTTCTTTGCTCTGTTCGCAAACACGCTCGTGCGCATGGTGCTAAGAATAGTGACATTATTTTGATACTCACACACACACACACACACACACATATATATATATATATATATATATATATATATATATATATATATATATATATATATATATATATATATATATATATATATGTCATAATAACAGAAATTATAAGCCTGCAGTCGTGACACGGAGTGACAAGAGTGGTCTAGGCAACAAGATAAGGATGATCCATTGGAGGGGAGTGTTGTGCTGGTTCCATAAAAAGAGACGTAAATTCTCTAACAAAATCTTTATTCAATAACGAACTGGTAAAATCATAACTAATGTGAAGGCTATTGAGGGGACGGAGCCCTGAACGGATCTGTCCTTTTCTATTCTAATGGGCTCATGGAAAAAGTGTAGTACACAATAAATTCGCCAGAGGGATGAGAATTAAAATAAAGACTATTGGACAGGGAATCTAGCAAAATTTTCATTGGTAGAGGTCGGGAATTAAGCGAAGAGGTAGTTCTATCTCACAGGCGATTTGAGAGGGGAAAAAGCCTTAGGTGGTCAGTCAGACTGGGAGGTCCGGAGGTCGAAGGTGAAAGGGGATGTCAAGAAATATGACCTATTGGACAAATAGACGAAAGACTGAAAGGGAAGTGGGGTGACTAAGGGACTGGTCTCTGGTGAGAATTGTATTAAGGGGTTATTTTTAGATATCATTTCATATATATATATAGCGTCGAGTTTCGTTATCGATAGTAGCTGTAGCAGGACTGGTGTCCCTTCAAACGTTCTGTAGCACACCAGCGCTGCTAGGACGCGAGCGCATTTCAGAGAACAGAGTGGTTAAAGCGAGCCCACTAAAACTCGAGATAGTCAGCGTAATAAGAGGTGCGAGTTTCCCCATGCGCAGAAAACTAAAATGAGGCATCGCGAATTCAAAAACAGACATTCACTTGAAAATTGGTCATTTTTTCTTATGAGGGTCAAAAGTTTCTTGAGGTTTGAAGTTTGAGGTTTTCTTATGAGGGCCCTGTTGGCTGTTCTAGTTATTTCGAAAAAAAACCGAAACATCTCCTTTAATGCGAGCACTATTCATGCTGAGCAAATTCAAAAGTATCATTCAATATGGAATAATATCCTTTACAAATTCAAATTTTAAAAAAATTGCATAATGGGACATCTTAATATTAAAATTTGCACAAACAACAAAATTTGTAATAGTAAACACCATGGTTTGGTGCCATATTCAGATTCTGCATCGTTAAATTTGTCTAAAAATGAAATTTTATGACTTTACTACCTTTATATCCCGAGGTAAGCAATCCTAAAATTTGTGGAAATTTAAGGGATCATCTCCAAATAGAAAGTCGGTATTTGTAAATAGAAATTAATTGTAGTTATATCTACCCGAATTTCAAATTTGAACACTATTTCAAAGTATTTTTCAACGATCCCGAGAATTATTATATTTATTATGCAAGTAAAAACGATTTGGGAATTACTTTATTATGTAATACGAGAGTTACTATACAAAGTTTGTCAAACGTCTTTTAAACATTTCGTTGCCCCCTAAAATCGCAATAATGAGGAATATTTAATGAAGCGAAAAACTAATGATCGGAATTAGCTGCAATTTTGCATGGACATACTAGAAGTGAATCGATTCCCATCAAAAAATATAATAATGTTCGAATTCATAATTTTTTATACATTAATTTAATAATTATTATTACCTACAAAAAAACTGTTTTTAAACCAAAATATTAGATGTTTTTTTTTGTTTGAGTTGTTTAACAGTAACATAGTACAAAATATCAGAGCTATAGAAATATTATTTCGGAAGATTTGCATAAAAGTGTGTAAGAAACTGATGTAACATCACGAGTTGCCAAATACTGTATTTATAACGTCGAAACGGAAAGACCTAATGACATGAAATTTGGTGTCTGAAGTTAAATTTTGATATAGATTCGACATTTTGAGTCGAAATAGGGGGTTCCCATTGGAAGTTATGAAGTTGGAGCTCAATTTAATATGGAGACGGCCCCTTATGTAAACTTTATAAATTTGAATTTATAGAAAAGGTTAGTTCCTGTTAAACGATATCTTTGAATTTTCTCTACTGTTAAAATTGCTTGAACAAATAGGGGTAGTTAGGGATTTTTTCCGTGATTGTACAAATCTACTTTTTAATCGTAAGAAAAAACTGTATATAAACATTTCCATTTCTAAAGTATCCGTTTGGATGCATTAAATTAATACCATTTTTAACTTCGAAGTATTATTGTATATTCATTAATTCTTACTGTTCCAAATCCACTATATCCTTATGTTCTGACCTATGGGGTTAATACCCCAAATAGATAATGTACCTACTTCGGGAAATTGCCTCCACAGGCATTAACTTTATCAAATAATTTATCAAATTTTCTGATCTTTTCTGAGTCTATAAAGAATACTTTAAACAACCCATAAAATAATTTTTTTGAGAGCAGGGGTTATCTTGGGACTGACAATGGACTTCTTACATTTACAATATCAGCTACACTTTAAGGTATTAATCCATGGGGATAATGTTCCCAAATACGAAAAGGGAACATTATTCCAGTGGGTTTTAAATGAGTAATGTTCCATAGGTGACCTTTTACCATGGGAATACATTTTTAGTTATTATTTTTATCATTTCTGAGTCTTAAACAACCCTAAATAGCCAATAAAATAAATTTTTGAGAGCAGGGTTTTCTAGGGACAGAAGAAGACTGGTAAAGGACTGCTTGGATTTACAATTATCAGCTACACGCTAACGTACTGATCCATGGGGTTTTTGTGTCCAAATGTGTAAGATACCCATAGGGACCTTTACCTATGACCAACTCCTTTTTTAAATTATTATTTGTATCATTATTTCTTAGTCTCCAAGTACCTTAAATAGCTTGTAAATAATTTTTATGAGAGTTTTTCTTAGAACGGAAGATATTAAAATGTTTTGTAGCACAATGAACTGCTTGCATTTACAATAACAAGGAAATGTTTTTGAAAAATAATTGCAAACTAGAAATAATCATTAACATAATTCAACAAGTAGTTATTTCAGCTAAAAAAATCATGTAAATAAAACACTTAATAGACACAGACGTGTCATATATTGAAACAGAAAAAAATTTAATGCAATTCAAATTAAACTTTTTGTTGGATCAAATTCAAACTCCGTTGCCAGATTATTGGACAAAACTACAAAGTACAATACTGTTAAATACTTGAGACACGGTACTTAACAAACTGCTTTTTATCATTTCTGTCTCAAAGTACCTTAAATAGCCGTTAAAACAGGTTTTTGTGAAAAGGTTTTTTCTTTGGACCGAAGAGGTTCAAGACTATACTTTAAAAGTTTAATGAAACTGTACAGAATTGGAGCTTATGGTATATCTTACTTATATCAGTCGTAATTAAAAAACTCGTATACCTTTTTCAGAGCAAGAATCCTTATTTATAAAAGAAATAAAAAACTGATGATCCAAAGCTTGCAAGTTATAATTAAGTACATCCACTTCTGAAACCTGAGATTAGAACAAATGTCAGTAAAAAAGATTGCCGTCATTTATCAAAACAATCTATAAAAAATGTCTTAAATTTCAATCCAATGGTCGCTTGATGGAAAATCTATCTTATTAAAAAGTTACTTGTAACATTGACACACTCGAGTAAAACTGTGAGCGATGACATAATTGAGCTTGTGAAACCTTGAATTAGATAAAAAAAATAATATAAAAGCTTACCACCATTAATCTAAACGCTCTACAAAAAGAACTATTCTTTAACCTCAAGTCAATGCCAGCTATCTCATCAAATTTCAAGTCAATGGTGAAACTATCTTATTAAAAGTTACCGGTAACATTGAAAAACTCGTAATATGTGAGCGATGACATTATACATGAGGGACTGATTGTCCAACGGAGTATATATAAAATCAAGGACAAACAATCTCGAATAACATCTCGACGAGATATCTCGTCATTAGCAAAACTGAACAGATTTCATGAACGAGATATCTTGGCATTAAAGATCGGATCTTGAACTCGTCATCATAAAAAACATCTCAATAACGAGACCTCCTCGCTAGCAACATTGGTCAGGTCTTGATGGGAAGATATTTCATCGAAACCACATGGAGGGTTAAATGGTCTATGATATAAATTTTTTTGAGGAGATACTTTTTCACTCGGGTCTGTCGAGGTTAGCACAAAATCTAATGATAACTAAGGAATAAGAGCTTATATAATTTCCATTGTAATTAAAGAACTTGTGTTTCATTTCCAACGACGGCATACTTTTCTTGTTTCCCAACTAAGATATAATTAAAAAATTCCACCTCTGAAACCTCAGGTAAGATCAAATGACAGCAAAAAGCTTCCGACCACTTATCAAGACACTCGAGAAAAATAATTTCTCTCAAATCTCAAGCCAATAGTAGCGTGTTGGCGAAACTATCTTGTTAAAAAGTTACTTGTAACATTGTCACACTCGTGTAAAAATGCACGCGATGACGTCATAAATGAGCGACTGATTTCCAACAAAGCATAACTAAAATCAAGGGCGAACATTTTTAGCTCGCAGTACCGCGCAATAAAATAACACTCAAAATACTGCTTTCTAAATGGCCGTTTAACTTCCCAAAGTACTTCATTAGCAAAGAACACTTCAGTCGTATTCCGTCTCTGCTTCTTCTGGGGAAAAGGAATAAAAAAAACCGAAGGGAGAGAAAATATTCCTTCCAGCCGCTGTTAATTAAACCGCTTCAAAAGCGATGTCACATTAACAGGGAAGATTAAAAATGTGCCGTAAGTTTCATGCACACTTGGACAGAATTGAAAGCGCGGGCAACTTTAGTGAGCGTTCAATTAAAGCGTAGGGAGTATATTGGCCACCTAATCTGACGATTTATCTCCCCCAAAGTCGTTGAACCATCATTAAGGTCTTCATTAACGTATCTTGTCCTTGCGAGGTATACCGCGAATATTACAAAGCGGTTATTGGTTAGGGACGTGGGGAGGGTGGGAATTTTCGCACGCATTTTTTACCGCCTGTGTTAATTTCAGTTCGATTATATTTTCCCTGCCGTCCTGGAGAATGGCAGTGCAAAACATTACTGACAAATAATCGGGTACGCAGCGGGATGTCCGTCCGGTAAAAATTTACGATGTAATATTTCAACAATCGGACCGAAGCCTGGAAGCATCGCTGATAAAAAACGAAATGTGGTCATTCTAACATTTTATTAACTATCATCGTTTTATTATGTTCCCTTGACCTACATTTTCCAAGCCCGAGGCAGAATATCTCGCAATGTACTTTCTAGAATTTTACTGAGTGGGAAATAGGGAGTTGTCCATCCTTGTACAAATTCGAGTCGGTACTTATTTACCCTTGCACAATGTTGAATGTTATGCATTGGGGTGGCCATGAAGTAATTTTTTCCCGTTGGAGGCATCTATAGATAAATATTAGAACAAACAGATTGGAACCAAACGGTGTTTTTAAATGTGTTTTTAACATTTAATAATTGGAACTAAGTATGTAGCTGGATGTCCGTCCGGTAAAAATTTACGATGTAATATTTCAACAATCGGAACAAGGCCTGGAAGCATCGCGGATAAAAAAACGAAATGTGACCATTCTAAGATTTTACTAACTATCATCGTTTTATTATGTTCCCTTGACCTACATTTTCCAAGACCAAGGCAGAATATATCGCAATGTACTTTTTAGAATTTTACGAATAGGGAAATGGGGACTTCTCCATCCTTGTAAAAATTCGAGTCGGTACTCACTTACCCTTGCACAATGTAGAATGTTAAAAACGGATTGGAACAAAATTTAGACAAACAATTCCAAAACCAAATATAGGGTGACTATAACATAACCTCCACTCTTTGGAGACATCTGTAGTTCAATCGAATGAACGAAATGCAACCAAATTTGATATTGAAACTTTTGAATGTGCGTGGAGATGTATTCCGAGAAAAAAAATTGTTACCAAGAGTCGCCAATAGGGAGAAATTGGGCGCTGTTGGAGTGGAAAACAATCGAACATGACATTAAACGCAGATGAAACGGATTATGTAAAGTTTTGACTCCATAAGCAACAACCAAAAAACTAGTTCCAGGTGGATAAGGGACACGTTACTATTAAAAAACTGTCAATAGACACACACACACACACACGCCAATTAATATAGATTCAACTCACAAGAAACAATTTTTATTTGCGAGAATCAAGTTTCCTTTAACCACATAAGAATCCAATTTCAATGTGCTTCTTGTGTACAACAAATTGCATCTGGTGTGTGGCATGCTCTAAAGATGAGTGTAATGAGACTGTCAGCATAGCAAGTCACAGTAGATATATCTTTATAGAAGGCAGAATGTCTTGCTGTGCGTGTGAAGTTTGTTAGCATTTTATAAAGGTATTGATAATGGGATAATAAAGAAGTGATAGTTATATCCATTCTTGAACACATTTAAATAGATACTTATTTAGGCTTGTACAAAGCGAAATATCCTGCCATGTATTTTGATAACATATTACAGACACAGAAAAGGTAAAAATTGCGAATTGATGAATTGAGATGTATTCCGCTTTGTTTATTCCGTTAGCTGATCAGTGTACGAATTTACGTACTAAAGAGATTGTATTTCTAGTATATGAAATTATAGTTCTCTGAGGTGTGGTATAACTAAGAGAATAAATTCAATTCATTCAATTCAAAAAGTATTATGGAATCTGCCAAAATGCATGCCAAAAATTCAGCTTGGAAATGAAAAGTTATTCAACTTATCACAAATGGTGAAAATTGCCTACTTGTAATACATTTGTACTCACAGCTGTCAAATTCCTCTAAATTTGTCATAGAAAATGCTGGTATAACTACCTAATTTAAAATTACTCCAGATAATGATTACATCTTAACATTACTAGAAAGTAGAAGATATATGTGTTAAAAAAAGATCTGTGAATTAGCAGGAAATGTTAAAGGTTTTAAAACAATTTTGAAGCATTAAATTGCTAGCATAATAGCATAATAACAGGAAAAGAGTATTCATATAATCTGCGATTATATTTTGATTACAAGATCTCACGAGTCATATTTTTTATATTTTAAATGTTTAACTCCTCGTGCATGATCTATATATCCTACAGTTTACAGTCAGAGGTATTTTAAGGAATTGATTAGGCTAACATATTTGGAGATAAAAGACTAGTTTTCAGTATCTGAGAATTGTTCGTTGGTTTGGGTTTTATGGAGCTCAAAATTCAGAAATGAATAGACTGTGCCAAACAGAAGACAGGATACAATTCAATAAAACATTTCAGGTATTTAAATTAGTAGTCAAACTAACAATAGAAGTTAGATTTAAAAAGATGTAGGTTCAGTACTTCACATAAAATACAATGAAGATTAAAATACTAATTTAACCCTCTAAGTGGTATTCTACGTAATATCTGGACCATCAAGGTCTGACCAATTTTTCTAAGGATGAGATATATCGAGGTACCATAGATAAAAATATTTATATTAAATTTGTTGTTGTTGTTGTTTCTTATGCCTACACTGGCATACCAGAGGAGTGCCAGGCCCGTCGAAGACGTCAAGAGGCGAGGGGGGTGCGCCTTCCATGTTATTGAGCCCCATTGGGAGGAAGTCCGACTTTGCTCGACATACGTGACACATCCGTTTTACAGGAAGGTCCCTTTCATACATCCATTCACTCACACATATCGTAATTTAGATCCCAATCAGAGGCCGATAACCCCCTGATCAGGTACCCCCAGAGGTATTGATTTGGTATGGGAGCATGGGGGACATTGTGACCACGACCTATTTAACGTGCCCCAGTCACCATTAGTGAACACGACGGACTTTAGCCAGATCGAAGCGCCGATCTCGTAATCATCACAATTGTAGGCTCCGCCGAGGACAGAACCCACAACCCTTCTGATGCGAGCCCGACGCTCTGCTGACTGAGCTACCACGGCTCTATATTAAATTTAAAAGACCAGAGTGTAGTATAAAAATTAAAATAGACTGGATAGGGATTTTCTCGCACCAAATCTTGCAAGTCTAGAATTAGATTACTAAATAAGTTTCGATGTTGTTTAGTCCAGTGACTCTTATCCGTTTGAAACAGTTAGTGGTGATTTTTAACGGAATGTACATAAGAGTACAGTGAAACTTCGCTCTTTTAACCGCCAGTTTCTATTTATCATTATTAAAAGTTAATTAATTTAACATTAAAAGTTATTCGTACGTACACACAGAAAATGACTAACTATTCTGGAATTTGAATATATATGAACATATATTGGACGTTAGTTCATGTAACAATATGTACTATACTGTACTTAATGTAAATTGTTTATCGTTTGTTTCTGTGAAGTAAAATACATGTATGTACAGTGTATTTCCAGTCCGTAAGTGTGCTTTTTTTTAATATTCATTCATATTCAATGGATGGGGATGGCTTGTTGTTGAAGGCTTTTCTGTTATCCGTCTATTTGATTAACCGTCATGGTCCCGGTCCCGACCCTGACGGTAAATCTAATTTTCACTGAATTTAATACAATCCGTTAAAAAGCAAGATATAGCTTTTTCTGTTTTGTTGAATGCTAAGAGATCAAATATAGTTGTTATGCTGATTTTAAGACCTCAAATGATGTTTCTGTTTTACCCGACTTAATGTCTCGCGATCATTGTTTGCATTTCTCCATTGGATCGTCTGGAGTCCTGAGGGATTAAGCTCGATTATCCCCAAGACTTCCAACTAATAAGTGGTACATCATTTTGCATATGTCCCCGTGAAAGACAACAAAAGATATCTCTGTAGATAAGAGACTTGAGATAAGGACACTCTTGGGTGTAATTTTAGTTCCATGAGATCAAACGTGAAAAGAGTCAAAGCATAAAAAATTCTTTAATAAAGAGCCCATTAAAATTTAGCGGAATTCCGTACTTCTTTCCTTTCAAAAGATAATTCTTTATCAGTGAGGACACTGTGACCTCATGACGTTGCACAGTTGGGAAATGCTTTAAAAAGCCGAGTTTTTCGTCGCCTAATTTGCATGTGACCAGGAAAGGTTTTACTTTCCCGAACTACTAATTGCTACTGTGATAAAAATGATTATTTTCTTTAGATAAAAATCGGCTCTTTTGAATCTGAACAAAACGGAATTAGTTTTTCACCGCTCTTCTAATCAACGGAGGTCAGATTCTTTTTAAAATTCCATCTTAACTTTCGAATCTAAGACAATTTAGTATTTCAGCAGTCAGCTAGGTCACACAGTTTGCAGTTCTTTTTTGTCTAAAAACCAGAGCGGCTTTTACGCTAGTTTAATTTAAAAGAACGCAATACGCTTTAAACGATTATTTTAGATTTTATATTTACAATAAAATGTTAAAGTTTTATCAATGGCGATTATACACATTTTTAAAATTCCATCTTAACTTTCAAGTCTTAAAGAATTTACTATTTCAACAGTCAGCTTGGTCAGACATTTTGCAATTATTTTTCATAAAAACAAGAGCTGCTTTAGCATTATTTTATTTTAAAGTGACTCTACACTTTGATATATTATTATTGATTATACATTTACAATAAAATGTTTCAGGAAAAATAATTTTAACCTTAAACAGTAATTAATAAATACAATAAAAATAATTTTTCATATTTTTAAGTTCCTACTCATGCTAATATCGATCACTTGTATAAAAGAAACTAAGAGAAACGTTAAAAATACAGTCATAATTTATTTTAGTGTTTTCTAAAATATTTATTTTTATCCAAATTCGAATTCGAATATTCCCTGCCGAAAGATATCGAATATATCACTAAAGAAAATGCATAAAGTTTCTGATCTATATATCAATTACACAAAAAAGCATTAGCCTCTGTAGTGCATGAACAACAGAAAGCTGAATAAAGGAGACTGAGTTAATTAAAAGTTAGTTGGTTTTACTTCTATAATTCGAAGAATAAACTTAAATAACTTGTTAAATAATATATCTACAGGTATGAACGTTTTGATACATATTAAACTGTTGTACACACAATTGATGTTAAATAATTCAAAAGTTTTTACCTGTTGGTCCTTTTTAGGGTACTGTGTCACATTAAATAGTGCGCACTATTTCACATTAAATAGTGCACACTGTTTCATACAAACTGATGTTTTCAAAACAAAATTTGATGCAGGTAATTCTTAGTTGAATAAGATACTATATATTGTCTGCTTTTGTGTTTTGCTAAAATATCAAATCATTAGAAGTACGTAAAAGCATTATGTAAGTAAAACACCTAGTGTTCCATGAAAGAATCAGGTCAATTTAAAAATATTAGTGAAATGGTTTATGTTCATATTTTTTCAGGCAATAGCCAATCGTCAGATGTATTCTTCAAAATGTATATATATATATATATGTATGAACTAACAATTTTGTAGTTAATAAACTGCTGTTTGTAAAAAATTGCAACGCCTTGAAGGAGTCATCAGAATTAAATGAAATTTAATACACAAACGGCTTGTATTAGTACAATACAAATAAATGAATAAATTTTCAAAGCAAAAAAACAATATTAAGTGTCCGAAATCAGTATTTGGTGAAGCCACTACCCGCTGCAATAAGTGTTGCTATACGACGTTGCATGGAGTGAAACAGATGTTGAATGTCTACTTGTGGAAGATAATTCCATATTGTTTGTATGCGCACCCAAAGTTCGTATTTTGAAGCTGTAGGACGCGGATCACGAGCGAGACGGCGACCAACCAAATCAGACACGTGCTCAATAGGCGACATATCCGGCGTATAAGCAGGCCAAAGAAGATGTTGCATGTGTTGGGCTGAAAAAAAGTCTCGAACATTCCTTGCAACATATGGGCGTGTATTATCCTGTTGAAAGATAGCTCCAGGGATGCCTTGAAGGAAGGGAACGACTTAGGGCTCTAGCACTTCACGGACGTACCTGTTGCTATTCAGATTACCCTCAATTCGTAGCAGCTAAGATCGTCCATGATACGAAATCGCACCCCAGACCATAACTTCGGGTGTTCGGCCACTATGACATTCGATAACGCACTCTGGAAGTCGGCGTTCACGGCATAGCGTCTAACACAAATGCGGCCATCATGGTTCTACAAATTAAATTGGGATTTGTATGGGATAAGACAACTTGTTGCCAATCACCCCGCCAGGCTCTGTGCTCATGAGCCCATTGCAGACGCAGCCGTCGATGGTTTGGCGTGAGGGGGATCCAGTATAAAGGAATCCTTGCACTCAGTTCACGGTGCAGCAGACGTCGACGAATTGACGAAGCCGACATTATTACAACTGTAGCAGTAGACCAAAGTGCTGCCAACAGCTTGGAGGAAGCTGTACGGTCATTCACCGCCATGTGGACCAGGTGTCTATCATCGCGTGCTGACGTCACCTTCCGTCGTCCACTTCCAGTTTTTCGAGTTGTCCGGTGCTCGTCGGTCCACTGCTTCCAAACTCGCATCACTATGGAACTGTTCCGCTGCACACTAGCTGCTATGCGCGATAGAAAAATCCTTCTTCACGAAGGCCGATGATTCTCCCCCGTTCAAACTCCGTAAGTTGTTGAAATTTCACCCTATTTCGTCGTGGAGGCATACTTAGGTCTCACTAAACGTTCGCCACTAAAAAATAACCATGCACTATTTTCAATGTCCCGCTACAGCCTTCTATTTATACGCTTTTAGAATCAGTTCAGAGGGCGCTGCTCACACCACGCATGCCTGGTGGCTCTAAAACTTTACTACTTTGCATAAAATCCTATGACTGACATTTGCTACAAATGTCATTTCATTCGGATGATTCCTTCATGGTGTTGCATTTTTTTACAAGCATCAGTGTTTGAAGAAGGATGCTTTTGAAGATATCATTAAAGAAGGGTGACGTCCCATCGCCCCCGACAGGATTAATCCATCAAAGCAACGTTTGGAGATTTTAAGGAGATGGATGCCTTCAAAAATAATCATTACAAAGAAGGGACTACAGACGTCGAATCGGGGTCTAAAGGGTTTGTAATTTAAAGTAGCATTTGTTCTTAATATGAGAAGGGATCATTTTAAAAATAATCATTGAAAAGGTTCGACGTCCCATCACCCTCGACAGGGTTAATCCATCAAAGCAACGTTTGAAGATTTATGGAGATGGATGCCTTCGAAAAAAATCATTACAAAAAAGGGACTATAGACGTCCCATCGCCATCTAAAGGGTTAATCATTTAAAGTAGCATTTGTTCTTAATATGAGAAGGGATCATTTTAAAAATAATCATTGAAAATGTTCGACGTCCCATCACCCTCGACAGGGTTAATCCATCAAAGCAACGTTTGAAGATTTACGTAGATGGATGCCTTCGAAAATAATCATTACAAAGAAGGGACTACAGACGTACCATCGCCATCTAAAGGGTTAATCATTTAAAATAGCATTTGTTCTTAATATGAGAAGGGATCATTTTAAAAATAACCATTAAAAAGGTTCGATGTCCAATCATTCCCTGACAGGATTAATCATTTAGGTCTTAGAGGGATTCTTCTCAGGAAACAAACTTGTATCTCATTTTCAATCAGAAACTTTGTAGGACATTTCTAAAATTTCAGTTAACTGATTCCTACACCGATCACTCTTATTTAAATTACTGTGCAGTCCTAAACCATAACATTTTAGTTACAATCCGAATTTTTTATTTATGATTATCAAAATACAGCAATATCTTTCAAGATAATGGATTTTAAGACGGTGGTTCATACGAGAAAACAAACGTCGTGAAACAAACGTAGTCTAAAAGGAATAAAATTCAAAGAATTGCTAGAAACACGGGACACTCCCACGATACCTAATGATACCAGTTAGGAATGTTTCTGTTGGTAGCATCGAGATTCTTCCCCAGACCAGCTAGAATGCCGGAGGATAAAGGATACAGGAATTCATATTGTTTCGTACTTGGCTCGCATATCTAAAAGACAATTGTGTCCTTTACGAATGTCATTTCCCTTTTGTATTTGTTTTCGACAGATATTCATTCACTAAGGAAACTTAGAGGCTAGTCCTGTTCTGTGAATTCATGTGACCGGAATAATGTGATGAGAAAATACCACCGCACCGATGCTGTTAAGGGCACAAGGAACATAATTTGGCTCAAATTTTCGATTTTTTTTTTAAATTTTGGGCTTAAAAAATAACGGGAATTAAGACGATTCCAAAAATGTATAACTTGTATAGGTTTGAAAACTATAAACACATTTAAACAGATGTTTACGAATGTAAACAAATACAAATACAAATATTGACGACCAGCTACAGGCTCAAGCCCAACAAGGCTGGTCCTTTGTTTATGAATTCCCCAATTCCCACTGACTATCCAATTGTGTCTTAAATTCGTACACTCCCTTTGAATTAACTATATTTTCTGGCAACGCGTTCCAACTGTCTATTACCCTATTAAAGTAGTAGTTTTTCCTTAAATCCCGATTAAAACAACGCATGTCACACACCCGTTGGCCTAGTCCTCACCCAGTAAAATCACATGTACGTACGTTTTGACTTGTACAATGTTTCAGCTAGTTTTCAGCCTCATTTTTACTGATATATTCACAGTAGGTTTTTTTTTACTTTTTACTTTAATCTGTGTGAGTAGAATTAAATGCTTCTTTATGCATCTTCTGCACAATGCACATGTCTTTTTCAAGACATGTGCATTGAGCAGGTGATGTATTTTTCCACGTATTGAACCACGTATTTTATGCTTTGGTAAAAAATACCGCTTCATACATTGATTAAAAAGTTCCTTTTGCTTGTTTGCAATGGCGAGAAAAAAGTTGTTTGGTAGACGCAAATTTAGTGGAAATCGGTTTACTGTTGTGAGGAAGGTAAATGCTGCTGATGACTCAGTGACCGAAATTAGTGCATCTGAGAAGATTGACATAACTTTTCCGGAAGCTATCTAAAAATACCAGAATGAAGTTAAAGCTGTTGAAACAAAAGAAATGTGATTCAGAAATGCTGAATCAAAATGATTATGGTGCTGGAAAATTTTAATCTAGTGAATTTTAAGCATAGTAAGTGTTTTTATGGGTTTTTTTCATTTTTCTCAAAATGTGTTTTTTTTTTATGCTTTGGTACACTTTTCTTAAATTCTATTGAAGCTACACTTTTCAAATTTTACACACTTGTTCAGACAAGTGTTTTCATTAAAAATACCTATTATTTTAAATTTAAATGCAGAACATATGGAAATATCACTAAAAAAAGTTTTAAAAATTCTGTTATTTTTTAAAACAAATTTTAAAAAAATCTAATTTTATTTCTGTTAGATTAAAATTAAAAATCCTTCTTATTATTTTCAAATGGGATATCTTTTGTTACCAGGAAAATTTTGGAGACAATATTTGCAATAGTTTTTGAGAAAAATGTACTAAACTGGGATATTGTGAAAAATAAATTTTCAAACAGTTAAAAAGTAAGTAGCTACAGAAAACAAAATTATGAAGGGAATACATTTTGTTACAGTTAATTATAAAATGTAATGCGTATATTTTCAAGGAAAATTTTTTTTAGTTATATGGTTATTTTTAAATTGTATATGCCTTGACGAATGGTGAGCTTAAAATTCATGCATTTAGTCTATCGAGGTGGTCCGTGTGCCCTTAATTAGAATGTTGATTTCCTTGAAAAATAAGAATATTAAATTCGATTGTTTAAGTATAATGAATGAATCAATAGGATTTTATTAGCAAAATGTTCGTTTGAGGTTCAGGTTTTATGACGCAAGATATAAAACTAGACAAAATGTAAGCAAAAAAATTCTGAGGGTCGTATCTGGCAGGCAGACGGGTAAACTTATGCGATGGTGGTTGTCTTGACGATGTATGTCGTCATTTTTAAAACTGAACCAGCTCTTGATGGACGAGATATCTTGTCATTAGAAGAAAACTGACCAGATCTTATTCTCATCATCATAAAAAGTCGACTATATCTTGAGAACGAGATTTCTCGTCATCAGCAAAATTGGTCAGATCATGTTGGACAAGCTATATCGTCAAAATTACATGGAGAATCTAACCTATCCGGATGAACCTATTCCGAGGGTCGTATCTTGTCTGTAGTCTATGTAAACCTTTTGTAGAATAAAGCGATGGGAAAATATTAAAACGCTGAAGGGCGTAATATAATGTGCTGCTAATAATAGCTTGAATTCATTAAAAAATTTGAAAGTTATATTCGATAATTTAATTGAATGTATCAGTCAATATGATCTTGCAGGTAAAGTGTTTGGTTGGTTGGTTACTGGATTGGATTGGACACCGTTGGTGGACACTGTTTCACCTGTGCTGCTATCAACTGTACAGTCCGCCTTACGGAGGATATTCGGGGATAAGGGAGAGTCAAGCAATCCACAATACATATGAAACATTTAAGTACACAGAGAGATTAAAGGCAAGTGAAGAGCGAAACAAGTAAGCACAAAAGTACATAATGACTAAAGAAAATAATGACATAATTTGAAAATTGACAAACAAAAAACATGCATAAAAGCAGGAAATCGTATGAAAAAGGGGAAAAAATTATAAAATCAAAACGTTTAAATACAACCAAAAAAATATGTACTAGTTTCGAAAGAAAAGCTAAGTTATTTTATTAAGAATTTTCGAATTCTCAGCTCTCACAGATGTAATCAATGTTGGAGTTGAGAAATTCCATCACTTTAAGGATTTTGGGGTGGAAGTGTCTATTCTTGAGAGTACTTTGGCACCAATGAGAGAGAGTAGTTTTGAAGAGAAAGTTTCACCAAATGCCACGAACATGTGAGATCACGGTCGAAAAGGTAGTGGATGGGATCACCTTCCCGGCCGAAGATGCAGAACTAACTTGTTCTAAGATGGAAACCTTCTAGATATGCCGGAAATGGACCATGGCCTGCGAAAAAATTGCAACAGCTTTGAGTTCTGGTATATTAGGTACGGTTGAAATCATTGGAGAGAATTGATGAGTGTATCTTCCTTTGTGGTAGAAGCATACCATTCTCCTTGCCATTGATTCAAAACAAATGTATCAATAGAACTTAATAGTTTGTACCTAGTCCACTTAAACTAGTTGTTTGATGAGAAATTCCATTTGGCTGCAGACTTCGTAAGAAGGTCTGCTTGATCGTTTCCTTATAAAGCATCCGAAATTAGACAAGATGCATCAAACACAATATAAAACAAGAATATGAAAAATATAAATCTACTTATGCCAATATCAACGTAGCCTTCTGCAAAAAAAAACCCTCTAGGTTCTATTATTCTACTTTTTAATATTTATCTTTTATGGATGAGTAACCCTTAGAATATCTGAGGGCCGGGTATTCTATTAGGAGGACTATATCTCACTGTTGGTGGCGGCGTAAACCTATAGCATAGAGCCATATCTGACCTGTAGTTCAGGTAAACCTATTCGTAGAGACATTCTGACCGAGAGTTCGGATAAACCTATTCGGAGAGACATATCTGACTAGTGGTTCAGGTAAACCTATTCCGAGAAACATATCTGACAGGTGGTTTGGGTAAATATATTCGAAGACATATCTGACCCGTGTGGCGAATGAACTTGTTCAATGAGACTTATCTGACTGGTGAGGGCCGGTAACCTATTCGTAAAACAATACATGACCGTTGTTTTGGGTAACTCTATTTGAAGAGACATATCTGGCCGGCGGGTTAGTTAAACATATCCGGAGGGCCATATCCGGAGACCATATCGGAACTGCGACCTTCTTAAACTTATCCGGAGAACCAAATTTGATCTGCTGTCCTGATAAAAATATTTCAAGGGTCGTAACAGACCTCCGGGTGAGGAGGTAAATTGAAAATTGATCTAGAGAGAGAGAGAGAGAGAGTTGAACAAATCTCGATCATAGTTGCTGGTGACGTCGCCAAAGTTTGACAAATTAGTGTCTTTTCAACAGTACTAACCACAACATTTCATATCAACTTAAATACAAAAATTTAAATACCACCAAGGCCACCATTTTCTCCTTGAAAAACAGATAGGTGGATATTTAACTACCGTTGTCACTAGAGTAACACAATAGGCTATTGGTGACGATCATGGATCAACCCCCGAAGAACAAGATCCTAAGACAAATCCACATAATTTTGAATCACCCGTAAAACACCCAGAAAGTTTTCAGTACACTTCAAATATTGAACTTAATCACTTATCTATATATTAATATTTATAAATATGGCGTGGAGTCAAGGCACTCAATTTTATATCCCATTGATCATAAAACAAACTGTATTGCACTGTCCAGTGTCGTTGATTTAGTAGTGGCAGTTATTGCCACCCATGGCTTTAGCACATCAAGCCATCAGGCTTTCATGCTTTCAAAACATTTCTTATTGCATTTCAATAAAGTACTGAAAGTGAATAAAATGACTCTCATCCAGTCTTACTGTCTGTATCTTATGACAGACTAACTCGAAGATGTATCTAAGAACCAGAACAAACTGACTTCAAATCATCAAAACACTTATGACACATTTTAATGAAGCACTGAAAGTAAATAAAATAACACTCATACCAAATCTTAATGTCTGCTGCCACTTATGGCACACTAATCCGAAGTTGTCTACAAGAACAACAACAAATAAACTTAAAATCTTCAAAACACTTCTTATCGCATTTTAATAATGCACTTAAAGTGAATGAAATATATCAAGTATTACAGTTACTTATGGGTCATACCAACCCGAAGATGCTCTGGAACAAAGATAAATTAATTTAAAATCTTCAAAACTTATCTTATTGTATCCAATAAAGTATTAAAACTGAATGAAATAATAATCATATCGTCTAGCAGTCACTACTAATCCAAAAGGGTCATTGAGAACCAGGACAAATTAACTTCAAATATACGAAACACGTAAGACAAATTTCAATAAAGCAATGAAAGTAAATAAAAATAACACTAGTATCAAGTCTTCCTGCCCACTGCTACTTAGGGCACTTTAATTCGAAGGCGTTCTACGAGAACCACAACAAAAATAAACTTAAAATCTTCAAAACACTTCTTATCGCATTTTAATAATGCACTTAAAGTGAATGAAATATATCAAGTATTACAGTTACTTATGGGTCATACCAACCCGAAGATGCTCTGGAACAAGGATAAATTAATTTAAAATCTTCAAAACTTATCTTATTGTATCCAATAAAGTATTAAAACTGAATGAAATAATAATCATATCGTCTAGCAGTCACTACTAATCCAAAAGGGTCATTGAGAACCAGGACAAATTAACTTCAAATATACGAAACACGTAAGACAAATTTCAATAAAGCAATGAAAGTAAATAAAAATAACACTAGTATCAAGTCTTCCTGCCCACTGCTACTTAGGGCACTTTAATTCGAAGGCGTTCTACGAGAACCACAACAAATAAACTTAAAATCTTCAAAACACTTCTTATCGCATTTTAATAATGCACTTAAAGTGAATGAAATATATCAAGTATTACAGTTACTTATGGGTCATACCAACCCGAAGATGCTCTGGAACAAGGATAAAAAAATTAATTTAAAATCTTCAAAACTTATCTTATTGTATCCAATAAAGTATTAAAACTGAATGAAATAATAATCATATCGTCTAGCAGTCACTACTAATCCAAAAGGGTCATTGAGAACCAGGACAAATTAACTTCAAATATACGAAACACGTAAGGCAAATTTCAATAAAGCAATGAAAGTAAATAAAAATAACACTAGTATCAAGTCTTCCTGCCCACTGCTACTTAGGGCACTTTAATTCGAAGACGTTCTACGAGAACCACAACAAATCAACTTAAAATATTCAAAACACTTCTTATCGCATGAATAAACTACTGAAAGTGAATGAAATATATCAAGTATAGCAGTCACTTATGGGCCATACTAACTCTAAAGTGTCTCAGAGAACAAGGGTAAATTAACTTCAAATCTTCGAAACATTTCTTACGGTATTTCAATAAAGCTCTGAAAGTGAATGAACTAACAATCATATCAAGTCTCACTGTGCCTGTATCACTATAAAAATCTATAAGTAGCGAGCGAGCGGAGAAACTTTTATTCACATATTTAGATGAACTTAATCACTCAATCCGGCGATAAATATAGCGTGGAGCCAAGCACCCCGTTTAGTATCCCATCGAGCATAAAACGAATTTTATTGCAGTGTCCAGTGCCGTTGATTTAGTAGAGACACTATACTTTAATGGTCGCCGCCATCCAATGATGAAATAATCACATTTCCAATACACGCAGTTATTATCACCGATGGCTCGAGCATCTTAAGTTATCACTGCAGCTCATCTAACCGCCTCCAGTACCCTCTCCCTCTGCTGGATCAATGTTCAACTCATTGCCCCTATTAATAGTCTCCGTTGGACCTGCTCTAATAGCGACGCTTATTCACTGGGGTTCCTGAAGCAAGAAATTTGGAGTCCCCTTTTACTTTATTTTCGCTTCTGGTGAGAAACTATGATAAATCTATGATAAAATGGGGTTCCGCTTTTTTATTTTAGGGCGACGTTAAAAGTAAGCTCAGATTTATGGAATATCAAGAAGCTGATGCTTCCTGGGGAAGAGGCCGATTTGTTTAGGCATTAGCACCGAGGGAGCGGGGACAGTGAGGGAAACGGGAAAGTTTGACAGTTCGTTTCATTTTTGTTATAGTGCAACTTTTCATTCCGGGGGCTGGTAATGAAATACTTCTGACTTCAATAAGCCCATTGCAGTTTTTGATGAGGCTCGTATCATCCAATCATTATGCCGAAGGCATCGCCTTTCATACTTGGGGCATTAAAAGGGAAGAAAATCACTTGGATTGGATGGTGTTATTTCAATTCATACTACACTGATCTATTCTAAGAAGGGTGCTACCACCTTTCCTGCTTGGAATATTGAAAAGGAAGAAAATAACTTGGATTATATCGTGTTATTTCAATTCATACCATACTCATCTATTCTGAGAAAGGTTCAATTGCCTTTCATACTTGGAGTATTGAAAGGGAGGAAAATAACTTGGATAAGATCGTGTTATTTCAATTCATACCAAACTCGTCTATTCTAAGAAGGGTGCAGCCGCCTTTCATGCTTCTAGTATTAAAGGGGAAGAAGATCACTTGGACAGCTCGGTGTTATTTCAATTCATACCACACTGATCTATTCTAAGAAGGGTGTAACTGCCTTTCATTCTTGGAGCATTAAAAGGGAAGAAAATCACTTGGATTAGATCGTGTATTTCAATTCATACCACATTGATCTATTCTAAGAAGGGTGTAACCACATTTCATGCTTCGAGAGTTAAAAGGGAAGAAAATTACCTTGATTAGATGATGTTATCTCATTTCATGACACACTGATATATTCTAAGTACGCTGAGCTGATTAAGCCAATGACGAAATTTGAAGTCGACTTTTTCTCAAATGAGGTAAAATAAAGCTAGAGCTTTTCACATGGTTAGTCTCTGAAGAAGAGATGGATCAATTTTTGGTAAGATCAAGACTGTAATATATTCGCAAATATTTTACATTACCGTCTATTCACACTTCGAGCATTTATCCTTATGGCGTGTATCTCTACGAGATATCTCGTCATTAGTAAAACTGAGCAGATCTTGGTGGAGAAGATATAATGTCTTAAGGAAAAATAAACCAGATCATTATCTCGTCATATTCAAAATGCTTTGTAATATCTTCATGACGACGGATTCCATCATAGACAAAATTGGTAAGATCTGGATGGCGAGATAGAACTTTGAATCAACACGATGGATTAAAAGGGATGATTACTTAGATCAATTCTTGTTATTTCAATTCATACCACACTGATGTGTTATAAGAATGTTATCATGCACTCTGAGTTGATTAAGTGTGGGACAAAATTTTAACACGATTTAATCAGAAATGAGAGAAAATGCCAAAGCTCCATAAAAAGATTAGTCTTTGAAGAATATAAAAGATCTATTTTTATGTGATCAAGACAATAACGTGTCCGTAATTTTTTGGCCTTGCCTTTCATGCTTGGAGCTTTAACCCTCCTGATGGTTGTCTCGACTAGGTATCTCGTCATTAGCAAAACTGACTAGGTCTTGATCTCGTCATCATCAAACAATTTGCAATATCCTTATGGTGAGTTATCTCGTCATTTGCAAAATCGGTCAAATCTCAATGGACGAGATATCTCGTAGAAACCACTCGGTACGATAAAAGAAAAGGTAATCACTTTTTAGATTGAATCTCGCAATTTCAATTTATACTACACAGATGTATTATAAGAATGGCATGAAGCAAACTAATCTATTATAAGAATGGTATCAAACGCTCTGAGCTGATTAAGTCCATGATAAAAAAATTTGATATAGACTACACCTAAAATGAGATAAAACTACACTGAAGAGCCAAAACATTATGACCACCTACTCAATAACGCGTTGCGCCTCATTTGGCCTGCAAAACAGCTGCAACTCGCTTGGGCATAGATGCCACAGGTTCTTGGTACATGACTGGAGACAGGTTGTTCCAAATGTCTTAGCAGCGGTCACGCAAATTCGAGATATTCGGACATGGTGAAGTTTGAGCTCTGAGCTGTCGTTCCATGACTCCCCAAATGTGGTCTGTCGGATTCAGATCCAGCGAGTTAGGCGGCCAGGACTTTAAGTGGAATTCATCACTATGCTCATCGAACCACTCCAACACAATCCGAATCTTGTGATATGGGACGTTTTCCTGCTGCAAGATTCCATTTCCAGTTGGGAGGACAGACGCCATGTAAGGGTGCAACTGATCCGCAATGATGTTCAGATAGTTCGCACGTTTATTGTCTGTTCTACCACATCTACGGGTCCCAGAGTTGCCCATGATAATGTTCCCCTAAGCATAATGCCGCCACCACCAGCCTGTGTATGACCTGCTGTACAAGAGGGGAGCAACTGTTTGCCTGGCAGACGGCATACCCTGACATGACCATCGACGTGATGAATGAGAAACCGGGATTCATCTGACCAAGCATGTTTCTTCCACTCATCCATGGTCCAGTCTCGATGTTCTCGGCCCCATTGTAGGCGTACTTGACGATGATGCTTGATCAACAGAGGCACACGAGTGGGACGTCTGTTGCACAGTCCCATATCCAACAGTTTACGCTGAACTGTATGTGTCGAAACACTTGCGCTTGGACCTGCATTGTATTGGGCTCACAGCTGAGCCACTGTCTCGTGCCGATTTTGCTATACCAAGCGGAACAATTTCCGACGTCCTTTTTCTTTGATGACGCATGGACGACCAACACCTTGGCGTCTATTGCTGGTGTCACCGTCATTTATCCACTTTGCATGAGTACTAACAACGGCAGATAGTGAACAACCTACCAAACGTGCAGTTTCGGTGAAACTCGTTCCGAGTCTTCGGGCCATTACAATCTGCCCTCTATCAAATTCGCTTAGATAAACAGCCTTTCCCATCACTCGCAAAAGTGTTGTTGTTGTTAGTAATCCCCGACATGGTCTCTTTAAATTAGACCAATTCTACGAGTCCATAAACCCCCAATAAGTCCAAGAAAAGTAGAGGTTCCGAAAAATCCTTGTTCTTTGTTAATTCAATACATTTTAAAATATGAGCTGACGAAGCTTGATCAGCTCCGCACTTGGTACAAGTCCTGAAAAACTTTCTGGCCATGTTTGTAACTCGCAAAAGTAAGTGCAAGAATGATTTCTTACCTTATCCAACAGCAGTTAAATACCATTCTCACTTAATCATGTGCAATCCACGTCATCCAGACGAGTTCATTCAAAAATGTGGGGATGGTCATAATGTTTTGGCTTGTCAGTGTAGTGCTTTATAAAATGGTTAGTCTTCGTAGAGAAGAAAAGGTCAACTAGGCAGTTGGATCAACATACTTGTACGGTGGTCAGTTCAGGTGCTGACCTCGTCATATGACAGTTGTTTAAGCTATGAGATGTTGTCCTAAGATCCCGGACCGTCGCCATTGTGTTGCTCTAGATTGACATTAATCAACAACCTTACCTTCCATCTAAACGTAAGGTCAGTTGGCTAGTTTTTCTAATACGATTTCAGTCTTTCGACAATAAAAATTACAATCAATAAACTTGGAATTTCAAAATGACAGTTTATGATCCACATCAATAAGATTAGCCTTTAGACTACAGCCGGTATAGCAGTTGAAGAATTTAGTCAGTCATTAGAAGTCATTAAAAGAATTTAGATTACGTCCAGTACAACGGTTGCACCTTGACAGTTACAAGAATCGCACCAAGGAAGAATTTAGACTACGGCAGGTACAGCAGTTGTAAATTGAAAGTTATAAGAATCTCACCACGAAAGAATCACGCCAGTTATATGTATAGATCTAGTCAAAAGGTTAAACTCCAAATGTTGCTAAACAGCCATAAACCACATTTTAGGCAACTCCCCGACATAAATTACGCTAGAGCATTTAGCAGCAGAAATAAAATCTTCGGAGATCGTCTGGTTTGAATATTTGCACTGAAAATTCCGCTCGTAACGAACCGTTTACAAGCTAAATGTAGAAAACGGTAAAAAAATTAAGTTAAACACAAAATAATATTAAAATATCGTTAGCTTTGACTCTGTTTTCTGGCATGGTCTGATTGGAAACGGAAACAGCCGAGCGAATACAGTAAGGAAAAAAAATTTTAGATACTCGTAAAAAGAGGAAATGGTCCTTTTTATAGCAATGGAAAAAGGATTTCAATCAGTATAGAAATGTCCAATACAATTTCCGGCCTCTCTTGCCCTAGGGAGAATCATTCACTTAAGTATTTGGAAATTGCTCGAAGCGGCACATAAGTTTTGTCTTTGCTCGGGAAACAAAATACACAAAATATAGCTGCAATGCATACGCTTCAAATGATTTCACTGCCTTGTAGAAAAAAATTCACTTTAGTTAAACGTTTCCGGTTTTTAAAAAGGATGCCTAAAAGTTAGGATTTAATAATCCTCAAATAGTGCATACTGCTTGTGTATAAAGAAATTATTTCAATGCATGTATATATTTTTATACATTTCTCTTCATTAACTCTCTACGTTTTTCGCCGAGATATCTCGTCCACGATCTGGTGAATTTTGCTAAGGACGAAATATATAGTCAGAATAAAATCTGTCGATCACTCCAAGGAGGTTATTTTGAGTTCTATGGTGCAAGGTTCCAATAGAGGATAAGCTGCGCTTTAAAAGGGTGCATCGAACTGGAATTGAACCTTGAACAGGGGAGCATACTACCACTGAACCACCTATGCTCCACTCCGAGGAAGAATGAAGATTCTAGCAGGACAAAAACTATCCCTTGCCTAGAAATTTTGACAATTTGAAACAGGTTTTTGCAAAAGAGGCTGGTAACTACAGTGTAATTTTAGAGGTGAAGATGAACCACCAGGTAGGTTAAGAATCCTTAAATAGTGCTGACCACCTATGTATAAAAAAGCTATTTTTTAGCATGTATAAAGAAAAGTAAATTTCTCCTCATTCACCCTCCAAATGTCTGCTATGAATGAATGTTATATATCTTGTCTAACATCTGGTCAATTTTGCTTAGGGTGAGATATCTCGTGAAGGCAAAGCTGACTTATTACTAAAAGGGGAACGATGATCCAAGTAAGAAAAACAAATTGCCTCTTGCTCAGAACTGGTGACAGTTTAGGACACGTTTTTTTAACTAGAGCCGTCGCAGACCTCCAAGTATTTCGAGGAGATATCTGGTTCAAGATCTGGTCAATTTTGCTAAGGGTGAGATAACTCGTGAAGGCAAAGCTGACCTGTTACTCCAAGGTAAACGATGATCCAAGTAAGAAAAACAAATTGTCTCTTGCCCAGAAGTGGTGACAGATAAGGACACGTTTTTGAACCATCACAGACCTCCAAATATTTCGAGGAGATATCTGGTTCAAGATCTGGTCAATTTTGCTAAGGGTGAGATAACTCGTGAAGGCAAAGCTGACCTGTTACTCCAAGGTAAACGATGATCCAAGTAAGAAAAACAAATTGTCTCTTGCCCAGAAGTGGTGACAGATAAGGACACGTTTTTGAACCATCGCAGACCTCCAAATATTTCGAGGAGATATCTGGTTCAAGATCTGGTCAATTTTGCTAAGGGTGAGATAACTCGTGAAGGCAAAGCTGACCTGTTACTCCAAGGTAAACGATGATCCAAGTAAGAAAAACAAATTGTCTCTTGCCCAGAAGTGGTGACAGATAAGGACACGTTTTTGAACCATCGCAGACCTCCAAATATTTCGAGGAGATATCTGGTTCAAGATCTGGTCAATTTTGCTAAGGGTGAGATAACTCGTGAAGGCAAAGCTGACCTGTTACTCCAAGGTAAACGATGATCCAAGTAAGAAAAACAAATTGTCTCTTGCCCAGAAGTGGTGACAGATAAGGACACGTTTTTGAACCATCGCAGACCTCCAAATATTTCGAGGAGATATCTGGTTCAAGATCTGGTCAATTTTGCTAACAACAAGATATCTCAAGACAAAATTGCCATTTTACTTCAAAGAGGAATGAAGATCCAAGTAGTAAAAATCCAATTGCCCTTTACCTAGACCAGAGGACACTTTGTAACAGGTATTTACATCAGATTGGCCTCATCTGATGTTTTCATCAGGGCATCAGGGTTTTCATCTGGGCAGTTTTTTTCTCGCTAAGATTAGTACGGCGCTAAACACTACTTATCTTCATGAATTCTAAGATGAATCACTTGGTGATTTTCTCAACGAGGGTATCTCGTCCTTAGCAAAACTGATCCGATCTGGATAAACGAGATATCGCATTCATCAAACTCAAGTAGTCTCTCGTCATTAAAATAAAACCGACCAGATCTTGATCACGTTAACATAAAAAATTATGCGATGCCTTGATGACGAGATATCTCGTCGAATTCATTTGGAGGGTTAAGTAAATATAAATACCAACGTGTAGATATATTTTTAAAAGTCTGTAGTCTTAGCTACCACTCCAAAAATTAACTCACTATTGAGTAGTAAATATACTATATCAGTGTAACCCAAGTCTACCATGAAGTACTTTTTGGAAGATACTAAGTTAGGCTGTTTCATTCCGGCTTGCTATATGTCTTTGGTCTACACTTCACTGCTTTTTAAATTATTGTATCTGCCAATTTAAATCCAAGAGTTGTCTTATGAGAAGCATTTTCTTTTAAGCTAACTATAGGTGGCAGAAATTTTTTTGTGTCGCAATTGTGTTTCTTGTATGTATTTCGAACGTCAAGTGGATTGTTTCTCTAATATGAGAGAAGGATTTCTGCACTTAGGCTTTAAAGACTCCTAAGAATGAATTACGAATTGATATTCGATAATCTATAGGTCAATACCACTTAGATTAAACATTACTAATTATTTTATATGGTTCAGTTCAGTTGAGTCTTAGAGTGTGGATTTACTGTCTGTTAACTGTAGCCATATCCTATTGAGTAGACTTGACATAAAAACATGTAGACTAATTCATTTATTCTTGGATTAGTTTAACTTAGCGTGTGGCTGATCTAACATTTTTAAATGTAGTCATATTATATGGCATATGCTATATGATATATATATATATATATATATATATATATATACAGGGTGGTCATAAAAAAACTTGGCCGATATATGGACCTCTAGCGGCCGTTTCGTTCAACCGATCGAGATGAGATTTCAGATATAGTTATTCAGAGGTATGAGCTCGGGATTCTGTGAACAACAACAAAGTGGCACTCACGGTTACGGTTATAGGTAGAGAAACTCGAAATTTTAGAATGGCAACGCCCACTTTTTCCAGTCTCAAAATGCTCAGCGCATGCGAAAACCCTAAAGAGCGTTGAAACGGTAAGTGTATCACAAAACACGGACGCGTTATGCACGCACAAAAAACAGTTCTGCGAACGGCCAACAAAACCACGTTCTGGGCGCACGGAGAAAATTTGCATATAACAGAGGCAAGACACCAACCACAGAACGCTTTTCGCCAGCGCGATGTGGCGATGGTTTCGACGGTAAACACGCCTTCCACGGCTAAGGTCCCTTCCACGGCATTCATCCCATTTTAATAATATAATTTTACCAATTTTCCATTAACTTTCGCTGACAGAGTCATTTCGTTGGCATGTACGAGCTCCCGACTGAAGATCTGGCTGAATATTTGGCGAAAGGCGTTCTGTGGTTGGTGTCTTGCCTCCAACATATGAAAATTTCTTTCGTGTGCCCCGATCGTGGTTTTGTTACACGTTCGCAGAGCTGTTTTTTGTGAGTGCATAACGCTTCCGCTTTTTGTGATACACGTACCGTTCCAACGCTATTTAGAGTTTTCGCATGAGCTGAGCATTTTGAAACAGAAAAAAGTGGGTGTTGCCATTCGAAAATTTCGAGTTTCTCTACCTATAACCGTAACTGTGAGTGCCACTTTGTTGTCGTTCACAGAATCCCGAGCTCATACCTCTGAATAACTATATCTGAAATCTCATCTCGATCGGTTGAACGGAACGGCCGCTAGAGGTCCATATGTCGGCCAAGTTTTTTTATGACCACCCTGTATATATATATGTGTGTCTTCTAGTTCTAGCAAGTGAATGTTACACAATGAACACAAAATTGGTAGACGGTTGGTGATTGAATTTTACTTCGAACGTAACGGATTATTTGATACTATCCGGGATCAATCCAGAAGGTAAAGATCAAAAGGAACTCAAATCACAGCTGCCAGTCTAGTAGCATTCTCAACTGTAATACAAGCAAGAAAACGAAAATATGCGAAATCGGAAAGTATTCAACCGCAGGGCTCCAAGCTCAAATCCAACCAAAGACCATCGTGTACAAAGAGAGATGGTGCACGTTAAATCTATCGTGACCTCAAATCGTCTCCACATTGGTGTGGTGTGGAAGTTTGGAGAATCGGATGACAGCTGACGTGGGAAATTATCTGACCGTGATTCAAAATTAGTGTTGTGGTCTGATAACTTCGTGTTTGATCCCTGATCGTCGCCAATAGCCTGCTGTGTTCTCTCTCTTCCCCAGTGCGACGTTAAGTTAAACATCTACCTATCCAGGCCCTTCACCTGATCGTATACTACAAGTTAACCTTTAACTGCTGTCATGGGTATCCGAGATCCCGAGTCATTTTTGACAGGTCGTTTCCACCCCTTAAAGTGAATATTGGTCCCTGTCCTATTCATTACCTTCCTACTACGTCCAACACAAGCCACATTCCAAGACTGGTTTTTCTGCACCAACTATTTCGTGTTTTACACTATTTGCATTTCCCGCGTGGTCTCTTCGACCCCTTCACAGCATTTACGTTACCGTTTTTGTTGAGTGAAATCGTCTAAGTTGGAGTAGGGAATTTTGGCAAAGAGCCTAAAATGGCAAAACCTTTACCAAAAAATCGACCTCCAAGATATTCAGGATATTGCTGATAATTGGTCGGAAATAGAGTACTGGGACAGTGAAATTTCGGATAATATTATTGAGAGCGAACACGAAACAGATTTGGAAATTTAGGCAGATGAAGACATTTCAAGAGCGTCTTCACAAGAATAATATTTCTACGGAAAAAATAACTTCAAATGGGATGTCCGGGGTGGGGATACCTAATCGTGCCGTTAGAACACCAAAACACAACCTAGTTTTACACTTTCCAGGGTTGAAACGTCCTGCAAAATTAGGTCCGAAATTTGAGCCTGAAGAGACATGGAATCTACTTAACTTATAGAGTAATATAAAATCTATTTCATGTTAAGAATTGAATTATCTAAATTTAAAATGTATAAGTAATAATTGTCTAAGGAATCTTTCATTAATATATTATATTAATCAACTTTTTACGCACTTTAGTGAGCGAGGTCTGAGAGACCCTCCACACTAGTTACGAGACGGTTTGTGACATAGCAGTTAAGGGTTAATAATAGACCGACTGATAAAACAATAAAGGAACATGCATATTTTCTTTAAAAATAGCTTTAAGAACAAGTTCTTTAGCACCTTTATACAGTAAAAATGAATAATGGATCAACTAATAAAACAAAGACAGCACCATACACATTTTCTCAGAGAATTTATTTCAAAAGATTAGCAATATGGGTTTAGTTCTAATTAGCAACTTTCCTCTCGTTAAACAACCCACGCAGCCCAAGAGCATCCAAAAGCCATCGAAGATGAAACAAAATTTAAATTAAAAGTACGAAACGAAAGTTGAAATTGTACGAAACGAAAGTTGAAATTGTACGAAAAATTCTTAACTTAAGCAAATCCCACGCATTATAATTACGATTTTGTTTATAGAATTTAAAATTCCATCAAATTAATTGTGAAATGCAGTTGGGATTTGACTATGACCAAATTTTCATTGCATTGTACTTTTCAAGATTTTACTGGCATATGTATTTGATAATTTTCTAAAATTCAATTAATTAAATAAAATTCAATAAAATTTCGATGTGTATTGTACGTTAAGAGGACCAGTTACTACTGGCATTCCGGGCAATAATAATAAATCGGCTGATGAAACAATTACACATGCATATTTTGTTTCTTTATATGTATATATATATATATATATATATATATATATATATATATATATATATATATATATATATTTTTTTTTTTTTTACTTATATCATTCAAATACGTAATTTAATGAAAGATCAAAATAAAAATAAAAATCATATGTATTAAACCAGAAAACGAAAGTTAGAAGAAAAGTTAAAACTAACCATGCAAGCGCGCTGAAAACTGCAGACATAGCATGGCAAGGAATATATTTTTCTTAAACAAGAGGAAATTCACAAAATAAAAACCAAAAGGAATTTATTGAAAACGAAAGTGTTGGTGGATCAGGGCGTCATCAGGGAGGAGCCTGATCCATACAACACAAAATGGTGTTTTTTACGAATATGAGCCGAAAATGCTAAGAAATTGCTCATATACTCCCCCAAACACCATTAAAAACAAATATACGAAAAAAATTCGAATAATAAAATTTAAATCAAACTTGCAGCAGCAGTCGGGAGACCGGCAATACAAAGCCAGAAGATCGCATCAAATGCCGCAACTCACTTAGTTCAACAAACCGCCAACACCAATGACTCAGAGGAAATGACGAAATAGAAATAGTCATCGGTGGCGTTATTGTTGATAATAATAAATCAGCTTCATCTTCACACAGTTCTCGTGCAACAAAAAAAAATATCGTTGTAGGACAATCCAAAACAAATCATTCAAACAAATAGCGAGGTAGGCCGATTCATCAGTCAAAACTACTTTAACGCATACTTTATAACAAATAGTTCTGATCTACTTAGCCTTCGTGTAACAAAACAATTATCGTTGAATGACAATCCAAACCAAATCATTTAAACGAATAAAGAGGAGGCCTATTCATTAGCAAAATATACTTTAAAACATACTTTAAACTGGTGGTTCTCATCTACTTAGCCTTCGTGTAAAAAAAAAGTGCTCGTTAGATGACAGACCAAACCAAATCATTCAAACAAATAGCGAAGAAGGTCTATTCATTCATTAAGCGTACTTTAAAAAAATACTTTGAGTATAAGGGTGTAGCTTTAGTGTAAAAATGATCGCTGAGTGACAAAGCAAAACCAAATCATTTGAAAAATGTCGAGATGGACCTATACCTCAATTAAATACTTTAAGCATAGGATTTTGGTCTACTTAGTTTTACGTGTAGCAAAAAATGACCGGTAAGCACCAAAATCCATACCAAATCATTCCAAAAAAAAAGCTAGCTAGGCCAATTCCTCAATAAAGAGTACTATAAAACATATTTTATGTTAAAGATCCTGGTCTACTTGTCCATCGTGTAGACAACTTGCCCGTTGATGGACAAAACCAAACAAAAGCATTAAAATAATTAGGAGGTGATCAGGTTCTTCAATAAGAAGTACATTTAAAAATACTTTGAGTAGAAAAAGTCCGTGTTGTCTTCTTTGCCCTCATACAGCAAAAAATTACTCTTGTGCAACAAACCGAACCAAATCATTTAAAAAATAGCGAGTTATTCCGATTCCTCAATGAAAACTACTTTAAAAAATGCTTTTAGAAGGTCCTATTTTCATTTATTCCTCGTCTATCAAAAATGCGCGTAGAGTGACAAAACCAAAAAGATAAGGTGATTCGATTCCTCAATAAAAAGTACATTAAAAATGCTTTGAGCGGAATGCCTCGGAATACTTAGTCCTCGTGTCGCAAAAAATAACATCTCAGAGACAAACCAAACCTGGTCAGTCAAAAAATTAACGAAATCCGGAATCCTCAATTAAAAGTTTTTAAAATAACTTTGAGCTAAAGTTCCAGATCTACTCAGCCCTCACGTAGCATAAAAATGAGAATTTAGTAGCAAATCAAATGTTGTTGTTGTTGTCGTGTCTATGCATACAGTACTAGTGCAAAAGTTTAGTGTCCTCCAAAAGCCTTGGTGACAAGATCTGGAAGTTCTGGAGCTCGATGGCTATGGAGGATTTCGATTGGGGGTGCTCCAAGTTGAAACAGGGAACCGATAATGGCCTGGCAGTCGAAAACATGATCTGGAGTTAGTTGCGATTGGGGACAGTACCTGCAGATGGGATAGGATTCAATAGATAGCAAATCAAATCAAATAAGGAAGTATCAAAGTTCTTAGGAAAGTTATCTTTTTTAACTATCATTCAATAAAAAGTACGTTAAAAATATCTAGAGCTGGAGATCCTGGTCTACTTATCCAACGTGCTTTAAAAAGTTATCTTTAAATGACCAATCCAAACCAAATCATTCAAAAAATTGTTGAGGAAGGCCGATTCATCAATAAAAGTACTTTAAAAAACTTTAAACAGGTCTTGATCAACTTAGCCCTCGTATAGAAGAAACGGCGATAGAGCAACAAACCAAATCATGAAAAAATATCGAGTGTATAAGAGAAGATTTCTTAATGAAAAGTACTTACACAAATTATATAAGTAGAAGTTCCTGGTCACTTATTTCTCGCATAGCAAACAAAGCCCTAAGCGTTGAGAGTAGGACTGCGACATCGATGTCGATGTTTTCAAAACATCGATGTTTTATAAAAAAAACAACGATGTATTTAACATCGATATATTGGAGCCGTTTTTTATAACATCGATGTTTATACTTGTCGATGTTTTATTTTTAAATAAAAAAAGTAACATTATCAAAATTTTAAAAATAACCAAGTAGCATAATTTTTATAGTCAGTAAATCAGTTTTCATAATCAGTTTTAGACCAAAGTGGCCAAGGGTGAGGGGTCTGAAAAGTAAGGATACGACATCGATGTCGATATTTTCAAAACATCGATATTTTATAAAAACATTGTTGTGTTTACCATCTATTTATTGGAGCCGATGTTTGTATAACATCGATGTTTTTACGTTGTCGATGTTTTATATTTGAAAGTAAAAAGCACCATAATAAAAATTAAGTAAACAAACCGTGCAACTAAGTATATGTCAGTGATGGCGACATCTATCCCATCAGAAAGAGTTTTTTCCCTAACTGGTGAAAAAGAAGTCGTCTTAAGGTGGAGAAAGTTAACAAACTTCTCTTTTTTACAAACTGTAAATAACAAATATTGAGGCCAATAGTAATTATAGGGCCCCAATATTTTTATTTACAGCAAATAAAAAATAAGTTTGCTGTGTTTTCCCCATAAGTTAATAAATAATTAATAATAACTAACAATAATTATTGTTATGTACCTACCTAATTATACTTATGGTTAGTAGTACCTATGTCAAATTGTTGTAAATATTTTTTTATTTATACTATTCAATTTTAAAATAAAAGATTTGTCAATTGTTCGTATTATTTTTTTTTTACTTTTTTTAAACAGTTAAAAAGTCTTACTTAGAAATTAATATAAACAGGGCAAATGACATATTAAATCTCCCCTTCCCCCTTCGGACATTAATGTTTTAGGTTGTTAAACCAATTTTCAGAAATGGGAGGAAAGAGTTTAAATACACTGATATGTTTAAAACAACGATGGTTTTTGGGCGATGTATTATCAACATCGATGTTTTAATTTTGAACGTCGATGTTTTGCTGACGATGTCGCATTCCTAGTTGAGAGATATAACCAAACCAAATCATTAAACAAATATCGTGATGGGCCGATTTCTTAATAAAAGTACTTTGAGATGAAGGTCCTGGTCCACTTATTCCTCGTGTAGTAAAAATATTTCCTCTGTGTGACAAATCCAAATCAAAGCATTGAAAAAATTGGTGAGCTAGGCCAATTCCCCTATAAAAAGTACAAGAATTTAGCTCCTAAGACCACCCACACAGCCGAAGCTCAAAGAGCGATGAAAAAGTCATCGAAGATAAAACAAACAAATATGCACTGAACGAAAATAGAAACCACTGTACTTGAGGAATCCGAAGGCAAAGCCATATGAAATAATGACAAAATCACGACTCCAACTTTTGCCACCAGTTCTGTGTGGACCCAATCGAAGCCTTACCTTGACAACACTACGATAGATATCGCATTCTCAAAATTTTTGATTTATTTTTCCCCCGAACCACGAAAGGGATTATCGATCATAGTCAGAATAAAGTTCTCTTCGGGTTTTGAGCCAACATCTTCTTAGGCGGTGAAAAAGTAGACTGGCAGACGATTCCAGAAGCTGAGGAAGACCCCCCTTGCACCAACACTCCCTAGGGTGTCATTAAGGCATAATTAGACGGCAGTATGCCGCTTATCTACCTCACCTAGTATTTATTGTCGGACAATTTTTCACCTCGGCGATCGGTAAAAACTAGCTAATTACTCAGAGTAAGCGCTTGTTTGAGTTCTGAGATGAATCTTAATTTAGAAGCAAAAGGATTAAGGAGTTCGTCATTTAGATGGAAAGAAATGAAAAGCTATCCTCCCCCTCGACCGACCACTTTATCTCCCCCCCCCCCCGAAGAAAATCGTCTGCGTTATTATCTGGAATTTGTGAACAATAGGAGGTCGAGAAAGAAAATAGTAGAAGAATGGAAGGTATAAAAAGGGAAGGATGGAACGAAGACCAATTGAAGCCTCGGCCATGCCGTTCCTGGGGAGGCAGTTATTGCTGATAGCGGTTATGATTAATCCGGGGGTGGTGAGGAGGAGAAAAGAAAGAACGATTTCCTGCCACCAACTGTTTTTCTGCTTCAGACCTCACTCCATCGCTAATTGTTCTTATTTATTATTTCACTTTTTTCCTCCTTCTTGGGGGGCGCAGTGGTTTTTATAATCGGAGTTAGCACTTGGAAACGTCCATTAACAGTTCCGAAAATTGGATCTTGTGCCGCACCAGTGAATTAATGTTAGGACGTTTGGGAAATGGCAGTAGAGATCTCCACAACCGACATTTAAAACATCACATACGCGGTGTGGTAATTTGGTGAGAGAGTGAACATTGTCCGCTTTGAAAAACCGCAGTGTAATTGTCGGGGAATTGATAAAGAGGTATTTCTGATTTTTTTTTAGAGGAAGGAATCTCGTGTTATTCAAAATTAAATATTCTTGTTTAAGTTTAAAATGGCTGTTACAAAATCCTTGTTGTCTACGATGAGGCAATGTTACGGTGCTTAGGAAACGTCAAGTAGATATCCACAACCGACATTAAAAACATTGCATACGCGTTGTGGTAATTTGGTGCGAAAGTCAACATTGTCCGCTTTGAGAATCACAGTGTAATTGTTGGGGAATCGATAAAGAGGTATTGTGTGTGCTGAATTTTGAGGAAAGGACTCTTGGATTGTATTTGTTAAAATTAGATATCCTTGTTTAATTTTAAAATGGATGTTACAAAATACTTGTACTTTACGATGAAAAAATGTTATGACAGTTGGGAGATAGCAAGTTGATCTCCACGATCGTTGTGTTAGTTTGGTGACGGAGTGAACATCGTCCGTCTTGATCACCACAGTGTAATTGTCGTGGAATCGATAAAGAGATATTGCTGATATTTTGGATTAAGGAACCTTGTATTAGTTACAATTAGATGTCCTTGCTTAAGCTTAAAATGGCTGTTCCAAAATATTTGTAATTCCGATGAAACGATTTTACGATTGATAAAAGGCAAGTATATCTCCTCAGCCGGTGTGGTATTTTGCTGAGTGAACTTTGTCAGCTTTTAAAAACGCAGTGTAATTGTCCTGAAATTGATATAGAGATATTGTGCTGCTTTTTTATTTTTATAGGAAAGAAAATCTTCCGTTGCGTTAGTTAAAAGTAGATATTGTTAAAGTTTAAAACGGCTGTTACAAATACTTGTAGTTTCCGCTGAAACAATGTTAAGGTCTTTTTATATTATTTTCGTTATAACGAAATTATCAACTTTGAAAAGATTTGTAGATCATAAGACATAGGATGAGGTGAGATAAGAGCGTGCACTGAATGTAAAACTTGTCTGCGACCAAGGTAAGGGCTGCCACCTTCTGTTTATGCTTAGAAGACTCTCATAGGTTAGTTTTACCACCAGAGCGTTTCGAAATTTGGGGGCGCAAACGGCATGAATAAAATTACAGTCTTTTGCTTCACTCGCAATCTATCACGTAACAAACAAGTAAACAACTCCCCGAACTTGTCTTATTACGTAGGGTAAGTAGGACCTTATGGAATAGTATTGAAAATTATTTTCAAATTGTATAGGTACGTTGTAAATACTAAAAAATAGAAGTATTAACATATTAATAAAGAGCTAAAAATTTACTGTCTTAATTCACTTTAAAAAAAAATTATGTTATTTTTGTTTTACCAAACTACAAACTTTGAAAATATTTGTAACTCATAAAACGTAGTGGGAGGGGGGGGGGGGCGAGCAACAAGTGCGTACATTGAATATAAGACATGTCTGTGACAAAATTAAGGGTTGTCACCTTCTGTTAATGTTTGAAGGATTCCTATGCATTTGTTTCACAATCCCCCGAATGCTTTGAATTTCGGTGGTGAAATTGCTCAGGCCAAAAATAGGTCTAATAGATGTAGTCTAAATAATAAAGTAATAAGTAGAAAATAAAGGAAAAGTAGGAAATGAAGGAAAAGTAGGAAATAAAAGAAAAGTAGGAAATAAAGAAAAAGTAGGAAATAAAGGAATAAATCTAGAAATAAGTAGGAAATAAAGGAATAAGTCTAGAAATAAGTAGGAAATAAAGGAATAAGTCTAGAAATAAGTAGGAAATAAAGGAATAAAATAAGTGAATAAAGAAATAAAGTAAGTAAATAAAGGAATAAAGTAAGAAAAAAAGAATAAGTAGGTAAAAAAATAAGTAAGTAATAAAGGAATAAGTTTAGAAGTAAGTAGTAAACAAAGGAAGAAGTTAAAGAATAAGTAGTAAATAAAGGAATAACTAGTAAATAAAGGAATAACTAGTAAATAAAGGAATAAAGTAATTAATAAATAAATATGTTTAGTAATGTAAGTAGTAAATAAAGTAAGTAATAATTAGTAAATAAAGGGATAAAGTAAGTAATAATTAGTAAATAAAGGAATAAAGTAAATAATAATTAGTAAATAAAGGAATAAAGTAAATAATAATTAGTAAATAATAATTAGTAAATAAAGGGATAAAGTAAGTAATAATTAGTAAATAAAGGGTATGTAATAAAGGAATACCTAGTAAATAAAGAAATAAAGTAAGTAATAAAGGAATAAATCTAGTAATAAGTAGTAAATAAAAAATAAAGTAAGTAATAAAAGAATAAATCTAGTAATAAGTAGTAAATAAAAAAAATAAAATAAGTAATAAAGGAATAAATCTAGTAATAAGTAGTAAATAAAAAAATTAAGTAAGTAATAAAGGAATAAATCTAGTAATAAGTAGTAAATATAAAAATAAAGGAAGTAATAAAGGAATAAATCTAGTAGTGAGTAGTAAATAAAAAAATAAAGTAAATAATAAAGGAATAAATCTGGTAGTGAGTGATAAAAAATAATAAAAATATACTGGAACAGAGAGTAGTAATAGAGGTTCATTGTGGTCTTTTTTTTTCTTTCTCCTTCCTCAGTATAAGTTTTATCTCATTATACTGATATTGCGCTTTTGCAAATTTTTTAGAAATAAAATTTAATCACTTACAAAAATGCCATGTCCAAGTAAGAAGTCCGAATTATATGAATCGTGGCGGAATTACTCTGATCAACATTTTGTCATTTAAGAATCTGGATAAAAATTGCAACATTACATTTACTGATAAGAAGACATCGTTAATGAAAATTTCAACTTGTGCTTAAAACTCCTGGTGGTTATGTCAACAAGGTATCTCATCAGTAAGCAAAAATGACCAAATCTTGATCTCGTCATCGCCAAAAAATAGGAAAAATCTTAATGACGAGATACATCGTCATTAGAAAATTAATCAAATCTTGTTGAACGAGATATCTTGTTGTAACCACTTGGAGGGTTAAAATCGTAAATTTCGCATTTTTATTTTAAATTTTACTCTCAAAAATTAATCTTTCAAGTGGCTTCGACAAGGTATCTCCTCCAACAAATTCCAAGAAATAGTCACTGTTTGGAACAGGTTTTTCATTATAGGCAGGTCAGTTTTCGAAGCGAAGTGGCAGGGTTAAAAATGCTTCATGCATTAAAAAATTTTTTTTTAATGTTGCCGAAAAGCATCACCCGGGAGGTAATGGGTAAAATGAAGTTGAAATTCTAGCATCAAAATGTTCATTTTTACCTAATTTCAGTATAGTATTTCTTAGAATATACTAAACGTTCTGGTTTGAAAAATTTTACATACCGAATGGTATTTGCTTACATACTTTTTTATCTTTCTCCAATCTTCAGCCTCTCGGTCAGCAATCGACGAGTTGCCCAATAGAGTTCTAAAGGGAAATTTATGGCTTAAAATACTATCAACAGAAATTATTTTCTGTCGTCGTGAATTTTCGAGCAATCCTTGAGGTGGTCTCTTGTCATTTGGTCTAGTTCGTTAAGGTGGCAACTTATCTCGTTACTCTTCACTTACATACTGAAATGATTTAGTATTAAGTGGCTTCAACGAGATATCTTGCACATCAAGGTCTGACCAGTTTTGCTAATCAAGCCTCATGATACCTCATCATCAAGATATTGCTTATTGTTTTATGATTACGAAATCAAGATCTGATCTGTTTTCTATTAATGACGACATACCTCATTCTTCAAGATCTTGTCAATTTTTCTAAAGACGGAGAACATCGTAGATACCAATCACGAGGAGGGGAACCCTTCAAGTGTTTCAATGGGATATCTTGTCCAAGATCTGGTAAGTTTTGTTTCAATGTCGAGATATATTATCCTTCAAGACCTAGTTAACTTTGCTATCGCTAGATACCTTGCTGTGACCAATCACTAGGAAGGGGAACCCTCCAAGTGCTTCGATGGGATTTCTCATCGAAGATCTGGCCAATTTTGCTAAGGTCGACATTTTTCGTTGAGACAAAATTGTTCTATTACTTCAATGGGAATGAATATCCAAGTAGTTTTCCACAGAACTACTAACAATTTGGAACTGGTTTCTGCACAAGAAGCTGGCCACTACAGAGCAGTTTTTGACAGGAAGATCAGGAAGACCATCAGTGGAGTTAAGATTAAAGATAATGCTTGAATAAGATAAACAATACAATAATGGAAATAATCTAAAAATTAATTCGATGGCTAAATAGAAGACAGTTCGCGTTGTCTAAACTTAATTCTCAGTGATGTTTCATTGGAGGCAGAGGGTTTCAGATCAGGCCGTATAGATATTTGTACATATTTGAAACATTCAATTTTACGATGGTTCTCATGTATTAAAATATAGAGCGACTGTTAGAAAATTAATACATTCCGTGGTATATAATGAATAATAAATTTGTTTGTCACATGATGGATGTGTGATATCTCACTAGTTATACTGGGGAAAGCACCAACTGAATTTATTCACACACAAAAAATTCTTCGGTGTTAAAGCTTTATATACTGTTCCATAAAGCAAATTTGTGAAGGAAAACCTAAGCAAATCTTTTAATTTTTATTAGCTACCAGCAAAATTACCCACCTATTTAGGGTTGAATTGCTGAACTATAGATTGAATAATTTATCCGAAAATATATATACAATCTACATTTTACTTTGGACACAAATTCTACACATGCATATCCATCCGTGTAATACATTTCACATACATGCACACCCTTCCTGCATGACAAAGACGAAAGGTGATACATAGGTTACTACTACAAGAGTCGATGTTGAAAAGGATTTGGAATTTCCTTTTTTAAGTTCTTTTCATATAAAATTGCTCAGTTTAATTTATAAAACTCACGAATCCACGGACATTGTCGAATTTATCAACCTTTAAGAGAAAGATGAAAATATTAATTTTTGATGAGATATTATTCATCACAAAGTTTTATAAGAGCGAATATATTTTTTCTTGAAAATTTCACTTTGTGGCACGTCAAATAATTTAAGAACTAGTTTTAAAATTGAATACCTTCAGTACAGACCTACAAATGTAACCTATTACCATTTTAAAAATATGGGAAAATGATTTGACATTTATTTTTAAGAACATTGTTTTCAATAAACTTCCATATACTAAACTTTACCATATAAAATAGGTTACTTTAAGATAGTATCAATTCATAAAATAATCCACCTTGTCCTCCTGACATTATGACAAATGTTTATAGTATTTCAAGTTCTATTTCAGAATTTTAAATATTGTATTATTTCAATATGACGACAAAATTACACTTAAAATTGCTTTATTCTGACTTACCATCCAATTTAAATCGACTACTTTGTGATGGTGATGCGTGTGATGAAAAGGAATGGCCAATTTATTAAAATAATAAATATTTAAAACAGAAAACAAAATAAAACAGCGAAATAAAACAATATTAAAGTTGTTGGGATAAAAGTTGTTCTAAAGATATTAATTCATGTTTCTTTTTGTTTATCTCAGTACAGTTGTCACAGCTTACAACTAAAAATTCACTAAAATGTAGAAATGCGATATTAATTCAGAGTGAAACAGAAAATATCACTACACGTAATCAACCAACACGAGTTTCCGATTTGTTCTCGTACTTAACGAAGTATCATAATTAAAATTCAGTAAAATAAATAATTACACAAAAAATAAGAGCTTTTTCATAAAATTTCTGGTAAAACAATCCAAATAATCGCAATACACGATACACATGAGTTATGTGCTCAAAGAGTTCCAAATCTCACAGAGAGCAATTTTCAGTTCCGGAACGGAGAATGGTAGGTGAAGGAGGATTACAATATGTCTCCCGAGCATATCCCACACATGCTCTATAGGATTCAGATTAGGAGAGTTGGCGTGCCAGTACATGCGCTGGATATCTTCACTTTGAAGGAAAACGTCTGCAAACGTCTTTGAAGGAAAACCTGAGCTGCACAGTGAGGAAATACGTCATCATCTATGCATATAAAATCAGGATCAACAGCACCTCAAAACAGATGAACGGTAGTCTCAAGATCTATGACCAGTAACAGATCCCGTGTCGAAGACGTGGAGATCTGTGCGGCCATCGAGCATGATGCCTGTCCAGGCCAAGCCATCCCCTAACTAAAGACAATGTATTTCCGCGATTTTTCTCGGGTGAAAAGCGTCCCACTTTCTCTCCAGATCTTGGTACAACTAGAGTCAGTTTTCAGACAAAATCTGGACTCGCCACTGAACATGACATTGCCCCATTGTTTCGGACAACAATGCCGATGTTGAAAGCTCCACCATAAACGTACGCGTTTCTGTATAGACGTCAGGGGGGTGCAAATTACTGCTCGTCTGCCATAGAGACCAGCGTGTCTAAGTCTCCGGTAAACAGTTTGTCTCGAAACTATGACTTCTGTGGCGGCTGTCTGAGCTGAACTCAGTTGTCCGGCAGAACGGTTTCCCTGACGTCAAGCAGCCATCGCCAAATATCGGACTTGATGAGCGGTTGCTACCATTGGCCGACATGGTACTGGTCATCGGGTAAAATCTCCAGTATTTTGAAACCTCTGTCACAGTCTGGAGATCGCATACTGAAGCATATTCAGAATTCGAGAGGTTTGGGTTTGAGGTCTACCGAATTCCAGCATTCCAATAATTCGTCCCTTAAACATGTTCAGATGGTCATCTTTGTGAAATTTTTTATTCCCCTTTGACATATTTTTGAACACGGCATTTGACAGTGATTCAAAATTACGAGGAGTTCTCCTCTGATTTTTCCTTCAGGATTCATCCCTTATTGTCGCCAATAGTCAGTTAGCCCAGTGTGACGTTAATTAACTTCCTATCAACTTATATACGTACTAGGGATGACAATAACCATGCGGTTAAACCGACAAGTTGGTTGTTTAGTTTCGGTTAACCGTTTTTTTTCGGTGTTTTCTTGGCACGGTTATAACCCAGGTTGTTATTTTTAAAATTCCGGGAAAAAAACGGCCCGAAAATTCAAGGAAATTATATTTGCGGCCTGTGTTCATGGGATGCAAATGGTTCTTTTTCATAACTGATTTTTCAAGATCCGCATAGTTTATATGCCTTTTCAACCACTCCCGTGACATAGCTTGTTCTCATTCTCTGACTTATCATTGTTTAGTCTATGCGGGTTGAGGTATAAGCAAAGAGGTGAGCGATTATCTAAAGTACATTTACACCTAACAACGTTTAATTTACGTTGTAAAATTCACAACAGGAGATACTTAACACATATCTTTCAGGCACCGAGTTTGAATCGGGGGCAAGTAATGTTAATGGGAAAGTGCTTTCGGTTATCTTTTTTATTATATACTTGCATCTGATTAATGGAGAAGTGTATTGCAATTCGTCTCGTGTTTTTAATAAGTGTGCTTAAATGGAAATGGTCTGAATTTTGGTTTTCGCAAACAGAAATGAAAAGTACCTATCATCAAAATGAAAAACGAGCAATAAAGTAAGCGAATAAGATCTAAAAACGCATTCGAGATAGCAATCACAATAATTCATTAGAATACATGTTATTAGGTGGCTACAGTCTATACAGTTAGTCGTTTTTCTTATTCCCTTCCTCTGATAGCGTTTTATTTATGTAATTATTAGTTACGGACACTGAGCTTCAAAGTTTTCATCCCTCCGTCTAACCGCTATGCCTTCGTTGAGTGTTTGGAAACACTTTGCTAAACTAAATAAAAACGAAGCTCAATGTAATTTTTGCCTAAAGCCAGTTAAAAGTGGAGGAGGAACCTCGAATTTACGGCATTATCTCAAGTACAAACATCCGAATTTTTAAGATCAAAAGGTAAGTTTAAATATTTTTTTCCTTTTAACCTTTAAGTAAATGGGTTGAGTGCCCCACAAAATTTCAAACCTTTTTCCGTTCCAATCTTATAAATTTCTGGATCAGTTAAATCAGCTATGGATTAAGTACCTTCAAGTTGCTAATCTCTTGACAGTCCAATACCGTTTTGACTATTTTACAACAAAATACTAACAATATACAGCAACTAAAGAGGTTAAAGTTAAAAAAAAGTGTGATATTAACATCCCATGCAACTACTTTCTAGCATTAATTTTATATTTATATGTTAAAATTTGAAATAAATTTAGGAAAAAAAAATAGATAAAGGTTTTGAATTAACATAAGTTTGGAATAACAGTTATTTTCAACGGTCTAAAATATAACCATTTATAATTTTATACCTTTTGTATAGTATAGTAATATAATTAATTAAGGTATCATCACAGTATAAAAAAATCAGTAAACGCGAATTTCTTTTAGGGTGTTGTGAGAAAATTTTGTATTTATGCTCAGAGTTAGCAAAACTTCGGGGAATCCTGAACATTGTCATCACCTTTAATACGATGAAGATCGCCTGCTAATTTCCCATCACTAACAGAAAAACAACAGCAAATAACACATTTTCAGGCAGCAGAAAGAACTAGCTTGAGAGTAAGTTGGTTTTTTAATTAAAACTAAATCTTGTTTTCCACAATATAGTTATCTTCTGTACCTAAATATATTTATTGTTGTAGGCGGTGGAAACGAGAAGTCCAAATTACAAATGTATTAATTTACATGATATGTAAAGACAAAGCCCCTCAGTCTATTGTGAAAAAGCAGGGTTTCCTGCATTACGCTACAACGATTGCACCCCTTTATAACAACCACCTTCCAGAAATACCATAAGAACTTTATTAACAATCCAAATATTCAAGTATCTCTTTCTAAGACCAAAATAAGCTAAACATTTAAGTTCTTACAGGTGACACAGATGGTGTCCTCAGGGTATAGTGATACCATCAATTTACTCATAAGTAAATTGGTAGATGTCCAACATTTTTCCCTTACTGCTGATAGTATCTGCACAGTAGTCAATACAAGTAGGAGCTTTTTAGTATTGACAGCTCACTTTATCTGTAAGGATTGCAGTAATTCTTACTTCGATTATTTTGATAGATAATATATTTACATTAGTAGTTTTATTACTATTATTACAGGCCCTGGTGATTACATCTAGAGACAGTAATACTCGGTATTCTAAAATTCTCGTCGCTGCATACTGGAAAGTACATCTCATTGTAAATCGGGGACCTCTTGGACTCTTTTAAAAAAACAAAATCTATCTGTATGTACTGATGTAGGAATTAACATGATTTCAGCAGTAAAAAAATTACTCAGTGAAGGGAAGAATAGACATTTTTTTGCCCTGTGCTAAATGTAGTTATAATGGAAGGATTAGAGGATGCTAATTCGAGGTTAAAAGAGCTCATTGGGGAAGTAAAGCAAGTAATAAAGTTTGCTAGACACAGTAATTTGTTTAATGAATAATCTGAGGAGCGAACAACTAAGAGAAAGGAATATTCTTCTTTTTGTTTAATCCGTCCCAACAAGACGGAATAGCACTTATGCGATGTTGGAAAGATTTTCCCTTTAACTCCATACTTCGCACGTGTGTTGTCAAATCTCAACCTTAAAAGAGCTCCCCGTATGCTCTCTGGGTCAGAAATTGAACTACTATAGGAAGTAGTAAGCATATTAGGGCTGTTTAAGGAAGAACACTACAGAAATTTCTGGGAGTGAATATTTAACTGGTAGTCTAGTTGTCCCTCTTATTTCATGTATTAAGGCATCACTGGAAAAAATTACCCTCATTCATTATATTTCTAAAATGTTATTAGCAAAGTTGTCGCAAAGTTTTAACTCTCTTTCAAAACTTCTTTTATCCAACCCTATTATGTGCAAAGCGTCTCTTTCTGAACCCAGATTCATAAAACTTTATATGTCTTCCACAATTGCTAGTCAAGCAGTTTCCCAAGTCAGCAAAGAGTTAACGCACTGCGTGAATCAATTAGGAAAAAATTCGCCTCCTTCAGCAATACCAGAGAGTTACGATTCAACAAACCCAAGCCTTCTTTGGGCAACACATGACAAAAATTTGACAAAATCCATTTTTCCAAAATCGCAGGGTGCAGATACTTACTTTCCCAATGAGCTGAAACTATATTTGCAGCAGCCTCTGTTGTTAAGGATAAGTAGTTCACTTGAATTTTGGGGTAAAAGAACGATTTGTTCGCCTGCATTAGCACTGCTACCTTTAAAGCATTTGACAGCTGTTGGAAGTTCAGTGCCATCTGAAAGGTTAGTATCTGCTCTGAATTCTGTGGTTTCGGATGACAGAAGTCTATGAACTAACTAACATATAACTGAGCGAGTATTTATGAGCAGAGTAAATGAAAAGTATTGGGTTGAATAGATGAAACAATATTAACAAGGTTACTAATGCTTTAATTATTTTATTAGCTTGTATACTTTATTAGCTTGTATTAGCTTCATTTTGAAACAATTAATTTTTGGTTTTATTTAGAATTAATGTGAATTTTTGTAACAGTTGTGAGATGTGATAAATAAAAACAGTTAACGACATTTAGCATTTTTTATATACAACTAAATAGAAACACCTTGAAGTTTTTAAAATACGGTTATTTTTTCCGGTTATTTTAAAAACCGTTTTTTTTTTACTCGATTAAAACCGGGGCAGTTATAACCGTACGAAAAAAAAAACGGTTTACCGAAAACTAATTATTTCCTGAGAGTTGACATCCTTAATGCGTACTATATAAGGCCTGAAGAACATTCTGGGAAATTTTAACGTGATTGCGTCTTCAAAATCAGACCAGTACTAGGTGAGTACTATGGAAAGTTGAGCATTACGAAAAGATGGAGACAGAGTTCGGTCTAATAATTTCTATGTCATCAACCTGAACCAAAGCAAAGTGTCATTCGATAACTGGAAGAACAAGGCCTTGATAATAATCTTGAGTTTGCACGTTGCTATATGGAGAAGGGAGGGGTTGTTTTGGGAACTTTCAGGATGGCGTAACTCAAACATCAAATCAATATTGCTGGACAGGGTGAAGTGCTACGACGTTGAATTCGTCAAACTAAAACTAACGTCAAAATCCGCCGATTCAAGGGGACGCAGTAGCCCAGTTGTAAGAGCAACGGATTAACACCCGGGTTCGAAACTTAAGCGGAGCCTGACGCTCTTTAAATCTGTTTTAACTTCCAATGTCTTCAGGTAGGCGTGGAGTGGAAGTTTAGACAGTGGGATGCCAGCTCAGGTCTTGTTCTCGTCGTCATTCAAAATTATGAAGATTGATAGTTGCCCTCGGATGGCTTTTTACGAGGCTTGATAGTTGTCTTAGGATGACTTTTTACAAGGCATGATAGTTGTCATCGGATGGCTTGTTACGAAGCTTGATAGTTGTCTTCTGATGGCTTTTTACGAGGCTTGGATAGTTGCCTTTTGATGGCTTTCTACGAGGCTTGATAGTTGTCATGGGGTGGCATTTTACGGGGCTTGATAGTTGTCTTCGGATGGCTTGTAACGAAGCTTGATAGTTGTCCTCGGATGGCTATTTACGAGGCTTGATAGTTGTCCTCGGATGGCTTTTTACGGGGCTTGATAGTTGTCTTCGGATGGCTTTTTACGAGGCATGATAGTTGTCTTCGGATGGCTTTTTACGAGGCTTGATAGTTGTCTTAGGATGGCTTTTTACAAGGCATGATAGTTGTCATCGTATGGCTTGTTACGAAGCTTGATAGTTGTCTTCGGATGGCTTTTTACGAGGCTTGGATAATTGCCTTTTGATGGCTTTCTACGAGGCTTGATAGTTGTCATGGGGTGGCATTTTACGGGGCTTGATAGTTGTCTACGGATGGCTTGTAACGAAGCTTGATAGTTGTCCTCGGATGGCTATTTACGAGGCTTGATAGTTGTCCTCGGATGGCTTTTTACGGGGCTTGATAGTTGTCTTAGGATGGCTTTTTACGAGGCATGATAGTTGTCCTCGGATGGCTTGTTACGAGGCTTGACAGTTGTCCTCTGATGGCTTTTTACAAGGCTTGATAGTTGTCTTAGGATGGCTTTTTACGAGGCCTGATAGTTGTCATAGGGTGGCATTTTACGGGGTTTGATAGTTGTCTTCGGATGGCTTGTTACGAGGCTTGACAGTTGTCCTCTGATGGCTTTTTACAAGGCTTGATAGTTGTCTTAGGATGGCTTTTTACAAGGCATGATAGTTGTCATCGGATGGCTTGTTACGAAGCTTGATAGTTGTCTTCGGATGGCTTTTTACGAGGCTTGGATAGTTGCCTTTTGATGGCTTTCTACGAGGCTTGATAGTTGTCATGGGGTGGCATTTTACGGGGCTTGATAGTTGTCTTCGGATGGCTTGTTACGAAGCTTGATAGTTGTCCTCTGGTGGCTATTTACGAGGCTTGGTATTTTTCCTCGGATGGCTTTTTACGGGGCTTGATAGTTGTCCTCGGATCAATCCCAAGGGAAATAGCCGAGGATAGGAACATAAATAATAGGAAATATTCACGTAACTTTGAACCACGGTCAGATTACGAGGTCACACCTCAGCTGGCACCTCACTTTCCACAACACGCCAACATGAGGGCATTTGAGAATGTAACGTGTACCAGCCCCCACTGTACACGATGGTCTCTTGTACACGATTCGAACTCCCAACACTCCGGTAACTAATTCGTCACTCTTCCAACCGAACTACCGAGACCCTGATAGCTTCCAGAAAATCCCTTTCACGCAAATTCGATGGTAGGTAGGTATTTCAATTATCGTCGCACTGGAGCAATACGGGCTATAGGTGACGGTCAGAGATCAATCCCCCAAGGGTAAGATCCTAGGTGAACATCACGTAATTTTGAACCACATTTCAGGGGGTACATCACTCCTAAAACTCATCACAATGCTAACATGAGAACATTTGAAGCCCTAACAGATTTAGCATTCACCAGTCTCCATGAACACGGTTGGATTCAAACTCGCAACCCTCCGTTTGCTTATCCGTTATTCTACCAGCCAGGCTACCGCGGTCCGACAACCTCCAAGTAGGTTAATGCATTGGTTGCATAGATATAGCGATACAAACAGCAATTACATTAAAAACTACATGTAATGATTACAGTAATTACAATTTAGAATCCGTATAAATCAGTATATAATAATCATTGAGAATCACGCACAAACCTCGCTAAGGGCTGAAAATAATTCAACAGTTTTCGCAGTGAGCTCTTATTTTTTTTCTCACTTAGCTTCAAGAACGAGACTTTTCTTATTAAGATCAATCCTCCCTTACGGTTTTATTTTGATTTTGTGGCAGATCTCCATCGCAGTGATAGCCTATAACGACGCGATGGAGCAATCTTGGATTTTCGCTCGTTTGTTTGTTTCCCCTCCATTATCAGCAATTGAACTAATTGCCCATTTAACCCCCTGGAAGGATTTAATAATTGAAAAGATTAACCTTAATTCGATTTTTGTGCGATGAGTTTTCCCGAGGAAAAAATTAATTTTAATTACCTCACCGGCAGCGTAATTACATTGGGGACTTAGGGCTCCCGGATAAAAACAATTTTTTTCGGATTCCTTAATTATGCAATAATATATTTAATGCATATTACTAGATTTTGTCACTTTGAAGGTAAACAAAACAGATCTTGAGATCCTGGAAAGGAGGAGAGGGCGGTTTGACATACTTGCTTGTCACGTAATATCCATAGAATAAAACTTTTCCCTTTAACCCTCTATTTTTAACTAGATATCTCGTTAATTAAGTTGGGGCCTATTTTACTAGTTACGAAATATCTCGTCAATAAAGATCTGATCAATTTTGAAAATGACTAGGTCTATCTCGTTCATCAAAATTTGACCTATTTTGAAAAGGATGAAATATTTATTCAATTAAGATCTGACCAGTTTTGCTAACAACTAGATAACTCGTCAATTAAGAGATATATCTCGTCCATTAAGATTTGACCAATTTTACTAATATCTCGTCATTAAAAATCTAACTAATTTTGAAAAGAATGAGTTATATCTCGTCCATTAAGATTTGATCAATTTTACAAATATCTCGTATTTAAAAATCTAACCAATTTTGAAAATGATGAGATATATCTCATCCATTAAGATTTGACCAATTTTACTAATATCTCGTCATTAAAAATCTGAACAATTTTGAAAATGATGAGATATATCTCGTTCATTAAGATTTGACCAAGTTTACTAATATCTCGTCATTAAAAATCCAACCAATTTTGAAAATGATGAGATATATCTCATCCATTAAGATTTGACCAATTTTACTAATATCTCGTCATTAAAAATCTAACCAATTTTGAAAATGATGAGATGTATCTCATCCATTAAGATTTGACTAAGTTTACTAATATCTCGTCATTAAAAATCTAACAAATTTTGAAAATGATGAGATAGATCTCGTCCATTAAGATTTGACCAAGTTTACTAATATCTCATCATTAAAAATTTAACCAATTTTGAAAATGATGAGATATATTTCGTCCATTAAGATTTAACCAAGTTTACTAATATTTCGTCATTAAAAATCTAACCAATTTTGAAAATGATGAGATACATCTCGTCCATTAAGATTTGATCAATTTTACTAATATCTCGTAATTAAAAATCTAACCAATTTTGAAAATGATGAGATATATCTCATCCATTAAGATTTGACCAATTTTACTAATATTTCGTCATTAAAAATCTAACCAATTTTGAAAATGATGAGATATATCTCTTCCATTAAGATTTAACCAAGTTTACTAATATCTCGTCATTAAAAATTTAATCAATTTTGAAAATGATGAGACATATCTCGTCCTTTAAGATCTGACCCATTTTATTAATATCTCGTCTTTAAAAATTTGACCAGTTTTGAAAATTATGAGAAATTTTTCGTTTATTAAGATCTGACCAATTTTACAAATATTTCGTCAGGTTTGCTATTAACCAGATACCTCCCGTTGTGATACGTGTGTACAAGTCAAGGGCGATCGCATTCCATATTAAACTCACTAGTCTCAATTTTTTTCTGAGTTTTTCACTTTTTCTGAAGCTTCTTTGTCGCATAGCATATTATTGCCATTTTTATGGTATCACGTTAAAGATTTGTATCATATGCAATGTTCTTAAAAATTTTCCTTTGTATTTATGTGTTATGATGTGTTATGACGTATTCTACTCAAATTCATAAAATTATAGCTCACAGTTTCTGAGAAATCCGTGATTCCATGCATGTAAAGATAATTTTAGACACCAGTTTATATAAATGTGGCCTTAATTATATATATTAACAAGATTCAGTATTCCTGGTTGTAATCGCTTATTATTGACACAAATCCCAAATATGTAAGCTATTTGCAAGAGAAAATATTTTGTAAAAGGGAGATTTTAAATGATCGCGCTTGTTTAAATAAGTCATCGTTTTAGGAGATTGGGATGATGCAAATGTTCATTCCGTTTTTTAACAAAAAAAATTGAAGAAAAGTTATTTTATTTACTAAAAATTACATTTAATCAATATGGTATTTTCCGTTGTTTTCGATGGCCTTTCCGATAGCTGCATAATCTTATTTTGTGTCTGCGAAGCATTCTTGCCATTCGGGAAATAAAAAAGCATACTATTTCGAAAATGCTCCTTATTTTATGCCACATTTAATGCATAACAAAATTTAGAAAACACAATTTTTCCCAAGTATTTGTTTAAATTCCCTCTTTTTAACATCACAACATTACACGGAAAAGAATATAGCACTTCGTTTTTGCGATGCAATGCCATATGGAACCAAAACGGAGTAAACATTTACAATAAGCCAATACAATTACCAGCCCTTGATTCAATTTCAAAGTCTTCTCGGATACCTAATATTTCCAAACGGGTAATTTAGTATAAGTTCTCTTAACCTATTTTCCAAAAAGGTATCGGTTATATAACTGGGTTACATAGTAGAGGTTTTGTTATGCGATATACATAACCCTACAATAATGAACCCGACGCCAGCGGATTTACTTAAATATCCGACTACTCGTTTGGGGGTGCTTTTCGTGGTATAGCTCTGGGACCTCTACATGTTGTTCCGGGTAAATTGTACGCCTACATGAACATTTTGGACAGTTAGGTTCTTCCTACACTCTGGCAGTTTTATGGAATGGACGAATGTTACTTCCATGACGACAACGCTCCATGTCATTTTGCAGCCTCTGTCAAGAAGTGGTATAAAGATATGGATATAAAACGTATTCTCTGGTCTGCTCAGAGTCCCGACCTAAACCCCATAGAACATTTGTAGGACGAGTTAGAGCGACGCTTACGGACCAGGGGATCACGTCCGAAATCTAAGGCTGAGATGGAGACAGTTTTGCAGCAGGAATGGACACAAATACCCATAGCTGTAAATCAAAACCTTGTTTACAGTACGCCCAGAAAGGTTGCTAGTGTATTTGCAGCATGAGGAGGACCATCTTCCCATTAAACCGTGTATTCTTTCCCTTATACCATCACATCTTGCTGTCCAGTCTATTATTGTAGGGTGGTGTAAATTACTTACAAGCTAAATTTTAATAAATTCTTTATTTTCTGCAAATTTTCACTAGATATGAGTATTGTTTTGGTGGTTTATGTATATTTCGACCAACTTTCCTAAAATCTGGTTGAATACGCAATGGTTTGTAGAATTCCGTTTCATAAAAATAAATTAAAACCTATTCTTCTAATGGTAACTTCTTATTTTAAAATCACCGGTAAAGTTTAAATCAAATCACTTTTAAAAATTAATTCGTTGTCGTACAGATATTTCTAAATTTTGACATACATTTTTATTACATGATGGTTATTAACAAGACACATTTGTTTTTCATGTTTCGTAGATATTATTGAAAGATGTACTCCATTTTCAAGTAACAACATATATCATTCTAAATAGGTACGTGGTTTCCATACGGAAACTGAATCTCTCAATTGCAAAAAGTAGCACAGGATTCGATTTAAATCTGATTTTCTGTAGGAGTTAATGAAATTTTAAAACTGGAAATAATATCACAGTTAGGAAGTATTGAACTAGGACACTTTGGAAAATTTAAAATTTTTTGCCTTAAGTGACAGAAGATCGAGTTTGCTTACTTGAAGTTGACGCTTTTCTGATACAACTTCGGTACCTTTCAAAGCAGTGATTTTTTTAAAATTGTAATCGATTGAGTTTTCTTTGTCTACACTGATTGCATTTTTGAAACAAGCTCCGTTATTCCATTTGCCGCTGAATAGAATTTTTAAGAAAAAAAAACGTGTGTTGCTTCAAAATAAATTAATCTAGGATACGGAAACAATTTAATTGCTCAAACTCACAGCTCAAAATCGACTTCTATAGTAGTCACCTTAGAAAAACTTTTGTAGTTTTTCTAACAGGAGTGGGATGAATATAAATTTGTCATATGGATGTATATGTATCACGCATTCGTATTTGCGTACGAAGTAAATTGTTAAAGCTATGAAAAAGTTAAAACGACGATAAAAAGTTATTACTAGGGAAACTTTTGTGTTGCAGTAAAAATGGGAAAAGTTGCATTTATCATTCCCTAAAGTTGCATTTATGGAAATAAAGTTGCATTTATTTTTGATACACTAAAATCTAAAATAAATTATTCGTAAAAAATGTAAAAAATCAATAATATTGACAGTTTTAGTCGTGTACAACAGTATTATAATACATCATTTAATACAGAAGAACGAGCCGCGGTAGCTCAGTCAGTAGAGCGTCGGGCTCGCATCAGAAGGGTTGTGGGTTCTGTCCTCGGCGGAGCCTGCAATTATGATGATTCGACCTGGCTAAAGACCGTCGTGTTCACTAATGGTAACTGGGGCACGTTAAATAGGTCGTGGTCACAAAGTCCCCCATGTTCCCATACCAAATCAATACTTCTGGGGGTATCTGATCAGAGGGTTATCGGCCTCTGATTGGTATCTAAATTACGATATGTGTGAGTGAATGGATGTATGAAAGGGACCTTCCTGTAAAACGGATGTGTCATGTATGCCGAGCAAAGTCGGACTTCCTCCCAATGGGGCTCAATAACATGGAAGGCGCACCCCCTCGCCTCTTGCCGTCTTCGACGGGCCTGGCAGACCAGAGGACATTAGAAACAACAACATACAGAAGAACGATGAATGGCCTATCCTTGACCAGAAATTTCTTAAACATTGAAAAACTGCGCCAGCAGCAGTCATATAATGTGCTGTATCGGATAGCAGAAGTAAAAAAAACCTTTCGCTGAATATTCAGAGATTTTAAAACGTCATTTACAAAGCGAATAACATATTGACGATAGACAATCACCTCACAAACATTTCAGTCGATTATTCAAGTTTCCTTAGGATTATCAAGAATGCCAACCAATGAGTTAAGGTACTTTCGATTTATTTCACTTTCGTCTATTAGGACGAACACCTTCTTTTAATGAACTTGTTTGATCCGCAATACTTCGTCGTTCCCAAGATCATACATACATGATTAAAGAGTTGATAGAGAGGGCAAAAAATGAAATAGTAATTTCATATTAATTAATTTTAAGCTAAATTTTAAAAAGTTGCAGGTGGTTGCATTTATGCAAAAAGTTGCATTGATGCAGAAAGTTGCATTTATGTTGCGGTTGTAACTCACTTACAATGCACCCCATGTAGGAGGAATTTTGGTTTTAGTACTTTACATGCAGCGTAGAACGTGTGACAAAAAGTTGCATTTGTTGCAAAAAGTTGCCCTAGTTATTACTTTACTGATGCTTGCATATTTCTCTGCAATAGAATTGATTAGTCTGAAAACATTTCAATTAACATTTAACAAATTCAACCAGAGTAATGCCTGGTATTTCTGTTAGTAATAAATAAAATAATTCAAAACAAACGAATAATGTAATAAATTAGTTAATTTAACTAATTAGTTAAGTAACATATTTAAATACTTTCACGAAAACTTCACTTTCAATTTTCCTCGCCCACATTAAATAAAGAGTAAATCATGATACAAGTGTAAAAGGAAACCATAATACAAAAGATAATATTTATTATAAAATAGCAAACGCAAGCTATATTTAAGCAGAAACTGTAAAAATGCGCGTACATGGCATAATTAGATAATTTTTAGTAAATATCTAAGTTTTTAAATTTGGTCTGTAATGTTTAGTTTTTTAGTCCTCTCAAACTTGTGATGTATATCACTCTTTATCCTCTACACGGTTATAGTTAAATAAAATATTTTAATTTAATAGTTTTATAAATGTTTTCTTGTTTTTAATATTCTTCGTTTGCAACTTATAAAAAGTTAGAAACTAATATCGCATCCCGGCAAGAAAAGTGACACAACTCAAAATTGCAGAATCTGATAAACATCTACTTAAAGGATACTATAAAACTTATATTGAAAGAGTATAAGCTTCTTTAAAACTGTAGATACGTATTTACTGTGGTAACTTCTATTAAATCTAAGAAATTAATGTGTTCAAAAAGTTCCAAACTACAGTAGAATCCCGATAATTCGAGTTAATGTGGACCAAGACTAACTCGGATAACCGAAAAACTCGGTTACAGCGAAAAGTGGAAACAAAAAAGAATAGTGTAGGTTTAAATGTATATTTTCACAAATACAAAAGTTACACAGATACACCACATGCAATTCATGTAGTTACGATAGTTAAAGTTCTTTCTTAAAAAAGTCCTTAATTGTTTTTTGTTTTACGTTACTTTGGCGTTTTTCTGCAGCAATGTTTCGCCATTTTTTTTTAGGATTACAGGATTGCTGGTGTCGCTTCTTCTTGTTGTTCTATATATTCAATAGCACTTTCGATAGCTTTTAGACCATCTGTATGGGAGATTTTCATAAGTCGATTTTCATCGTCATCGCTAGATTCATTTTCCTTATTGACGATCATTTTATCTGCAATCTCTTGTTGTTCGTCAGCGTTTATCCAGTCACGGATTTCGTTTTCCTGAGTGTTTGTGAGATCAAGTTCAGAATTTTTTTTCGGTAGTTTTAAAAATGGAAATGCAGAACCAAAAAAAAAAAAATTCCTAGAAATATTTTATAGCTCGGTTAAAGGAAAAACTCGGATAATAGAGGTTTTACTGTAATATGTTTAAAATGTTACAAACTAATATGCTTAGTTTATAGATATCATAAACTTGCGACACCATTTTTTCCTCTATCATGGAGAGGCCGTGGTAGCCTAATTGGAATAGTAACGGATTAGCAAACTGTCTGCGAGTTCGAATCTAACCACAGATCGTCGTGTACAATGGGGGCTGGTTCACGTAAAATCCGTCGTGGTCTCAAACGTTCTCACGTTGGCGTGGTGTGGAAGTTTGGAGGAAAAACAGACAGCTCAGGTGTTGCCTCGTCATCTGACTGCGGTTCAAATTACGGGTTGTCCTCGGATATTTCCCTTTGAGATTGGTCCCGGACCGTCACCAATAGCCAGCTGTGTTGCTCCAGTGGGACATTAATTAAAATATCTACCTCTATTATGGTGAGGGTTAAATAAAATATTTAACTTTAAACATGATTGAGGATAAAAAGTTAAAAATTTAAGATACTAATATGTTAAGAAAAAGTAAAAACCAATATGTTAAAAAGTTAAAAGCTAATGTTTAGTTTCTAGTACTCTCGTACTTGTGTTCTGTTTTTATCTCGGACCGTCACCAGTAGACCGTTGTGAAGCTTTTGTGCGACGTTAATTAAAATACTCACCCTTCCTAGCCTCTCAAACTTGTGAAGTGTATCACTTTTTTGTCCTCCCATCAGGTAAAGCTAAATAAAATATTCAAATACTTTCACGTAAAATTGCTCGCACACGGTAAGTAAATATTAAAACATTATATATATATATATATAAGAAACTGATAATGCAAGTGATAATATTTGTGATAAAATAATTACAAACGCAGCGATATTATTCATAGAACAATCAAATCTTTAATAAATATATAATATTCTATATTAGGGTCGATAAAATGTAGTTTATTTTTTTACTATTTTTATTGTTTTTTAGTTTTATTGAGTTATTGAGCTCTGTATTTCTTAGTTTTTGATGAGGTTGTTACTAAGACCCAGATGTATTTTTGAGCTGTGAGATTTATAAGTTGACTTTTTAGAATTTTGAGGATGTTAAGTTGTAAGTTTTCTTGTGGACACTACAAGCAATAGCAATACCGTAACTTGATTAGAGTAAAATAAAAGTTTTGCTCTTCTCGGGAGTTTTGGTTTTGAAACTGAGCGGGCAAAAACTAATTCTCCATTTCCAACTTGTATACTCTTTTATAGAAATCCAGGAACTGTTTTATAAAGAAGCGCCATCTATGAATCAAACTCGGAAATAAAGTAAATTTACGAAATAGATTAGACAGCTATCTTAAGTCTCAATACAAATAAGCATCGTTATTGCTTCCAAAGAAAATAAAATGCATAATTTAGAATCTTAGGCAATGTATCATGATTTTAACAAACGAAATAGGATCCATCACAATTTTTATTGCTGCAGGAAGAAATTTAATTTCCACGTTACATATTGAAATTAAGACATTTGTGAGAAATTGTGCTGTATCATAAATTTGCTAGTGTTATTTGCGTGAGGTTTTTTTTTCACATCTATTTTGCTAAAAATTATTTAAAAGAACAAAAGCAATTATATTAAGAGCTTGAACTTGATTGAAACATTATTTTCTGTAGAAAGTTCGTTTCAGATTAAAAATGCATACTCACGTTTTCCATCGTTGAATATGTCTCTAAAAGTATGGTATTTCGTCCAAAAGAAAATTAAATCTCCATGCTGCTTCTAATCCATTTAGTTAGTTGTGTATAGTACACGTCTATATACTTTGCTAAAATATTCAACAATGGTTTCTAGTTCTACCTTTGACTTCTGACAATAGATGGCGCTGTAATAAGGTTTCTAAAGTTTTCCCAAGTTTTTCATGGGACATTCGGAGGGAGGGGCATTGTTTTCCAAAATGGGCGGTTCCTTCTACTTGTGGGCTGTGAAGGAATTTGGAAAAAATGCTCGGGGAATGAGGAACAAGAATGGACAACAAGAAAGTATTCATTGACCACGTAGTCATACTCCCATTACACAGTCGTAAGAAATATGCCACGGCCTGAAAACAAGACAGTTTGTAAGAAATGAAATTCACAAGGAAAAATGCTTGAAATATATTTTTATAAAAAGTTTACAACAGGAAAAAATTTTGTTTTTCTGAAAATCGATTATTTTACCATGTATTGAAAGTTAATTTATTACTTACATCAAAATGGATATCAAGAAAATTGGTGGATGGGAGAGAACTATGTTTGTTGACGGTTATTTCTGTGGAATAAATTTCTTTACAAAGATCAGTGAACCCTTTTGAATTAAAACTGATCAAGTAGCCAAATAACGGGTTATCAATACAAGATCTAAGAAATTTAGGAGAACTGTCGAGTCAAGAAATGAAATCGAATGCAGTGTTAGTTGTCGAACTTTGTATCGGAAAATTTTAAATATTTCAGTGTTATTATAGTCAATAAACCAAGCAGAAATAAATCAAATTTAGTAGGAAGAGTAACCATTCAGCTTTGGATAAACGATGGATTGACTGTTGAATTTTTGTCTTTCTTTAATTCACAACACCCAAATAAATACTATGAACAAACGACACTTATCCACGTAAAACCTGATGACTGTACTCCGACAAAACCTACCCAATTTTTAATTCAACATTGCTTTGACGTTGATGATTGGGAAGAGGTGTCAGAAATGTTGGAGCAGCAGTTTGTGGTTTCTGAAGAAAACAACAATAATTGATTTCTTAAAACAACCTTAACAAAAGAAGATATTGTTCAGAACTTTTTCGAACAAAAAGTAAACTTCGACAGAAAAATCTAGGTATGACAGAAAATGCTGATGGAAGTATTGTACACTGTCCCCACAAAATTAATAGAATTCCTCATCATTACCAATTCGGAAATATCTCGGAAGTTAATAAACACCATTGAAAAAATGGTATCGAGATAAGAAAATAATAAACTAAAAATCAGCATCCACGGCGGAAGGCAGTTTTCATCAAGACCTGATCGATTTTGCTAATGACAAGATATATCGTCATCAATATGCTGAAAATTTTTAATGATGTCGATATCAAGATCTGGTCAGTTTTTCTTCAATAACGAGATATCTCGTCCATCAAGATCTGATATGTTATGCTAATGACTAGATACTTCATCGAGACAACCAGGAGTGTTGAATCAAGATCTTGTTTTTACTTTTTCCTTTTTAAATATTTGATTGACATCATGGAATGGGTGAAAGTTGCACCTTTTGTCCCTCAGAAGGTAAAGGGAACTTGCTGCAGTAGAGTGGCTTTGCCTATAAGAATGACCGTTGCTGATATGGAGAAAAATCGCTAGGTTACAATTTACATATTTTCTCTCTTAAACTCACTTAGTCTAGCCCCTACAGGCTTGGGAGATCCTACACGTATTAAACTACCACCAGTGGGCACCACATCATCATTGGTACAAAGTACAAAGTTCTGGAGAAATAGACAACTTGAAGGTATGTTGTGAAACACAGACAGCATTAGCAAGATTTAGAAATGGTCATACCAAAATTCTAAAATATGTGACAGGAAATAACAATGTCATAACTGTCAAGATAACAGCATGGCTAGTCTGCTATGTATTGCAGTTATTCAGACTGTCATGAAAGGACATTCATGATGATCTGGTACTTCTTTTGGACATTTTTCGTAGGAGGACATCGTGGGGCTCATCGAATTTTGATTTCAGGATAAGAAAAGCCAAAGCTGTGAAATATGTGACAGGAAAGCAGTGAATATGTGACAAAATGGATATCAAGAAAATTGTTGGATGGGAATGAACTATTTTTATTAAGGGTAAATTCTGTGGAATAAATTTATTTCCAAAGATCAGTGAACCCTTTTGAATTAAAACTGATCAAGTTGCCAAATAACGGGTTATCAATACAAGATCTAAGCTATAACTGTCTGGGGAAAAGTCTGACTAGTTCCTGTCAATGTGCAATGCATTTTGAGGTGTCATGAAAGAAAATATTTTAACAATGACTTATTTAGAATTATTTTAATAAATTCCTAACAGAATAAATGCCGTTTGATAGATTTTGTGGTACTTATGATGATAAGGTTTAGCATTGGTCACATCAAAGCTGTTTAATGGTGGCATGAAATAAGATTTAACTTGACTGGACATAATTGTCAGGATAATGGCATGGTTAATCAAGACCACCACTGCAGTGTTTCGGGGTAGTGTCATGAAAGGACATTGCTGATGATCCGTGACTTCTTAAGAGCACTTTTAGCAGGAGTGTATCATGGGACCGGTCTAATTTTGATCTCGTAAGAAAACCATTATTTTTCCAGCGACGTATTTTATCAGCGACTTTTGTTAAATTGTTTTAGGAGATACTTAACAGAATAGGGCCGCCGTGGCTCAGTGGGTTTGCCCGTTGCGCTAGCAACCTACGACATGTAGGCGGCTCTGGTTCAATTAATCTCCGGGTGTATTTCTCTCCTCTATGTTAGTAAAATTCTGATGTTGTTGTTTATCTCTTAGGGTCTCGAAAAGGCTGGACTAGGTCTATAAGTTCTTTTCGACTGAGCAGGAGCGACGCTGTCTCCTATGGGTCTTCCACCAATGAATTAAAACAAGCCCGTATGCAGTCAAGGCACACAAAGAGAAAAGTTTTACTGAGACCAGAACAGAGAAATTCACCCAGGATATGAATCCAACCTCCGACACCAACTTATAAATTGTACTGGGCAAACCCATTGAGCCATTGCAGCTTGTTAAACCTCCTGGTAATTGTCTCGATGAGTTACCTCATCATTAGTAAAAGTGACCAGATCTTAATAGACAATATATCTCGTACATCAATCTCTCAATCGCCTGATTAGAAGAAAACTTGATCCAGTCATCATAAAAATATCGAATTTATCTTGATAGAGAGATATCTCGAAGTAATTTTACCTTTGTTGATGTTGTTTAAATGATGACGCCGATTGTATTTATGGTTATTATTAAAATTAATTAGATCTTGAAGGAGGAGATATCTCTTCGAAGCCACTTGGAGGGTTAATTGGGGGCACCGCACCTCTGCCACAACAAGAACAGACATGTACAGAGGCTGTTTACACATTTTTTAGACAATGCATATTGTATTCACAAAACTAAATTACATAAAATTCTTGTGTTTTATATGTTCTATTTGATAGCCCTTATTCTGAACTATCTTTCGAGACCGTAATTTCCAGGATAATAATGCCTTTTGAAGTGTCAGAAGAGGTATTCTATCCCATTCCTCCTGAACAGCTTTCCAGAGTCCTGTAAGGACGATTGTTGTGTCCTGTTAACTGTTGACTGTTGTGACTATTGTGTCCTGCTAAGTCCTGTTGTGGGACGACGTTTGGATAATGCAGATTTTAAAAGTCCAAAAGCACAAAAATCCATAGGTGATACATCGGGAGATTTAGTAGGGATATCAGTGAAGTGTTATGGCCTTGATACCGGTTTTTTGTTCCATTTCTTTTAGGAAATTTACAGTGGATTTTGATGTGTGACTGCTAGCTTTGTCTTGATGGAGTTCCACAGATTGATGGCACTGTGGGTAAAGCGATGGTATTTCATTCAGTAAATCGGCGATAAAATATGTTCCTGATAGTATTTGGAGTTAATCTTGACATTTTTTTCCACTCTCTTTATTTTTAACTTGCCATTATATGAAAAACCAGCAACAATCATGAATCCCTTAGAAAAACTTTCTTTCGATTCTGTGAACCATGTACTTCAATTTTTTTCTCCCCTTTTATGATAATAAATGGCTCTTTTTTTTGGTGCAATCATTTAAATACACCCATGATTCATTTAATGTGACAATTTTTTTTTTCATTTTTCTTTGGATAAGTGTTTCTCATATAGAATTCGGCAACGTGCCCTGCGTTCAGCGATATACTTTGGAGAAAGACGATGCACATTGCGTTTTTTTCGCTTTCTTAAGATTTAAATCAACGTTTATCATTTTGTTTATAGTGGACACCGAGCATTTTAATGATTTTGTAACTGTCCTTTGATTAGAGGGATTTTCTTTTAACATTAAACAAGGTACCTTTGCAATAGTCGAAGATGTTCGTTTCTTCCTTGGATACTTGTTTGGAATTTTTGTCCCACTTGAGGCTCCAATTTGACGTTTTTTTCCTTTCTTGTTGACGATATTACCTATCGACGCTTTAGATATCACAAAACCATGACTGTCACATCGTTTTTGGATAACGGAATATGAATATTTCTCTTCGGAAAGAGCATAAATATAGCCTTCGAACCACTGCTTCGTTAAAAACGCCATTTTGAATAAAAACAAACCTCAGAGATACACAGACTCGATGAACGGATACCCAATTCCGACCGCGATAACTGATACGATGCTTAGCGCAATAAGCGGCAGTCAGTAAGAGAAGGTGGGCAAGTATTTTAATTTAATCGCACTGGAGCAACACATCGGGCTATTGGTAACTGTCAGGGATCAAGCCCCAAAGGAAGGTTTCGTGGGCAACAGCACGTAATTTTGAACCACACAAAATTGGTGAAATCTTGATAGACAAGATATCTCGTCATGAGAATAAACCTGGCCAGATCTTTATCTCGTCATCATCAAAACACCCGCAATGTAATGATAACGAAAAATCTCGTTATTAGCAAATTTGGTCAGACCTTGATGGAAGAGATATTTCGTAGAATTCACTTGCCTCTTTAAATTTTATGCAAAGGAAGTTCCATTTAAAGGTAACTAATATCAATACTAGATATTAAAGCCCCTAACGGACCATGTTATGCGGTATCTTTACACCACTCTATAGGAAGGAGGGATAACTGGGATACCTAGGGAAGGCAGTACAAGAGCAATATGAAGAATCCTAGACTCCGTCTCCGAAAACATACTTTCAGTACACCCATTTCAGAGTTTCGACGACAGGCCAAAATACAGCCTCCTATTGCGAAGCATACAAAAAGACTGAAATCTGAACTGTCCTCAAATGTTTATTAGCATAAAGCAAGGAATATTGGTGGTTGAAGTAGCCCAGTTGGAAGAGTAATGGATTAGTAACTGGACGGTTGCGAGTTCGAAACTCGGTTCAGATAAAGACCATTGTGAACACGGGGGTTGAATCAATCGTGGCCTCAATCGTACTCAAGTTGGCGAGGTGTAGAAATTTAGATAGAGTGTTGCCAGCTCATGCGTGATATCGTCATCTGACCATGGCTTAAAATTACGAGGCGTTGTCCTTGGATCTTTGCTATAGGGAAAGGGAATCCAGGACAGTCGCCAATAGCTTGTTGCGTAGCTCCAGTGTGATTTTAATTAAGCACCCATCTCGAAATATTGGAATCATCTCGCCTAGGGTGTACCATGCTAGGTTAAAAAAAATCTCCCTGTACACTCTTCGCTTATTCTACCCAGTGTCAGCTTCTCACCAAGAGGAAGCTTGCTGGTTTGGAGGAGATATCTTGGTCATCAAGATCTGGCTAATTTTGCTTAAGTTGGTTGGTTGATTTGAATTTAATAGCGCAAGGTCCAGTATTAGACAAGCTTGGCAAAAAATTTTGCTTAAAAAAATATCTATTTTCATTTGCAAAATTTCCCAGTTCTTGATGATCGTGATTCAGAATTCAATGGGAATTTTTGATGACGAGTTATCTTGTCATCATAAAAATTGGTCAGTTCTTGTTATACGAGATATATCGTCGAAACCACTTGGAAGGTTATTTATTCAGTTCTCTTAGTTTTTATCTCTTATTCTTTTCCCCAATGTGTCCGATCAACCTTTAACTCGTCAAATGGTTTCGACGATCCACCAAGATCTGAACAATTTTTCTAAAGAGACTTCTCATCAAGATATTTCGGACATTTTTTATGATTATGATATCAAGACCTGGCCAGGTTTTCTTCTAATAATCAGATATCTCATCTATCGAGATCAGGTCAATTTTGCTAATGACGAGATATATACCTCGTCGAGACAACCATAATTTTGAACACGTAATTTTGAACCACGGTCGATGACGAGGCAACACCTGAGCTGCCACCCCACTCTCCAATTTTCCACACCACGCCAAGTTAATAATGGGAAGTAATACGTTAAAATTTATCTTCGGGGCATAATTTCTTACATTCCCCATGCAAGGACTATCTATTGATTCTTCAAGTATAGTTTTAGGTTACACAATTCCTTGGTCCACCACAAAATTTTGAACTACGGTCATATGACGAGGCAACACCTGAGCTGGCACCACTCGCAATTCCTTGGAAATAATATCTTAAAGTGCGTGGAGTTTTATATACTCCGAGTAATATAAATTCTAAGTAACATCAGTAATTTACACTTATTAAAATAATTGGTTGACATTTAAGAGATTAAAGCCTTCTTTTGATTCCACAGTAAGTAATTAAGATTTAAGAACTAGAAAAGTGAATCGAAGAGCACCATAACAACATTAAAGAAAATGCAAGCGTCCACTTGGTAAATTGACATCATAGAGACTACGATTAAAAGTAGTTGCTTCACTTACTGACTGAGCCACATAAAAGAAATACGAGTAGGAAATTCTGTGTATTAAATCAATTAAAAAGGCTGCTTTATACAACGAGTATTATATCCCGTATAAATAAAGGTAAAAGTAATTCATATAAAATTTCATGTGACCACAATGATTACTTCCGCAAAATTGGAAGTCGATCATATTTGTCGATTAGGGTTAGAAAATTGCCGGGATTCACAGAGGTAGGTTGGTAGCTTATTAATGTCACATTGTATCAACACAACTTGTTAATGTGGTCGGTCCTGGATCAGTCACGATTGGAAAGATCTGAGGATAACTCATAGTTTTAAACCTGTTCAGCTGACGAGGCCAACACCTGAGCTGGAATTCCAATTTCAAAACTTAACACTCCGAAAACGTAAGAAGATTTGAGATCACGACACGTTTCACGTGTAACAGTCCACGTACACGACGGTCTTTGGTTGGATCAAGTATCGAACTCGCAACCCTTCGGTTCCTAATTCCCTAGTCCACAACCAGACTGCCCCCCCCCCCAATTTTCCGTACCTCCTTTAACGTCCGATATTAAAGGTAAATAAAATTTCATGTATACTCAATTCACGAGTTTTCAATTATCTTATCACGTATTTCATAGACTGTATCACTTATTTCATATTTTCCACTTGTTTCATAGATCGTATCACTTATTTCATGTTTTTCCATTGTTTCATAGATTTTATCATTTTTTTCATACATTTTATCACTTATTTCATATATTTTATCACTTTTTTTCATAGATTTTATCATTTTTTTCATACATTTTATCACTTATTTTATAGATTTTATCACTTTTTTCATATATTTTATCACTTATTTCATAGATTTTATCATTTTTTCATATATTTTATCACTTATTTCATAGATTTTATCACTTTTTTCATAGATTTTATCACTTTTTTCATAGATTTTATCACTTATTTCATAGATTTTATCACTTTTTTCATAGATTTTATCACTTATTTCATAGATTTTATCATTTTCATAGATTTTATCACTTATTTCATAGATTTATCACTTTTTCATAGATTTTTTCACTTATTTCATAGATTTTATAACTTATGTCAGAGATATGATGTCATATTTTAATTAAATTATTATATATTTTAATTAAATTATTATATATTTTAATTAAATTATTGCATATTTTAATTAAATTATTACATATTTTATAAATCTTGTTCCATATTTCATTCATCTCATGAGTCAAACTTCACAGGCCTTATCCTTCCTTGATCTCATCACATATTTTAAGTTATTAAGGTAATACTTTTATATGTGTGTGTCAACGTGGAACAATGTTTTGTAGCTCCGGCTGAAGGATTTTTGTCAATCTAATTGAATTTGCTTCAAACTGAATGAGAAGTTGATTCAAATACACGCGACTAGAAAAAGTCCTCAAAAAAAGTTCCATTCATTTTATCAAATCATACGAACAAATGGTAATCGATAGAAAGTGCTTAACGGATTCCATCCATCATTTTGAATTTTTTTTCCAGCATTTATAGAGAATGGGACCATTAAGTAATTTCATGCTTGATTTGATATAACCAGTCCATTAGGTAGTGAAATATAGACCAATCGGTGAAACTCAGGTGTCTTCTATCTTCTATAACAAGACATTCGCTTATAAAGTTCCAGTGGGAATATATCCATTTCTTCAGGTGAATGCCCTATAGGAAAGACTTATACTAAAAATAATTATGAAACTAGTTTTCTGCAAATGTATTTTTTTCAACAGAACTGGATTCTATTATTTCAGTTTTGGTGAAAATCACCACAACCGACAGAAAATGGTTAAAAAATACCTAAACACTTTCTTATTTTGTTGCGCATAACCGTCTTGGTGGTTGTCCCGACGATGTAACTAGCCATAAGCAACATTGATGACCTATCTCTTCATTAGAATATTACTGACAAGATCTTGATCTCGTCATTATAAAAAATAGGCTACATCATAATGACGAGATATCTCGTCAGTCGTAAAGTTGGTCAGGCCTTGATGGTCGAGTATCTTGTCGAAACCCTTGGGGTTACGTTTAATCCTCCTGGAGGTTATCTCTATGATATATCTCCATAAGCAAAACTAACCACATATTGATGGATATCTCGTCATTGGAAGTAATCTGGTCAGATCTAGATGGATGATATATCTCATCATTGGAAGAAATTTGACCAGATATTGATGGAGGAGATATCTCGTCATCAGAAGAAATTTGACAAGATCTTGATGGAGGAGATAACTCGTCATTGGAAGAATTCGACCGGATCTTGATGGAGGAGATATCTCGTCATTGGAAGTGATTTGTCAAGATCTTGATGGTGGAGATGTATAGTCATTGCAAGTAATCTGAACAGAACTTGATGGAGGAGATATTTTGTTATTGGAAGAAATTTGGTCAAATCTTGATGGAGGAGATATCTTGTCATTGGGAGAAATTTGACCAAATCTTGATCACGTCATCATCAAAAATGGGCAGTATCTTGATAACGATATGTCTCGTTGTTAGGGTAATGACAAGAATTCTCGTCAGAAGCAAAATTGATCATGTTATCAAGATATGATGCTACCAAGGCCCACATTTATATTAAAAAGATAATTAACAGATACTGTTTGTATACTGTTAATGAATGAGTTCCCAGCTACGATACACTCTTGCATAGAATTCGAATTCAAATTAAATAGTTCAAACGTGCTGCTAGAAAGAGGAAATGCAAGTCGAAATTAATATGGAATAAACATTTTAACCCTCCAAGTTATTTCAACGAGATATCTAGACTAACTAAAAGACAATGAATGTCAACGATCCATCAGCAAACATCTGTAAAGACAGAATTTACACTGAAATTGAAAATCAAGACTCCGGTCCTCAGATCTTTTTAACGAATACTGTGGTATTCGCAAGTTTGCATTTCTGTGTTCAAGTGCTTAGTTTGAAACCGAGTTAATGATCTTTTAAAAGTAAAACACTGGTAGATTTAAATTTTAGAAAGCATAAGATACAAGGGTCTGTTAACTCTTGTAATGGTCATACGAAATAACTCGTTCATTTAGGTCTGATCCGATTTGTTAATGACGAGAGACCTCAGCAAGACAAAATTGTCCTGTTACTCCAAGGGGAGGGAAGATCCACAGGTAAGAGAAACATACCGTCCCTAGCCAAGAACTGGTGAGAGATTGGGACAGTTCTTTGCATCATACACTGACCATTCCATGGCAGCTTTCGACAAGAAGATAAGCCCGAAGAGGGTAAAAGCAGTAAGAGAGAGGTTTCGGTATTAAGAGGTAAGGAAAGATTAAGGTCTTTGCAGCATAGACTGACCACTCCATGGCAGCTTTCGACAAGATAATCCACGAAGAGGGTAAAAGCAGTAAGAGAGAGGTTTCGGTGTTAAGGGGTATAGGAAAGATTAAGGTCTTTGCATCAGAAACTGGCCACTCCATGGCTGCTATCGACGAGAAGATAAACCACAAAAAAAGGTTAAAGCAGTAAGAGAGAGGTTTCGGTTTTAAGAGGTAGGTAGGATTTGAAGATGGTCAGAAGGTTGAAGTTTTTTCAGAGTAGGTCATTGGTTTATGCTTAAAACCATTTCAGTGAGAAAAAATCATTTATAATAATTATTAATAAGCTAATTAGGATATAATGAGATAATTAGCATGTTTTTTTTTAACATTGATATCTAATTATCTAAGTGAATTCTAATTTTTCTAGATGACTATTCTAGTTGGAAATTATTTCCAATATTATTCTTCATGCTTTGACCCTCAATCAAGTTGGTAGAGAGAAAAGATTTTCGGTTATAACTTTTATGAAAGGATGTATAAAAAATCAAGATTTTTTCTGGAAATTTAGGACTTAAAAATCCATTAAAAATTTATTTTTTAACTAATAACTCTGATTGAGGGTTAAAACATCCACTGTATTATATAGATTATAGTGATACAAAAATAATTTGTTGAGTTAATTTGTTGAGTTATCACTGTTTGAACAAAGCATCATATTGCAAAAACTTATTTCTTCAGAAATCGAGTTTAACGTTTTGGAAATTCGTCTGTTCTTGGTAATAGTACCTAACGAAAACCCTTGTAACTAGAAAACTATTTTGAATATTTACACGATTTTGGCATCATTAGAAAGCTAAAGAATTGAAGAATGTTTTGAAGCAATAAAAAAATTGAGACTTTTTGTTCGATTTTCAGGATTTCTAGAGTGTACTTACACCTTAATCTTCCAAATGGTTCCAACATGATATTGTGTTTCCCATTCTGCTAAAGACGAGATAGCTCGCCATCAAAATATCGCCAATATTTTAATGAGACCAGATCTGGTTTTTTTTTTCTAATGGCGAGATACACTGTATGGACGAAAGTATTTGGACACTCCATGTTTTTAAGAAAAAGTGCTTTATTAATTTATTTATTATCGAGAAGACCCTCGTTTTACTTGTATTACAGCTGCAACACGTCGAGGCATACTTTCCACAAGGTCTCTGCAAGTCTGGGCAGGAACAGCTCGCCATACCTCTTGCAAGTCTATGAGAAGTTGTTGTGAAGTTGGGCGTGCGTGGCGGTGTGGTTCTCGTCCCTACAGTTTGTTTCACGAGTACTCGATCGGATTGAGATCAGGGCTCTAAACAGGCAAGTAAAGCTAATTCACCTCATTTTCAAGAATACAGCCCAGCACACGTTTTGCAGTATGACGAGGAGCTCGATCCTGTTTGAAGGAACAACCATCATCCCCGTAGTATTGCCATAGTGTAGGCAAGGCCGAATTATCCAGAACTTCGAGGTATACGTCAGCGTTCATGAAACAGTACATAAAGCAATGAACCCGAGTCCTTACCAGGAAAAACAACTCCACACTAAGATGGAACCTCTCTGAATTTCTGCAGTGTCCAAATACCATGTCCACAAAGTGAATATCGTATTTAGTGAATATAATATATATATATAGGCTATTCGCACATTTTTTAGACGATTTTGGTTAGAGGTAATAAAAAATCGTTTGCTACAAAATAAATAATTGCAGTTGTACTGTGTTTTTAAAAGTCAAAATTATCATCTGCGGCTTGAGAAATAATTGCAGTTGTACTGTTTTTAAAAGTCAAAATTACCGTCTGCGGTTTGTTTTTATTCAAAATGGCGTTTTTAACGAAGCAGTGGTTCGAAGGCTTTATTTATGGTCTTTCCGAATAGAAATATTCATATTCCGTTATCTAAAAACGATGTGAGAGTCATGGTTTGTGATATCTAAAGCGTCGATAGGTAATATCGTCAACAAGAAAGGAAAAAAACGTCAAATTGGAGGCTCAAGTGGGACAAAAATTCCGAACAAGTATCCAAGGAAGAAACGGACATTTTCGACTATTGCAAAGGTACGTTGTTTAATGTTAAAAGAAATCCCCCTAGTCAAAGGACAGTTGCAAAATCATTAAAATGCTCGGTGTCCACTGTAAACAAAATGATAGACATTGATTTAAATCTTAAGAAAGCGAAAAAACGCAATGTGTATCGTCTTTCTCCAAAGCATATCGCTGAACGCAGGACACGCTGCCGAATTCTATATGAGAAACACTTATCCAAAGAAAAATGGAGAAACATTGTCACAATAGATAAATTATGTGTGTATTTAAACGTTTGCAGCAAAAAAAAAAGCCATTTAATATCATAAAAGGGGAGAGAAAAAATTTAAGTACATGGTTCACAGAATCGAAAGAAAGTTTTTCTAAGGGATTCATGATTGTTGCTGGTTTTTCAAATAATGGCAAGTTAAAAATAAAGAGAGTAGAAAAAAGATGTCAAGATCAACTCCAAATACTAACAGGAACATTTTATCGACAATTTTTCTGAATGAAATACCATCGTTTTACCCACAGTGCCATCAATCTGTGGAACTCCATCAAGACAAAGCTAGCAGTCACACATCAAAATCCACTGTAAATTCCTAAAAGAAATCTAACAAAAACCGGTATCAAGGCCATACCCTTCACTGATATCCCTACTAAATCTCCCGATGTATCACCTATGGATTTTTGTGCTTTCGGACTTTTAAAATCTGCATCCAAACGTCGTCCCACAACCCTTACAGGACTCTGGAAAGCTGTTCAAGAGGAATGGGATAGAATACCTCTTCTGACACTTCAAAAGGCATTATTATCCTGGAAATTACTGTGTCGAAAGATAGTTCAGAATAAGGGCTATCAAATAGAACATTTAAAACACAAGAATTTTATGTAATTTAGTTTTGTGAATACAATATACACTGTCTAAAAAATGTGTGAACAGCCTCTGTATATACACATGTATATATTCCTACTCTTTTTTAATGTTTTGTTTTATTTTTTTGCTTTTTAACAGTGTTTGGGGGAGTATCTGTGCAATTTTCAGCTTAATGCTGCCCATATGTAGAAAACCCCATTTTATGTTGTCTGGGTCAGGCTCCTCCCTGAGACGACGCCCTGAACCACTAACATTTTTTTTTTACCATTACCTCTTTGTAATTATTTTGCTTATCATGCAACGCGTCTGCAACCTCAGATAGAATATATATATATATATATATATATATATATATATATATATAATTTCAAAAACACAAGAATTTCTAAAAAAATGTAACAAAAAATTTTAGAAATTCTTGTGTTTTTGCATGGGTAGTTTCGAGTTTCGGTTTCTGGTTAATGCACCCCGGCTGTTTGGTTATTTTTTGTTATTTTGTGTGTGTTATGTTATTTTGTATATTTTATGTTGTTATTATATATATATTTCTGTTAATGACGATAACTCTTTAAGACAACCACCAAAATGATTAAATTAAGTGTTATTAACACCCACCTTCATTATCATTAGAAAGTATTTTGTAGGATGTGCTTATATTAATCATACTACTGGAATTATCAATATTCTTGAATCAACAGTATTCTTGCTTTTCTGAGCAAATCAACGAATCTCCAGTACGCCATTGTTCTCGCCCATCGATACCACAGTGACTTATACACTATACACATGAAGTTCCAATGTTAGTTCGACGATATTCTGATGCACACAGAAGCGGTTTATGGCTTAGATCACGTAATGACTATAATAATTCTCATGCATTTAGTACATACCATCGAGTAAGTACTAATTGTTCGTACAAACTACGAAATGGCCCGATCACTGCAACCCATTATTAGATAATTTAGCAGAGAAGCATAAATCAGTTCCAACCGTGCAATTTAAGCAATAGGTAAAAATTTGTGCTCAAATCTATTCATGCGTTGAGTTAACTCTATATCTTTTAAATATTATCGAAAAATAGCGAAACTGACGTTAGGCCAATTTCAAATGAATGATGTTTCTAATTAATTTGTGAAGCGCAAGCCCCGTTTGGATCAGGAAAGGATTAGCATCGTGAAGGTTTCGAGTTCGAATGCAACCAAATACCTTCGAGTACACGGTTGCTTGTGCATATTAAATCTGTCGTGGCTTGAAAAGTCTTCACTTTGGTGCGGTTTGGAAGTTTGGACAGTGTGGTACCAGCTCAAGTGTTGACCTCGGCATCTGACCGTGGTACAAAATTACGTGGTGTTGTCCTAGACGTTGTAGACGTGCTCTAGTTCTACGCTCTACGAATCCATAAAAACTCCTAATTGTCAATCCTTTTTGATGCTTGTTTCAAAAGGAGTCTAAATAATTTCGTACAATAGAATATCATTGATTTAGCTATATATTTATACGGCCTAGTTCTGCGCCCTACGAATTATCTAAAGAGACTAAATAACTTTATAGAACAAAGTATCATTGATTCAGCAATACATCTAGACTGAACAAGTTCTGAACTTTACAAATGCAGAAAACGCATAAATCAAATTTTATGAATGTGCGCTTCAAAAAGAGGATAAATAATTTCCTACGACAAAATATCATTGATTCCGCAATTTACATAAACTTGCCCTATTTCAGTGCTCTACGAATCCAAAAAAATTTGATTTATAATCACTTTTTAAAGTTATAGTTTCAAAAAGGTGAAACAATCAAAAGAGCAAAAAATATCACTAATTATTCAACTCTAAAGTTGCTTAAGTTTTGAGCTCTACGAACACAAAAACCTCAATCATAAATAATTTTTACAACTACTTGTTTCAGAAAGAGATTAAATAACTTCGTAAAGTAAAGTATTAATAATTCCCAGCTAGGACATCTGCAATCCACAAAAACAGAAAACTCAATCACGAATCAAATTTGAATAATGCTCATTTCAAAAAGAGGATAAATAATTTCGTGAAATAAAATACCACCAATTCCACAGTACATCCAAACGGTCTTCAATTCGTTCTACGAATGTAAAAAAAAACTTTTAATCGTAAATAAATTTTTAATGCTTGTTTAAAAAAAAAGGCTAAAGAAGTTCGTAAAATTAAATGTTATTGAAAAATCAATACTGTTAAACTAGTCCTAGTTTTGCTCTCTACAGATTAAAAAAATTTGATTTTAAAACTATTTTTATAAATGCTTGTTTCAAAGAGACTAAATAACTTCGTAAAATAAAACATCACTGATCTGCACTCTACAAATGCAAAAACTCAACTATGAATCAAACTTGATGAATGCTCATTTCAAAGAAGATAAATAATTTCGTGAAACAAAATACCACTGATTCTGCAATGCATCTAGACGTGCTCCAGTTCCCCCCGTTCAAAGAATACAAAAAAATGTACTCGTAGTTAAATTTTTAAAGCTTGTTTTAAAAAAAAGCCTAATAAGTTCGTAAGAAAAAATATCACTTATTCAGCAATGCATTTAAACTTGCCCTAGTTCTGCGCTCTACAGATGAAAAAAAATTTGATTTTATAACAATTCTTATAATGCTTGTTTCAAAGAGACTAAATAACTTCGCAAAATAAAACATCACTTATCTGCACTTGTCAGTTCTGCACTCTACAAATGCAGAAACTCAATCATGAAACAAACTTGATGAATGCTCATTTCAAAAAGAGCATAAATAATTTCGTAAAATTTAATACCCACTGATTCCGCAATATATCTATACTAGCCTTCAGCAAAGAAAATGCTGTTGTGTCGATAGGAAACGCGATGCCGTAATCTTGTAGAGTTCAAAGTGCTTTTAGAACGAAACGATAGTCTACGATCCTGAAAAGGTAGAACGGAATAGGTGCTCTGGGCTTTGTCCAGAGATTTTAAGAGCTCTAATCCGAACAAGTGGTAGTTGTTGCACTGGAACGTGAGAACTTCGCTGACCATTAACAAGTTTATTTCTTACCGCAAACGTCAGCGGCTTTCTAAATTTCACAGTTCGGTGAGATAGCCATGATGACCGCGCGTTCATGAAACACTGGGATCTATTTTACAAATCTAGCACATTGTAGCTTTATTTTCATTTCTACGCTCTACGCAAAGCGAATATAGGAGACAGCAACCTTTAAACAATTGTTTCTGATTTTACATCAAAGTTTCTTTTAGTGTACCTTACTCGAATACATATGTTATTAGGAAAAAAGAAACAATTTTACCACACAAAATTAATACAATATTCAATAGAAAATATTTCAATATTTTACATTTCTTGATCCAGAAAGTTTTAATGTTTGTCATATATTTTTTCTTTATTTTCTTGTTCATATACCTTTGTATATGGACTTGCATGTGCTGTTCGGATTTATTTTTTACATACATTTCTATAACAGACACTGAAGAAGAAGGCATAATTGATCATTTTTGAAAATTAACTATTCTTCTAAGCCCTTTACTCCATGCACAAAGCTTTCAAATGCGTCATAAAACAACTACAAAAACATTTGGTATTTTTTAATACAAAGTCTAAACATTTTAAATACTTTGGGATTATGAAAAACTGGAACGCCGTAAAAAAGGACTTTTGAAAACGCGAAAAGGTGAAAAAGGACCGTCAAAAGGTGAAAAGGGCGGTGTTTTCCGGCCAGATATCTCGCTCAAGATCTGGTCAATTATGGACAAAACTCGTAAAGACAAAACTGCCTTTTTACTCCAAGGGGAATGGAGATTCAAAAAGGAATAATAAATTATCACTTCCCTAGAATTAGTGACGGTTTGAAACAGGGTTTTACATCAAAAGATGACCACTACCGGGTTATTTTGGACTCTCAGATAAACCACCGGGAGGGTTAAGAGTTAATTCGTTTCACTCCTGCTATTCGAAGAGGAAAAGTGTAATAAAAGATTAAATAATGTATCACAACTGGTAACATTTTGCATTGCAAAATTGTAGGGGGCATAGGTGTGATTACTGTGAGGTGCATTCTTCCCTGGGTGTAGTTATCTCTTCTGTGTTAGTAAAATTTTCATTCTGTTTGTGTCTGAATTGAAGAAATTCCACAAACCTGAAATAGTAAATTATACTCTGTAGACTCAGTCGCCGATATGACTGTTTGGCTATTGAGTTGGAGTTCATGAAAGTTTCATAAAGATACATAAAATAACTATTATTTGGTAAAAATTATTGGTGATCTATTGGTGGACTACTGGTAATTGGTATCTGTATCGGTAGGGATCTACATATTTATAGCACTATTGACTGCATATATGTAAATATTGTAAATATTGTTGTAAATACTGTAAATACTGTAAATATTGTTGTAAGTATTGTAAATATTGTTGTAAATCTCATGTGAAAATTGTTGTAAATATTGTAAATATGGTTGTATTCAAACTTTCAAGCTTTGGTTTCGGACTTTGATTCTAACTTATTCTTTAACAAGCATTGTTGCACTACTTATTGTTTTTGGTTAGAAATTACTTTGTAATGTGAATTGGATTAAAAATAAAGCAACTTCCAAGGGGATGGGGCTTGGCGGACAGCAGATTGGTGGAGGCAAATATATAGAATGGCAAAAAAGGCGCTCGCTCAACATTGGGTGGTGTCCCACGGGCGGGGTATTTTCGATCCCGGGGATATCAACCACTGTGTGGAGGCGGGAGATGACTAGGATAGGGGCACTAGGTACTCAGTTCTCGTCCTGACGGGGTCGCAACCCTGTGACATCGCCGCATATCTTCGGGTGGGTCGGTGAATACCACTTTATTCTGTTTGTGTCTATTACTTGATATTGAACGTCTTGTGTCTGCCAATATGGCCCTTGCATCACAAATCAACAAAAAACCATAACATCCCCCCAAAACCAACCAGCCAAATAGTGTACTTTTGATTTCCCCCCACCTTCAACATACATGACTACATAATAATATCTATTGGTAGAACTAATCCTAGAAAAGATTCTACTGGTCGAAATCAAATTGTTTACAAGGCATATAAGGAAGACTGTGGGTTGCGTAACGGATATATACGAGTGAACCACTCAGAGGGTTATACATATAAAAATGGTATATATTCACATGATTTAATCGTAATTTAAATATTAATGTCCACTTCATTAAATAATACATTGAAGAGCCAAAACATTATGACCACCTACTCAATAACGCGTTGCGCCTTCTTTGGCCTGCAAAACAGCTGCAACTCGCCTGGGCATAGATGCCATAGGTTCTTGGTACATGACTGGAGACAGGTTGTACCAAATGTCTAAGCAGCGGTCACGCATAGTCGAGATATTCGGACATGGTGGTGTTTGAGCTCTGAGCTGCCGCTCCATGACACCAAAAATGTGCTCTATCGGATTAAGATCCAGCGAGTTAGGTGGTCAGGACATTAAGTGGAATTCATTAGCATGCTCCTGGAATCACTCCAACACAATCCGAGCCTTGTGACATGTACTGCTGGATGATTCAATTTCCAGTTGGGAAAACATACGCCATGTAAGGGTGCAACTGATCCGCAATGATGTTCAGATATTTCGCAGTGTTCATGGTCTATTCTACCACAACTACGGGTCCCAGAATCACCCATGAGAACGTCCGCCACCACCAGCCTGTGTATGACCTGCTGTACAAGAGTGGAGCAATTGTTCGCCTGGCATACGGCGTACCCTGATACGACCACGACCATCTACGTGATGAATGAGAAATCGGGATTCATCTGACCAGGCAACTCTCTACCACTCATCGATGGTCCAGTCTCGATGTTCCCGGGCCCAATGTAGACTTAGTTGAAGATGACCCTAGGACAAGGGTTACCATGGCTCCATCCATAGGTTGAAACAATCATAAGAAAGGATTTACGTTAGTCAAAACGCCGAAATTTGGTTAGAGGCCAGCAGGGAAAACTACAGTTTGCTTGATGTAGTAGTAGTAAAACGGAAAGAACCTTACAGGGTTCAAAAATCATAGAATTTAGTCTTAGCAGCTATTCAATATAAAAAAAAGACAGATTTTCTAACTAAGCCATTGGTTTTTTTTTAAATTAATTTTACAAAAATTAAATTGTTCGTTTTTTCTATTTTATTATTATTTTTTACATAATCCAACCTTAATTATAACTTAATCGAGGATATATCAAGTCCATTAAGATCTGCCAATTTTACTGAGATAAGATATTTAGTCATCAAGGTATCTATTAAGAATTTTTTAATGTTGATGAGATCGAGATCTGATCAATTTTTTTCTAATGACGAGGCATCTCATCTTTTAAGATCTGGTCAGTTTTCTTATGACAAGATCCCTTATCTATAAAAATCTCGACAGTTTTCTTAATGACGAGATATCCCGTATATCAAGATCTGGTCAGTTTTCTTTAATGACGAGACATCTCATCTATCAAGATCTGGTCAGTTTTCTTCTAATAACGAGATACCTCGCCTATCAAGATCTGGTCAGTTTTCTTCTATTGACGAGGTACCACATCTATCAAGATCTAGTCAGTTTTCTTCTAATGACAAGATACCTTATCTATCAAGATCTGGTCAGTTTTCTTCTAATGACCAGGTATCTCATCTTCCAAGACCTGGTCAGTTTTCTTTTAATGACAAGATACATTATCTATCAAAATCTGGACAGTTTTCTTTAATGACGAGATATCTCATCTATCAAGATCTGGTCAGTTTTCTTCTATTGACGAGGTACCACATCTATCAAGATCTGGTTAGTTTTCTTCTAATGACAAGATACATGATCAATCAAGATTTCGTCAGTTTTATTTATGACAAGATATCTCATCTTTCAAGATTTGGTCAGTTTTCTTCTAATGACGAGATATCTCGTCGATCAAGATGTGGTCAGTTTTCACAAAGATAAGATGCATCGTCAAGACAACCAGCAGAAAGGTTTAATTACCCCATTATTTAACCAGATTCGTTCTTGAAATGCATTAACCCTTTTGGTGGTTTATATTCGACTCGAAAACTGCCCCGTAATGAAGATCTGAAGCAAACACCAGTTCCACACTGTCTCCAGTTTTGGGCAAGGAACAGGTCCACTGTAACCCGGTTGGAAGAGTATTGTATTAGCAATCGGAATTTTTGTAATTCGACCGAGTTAGAAACTAGGTCCAAACAAAGTCCGTCGAGTACACGAGGGCTGGTGCACGTTAAATCTCTCGTTGCCTCAAATTTCCGCACCTTGGAATGATGTGGAAGCTTGAAGAGTGGAGTGCCACCTAAGATGTGCTTTGTCCTTTGATCGTGAATCAAAATTGCGTGGTGTTGTCTTGGGATCTGTCCCTTAGGGTGTGATCCCATGCAGTCGCCGATAGTCCATCATGTTGTTCCAGTGCGACGTTAAATAAAATACATAACTCGGCAACGAACATTTCGTGTTTTGACAACTTGGATCTTATTCTTCTCTTTGGAGTAGTAGAGCAGTTATATCTCGCCGAGATATCTCGTCATTGCAGAAAATATATCAGATGTTGGACGATATATCTTGTTAAAACCCCGTGGAGGGTTAAAAAAAATTGAGCTAAATCAAACGTTTGGAATTATAAGTTAAAATATAATGCTGAGCGAAGAGGTCTGAAATTAAATCCTTACTAACAATTTTAGCTAGCTTTGATCAAAACTTTATACAACATGACATATTGTCCTGAATTATATTTAACTTTACATATATACACTCATTGCCATAAAAAATTTGCGCACCAAGAAAAAGACGTCAAAATGAAACGAAATTTTACACATGTAAGTACTATTTTGATATAAGTAAGTGATTAGAAAATCAAAGAAAAAGGATCATTTATTGCAGAAAAAAGTACAAATGAACAGAAGTTTTAGTACTCTATTGGACACCCTCTATTCCAAAATTTATCAACCAACTTCTTTTATTACCAACCGCTTCTGTTGCTGTAAACGCGCCTCTAGTTCGACCAAAGTCGTAGGGTGTCCAACTTGCCGCCCAAATGATGCCATATATGCTCGATTGGTGACAAATCTGGGGCCAGGGAAGGGTTTGTAATGTGGAGGAGGCAGTCTTGTGACATCCTTGCTGTGTGTGGCCGATCATTGTCTTGTTGAAAAATGGCTCCTGGAAGCCCTGCCATGAGTGGCATCACATGTGGCTGAAGGATGTCATAGACGTACCGCTGGGCTGTCATTGTGCCATGGATCAATATTAGGGGTGACAATGTATCGTAAGCAATGGCACCCCATTCCATCACACCAGCTGTGGGAGTGGTGTGTCGCTGTAAATCGAAGGCAGGATTGAGGCGTTCGCTAAGTGGCCTTCCACACACGAACACGATTGTCTTTACTGCTTAAATTGAATCTAGATTCGTCGCTGAAGACGACCTGGTTCCATTCCGTTGCAGTCCAATCCCGTCGTGCGCGACACCACTCCAAACGGAGGCGTCGGTGGGTGGGTGTCATTGGCAGCACACGTAATGGGCGCCGCGATACCAGATGTCCTTCAGCCAGGCGCCTTGCGATGGTTCGGGAAGACACAGGGGCCTGTAGTGAAGGTGCTGCCTGTGTCTGGATAGCGGCTAATGAGGCATTTGGCTCTACGCGTGTGTTTCGTATGATGTGACGGTCTTCTCGACGACTGGTCTGTCGAGGGCGTCCTGAGCCTGGTCTCCGTGTAAATGACGTCTCTTCTGTCCACTGGTCCCAACACCTCCTAACAGTAAAATCAGAACGGCCTACTTGACGAGCTACTCGCCAAGCTGACCACCCAGCTTTCATCATCCCGATTATTCTTCCCCTCTCGAACTCTGACAGCTGCTCATATTGTCTTCGATGGCGGGGTAACGACATGTCTACCTCAGCGTTTCCTTTGCAAAAGATTAAGTACACTCATACAAGCTCTGCTTACCTGTTTTAAAGTCCAAGGAGAAGGAAGTTCAACGCCCTCTAGTGGCATTACGCAAGGCACAATCACGCTGCATTTCCAATCATTTGCATATCTGGCCGATATGTACTTTCATGCGAAGTTTCGTTACGATCCCACAATTATTTCTTGGTGCGCAAATTTTTATGGCAATGAGTGTATATATATATATATATATATATATATATATTTAACGTGCATCAGTCCCCTTTATACATGACGATCTTTGGTTGGATTCGGATTTGCAACCCTCCTGTTGCTAATCCGTTACTCTTCCAACCGAGCTACTGCGGTCCGTTTCTCGTCTTGGAAGTGATTTAATAAGGAATAACAACCTTACGTATGTCTTGTGTGTCGCTGTTTTGACAGAGTGCGTCTACAACCCAACGCATTGATGTAACTCTAATTTATTCAGGCTGAATGTATTGTAAAAGTTAAAAAATCCCCTAAACATGACATCTTTAACCTGAAGGTAAATAAGGATCTGAAATTAATAATTTTATATTGTTGAGGGCTCATTGTTTAAATTAAAATATAAGGTAATTGACGAAAAAAAAAATATATATATATATATATATAACTGCAAGTATAAGGTGTAGAAAGGTATTGAAAATCGTTTATAAAAGTTTTATGTGCAGAAATAAAAGTATCTTACTTTATAAATTATGAATTGAGAAATACTCGACCAGGAAGACTCTTGTGTCAGCCATATGTACAGGTTACGCAACGAGAGTCATTTATTGCATCATCTATCCTAGCAACAACGAGGCCAGACGGTTGATGAAAGCGGCGAATGTTGATGCAGCCAGCTCTCGAGGCGAAAACACTTATGCAGGAGAAGGATCAGAGTCAGACCAAGATGAAGATGGCGAAGATGTATTTTGCAGGGGAATTAAAAGTTAATTCTTTTTATTTTCGTTGTAACTTCTTTTCATTTGTTAAATCTCAATTAAAATTGTTTAAGATGAAGAGCCTCCACTTCATCCAAACCAAAGGATGAAGCAAATCGTCCATAATACATAAACTATCAGTCAGAAGAACGTTTCGATTTTGATGGTCTGAAGCCATTTGAATCATGCGTAATTAATTTTTACGAGTAATTTGCGGTTTCATTCTGTTATATAAATCAATAAAAGCATTTTTTATTTTATTTTGGAAGGCTCTCACCGAGAGGAAAACGATACTGATCTGATTAATATAGAAAAGTAACACTAATAAATTAATTAACCAATAAATTATCGAGTTGATTTCATTCGAAATATAATCCTTCTCAATTAATTTATGCACATAATTTTCCGAATAAATTGTTTTTGCTGTGTTTTATTCGGGTGAGCAAACTTGTAAATACAACAGAAACAACTTTTATTTTATTTTGAAAGCTTTCACTGATATCAATATCCAAAGAGGAAACCATATATAATGCTCTGAGACTAATAAATAAAAAAGTTATTATTAATAAATTAATTTACTGTTAATTTATAGAATTTAATTAATATGCACTACAACTATTTTGAATTAATTTTTACGAATGATTTTTTTGATTAATCGAAATTTTCGGTTTCGTTTGGTAACGCAACACGTAAACAAACATAAATAGTTTTTATTTATTTTTAAATCTCACTCCGATAACAAGAAAACTGTATAATGCTCTGACTAATATTGCAAAAATAACACCACAATCAAAGGAATTGAAACGGCACATAAAATTAATTCAATGGAAAATACTTTTATCATAAAATTCCGGGTCTAGTCATGATGTAGAAGAGAAACGTGGTTATTTTACTTGGAAGTCTTTTATATACGCATAGATTTACCTTAACATATATCCGAATTATATATAGAATCTGCGGCCATAAACGAGTTTCAGTGTTCAAAATGTGTTTTCATACATTTTAGTAATTGTATCAAATGTTACCTACATCTTCCTTTTGTAAAGGGATCTCAAGTTCAAAGTAATACTGTAAACATTTCCTGGTCCTATAACCTTTTGCTATTATTTCTTGCTATGATTCTTACAAAATTGTATGGCTATAGTTTATGATTGATGTAATAAATGTAAAATAAATGAGTTTTTATAAGAAAGGACTAAAATAACACTTTCGCATCCAAGAATTTCCAACAATGAAGGTCTATAAACTAATCAACACTGATTTACAATATTTCTTTTACTGAAACACTATATTAACAAGGAATGAAAATGAAACACGTCAGAAAACATTAGACCAGACACAATGTTGATGATAAATAGTTATACTAGAATGTTACATTACACACAGTCATCAGACATCTTGAAATATTTCGCGAGAAAACAATCTAAGTTTCCGCAATCACAAAAATGGTAATCTACAAATAAGTGTAGCAATTTCCCAGCTATAAATTGGTCGTATTTCTCTAGAATATGCCGGTATATCAATGGCAATTAGGTCTTAAAGGAATTTCTAGTGTTCTTGTAGTCGTTTTGAAGAGCGTTCAAAAGATTTCGGTGGATGGTAACAAACATGAAAGCATTCAGTCAGTTTTCGTACTACAAAACATGACAGTATTTGTATTGATTATGCCTAAAGTAATGTTAACTAGCTGTCTTTAATCTAAAGTAACTTTTTCCGTTGTCAGAGTAACATCAAATGGAATGGAGATATTTAAACAAGGAACTAAAATTATAATGTTCTTTGCAAAAATTTTCAAGTATGGACTCATTGCATTGAATTCCGTTGCGCGGTAAAATTTTCATACTTCCATTAATCATATTACACAATGTATAAATCCATACAAGCTGATACAGTCAATTGGGTGAAAATGTATGGACACTGAAATTGCGCAAACATGCTTCCGTGAGTGAACCTCCATTTGGTTTATACTGTAGCACTCAAGGCGCTTGTCCTTTTTGACTTAAATAAGGAAATGTGTTCAAAGATCTATGTCAATGAGCAACTTCAGATAATCCAAATTCATATGTAATCCAGAGCCATTTCACACACAGTTCCGCCTCAGACAAATTCTGCAAGATTGACTGTCTCGTTTCCCAAAGAATAACACCTGTAAAGCAGAAGTACGTTGCATAATTTTGCAAACATCCAAACTGAGTTTTTAAATAGCTTCATTGTCAGTCTACTATGCGTAGAAAATATGTCCTGGTCACTGGATAAATGGAGTCACAGGTTACGTGGTATTAATCAGTGGAGGCATTCTGTACATTTGGTGAAGTAGAAACAATACGATTACAATTGACAAGCTGTGATCGCACTTCACGCTGTTTGAAGATACTGGAAAATAAAAATAAAAAATATTATTAGTTTCAGTGTACTTAAGGGGGTCCGGGACACATCAGAAAAATTTTTTTATTTTTTATTTAGAATGTAGAATTTTTTGTACTGATTACCCCCCCATCTAACTAATAAACAAATTCACAACACAAAAGTTTTCCAATTTTTTTTTTTAATTTTAAATTAAAATATTTTGAAAAAAGAGGGGTCATTTCAAATTCCTAGAACTCAAAATATTCTTGGTCAATTTTCAAAATTCTTGCAGTAAATTATTCAGAAATTTATAAACTTTAATTATGATTCAACAAATTTAAAAATATTGATTCAATAAAAAATAAAAAATATTTGAATGAAAACTTCTAAAAGTTTTAAAGGTACTTATCATTTAAAAAGTTATATTTTTAAAAGTAAATATTTGTTTCAAATTTTCTGAATCAAAATTAAAGTATAATGTTTGAAAAAGATGTATTCCGAATTTCAACCCTTAAACTTTATCGTTTCTTGACTTATAACAATTTGAATACAGGAATTCTTGAAACATAGCATCATGGAGAAAAACGCATCTAAAGTTTTAAAGACAGATTTACAATTAATAAAATGTTTAAATACACTTTAAGAGCATCCAGACGAGTATCTGACTTCTTTTTTCCTCTTAAATCTTTGGTTTAGTTTGATTTTTGTAAGTTCTACCATTTTTCTGCATAGTTTAAAGGTCTATGTAGACTTAAATAACGTCTTTCACAGATATTGTTGCCATGACAACAGCCGTCTGAGTGTTAGATTTTCAAAACAACGAACCACAAAATTAATTCTATCTCTAGTTCTAATTAAGATAGAAACATGATTGAGACGTCATTTTAAGCAGAAAGACACAGAGAATTTTTTTAATATATTAAAATTTTTTGTTTCGAAAATTTGACGAATTTTGTGTCCCGGATCCCTTAAAGAGGTGATATTAAGCCACATTAGCATAGAAAACAGAAACCTCACGCATTACATCAGGCACACTTAACCTGTTTGAATAAAGCTCAGTTTCAACGGTCTCCAATCAAAAACAACTCATCCCTTAATAGGTGTCATAATAAGTCTTCATATAAGTCATACAATGAGCTTCATCAAATTGAATAAAGATCAATTTCATCTTTCCCGAATAGAAAACTAGAATACATTCCTTAACCATTCAAGTGCTTTCGACTAGGTATCATTCCCATCAAGATCTGACCAATTTTACTGATCACACGATGTCTCGTCATCAAGATGTTACCAACCTTTTTTGTATAATGACGAGTTCTGTATCTGGTCAGTTTTGCCGGTGCCACGATACCTCTCCGAAACAACCACCAGGAGGGTTAAATAGATGATAATACGGCCACAACAGACCATAGAAAACATAAAAACCTCACCGACATGGTCTTTACCAGCATGAATAAAACTTAATTTCACCAGTCTCCAACAGAAAACTAGAATAGTCTTTATAGCGACCATACATCATATTAGTATAGAAAATTTAGAAACCTTAGACAAGTGAGCTTTACTAGCTTCAGTAAAATTCATTTTCATCGGTCTCCAATAGGAAACTAGAACACATTCCATGAATAGGTGATAAGTCACAATAGCATAGCAAATATAGAAACTTGGCATTACCAGCTTGAGTAAAGCTCCTTTTCACCGGTCTCCAATATAAAATTAGAGAACATTTCTTTGACATGCCATAAGTCACAATAGCGCAGAAAATATAGAAACTTCAGACACATGAGCTCTGCCAGATTAAATGAAGCTTCATGTCATTGTTCTCGATTAGAAAACAGGAATACACTCTTTAAATAAGCCATAATAAATCACAATATAAAGCAGTAACTTCACATACATGAGCTTCACAAGATTGTACTAAAACTCACGTTATCGGTGTCGAATAGAAAACTATAACACATTCCTTAACAGAATGCTTACCTACATGTTGAAACAGAAAATTGCAATAAAATGAAAAACAGCATGGTAAAATTGGTTAATTTAAATAAATTAATTTATTTAATATTTATTTTGTAATAATAAATTAATTTAGTATTATTTATTTATTTATTAATAACAAATTAATTTATTGTTTTTACTTATTTATTTATTAAGGTTAAATAATTTATGATTTTTATTTATTTATTTATTTATTAAGATTAAATTAATTTATCGTTTTTAATTATTTATATAAAAATTAATTAATCATTTTATTGAAATTAAATTAATTAAAAAAATTTATTTATTTATTTATGTATTTGTTAATTAATAATAAATTAATTTACCATGATAATTTATTTATTTATATTTCACAACGTAAAACACACACTTGTGGGAACCGTAATGTAATGATACAGTATCCACGTTCTTATATTCCCAGTGTATCATTTTCATAGAAGTACCCTTGGTTGTTACTGCGACCATTGTTGGCCATACGAGGGTGAATTAGCTAACACTTACGTCTTAGCATTCTAAGTGGCTTGTTCGAGATATCTCGTCCAACAAGATCCGATGGATTATACTACTGACGAGATATCTCGTCATCAAGGCATAGCCGATATTTTTATCATGACAAGTTTGAGATCTGGTCAGTTTTTTCCGAATAACGAGGTATATCATCCATCATGATCTGGTCAATTTTGCTAACTACAAGTTACCTCGTCGAAACAACCACTAGGAGGTCAAGGTTGGATTCCGAACCATTATGAACGTTCTTGTCTTGATAAAACGGAGATTTGGTTTTACTTTACTGAAACCTATTTTAGTGCATAAAAAAGCGGAGTCGGAAACTCGTCTTATCTTAGGTGTAATATCGACAAAGTTCAAAATGGATTTCTAGGGCATATTTCTCTCCTCCCTCCAAGTAATTTCGACGAGGTATCTCGTTCAGAAATATCTATGCAATTTTTTCTACTGACGATATATCTCGTTATGAAGATATTACCTATATTTTTTTAATGACGCGATCAAGATCTAGTCAGCTTTTCTAATAACGTAATATCTCGTTCTTCAAGATATGGCCAGTTTTGTTATTGACGAAATACCTCGTCGATACAACTATCATGAGGGCTTATATAAAGTCTGGTTTTCCAAAAACCAACTGTATACATAAATTTGTTTTTGCTATCCAAGTACATTATACCCTCTTTAGAATGCAGACAAGTACTAAGATAAATTGTACCAGCCTATTCATGATAAATATTACCCATTAAAATAAATTATACCAGGTCAATTAGAATAATGCTACATAATAAAGTCGATTTTACCAGCGTATTCAGATAAATATTAAAATGTGTATCCTTTTTTATACATGTGGCAGAACTGGGATAGTACCAATTTATTTTCGTATGTAAAATTATTTTATAATAAAAACACTATTATGCACAATTTATTTTATTGCGTAAAATTATTATTTTTTATAAAAAAATGATCCTATACAATTTAAATTAATGTGTAAAAATTTTTTATTGTAAAAAATATTATCATATACAATTTATTTTACTATGTAAAATTATTTTATTGCAAAAAAATTATTAGATACAATGAATTTTATTACATAAAATTATTTTATAGCAAAAAAATTATCAAAAACAATTTATTTTAATACGTGAAAAATCTGTAAAAATTGTGTATTTTTCAGAAGATTACACAAACCCTTGATATTTTCTATCACGATTTAATACATTTTAGTAGTTTTTATGATTACCGATTGCATATTGGGAATTCGTTGAAAGAACAACGGAGTAGCACCAGGAGGGTTGTGAGTTCGGATCCAACCAAGACCATCGTATACAAAGGGGGCTGGTGCACATTAAATCCGTCGAGGCCTTAAATGTCTTTACGTTGGCATGATGGTGTATACGTCTGGAGAGTGGGGTGCCAGCTGAGGTATGACATCGTCATCTCACAGTGGTTTGAAACTACGTGTTGTTGTCCTCGGATATTTTCATTTCGGATTGGTCCCTGACCGTCGTCAATAGCCCTTTGTGTTACTCCAGAGTAACGTTAATTAAAAATTACCAAAATATATGAAATGCCGCTTGAATACTGAGTTTTTTTTTCTCTCTCTGACTATGTTCCGATCGTTACCAAAATATATGAAATACCGCTTGAATACTGAGTTTTTTTTCTCTCTCTGACTATGTTCCGAGCGGGATTTTTTCTTTTATATATCAGATTTGTTCTATGAAATTTTTGTTTTGTGCTTATATGATGTACTTCGTTGCATAATTGTACTGTTTTTATTTGCCAGTTGTATGTTCTCTTTGTTTAATGTAATGTATGTCGTTATGGCACTGCAAGAGTTCTAGGTAGTAAAATAACGTAGCACTGGAACAACAGAACGGGCTATTGTTGACGGTCCGGGAACAATCCTAAGGGAAAGATCAAAGAACAACGCTTCGTAATATGGTAGCACGGTAAGGTAACGTGAACTACTCCTGATCTGGCACCCCACTCTCTAAACTTCCACACCCCGTCAACGTGAGGACATTCGAGGCTACGATAGATTTATCGTGAACCAGTCACCGCGTACACGACGGTCGTTGGATGGACCAAGCTACAAGATCGGAGTTGTGAATCACTTAGGGTTATCCTGCTACAAGGATGGATTGGGTTCACGTTGCGCCTCACTTACACAAAATGGTCAAAAGTATTTTGACTCTACATAATTTTCAGAAAAAGTACTTCCATTTAGTAACAGGCAGGCAATTCTTTTGCTTGTATTGCAGCTGCAACACGTCGAGGCACACTTTCCGCAAGTTTTCTGTAAGTCTGGCAGAAATAGCTTGTCGTGCCTCTTGCAGTGTAGTGCTCGATCGGATTGAGATCTGTGCTCTGAACAGACCAGTCATGCAAATTCCCCTCATTTTCAGGAATACAGTCCATCACACGTTTTGCACTATGGCATATAGTTCGATCCTGTTGGAAGAAACAACCAACATCGCCGTAGCATTGCTATAGTGTAGGCAATTCCGAATTATCCAGAACGTAGACGAACACTACAGCGTTCATGGTACTAGGTACATAAAGCAGTGTCCTAACCATGAAAAACACCCCCTCATTAATATAGATCATCCTCCGAATTTCTGCAGTGTCCAAATACTTTTGTCCACATCGTGCATATATCACACATTCTAATCACAACCTTTTTATAGAGGCCACATCATAGAGGAAATTTAAAAGAAGAATGAGCGATGGTAACCATTTTATGTGCACAGAATCATTTGATCAAAACTTGCAGTAACGTGACCTTTAGACTACTTTCGTCTGACGTTTGGAAACAAACATTCATCATCTGATTGGACCACGGGACGAAGAGTACGCCCATCCATTTATTCATACTCTGATTGCTCCGGCGACAAGTTATTCGACTTGGGCAATTTATATTATTGTGATTGATATTATTTGGCCTCTATATTATTGCGTATTCAGTCATCTACCCTGGCATGAATTCTTATTTTATTGCAATATTTTTAACTTTCCTGGCTATTTTATGTAATAAGAGAGTACTGTATTTAATAAGTTTAGTAATAGATTACAGAAGTATTGGGAAGTCAGACAGAAAATGACGTTAAGTCCAGTGCCTGGCATTTTTTCATTCACATCTACCCAGTCATCAGATGGTATACCATTAAACGAGTCGATAAGATTCCAGATCAACTAACCAAGTCAATCATTCCCAGAGCAGTCCCGTGTCTGCTAGTAAACTTGTTCGTCGCGCTTTTTGAAGATGCTCTCAATATTAAAGCTTAGATTATAACCTACCATACAATAACGGACCGAACAGCAATATGTGGTGGCATAAGGGAAAGAATAAAGGCTTTAATAGGAGGATGGTTCCCCACGTGCTGCAATTACACTAGTGACCCTTCTGGGCATACTTTCAACAAGGTTTCGATTCACAGTTATGGGTATTTGTGTCCATTCCTGCTGCAAGAATGTCGCCAGCTCAGCTGAAGATTTCGTACGTGGGTCCCTGGTTCGTAAGCGTCACTTTAACTCGCTCACAAATGTTTTATAGGTCGATATGTGGTATAGGTCGAGACTCAGAGCAGGCCAGGGAAGACGTTTTACATCCATATCTTGATACCACAGCTTGACAGAGGCTGCAACATGACGTGGAGCGTTGTCGCCCTGAAAGTAACATTCGTCCATTCCATCAAATTGCCAAAGCGCAGTAAGTACCTGATTGTCCAAAATGTTCATGTAGACGTCGTTGTTCAATTTACCAGGAAAAACCTTCAAAGGTCCCAGGCCATACAACGAAAAACACCCCCAAACAAGTAGTCAGTGTTTATGCAAATCCGTTGGCATCTGGTCCATTATTGTTGGGTCGTATTCATTCAGACAAATAAACATTTACGCCTCACCTCGGAATCGAATCAGGAAGCTTTTCGATTTGAAAGCCACCATGCTTGCCACTGAGTCGATATCATATGAGTGAAATATAAGTAAGATTGAGAGCATTACTAGTGAGAGGAGCTTCACGAAGTATGACTGACCTACCTGTAAACTAGTTGTCACGTGACTGCTCTGAAAAAAATTGACATTGTTATCCGTTTTGATATCATATCGACTCGTTTCACAATGTAACATCTTATGACAGGGTATGAGTATGAATTCGCATTTCTATAGAGTGGTGACAACAGTGGTGAAATCGACAAAATGTCTACTATCAGATGACGATTTAATGAATGGGCGTCTTCTCCCGTCCCGTGAACCAATCAGATGATGAATGTTGGGCTCCACTCAGCAGATGAAAGCAGTCTAAGGGTCGCGTAGTTCTGGTTAGATGATTTTAGGCACATAAAAAGAATACCATTACTCACTCTAAAATTATATTTCCTGTATGATCAACATGTTCTGTGCCTTTGATCTTACTTCCCTGGCATTTAACAGGAGCAATCCGTTTGGCAATATTTATAAATAAACAATCACCCAGCGTGTTCGCGATCTCTGAGACACAAGCATTGAAGTGGTGAATCGTTAAAAAAGAATTATATCAAGTCAATGTGACCAGAGGTTATGAAATCTTCTACCTGAATTCGCAACCTGTGCAACTTGAAGCTCTGCTGTTTCATGGCGACCCTCAAATATCACCTCTTCTCTTCTGCGCAGGATTTCTCTGGCAAGTGTAGACTCGCAGCGGAGTCTTAACTCGCCTTGCCTCAGATGGTGCTGCTGAACGTGGAACCGGAGACCCAAGACGCTTGACACTAGCAGAGAGGATTGGGAGCGAATGGAACCGTAGTCGACCAAGTGTAGACGGGGAACCTGGAAAACGGAATGAGAATGAGGAAAATGCAGTTCAATAGAGCCTGTAGAGCAACGTTTCAAGCAGTTGGCATCGAAGTAGATCTGGGAAGGTAGGTTGGTAGATGAATTTACGTCCCACTGGAAAAACACATTGACAGGGTGATTGCAAAATGATAGGTAGATTGGTAGGTTGTTAATTAAAGTCGCAGTGGAACAAACACAACGGGATATTGGTGACTAGCAGAGAGGATTGGGAACGAATTGAACCGTAATCGACTAAGTGTAGACGGGCAACCTGGAAAAGGAATTGAGAATGAGGAATAGCAGATCGGTAGAGCCTGTAGAGCAAAGTTTCAAGCAGTTGGCATCGAAGTAGATCTGGGAAGGTAGGTTGGTAGATGAATTTACGTCCCACTGGAAAAACACATTGACAGGGTGATTGCAAAATGATAGGTAGATTGGTAGGTTGTTAATTAAAGTCGCAGTGGAACAAACACAACGGGATATTGGTGACTAGCAGAGGGGATTGGGAACGAATTGAACCGTAATCGACTAGGTGTAGACGGGCAACCTGGAAAAGGAATTGAGAATGAGGAATAGCAGATCGGTAGAGCCTGTAGAGCAAAGTTTCAAACAGTTATCACCGAAGTAGATTTGGAAAGTTAGCTTGGTAGAGGAATTTACGTCTCACTGGAAAAACACATTAACAGGGTGATTGCCAAATGATATGTATATTGATTCGGTGTTAATTAAATTCGTAGTGGAACAACACAACTTGATATTGGCGACTAGCAGGATAGATTGGGAGCGAACTGAATCGTAATTAACCAAGTTTAGGAGGGGAATCTCGAAAAGGAATTGAGACTGATAAATACAAAAGTAAGTAGAGGATGTAGAGGAAAGTTTCCCAAAATGTGTGGGATCCAAAGAAAATTTGAGAATGTAGGTTGGTAGTTGAATTTATGCCGGCACTGGAGCTATTTATTTATAGTGTGATTCGGAGATCATGAGTAGGTTAGAAGGTAGTGAATTAATGTCGTACTGGAGCAACACAACGGGATATTGGTTACTAGATGAGAGGATTGGGAGCGAATTGTACCGCAGTTGAACAAGTTTAGGCGTGGTACCTCGAAATGAAAATGAGACTGAGGAAAATGCAGATAAGTTGAGCCTGTAGAGCAAAGTTTCCAACAGTTGACCCCGCAGTTGATCTGGGAAGGTAGGTTGGTAGATGAATTTAAGGCGAACTGGAATAACACATTTACAGGGTGATTGCAAAATAATAAGTAGGTAAGGTGTTAGTTAAACCTAAACCTGCGGCAGATGGACAATTATTACCACTAAAAGTTCGTTTACACAAGTGCCATGGTATAGATCTGGGTACTGTGTATGTTATCCCCTTTTAAGTGACCTCTGGCATCGATAACCATAAACGGGTTGTCAGCGACTGACCTTCCAGAGTGTTCCTCCTTTTATTCGATACCCTACGCTGTCGAACGTGAGGTGTTAACGCTTTGAGGGAAATACAGAAGGTCGCTCCGTTGATATCTATCTCACGCCAAACGATACGCCACACAATACAATTAAAGGAAAGCGTCAGTAGTAAATGCCACTCAAGGTTCTATCGCTCAAGTTACGTAATTATGTAGGGGGGGGGTCGGACATGTAGGCGAAATAACCGTTCTGTGAGACGATTGAAAAAATCTTAGTGCCGCAGTGTAAAGGTTAAAGTCGCACTGGAGCAACACAACGCGATAATGACGGCTAGCAGAGAGGATTGAGACCGAATTGAACCGTAGTTGAACAGGTTTAGGCGGGGAACCTCGAAAAGGAATTGCGCTGTAGAGAAATTCAATTCATAGGTAAGTAGAGGCTGTAGAGTTAGTTTCCCAAAGTAGGTACCTAAGGAAATTTGAGAAATTAGGTTGGTAATTGAATTTATGTCGGCCCTGGAGCAATTTATTTAAAGGGTAATTCGGGAGATCATGAGTAGGTTGGTAGGTAGCTAATTAATGTCACACTGGATCAACACTACGGGATATTGGCAACAAGCAGAGAAGGATTGGGAGAGAAATGAACCGCAGGCGACCAAGGGTAGACGTGGAACCTGGAAAAGGAATTGAGACTGAGGAAAATGCAGATAAGAAGAGCCTATAGAGCAAAATTTCCAACAGTTGGCACCGAAGAAGATTTGGGAAGGTAGGTTGGTAGGTGAATTTACGTAGCACTGGAAAAACACAAGGAGCTATTGGCGAATAACAGAGAGAATTGGTAGCGAATTGAGCCATTGTTCACCAAGTGTAGGCGGGAAATTTGGAAATGAATCGAGACTGGAAAATGAGAGATTAGACTATTCTGCAAAGTTTTTCAAGGTGGGTACCAAGTAAGTTTGGGAAGGTATGTTTGGTATTGGAATTTACGTCACTCTGAGAACAACCCGAAGTGCTATTTGCGAGGTTTAAAGATGAATTCAGAAGGGAATGACCTCACGACAACAACGGGTTGTGAAATCTTGGTTGGACGAGATACTGATTAAAGTTGAGAGTCCCAAACTCATTCCAACTAAATATTGTCGTGTATATATATATACAGATAAAGGACAAAGTAATACGAACACCTGTGAAAAAGTATGACATATTTCACACCTGCAGTACCGCCTCGCCACCTGGAACAGAAGTCTGCCACCTAATGGGCGTGAAGAGGAAGGTATCAGTCTCTCAACAGCAGTCATCTGCGTTGCATGCGCCTATCGAACTGTCTGTGATAAGTTGAAATGTCAGACCTGTCAGAATTCCAAAGAGGAATGAATGTTGGAGCGCATTTAGGTGGAGCATCGGTTACGGAAACAGCAAATCTTTTGGGGTTTGGAAGGAGTACGGTATCAGCCGTTATGACAGCGTACACGAAAGAGGGTAAGACGACGTCTTCAAAGCACAACAGTGGCCGAAAGTCAAAGTTTGCTGATAGTGATAGACGGGTCTTAAAGCGCATAGTAGCCCGAAAGCACAAGCAATCGTTATCCGAGATAACATCAGTCATCTTCAGGACCCCGTTTCAACAAAAACTATCAAAAGGGAACTTCATGCTGCGAACATCTATGGCGCCAATGGTGCAGAGATCACAAAAACTGGTCCCCACAGCAGTGGTAACAGGTAATATGGTCAGATGAATCGTCATTCACCCTATTTCAGACGACCGGACGCGTTTATGTCTGGAGAACACCCAGAGAAGCGTTTAATCCTGAATGCCTCTTGCCGACTGTGAAGCATGGGGGTGGCTCCATTATGGTATGGGGTGCGATATCTTGGCGCGGTCTTGGGCCACTTGTTATTCTGCATGGGAGGATCACATCCAATCACTATCTAAGCATTCTAGGGGATCATGTCCATCCTTTAGTCCAGACTGTATTCCCTAGAGAGCGACCGCTTTTTCAAGACGACAACGCCCCTATCCACACTGCTAGGTGTGTTCAAGAATGATTCGAAGAGCAAGACGATGAAGTTGAACAACTCGCCTGACTCCCTCAGTCTCCGGACTTGAATATTATTGAACATTTATGAGAATATTTGGAATCCAAACTTCGTTCTCAATTTCCACCTCCATCCATACTTTCGGAATTAGAGACCGTTCTGCAGGAGGAATGGCTTAATATTCCTTTAAATACTGTCCATGACCTTTATGCATCTATCACATGTCGCATTTAATCTGTACTTCAGTCAAAGGGTGGTCCAACCCCCTATTAATAAAGATTTTCCATTATTTCACAGGTGTTCGTATTATTTTCTCCTCCACCTGTATGGCTTTGGTGCAAGTTAAATCTGTTGTGACTAGAAATGTACTCCCTTTGATGTGGTGTGGAAGTTTGGAGAGGGATAGGTATGTAAGTAAATTGATATAAGTAAATTGATACAAGCTATTGGCGGGGTTAGCTGGGATCGATCCCAAAGGAAAAGGACCAAGGACACCACCACGTATTATTGAAACCCGTTCAGAAGATGAGGACAACACCTCGTCATTTTGAACCACGGTCAAACGAAGAGAATAACACCAGAGCTATCATACCACTCTCCAAAGATCCTCACCACGCCCTCAAATATCAAATTGGTAATTGATATTATTTCGTACCGGACTAACACAACGGGTTACTGACGGCGGACAGAATAAAGCACGACGGGAAAGGTCTTAAGACAACACCTTGCAATTTTTAACCAACCACGGTTAGATGATTAGACCAACACTGGAGCTGGAATTCCACTCTACAAACTTCCACCAATTGTCTTCCTTTTTTCTATAACTTTAACAGAACTCACTTCGAGCAATTGCTGTTATTGATATACAGTAAACTGTTGCCATTGCAATATGATATTCATTCGAATATCCTAAAAAAATATTATTCCCGCGAATACCCAAATTATATTTTTAATTGAGACGGTGCTACCTTATGGTTTTGATATGCATAAACTGCTTTGCAAAATAAGGTGGTTGTGTACAAGATGTTTTGGATGGAACTCATTATTTTCGCGATCGTTATTTCAAATTGATACCATTACTTCAGTTCAGAAGATAAACTGCGGAGTTTATATGTTTTGTTACCGATATATGTTTTGTTACCGCAATGAATCAGTACATCCTTTACAGTGGCGTGTGTACTTATTATTTTACACAGCAGTGTATGTTATGTAGGCCAGGGCTCGAAATATCCGGGTGTACAGGTGCACTGTGCGCATAAAAATAAAAATGTGCACCTAATTTTTTTGTCCAGCTAGGTGCACGCACGTTAAAAAAAAAGGGGGGGGGGACTTGTTTTATAATATTTTGATGTTTGAACAAAATATTAGTATCGACCTATCTTGCTCGAAAGGTACGAAATTAAAATTACTAAACACACGCTATGCGAAAACAAAATCGTTGGGCCGTAACGGGTTTATACAGGAGGAAGGTTTACTTGTGGCTTGCCACTGCCACCAGAACTTTCCGATGATGGAAATAAAATGGCTCTGTTGAAGCGGTTTTCGCGACAGCCGTGCGCAGGAGAAGGGAGAGTTTAGATGTTTAAATATTTTTATTTGCTATCTACTACTAACCCATCTAAACATAGCCAACTAATAAAGTAGTTTACATTATATTAATTTAATTAACGACAGTTGGGGTTCAATCACCAATATAAAGCTGCGAGGACACCGCGTAATTTTGAACCACGATCAGATGACGCACCTGTGCATATGGAATTTTTCGAGTTGTTAATGTTGTAAAAAAGACACCAATATTACAGCTGTGCAATGACCCATCACGATAGAAATATATACATACAGGGGGATTCAGAAATCACAGAACAAACATCAAGGGGTGCTAGAACAAACTAAAGCAATCATTTTTTTTATTGCAATGCATGGGCCCAAGTGACTCGTATAAACCCAAACACAAAAATTATAAAATAAATTGAACCAAAATGCGACTTTACATCAATCTTTTACAGTTATTTTTTGCGATGATTATTTACAATAACTCGTCAAAGGTGCCATCATCATCATAAATTCAAACTTGCGAAACCCGCAGCAAAGTAACGATGCTCAAATGAGCAGACATGTTATGAAATAATTTGGGATCAAATAGAGAACTGCAAGTTAGCAAGTCAATAACTTCATTATTTAAAGGGGACGTGGGACAAAACAAGAATAGTTGACATAACGGGGAAGAAACTTCGGCATCGACATACCATATAAAAGAGCACGGCATTGCTCCTTTAGTTGTTGCGCGAAGTTCTTGCTTCCACAGTCACCATATATCGTCTTATTAGCAATAATGTTACAAAGCGCGCGTCATCGATAATGTACACTACCCTACAATAATGGACCGGACTCCAGCGGATTTGCATAAAGTACGACTACTTGTTTGGGTGTATTTCGTGGTACGGCCTGGGACCTTTGCATGTTTTTCCTGGTAAATTGAACGCCGAAGCCTACCAGAACATTTTGGACAGTTAGGTTCTTCCTACGCTCTGGCAATTTTATGGAATGGACGAATATTACTTTCAGGACTACAACGCTCCACGTCCTGTTGCTGCCTCTGTCAAACAGTGATATCAAAATATGGATATAAAACGTCTCCCCTGGCCTGCTCAGAGTCCCGACCTAAACCCAATCGAACATTTGTGGGACGAGTTAGAGCGACGCTTACGGATCAGGGAACCAGGTCCAAAATCTACAGCTGAGCTGGTGACATTCTTGTAGCAGGAATGGCCACAAATACCCATAGCTGTGTATCAAAACCTTGTTGAAAGTTTGCCTAGAATGGTTGCTAGTGTAATTGCAGCACGTAGGGGACCATCCCCCTGTTAAAGCATGTGTTTTATCTCTTATACCATTACATCTTGCTGTCCAGTCCATTATTGTAGGGTAGTGTATACTTCGGGGCGTGTGATACTATTTTTCCACAATAATGTTAATATAACCTATAAAAACTGACAAGAAGTTGAAAAAATATCCCTAAGGTATGCATTACCGTGCCCAGCATTTTAAAGTTCCAAATATTGAGACGGACCCTAAATGATTTTTCTCTTAGATTTGGCTAAAATGTTTATATTTAGAGCAAATTTGGTAGGGGAAATATGTTTATGACATTAAAAATGGGTGTTGCTATTTGAAATTTTCTAAATAGTTCCTAAATAAATATGAAGACGGCTCCTTTAACCAAATGAAATGCCCATTTATTTGTAGTAGGCATTATATTTCAAGTCTATTGACATTTTTTGTTTGGCTGTACGATTACATGGATGGGAATAACAAGAGGTGTTCGAATACTTTTTTGACCATTTGAATTTCAAGTATGTTTTAAAGTTCTAATGAAATAAAGTGTAGCATACAATGTGGGGGGTCATATATGTATTACATAAATAATAAAGCAGCGAAGAAACAGTTGTATAGTTAAGTTATAACAGTTACAAATAAAATGTACCTGTTATTACTCCAAATAGAAATAATACCAATAAGTTTCATTGCGTGTATTTAACTTTAAAACGGTCGCGACATTTTAAAGTATTTCATAAATGTTAGCTAATAATTTGGTATTGAGGAAATATAAATACCCAAGTAAGACAGGATGCACTACTGCAATGGTTTGGATAAACAAATCAAAGGTTTCTGTTACAACTCGAAATGGAAATTATACCAATAATTTTCATGGAAATAATATCAAATTTTGGAAATGGAAATTATACCAAGGGAAATTATACGAATGATTTTCATTACGTAGACTTAACTTTAATCCTGCCATAACCTTTTAAAGCATTTCATAAAAATTAATCGGTACTGAGGAAATATATTACTAAATCATCTAAGACAGCACTACTGTAATGCTATTGATAAACAAATCAAAAGTACCCGCTATAAGTTCAAATGGAAATTTTTGCCAATAACTTTCAATATGTGCTCAGATATATATATATATATATATATATATATCGAACGAATATAAAACGAAAGTTAGAAGAAAAGTTAAAACTAACCATGCAAGCGCGCTGAAAGCTGCAGACATAGCATGGTAAGGAATATATTTTTCTTAAACAAAAGGAAATTAAAAAAATAAAAACAGAAAGGAATTTATTGAAAACGAAAGTGTTGGTGGATCAGGGCGTCATCAGGGAGGAGTCTGACCCATACAACACAAAATGGTGTTTTCTACAAAATGATGTTTTCGTAGAAAACACCATTTTGTGTTGTTTGTGTCAGGCTCCTCCCTGATGACGCCCTGGTCCACCAACACTTTCGTTTTGACTTTCGTTTTCTTGTTAAATACACATGCTTTTTATTTTTATTTTGATCTTTCATTAAATTACGTTTTTGAACGATATAAGTATTTACCAGTCAGAGCTAGTTGCAGCTTTAGCGCACTCTATTGACAGTGTGTTTTATTTATATATTTTAAAAATAACTTTAGTGTTTGTAATACATATCTATCTATATATATATATTTAGGAGCACGTGAGGAAAATTGTTGGCAAAAATTTCTGTAATTCCTTTTTCAGGCATTTCATAAAAGTAGGTAGTAATTCTGTATCGAGGAAATATACTATTGACAATCATAGGAGCATGATTTGAGATGGAATCATCACCATGGTATATCCGTCCCTGCTTTGATATCCGAAAGAACAGGTGAAAAAAATCCCATGTATCACATTGTTTTTGACATTATTAGATCAATACGTCTCTCTATAGACGATTTCCCAACGTGTCCATCTCAATATTGTGGGGACTAAAATCGATTGGTTCCAGTTGGCATGACAATATCCCAGCAGGGGGTTCTTCACTTAGACAAAGTATCCATAAAAACACGAAAGAAAATAGCATTAACAAGCACTGTAATTACCTTAAGTTACCTCGACGAATTCCTATTAATAAGAAAAGGTTTTGAAGCAATAAGCGTCCATTTATTCCATTCTTAATGACATTAAAGTTCACGAAGATTTATCGAATCAATGATGGCCACATATTATACTGTCCAAAGGAGAGGTTAAAAAATTGATAACAGTTTATAACTTAATATTATAAGGTCGTTGTAGGAAATTATGTAAGAGCATGGATAGACAAAGAGAACAAAAAAATATGTTACGTTTTAAACAGGATTTCCACTCAATTCTCTTTGGAGAACAAGAATTCAAGAATGTTTAATACCCTTTTATTGAAGTTAAACGTAATTTTTAAGTATTTAAAACAAACTACTTTTTCACTGATAAGTAAAACATTCCTACAGTTTCTACAAACATCAGATTTCTACTGAAAGTGATTGTACTGTTGTTATATGCAGATTAATTATATCTTTGCAACTTAATGCCACCAAAAAGAGAAACTACTGTATTAACTAAATCAGTTGAGCAGCAAAATAAATAACCAACCAATCCTTACATTGGCAATAAATACATCGTGCACAGTGCTTTAAAACTGTAATTGCCTGTCTGATTGTAATTGAAGTATACTACTGTGATCAAAAATAATCCGGAATGCTTCTTTTAAAATACATATATAGTAGATATTGTCTACAAACTTTTATCAAATATGTTTACGACTTATATAAACATGTGGCAACAATCAGGGATTTATTTGAGAAAAGAACATGCTTTATGTTTTGTTACCGCAGTAGAATTTCTGTTACAAACGCATTTGAAATGTTGCAAAAATCTTTTACAGACGACTGTTTACCAAAATAAAAAATATTTGATTGGTATAAAATGTTAAAAGAAGGTAGATAATCCGTCGTAGATGATTCGCGATCTGGTAGACGATCCACTTCGACTAATGATCAACATGTGAATCAGGTCAGAGAATTGGTGCTTAGTGATCGTTGTTTAAGAATAAGAGACATTATTGAGCAAGTTATTATATCATTCGCAGAATCTACAAATCTAAAACGGCCTGAACTGTGACGAGATAACTCGTGAGTTTTGCATCACGATAATGCGCCTTCTCACAATGCCATTATTATTCGTGATTTTTTGACAAAGCATTCATCAAATTCGGCTCCATAAGCTCAGTATTCACCTGATATGTCACCGTGTGACTTTTCTTATTTCCGCGGGTCCCTCTTCGAGGTCATCGTTTTGAGTCCATTGATGCAATAAAAGAAAATTCGATACGAACCCTGAAGGGGTTTTACAAAAACGACTTTAAAGCAAAACGACTTGAAGCATGCGACTTTAAAGCATGAGGATGGGATAAAAATATTTTCAAAGTTGCATTGAAGTGTCGGAGTAGATTACTTTGAAGGAGATGTAATAAGTTTTGACCAATAAATTGATACCTTCTGTTTTTGACAGCATTCCGAGTACATTTTGATCACAGTAGTATAATTCAAGTTGAATTGGAAACGAGAAATGGTCATAACTTTCTTAATAATCCAGAAAGAGAAAATACTGCATTAACTGAATCAAGTTGATTAGCAAAATGAACAGCCTATATACTCGTACGTTGTTGAAAGCAAAATAAAAAGTTTATTTACTCTTACGGGGGTAAAAGAAAGCAAAATAAAAAGTTTATTTACTCTTACGGGGTAAAAGAAAGCAAAATAAAAAGTTTATTTACTCTTACGGTAAAAGAAAGCAAAATAAAAAGTTTATTTACTCTTACGGGGGGGGGGGGGTTGTTGAGTAGCAAAATAAAGCCTATTTATTCTTACGTTGTTAATGCATTTTGCGGTATACTTTCAAACTATAGTTGTCCTTATGACTATTTGACATATATAGTAATTTAAATGGGGAATGATAATATATTTCTAGATGAATCCAGAAAGATAAAGTACTACATTAAGTGAATCAAGTTGAACAGCAAAATAAACAGCCCATCCACTCTTACGCTGTTAACAGATTCTGCAGAATACTTTCAATCTCTAGTTGTCCATCTAACTAATTTACATATGTGGTAATTTATACGGGGAACGCAGTCATATCTTTCTTAATGAATCCAGAAAGACAAAATATTACATTAAGTGAATCAGTTCAATAGCAAAAAAAACCAGGCCATTTACTCTTTACTCTTACGTTAGAATTTACTCTTACTCTGTGGAATACTTTCAAACTAGAGTTGTCCGTTTGACTAATGGACATATCCGGTACTGTATACAGGTAAGGGTCATATCTCTCTTATTAAAACCAGAAAGAGATAATGCAGCATTAAATGAATTAGTTTAGAAGCAAAATAAACAGCACATTAACTCTTACGTTGTTGAAAAGCAAACCAGACAGCCCATTTACTCTTACATTGTTGAACAGCAAAATAAACAGCCCGTTTACTCTTACGTTGTTAATGCATTCTGTTAAATACTTCCAAACTAGAGTTGACCGTCTGACTAATTGACGTATCCGGTAATGTATACGGGTAAGGATCATATCTATCTTAATGAATCCAGAAAGAGAAAGCTCTGCATTAAGTGAATCAAGTTGAACAGCAAAATAAATAGCCAACCCACTCTTACGCTGGCAATACATCGTGCGCAATACTTTCAAACTGTAGTTGCCCGCCGCTGTGAATCCCATAAAATTGTTTGATATTCGCGGCGTCTACCTGTGCAGTAGCACGGCACGACATATTTTAAACTCGCTGGATAACTGGCCTCGAAAATGAGAAATCCGGACTACGTGCCGCGAATTGCGAACGCGAACGAGTCACACGACATTAAATTATGTCGTTGAACGGAGGAGTTCGTGAAAATATAATTTGTAAGCAGTGTATAACAACAGGCCTTTTGACAAACCAACTACAGTGCTGAAATCTGTATTATTCAGGAGATCTAATATCAGCTTGGCTTGCCCAAGGTTCCGTTGGTGCTGAGGGTAACAAGCCGGGCATTTCACGTGGGTATCACGTCTGTGGTGCGTGCTATGTTGCGTAGTTACGGGGAGGCAATATTAGCAACTAGTGATAATTGTTAAAGAGGAAGTGAGTGTTTTTGACAAGGTATTTAAGATGATGTGATTGATAAACTTTATTAACTTCATAGCATTATGCATTTCATGCCCTATCTTATGGAAGATAGCTACTTAAGGGAAGGTCCAACACGACAATGTTAATTTACATTGGTTTCAATACCTTTTGCATAACGTACTGAGGATACCAGTTTGAAATTGTACTGTTCATTTTAGGATTTCTTCTTAGAAAAGACTCGAAAATATTTGTTATATTGGGTCATCCGGAAAGTTTTGCGCGTTTTTTAAGATAAATACCAACGAAGCAGTGCAAAAACATAAGAAAGTTTTATTGAATCTTTTAAGCCCCATTTAGTTCTATGACTTTTTGCCATCTTTCTGGCAGCTGAAAAATTCCTTTAAAAAAATCATTAGGCTTATTTGTAAAGAAGTTATCGAGGTGCTGTTTGACAGTCTCTGCTATGTTTAAAGTATGGGGTAACCATACATCGCGCAGCGGCTTACATAACCAATCTTCTTCAGATGATCATGAACTGTTTGAGACTGTGTGATAGTTCCTGAACTGTGTAACGTGGATTTTCAGCGATAACATCTTTTAATAGGTCCTCGTTTACAGAAGATGGTCGTCTAGAACAGGCATCATCTTCTAAGCTGAAATTTCCACGCTAAAATTTAACAAACCACCTTCAAACTGTGGCCTCAGAAACAGCACTAGTCCATTTACAGTACACATTTTACAAGCAGTCTGACTAGCATTTTTTTATTTCTTAAAATAAAAGAGCATAATATGACGAAAATGAACTTTCTTGTTCTCCATTCTAAAACTGCAGTGAAACAAAAATTATGCCACAACACATGCTATAATTTTGCAGTGTAAGCAATGAAGACCGAATGTAAACATCTGCTCCAATCAAGGTCACTCCTTATCATAGGTAGCAAAATAATAATAACAATGCTAGCTTCAATTTGAAAACGCGCAGAACTTTCAGGATGAGGATATTCAGGATATACGTATATACTACATTTAAAGTACTTTTCTTCAGTTGGCTTAAAATTTAATTGTACGCGAATAGTTCTTTTTTTGAATTTGTCTTGAATTTGAAGTAGCTTTTTTCAGAAAACATTTTAGTTCGAAATTTTGGGCGTGTTGTTTGTTAATAGAAATGTACTTTTATACTGAATGTACATAATACTGAAGATACTATATGCAGAAATTTATTACATATAGTAATGGAAATTTACGAATATATTGAATTTGAATTATGTGCAAGTACTGTTTGCGAGTTGGTTACAAAGTTTATTATACATGAATTGAAATTTCTTATGGTCCAAGTTCGTAGTAGCTTTTTTCAAATATACTACAGATACTGGTTTCAAATTTTGTTGCATACCAATAGATAATTTATTTTCTAATTTACGTAATTTCTAGTGCTGTTTCTTAGAATATACTGAAGATATTAATTTAAAATTTAATTATATAATATAATTTAATAAAAAAAAATACGTATATACTGAATTTACATAGTTTCTACTACCCTTTCTTGGAATATAATGGAAGATACTGCTTTCCAATGTTGTTGTTGTTTCTAATTCCCAAGGTATAGCCAGAGGCTAGACCAAGCCCATGAGTCCGTGAATATGCAGAAAGTCTCAAATCAGGAGTTTATCCACTAGGAGATCCTCTTTAGACACCTCGATGCGAAAATTTATAAAGTGTATTTACAACCTAACTTTTAAAAACTATTTATATAAATTAACTAGAAAATCACACAAATGTTATGTGGTTTTTTTTTTCTTAAAAATTGTAAAAGTCTGTACCGTACCAGTAACAAAATGGTAACTTCTGAAAATCATTGATGGACATTCAGCCCCAGAAGTACTTAGCAGATTAAAATAGATTTTTAGAAGGTAGCTTGAAACTAAAGAATGTTCATTTTGAAAAGGTTTGTAGTTTTAGTTTGTTTTGAGTAAACTATTGGTTTTCAAAACTTTGATTACACACACACACGAAGTTGAAACAAAGATAAGGTATAATTGAAGGAAAATAATATCGGGAAATGACCAAATATAGAAATTTCAAAATATGTAGATAATTTAGAAATTCCCGAGTTCCAGAGAAAGACTTTCAGTATTTGGTTGTATTTCAGAGATGCACACATCTCTACTATTATAAAAGGAAGTGTCTATTTGTTTGTCCTGTATGCGCTAGTTCTTGAAGAATCGATGTCACTTACAATTATGGGACTTGGACACACAGGTAGTCCGAATGTTTTGCAATTTTTGTACGAAGCCTGAATTTAAAATTTCAATCTAGAACATTTAAAAATGAATTTAATGGAATTTAGTTGTTATTGCTTTTTTTAGAATGGCAACAGCATAAAAGATAACGGATTCTAAATTTATTTTTTCCGCTTCAGTTTGATTTTAAGGAGGAACTCTTTCAGCCGAAGAACAAAACAAATAAAAAGTTTTAACTGGAGTTATACAATTCATTTTTCTATCTCCTAGACCGTTAAAGATGCATTAAAAATTTCAACGGATTTCAAAATATGCGGAAAATTATACATTAGATTGATACCTAAAAATCTGATTTTGTTTGAATAAATAATTTTGAAATTGTAACTTTTATATTTTTTCCAGTATGGTGCTCTGCCGAGAGGAAAGACTTTCGTTTGATTCGAGATTATGGAAATCACAATTTTCATTTCCTGCGCTCAAACGATTCCACAGCGAGAAGGAAAGCAAAACAAATTAAAAACCTTTTGACGGGCACTGACTTTCTTGTATAATAGGGATCGTTAAGGATAGATTGAAAATTTCAACTGATTTGAAATCTGTGGAAAAATTTACACCAGTTAGATACCTTATGCATTTATTTTTCTTTTAATAAATAATTTTTCAATTACATATTTATATTTACACAAGAGTGTGTGATATCACACTGAATTCCCATTTGGTTTGCTTCGCAAAAGAACATCAATTCCGGGCAACTACGTTATGGCTGTCATCCAATAGGCTACGAATTCCCATTTGGTTTGCAAAGCAAACCAATAACCCAACAAAAGCAACTGGTAAAGTATATATTGCAATAACAACATGAAAAGTTTTTAGATGTGTTTTTAACGTATATGAGTACCGACCTAATTTTTTTGGCAAACTTCAAATGCAACTCGAGGGTTCCGAGTTCAAATCCAACCAAAGACCGTCACATACAAGAGAGTCTAGTGCACGTTAAATCTGTCCTGGCCTCAACTATCCTAACTTTTGCATGGTGTGGAAGTTTTGGAGAGTGAGGTGCCAGCTAAAGTATGACTTCTTTATCTGACAGTGATTCAAAATTAAGTCTTCTTTTTCGCGGATCTTTCCCTTCGGGTTTGATCCCGGACCGTTACCAATAGCCCGTTGTGTAACTCTACTGTGACGTTAATTAAAACACATGCCTTCTTGAGCTTAACCTTTAACTGCTGTCATGGGTCTTACAGACCCCGAGTCATTTTTGACAGGTCGTTTCCACCCCTTAAAGTGAATATTGGTCCCTGTCTTATGCAGTACTTTCCTACTACATCCAACAGAAGCCACATTCCAAGACGGGTTTGGCTGCTCCAACTATTTCGTGTTTTACACTATTTGCATTTCCCGCGTAGACCCCTTCACGGCATTTGCGTTACCGTTCTTGTTGAATGAAATCGTCTAAGTTAGAGTAGGGAATTACGGCAGAAAGCCTAAAATGGCAACAAATTTTACTAAAAAACGACCTGTGTTTCTTACACAAAAAGATATTTAGGATGTTGTTGATAATTTGACGGAAATAGAACACTGGGATAGTGAAATTTCGGATATTATTATTGAAAGCGAACACGAAACGGATTCGGAAGTTTAGGCAGATGAAGATGAAAACATTTCAAGTGCGTCATCGCAAGAATAATATTTACACGGAAGAAATAAAATCAAATAGTATGCTCGGGGGGGGGGAACCTAATCATGCCGTTAGAATACCAATACACAACATATCTAGTTTCCAGGGTTGAAACGTCCTGCAAAATTAGGTCCGAAAGCTGAGCCTGAAGAGACATGAAATCAATATTAATTTCATTAATATATATTATATTAATCAACTTTATACGCACTTTAGTGAGAGAGGACTGAGAGACCCCTCCACACTAGTTACGAGACGGTTTGTGACACAGCAGTTAAGGATCAAAGCAAATAATCGACGGTTTTCGACACCAATAGCACCCTATCGTCGACTTTTGGTACTATTTTTTTTAGAGCGGCTTAGTATAGGTTTTATAGATATTTTAATAAACGTCATATACAGGAGTAACACAACGAACTATTAGCGACAGTTCGGGATCAATCCCGAAGGGGAAAGATCCAAGGACAAAACCAGGTAATTCTGAACCACTGTCAGCTGACGAGGTCACACCTGAGCTTTCACCCAACTCTCCAAACTTCCACTCCAGTCCAACGTGAGAACATTCGTGGCCACGACCGATTTGATGTGCACCAGCTCCACAAGCACGTTGTGGTGTTTTGGGGCACCACACTATTACAAATGGAGTGGGACTAAGCAGTTTTCGTTTTAAGCAGTTTATTACACTTAAAAGAATTTGCATAAAATAGGACCACTATTTACAACTGTATTTGCGCAGTCGATAACTACACGATCGTTCCTGTAGAAACAGTAAGTTTCAACTCTCACAGTTTGGCTTTTGTTTACCCCGGAGTTTGACTCCTTCTCGGGGCATCAACCTTTTCCTCGCCTGCTTCGCTTCTTTTTCAAATTCACCTCCCACTCTCAAGGGGTGTCAGATCCCCCACACGTGCGAAAAAACCGACAACCGGCGGTCCTTCACAAACACCCGCTGTCCGGTGGAAATCGGAATGCACAAGAAACGGATGCCGACCCTGAGGTATTTCCACACATGTGGCTGTCGGCTCCCTTGTGGACTCACACCAGAACTGTCCAACAGTTCCTATTGGTCACACGAAAACCTATGTCTCCATACTATATATAGTTCTGCAACTCATTTTTTCTGCATTTACAGCTACGTTAAGGAAGAAGGTAGAGGGCCTGCGGCCCAGGACCTTCGGACCACCCCCTCCATCGCTCCCTTGTGGAAACATTCCTTCTTCCAGACGCTACGATATCACAACGTAATTGTTTATTTGCACCGAGTTCAGAACTCTCATCGCTCGGGTTGCTGATCCGCAATCCGTTCAATCACGACTCGGTGTTTTCTCCGGCAGGTTTGTAATTAATGTCCTACTGGAGCAACAGAGCCATATAATGACGACAGTGTGGGATCAGTCCCGAAGGGATAGAATCGAAGACAACGTCTCGTAACTTTGAACCACGGTCATATGACGACCGACAGGTCTAGGAAAGTAATAGGAGTTTTTAACGCTGTGTTTTCAGGTGACCACAAATGATGTCATAAATCTTTCCACTCGAATACATCCAGAATTGCGTTCAATCGAAAAAGGATCTTTCGGATTGATTTTTGAAAAGGAATCGCGTGTTGCTATTATTCTGCTGTCGATTCTGTTCACTTTGAATGCTGTTCTAAATATAGCTTAAATTTATTGTGTAATACGATAATCTTTAATTAAACCATCTGATCGAAACATGTGTGTGTGTTTCATTAAAAACACATCAGTTTTGTAATGTGATAGTCAATATTTTTAAGCCTCTAAATAGTTTCGCTGAGATCAATTCGGCGAGAAAGGTTTGACCAATTTTGCTTATAGATATGATTAGAGGATTAATATGATTTTAATGATAAGACGATTATGATTTGGTCAGTTTTCTGATGACGAGGTATTCTATCCAGATCTGACCAATAATCTTTATGACAAGACACCTCTTACATCAAGATCTGACAAATTTTGCATATGACGGGACATCTCAATGAGACTCGTCTTTCATGGATTGCTGATATTTTGATGATGACGAAATCAAGATCCGGAAAGTTTTCTTCTGTTGACCATGTACCTTTCTATCAATATCGGATCAATAATAATGGTGCTGCAATTATGATGGACTAGATATCTCGTATTCATTCAAGATTGAAATATATTTTGATAATGACGAGATATCTCATTGAGAATCGTCATCAAGACGTTACCGAAGTTTTATAAGACGAAATCCGGACCTGGACAGTTTTCTTCTGATGACGAGATACGTCGTCTATTAAGATCTGACCAATTTTACCAATGACGAGATATCTCATTTATATTCGTCATAAAAGGATTGCTGATATATTGATGATGACGAAATCAAGACCTTGACAATTTTCTTGTGATGACGAGATACCTCGTCCATCAAGATCTGACCAAATTTGCTGATGACGAGATCTAATTTTTTGAATCGTCATTAAGATGTTGCCGAATTTTTATATGACAAAATCAAGACCTGGACAGTTTTCTTCTGATGACGAGATACCTCGTCCGTCAAGATCTGACCAAGTTTGCTAATGACGAGATATCTCATTTAGAATCGTCATCAAAATGGTGCTGATTTTTTATAAGATGAAATCAAGACCTGGACCGTTTTCTTCTGATGACTGAAAACATTGTCTGTAAAGATTTGGCCAATTTTGCTATTAACGAGATATCTCATTAAGAATCGTCATCAAGATATGGCCTATTTCTTATGACAAAATCATGATCTGGACAGTTTTCTTCTGATGACGAGGCACCTCGTCCATCAAGATTTGACCTATTTTGCTATTAACGAGATATCTCATTAAGAATCGTCATCAAGATATGGCCTATTTCTTATGACAAAATCATGATCTGGACAGTTTTCTTCTGATGACGAGGCACTTCGTCCATCAAGATTTGACCTATTTTGCTAATGACTAGATACCTCATTGAGAATCGGCATTAAGATGTTGCCGAATTTTTGTAAGACGAAATCAAGACCTGGATAGTGTTCTTCTGATGACGAGATACGTCGTCCATCAAGATCTGACCAATTTTGCTAATGACGGGACCTCATTTTGAATCGTCATCAAGATGTTGCCGATATTTTTATATGACGAAATCAAGACCTTGACAATTTTCTTCTGATGACGAGATACCTCGTCCGTCAAGATCTGACCAAATTTGCTGATGACGAGATCTAATTTTTTGAATCGTCATTAAGATGTTGCCGAATTTTTATATGACGAAATCAAGACATGGACAGTTTTCTTCTCATGACGAGATACCTCGTCCGTCAAGATCTGACCAAGTTTGCTAATGACGAGATATCTCATTTAGAATCGTCATCAAAATGGTGCTGATTTTTTATAAGATGAAATCAAGACCTGGACCGTTTTCTTCTGATGACTGAAAACATTGTCTGTAAAGATTTGGCCAATTTTGCTATTAACGAGATATCTCATTAAGAATCGTCATCAAGATATGGCCTATTTCTTATGACAAAATCATGATCTGGACAGTTTTCTTCTGATGACGAGGCACCTCGTCCATCAAGATTTGACCTATTTTGCTAATGACTAGATACCTCATTGAGAATCGGCATTAAGATGTTGCCGAATTTTTGTAAGACGAAATCAAGACCTGGATAGTGTTCTTCTGATGACGAGATACGTCGTCCATCAAGATCTGACCAATTTTGCTAATGACGGGACCTCATTTTGAATCGTCATCAAGATGTTGCCGATATTTTTATATGACGAAATCAAGACCTTGACCATTTTCTTCTGATGACGAGATACCTCGTCCGTCAAGATCTGACCAAATTTGCTGATGACGAGATCTAATTTTTTGAATCGTCATTAAGATGTTGCCGAATTTTTATATGACGAAATCAAGACATGGACAGTTTTCTTCTCATGACGAGATACCTCGTCCGTCAAGATCTGACCAAGTTTGCTAATGACGAGATATCTCATTTAGAATAGACATCAGAATGGTGCTGATTTTTTATAAGATGAAATCAAGACGTGGACCGATTTCTTCTGATGACTGAAAACATTGTCTGTAAGGATTTGGCCAATTTTGCTATTGACGAGATACCTCATTAAGAATCGTCATCAAAAAATGGCCTATTTCTTATGACAAAATCATGATCTGGACAGTTTTCTTCTGATGACGAGGCATCTCGTCCATCAAGATCTGACCAATTTTGCTAATGACGAGACCTCATTTTGAATCATCACCAAGATGTTGCCGATATTTTTATATGACGAAATTAAGCCTTTGACAGATTTTTTCTAAAGACGAGATATCTCTTCCATAAAGTTTTGGCAATGACCTCACCAAAATACCCACCAGGAGAGTGAAGCATCTGCGATAAGACTCCACAAGACAGGACACGTAATAATTAAGTAATTATTTACGAATTTCATCGTTTCATCTTCGTCCAGGGCCATTCGATAATCATTTTAAATATAAAACGCGCTATCTTTGTTTCTCATGCCTCAATAAAGGCTGATGTAAGGAAAATAAATTAAACCACTTGATTGAAAAGAAATTTTGTTTTACTTTCAGGTGATTAGTTTTTAAACAAGCAGGAAAAGTTCGCTTTCAAAAATCAACCGCAAAAAAGTAAGGATTTTTCTACTCTGAATGGCTCGTGAAACAGCGAGCTATTATTCTTTTGATATAGCGCCACCGAATAAAAGTCCGGCTAAATTAAGATCAGACAAAAAGATTCAATTTATGTCAGTCTACTTCGTAAATAATTAAGCTACACAATTCCCGTGTGTATGCTTTACTTCAAAAGAAAGAAAAACGGTTTAAGGTTGGGAAAGGAAAAAAGTATTTGACAAGCGAGCAAAAAATATTGCGTTAGGTTTCTTAATTTCATTAAAAATGTACTTGGCGAAAATTATGCTGTGAATGCAAGTTGGCAAAATGTGAACGATTTATGATCTTAAATAACTCGACCCTTTTTTATTTCCACTCTGGCTTCCTTAATTATTGAATTCACTTGAGATTTAATTAGTGCTAAAAGTGAGCACAGGCAGCGTTTGGTGCCAATTCATGAGTTCCTATATACGGAGAGTGTCTAAAAGGTATAAAGGGATCAGATTAAATAAGATAGAATAAAAGGTACAGCGAATTTTTCAGTTTTTTTCTGTGCCGCGAAATAATTGCCTCACAATGGGGCACACTTTTTAGTGTAATGCTTCCAAAACCTTCACTTATTTTAGGAAAATTTTTGTCTTCGACGAGGAATTAGTGGATGTAGTATGAGTTAGTCTGCGTAGTGAAACTTATAGGGAGCTCAAAAAAAACTTTATTTTTCGAAATAAGATTTATTTTAAATTTTCCAATTCGTCTTATACACCCCTAGATTGTTTCTGAATGATGAATGATGGAGTTAGAGTGAAAAAAGTGCGTCAATATAGGGCACACTTTTTTGTGTAATGCTTCGCAAACCTTCATTTATTTTAGTAAAAGTTTTGTCTTCGACGACGAACTAGTGGATGTAGTATGAGTTAGTCTGCGTAGTGAAAGTTATAGGGGGCTCAAGAAAAACTTTCTTTTCGAAATAAGACTTATTTAAAATTTTCCAATTCGTCTTACACACCCCTAGATTGTTTCTGAATGATGAATGATGGAGTTAGAGTGAAAAAAGTGCGTCAATATAGGGCACACTTTTTTGTGTAATGCTTCGCAAACCTTCATTTATTTTAGTAAAAGTTTTGTCTTCGACGACGAACTAGTGGATGTAGTATGAGTTAGTCTGCGTAGTGAAAGTTATAGGGGGCTCAAGAAAAACTTTCTTTTCGAAATAAGACTTATTTAAAATTTTCCAATTCGTCTTACACACCCCTAGATTGTTTCTGAATGATGAATGATGGAGTTAGAGTGAAAAAAGTGCGTCAATATAGGGCACACTTTTTTGTGTAATGCTTCGCAAACCTTCATTTATTTTAGTAAAAGTTTTGTCTTCGACGACGAACTAGTGGATGTAGTATGAGTTAGTCTGCGTAGTGAAAGTTATAGGGGGCTCAAGAAAAACTTTCTTTTCGAAATAAGACTTATTTAAAATTTTCCAATTCGTCTTACACACCCCTAGATTGTTTCTGAATGATGAATGATGGAGTTAGAGTGAAAAAAGTGCGTCAATATAGGGCACACTTTTTTGTGTAATGCTTCGCAAACCTTCATTTATTTTAGTAAAAGTTTTGTCTTCGACGACGAACTAGTGGATGTAGTATGAGTTAGTCTGCGTAGTGAAAGTTATAGGGGGCTCAAGAAAAACTTTCTTTTCGAAATAAGACTTATTTAAAATTTTCCAATTCGTCTTACACACCCCTAGATTGTTTCTGAATGATGAATGATGGAGTTAGAGTGAAAAAAGAGCGTCAATATTGGGCACACTTTTTTGTGTAATGCTTCGCAAACCTTCATTTATTTTAGTAAAAGTTTTGTCTTCGACGACGAACTAGTGGATGTAGTATGAGTTAGTCTGCGTAGTGAAAGTTATAGGGTGCTCAAGAAAAACTTTCTTTTTCGAAATAAGACTTATTTAAAATTTTCCAATTCGTCTTATACACCCCTAGATTGTTTCTGAATGATGAATGATGGAGTTAGAGCGAAATAATTGCCTCACAATAGAGAGCACTTTTTTGTGTAATGCTTCGCAAACCTTCACTTATTTTAGGAAAATTGTTGTCTTCGACGACGAACTTATGGATGTAGTATGAGTTAGTCTGCGTAGTGAAAGTTATAGGGAGCCCAAGAAAAACTTTCTTTTCCGAAATAAGACTTATTTTAAATTTTCCAATTCGTCTTATACACCCCTAGATTGTTTCTGAATGATGAATGATGGAATTAGAGTGAAATAATTGCCTTATAATAGAGCACATTTTTCGGCACAATACTTCGAGATGCTTCACTTATTATTAGAAAATGATGGGAGAAAGGATGTAGTGTGTGTGTGTGTTTCCTCTATTGTAAGTAAATAATTGCCTCGGAATAGAGCACGCTTCATGGTATTTGGTATAATACCTATAAGATTTCACTTTGTTATCTTCGATAATGTAAGTGAAAATACTCTGAGATGAAGAATGTTTCGTAAAGTAAATAATGGAGTTTGAGCGAAATCATTGCCTCTCAATCGAGCACATTTTTTAGCACCATGCATCATCATATTTCACTTATTGCTATAAAATGATAAAGAAAGGGTGGAGTGTGTTTCCTCCATAGTAAGGAAGTAATTGCCCCACAATAAAGCCCAGTTTTTAGTATTTGGAATAATACTTTATGAGATTTCACTTATTTTTAGTACATTCGTTATCTTCGATGACATAAGTGAAAATACTCTGAGGGAAAGAATGCGTTGGAATGGAAAATGATAATTATAGAATGAAATAATTGTCTCAGAACACAGCACATTTCTTCGAGATGCTTCACTTATTTTTAGAAAATGGTTAAGACAGAATGGAGTATGCAATTGTAAGGAAATAAATGTCTCACAAAAAGAGCAAATTTTGGTATGATACTTCATAAATTTTCACTTACTTTTAGTTCATTTTATCTACGACGACATTCGTGAAAATACTCTACGCAATAACATGCACTGGTTGCTCAATCAAAACTCCCTTTTTTCGAAATAAGGCTTATTTAAAATTTCCTAATTCGTCTCACCCACCCGTCGACTGTTTCGAAATGGGAAATGACGGAGTTAGAGCGGTTCTGTCAATTCGGTTAATGTTAATTGGACAAAGGTAAGACACAGCAGATAAACTGAACAAGTCCTCAGATGCTGATCCAACTAATTATGCGACTGTATTTCCCTACAATGCCTGCAGCGACTCTCCCAGATTTGCCGTCGAAGGTATAAAATGTAATATTATTCCTCCTCCCTTCATCCTGTGATGGGCTGTACGGCACCTGTGAAACACACTTTACGATTAGCTTTCCAAGTACGGAATCTAGACCTGGCTCAAACTGCTATTTTACGACAACAGTGTTAACTGTTATTGCTAATTTTCGATAACAGTTACTATTAAGTGCAAGTATCAACAATTAACAACTAACACGAGGAAATAAATTGAACCTTCAGAAATTTACACTAGCCGTTAATTTTAAGTTAACAATTTGACGAACCGCTAAGGGATGGTAAAAAAATGCAGAACTTCAAAACAACGACTAAAAAAGATTAACAACTTCAATGGCCTTCGGGGGAATTAGAAGTGCACCACCACCACGAGGACAGAAGTAAGTCACATGAGCACAAAATAAGAGTTTAAATATGTTGTTCAAGAATATCGTTACCACATCTCGATTATAAACGAAACCTTTCTAGGTCACTTGAAAAGGTGCCTGACAATTTACAAGTGACTTACGGAGGCAACCTTTCGTCATACCTGAGCATGATTATCTTGGAGTCCGTCTTGTCTTTGGAGTTGTCTTTGTCTCCAAGCCTTTCTACCCGCTTATTAAACAGCCTGACTCTATGAACAGTTCCCACCTGCTTCGTTGCAAAGCAATGCATAGAGACTAAGATTTCCCGATATTGGACAGCCAGAGAACCATTAGGCTGATAGTACCTGTAGTACCATGTTGTATTGCAGAACTCGACGGTGTTTTATTCAAGTAGTTCATACCTTAGTGTTGCGTTTCTTCTCTTTGTATCATGTCCTAGCCACAAGAAAGGAAAAATTAGTCTAGCCTTCCTTCTAAGCTATGAAATGTATGAGTTTTCTGGCTATGCTAAACCCTGAAATTGGCTTATCTCGTCCAAGATCTGGTCAGTTTTGCTAATGACTAGATACCTCATCAAGACAAAACTACCCTATCACTCCAAGGCTAATAAGGAATCCAAGAATGGAAAACAAATTTCCCTTGCCTAGAATTGATGACATTTTAAACATGTTTTTCCATCAGAGGTTGGTCACTACAGGGTGGTTTTTGACGCGAAGATAAACCACCCCAGAAGAGTTAGCACGCGTCAAAGGTCATAGTAATTTCGATAAGATGTCTAGTCTATGAAGTTTAGCCAGTTTTTCGAAGATGACGAAATCAAGATCTGGCCAGTTTTCGCCTATTGAAGAAATATCTCGTCTATCGAGATTTGATCAGTTTTTCAATTGCTCGACAAGACAACGACCCGGAAGATTGCATTTTAACTATCTGTAAATACAATATCTCATTAGATAATAATGTCCCGAATCTCTTCTGCTTAATCCTACATTTATTTAGATAATTCTCATCAAATCTCTACTTTTTTTTAAAGGAAGTGTTTGTTTGTTTGTCTGTTTATGTGTACGCCTTGTCCTGACGAATCTATGACACTTACAATAATAGGATTTAGCATACAGGTACTGCGAATTTTTTGCAATTTTTCTACGAAGCCCGAATTTTAAAATTCAATCTAGAACATTTTAAAATGAATTTAATGGAATTTAATTATTATTGTTTTCATTATATAGAATGACAACACCATAAAGATATGACAGATTCTAAATGTATTTTTTCTGTGTTTCCGTTTCATTTTGCGAGGAACGATTTTTCAGCGGACGACACTAGAATTTGACACCAGATTTAATCAATAATTAGATCAATCACCTTATACGTTTGATTTTCTTTTAATAAATAACTTTTCAGTTAAATATTTATATTTTTGTAAGAGATTATGACGTCACGTCGATTGGATCTCATCCCATTTGACAATGCCGAGGCCATCACGGGCAACGCCACGATGGCTACTATCCAATATGCTTCGAAGCAAACCAAATGGGAAATTGTAGCAATCACCTGGTCAGTGGTCACACCTTACCCCACGACAAGAACTGTCACGGGAAACGCCGTGCTGGCCAAGCAGTGGCTAGTGACTTATTTAAACAAGTTTGTGAATCTATGTGCCTTGTCTTGGATTAATATATCACATACGTATCTCAACTCGAATAAAAATACTACGCCAAGACTTTACACTCAATATATGAGGTAAATAGTTACACCAACGTTGTACTAGAGCAACACAACTTGCTATTGGAAAAAGTCCAGAATCAATCTCAAAGAAAAAGAACCGAGGACCACAGCTCATATTTTTGAAAAAATTTAGGTGACAAGTTCAACACCTGAGCTTTCCAAACTGTCCTAAACACGCAAATTTGAAGACATTTCAGGACGAGACTGATTTAATATTCATCAACCACCATGTATACGACGGTCTTTGGTTGGATTGGTTCAAACAGGCCCTGCAACTTAGACTTATATTCGAAACTGATATTTCATACCACTTTTTAAACTCACATAATTAATTTTAATCAAGTTTCATTTTAATCATCTTTACTATTATAAAATGAAGTGTGTTGTCTGTTTTTGCTTGTTTGTTTCCAGTTAGCAAAGTAATGTCGAATCTATGGCATTTACAGTAATGGGATTTGGAACACAGGTAGTTCAAATTTTTGCAATTTTTGGGACTCGACGAATTTTAAAATTCAATCTGGAACATTTTAAAATTTAAATTATTAGAGTTTTTTATGGATTGGCAACAGCATATGAGATCAAAGATTATAAATTTTTTTTCCGTTTTCATTTTGCGCTGAGGAATGATTTTTTAAGACACGATAAAAAAAACAAAGTTTTAACTTAAGGAATGTAGTTCCTTATTCTATATCCTAAACAGTTAATAAAGTAAAAATTTCAACAGATTTGAAATTTGCGGAAAATTTCACATTAGATTGATACCTAAAAATATGATTTTCTTTAAATAAATTAAATTTTTAAATTAAATATATTTTATATTTTCGCAAGAGAATGTGACGTCACGTCAACCTTCTCGTTCAAAAAGTGATATAAGATTACATTTCCTGAGCTCTTACCATTTCAGCGAAAAAAAGCAAAAAAATAAAAATTTGGCTGGCATTGTTTAGTTCTTTTTTGAAAAATCGGGATTGTTAAAGATAGATTGAACACTTTAACGGATTTGAAATCTGCGGAAAATTTTACACTAGATAGATACAGCAAACGTTTGATCTTCTTTTAATAAATAATTTTTCAAATAAATATTTATATTTTCGCAAGAGATTGTGACGTCACGTTGAATTCTCATTTGGTTTGCTTCTCAAATCAACAGCACGGACAACTTCGTTATGGCTGTCATCCAATAGGCTACAAATTCCCATTTGGTTTGCGAAGCATACCAATAACCCAACCAAATTAGCTGGCACTGGTAACGCCGGGCTAACCACGCAGTGGCTACTAGAATATAAGTACATGACTAACTGAGAATTCGTCATACATGACTAAGAAGTACATGACTAACAGAGACACTTATAAGTCACAGGAATAATAAAATTGCGCTACGTTAACAAAAGCTTCCATGGGCAGTAATCGACTATATTTTCCAAAGGCTTTGGCGTATTCTATTTTCTGTTTTTGATCAGTTTTCCAAAGTATCTTATCACTTTTATGGCCAATAGAAATATTTCCTAGGATTCTTTCAAACAATATAATTGGATATTTAGTGAACCAATGATCTGTAGGGAGAAAAAATACTACCCTATACTCGATCATAACGTGACGCTCACATGCTTAAAGCTCTTAACCCTTCTGGCGGCTATCTTGACGAGGTATCTCGCCATTAGCAAAACCATTACCATAACTTCATGGACGAGATATCTCGTCATTAACCCAGTAACGCCCAGAGTACTCATTTGAGGACAGTGGATAAAAGATCGTGTATAATCTTCATATTTTTCGGAAACTATTGTTTGTTCTGCACGACGGTAGATGGTATTACCAGAAAGAATCCCACAAATTACCAAGTATATGTGGTTGTTTAGAACTCCGTGATATGGATCGCCATTTCATGTTTTTTCATGTCTCGCACTTGCATTTGCTTTCTGTCAAGCTTCATCGCCTAAATTGTAGGTAAAACAATTTATTTTTACTAGTATTTCAAATTAGAGTATTATATAAACTTATAATAGAAAATTAATTTATTTTGAAAAAAATTTAGTTTTAAAAATTAAATCATATTTTGCTGTCCTCAATTGAGGACGCTGGGAGTTACGGCCAACTTTTATACAATTTTTTAAGTCATTATAATTTTTGTATTTTTTCGTGTAATAATTGAATTAAAAATTATTTCGACTTTTATATGGTAAATAGTCATTACTTTACTAAAGCAAAACAAAGTATAAGTAATTATTATGGCTCGTAGGTTCTTAACAATTGCAGAAGCTCATGAATATTTATTTTCCGAACAAATTGAAACTGACATTATTGGAATTCCACCTAACGTAGATGAGATTACTGATGGAGAGGATCTTGACGATGTAAGTACAGCTTTAGCTGAAGTACGTGATACTGCAGGAACAGCTAAAATCCAAATTTCCGAAGATCCAAATTCCTCTGAAACTAAAATTGTGACTAGAGTTGTGTTCAAAAACTAAAATTGTGGCACTATAAGAGACAAAAGAATGGCAGGATGTCCTCTGAAATCTCGGAAAGAAATAGAAAATAAACAAGAGGGTTTTTTTAAGCATAAATTTGATAAGGAAAATTAAATTTTAATAGTCAGATGGAACGACAATAAGTCTGTTACTTTGGCAACAAATTCTGAACACATTAATTCTGCATTCCTTGTGTGTGTTTCCCCATTTATCATACCAAACCAAAGAATTAATACATATTTTATGTAAATTTGTATGTATTTATTTATGTATCATATATGTGCATCTTGTTCTCCGTCATTCTGCATAAAAAAACTGTCCTTTTTATCAACTGTCATAGTTCGCACAAAACTGAAATTGTAGCGTTGAACATTACTCGGCCTTAACAATTTAATAGAATACTGTAATTAGTCCATTTTTACATATATTGCATGTCGTTTTCGAATATTCTGACTTCACTGAATTTCTTTCTTTTTTTACCGGAACGCCCAGCGTCCTCAAATGAGGACGGGCTGTAATTTTAAAACTAAATCACAAATTGACTGAATTTAAGGCTTTTTGCATTCAAAGGGTCATAGTTACATAGATTTGAGATAATAATGAAAATATTTTGAGCAGAAATAATTCGGGCGTTAATGGGTTAAAAGAAAACTGACCAGATCATGATGGACAAGATATCTCGTCATCAGAAAAGAATTGACCAGACGTCAATATTTTCACAGTAAAAAAACCGGCAGTATCTCGATGACGAGATATCTCGTCATTAGCAAAATTGATCAGTTATTCATGGATGAGATTTTCCACCGAAACCACTTGGAGGGTAAATAAATTTCTCAAAGAGGTACTTAAACAGAGACTAATGTAAAAAACAGATATTTCTATGCAACTATTAACTAATGTAATTTAATTCTAATCACCAGATTTCATTTTATTCATGGATTAAAAAAAATAAATATATGACTAGCAGAACTAATCTATCTGACACTTAAAACTTCTCTGGGTTGAAAAAGCTTCAATGGGTAATAATCGACCATTCTTTTCGAAAGGCTTTAAATTATTCCATTATTTGTTTTTACTCAGTATCTCATTCATGAGGATAAAAAGTATCTTTCGTGTCATTCATCTTTTAATAGGAAATAAAAAAAATTCCAGATCCCACAGCTGTTGACTTAATCTTTTCGGGAAGAAAACAAAAAACTACTATTACTAAGAGGATTATTCTCTTACGTTGACATACCCTGATTGTTTGCACATTCCAAATAGATTTAAGTCAAGCCATGCGATCGGAAACCTACACGGCATGTAAAAAATAATAAAAAGTCGTATTTCTTCAGACAAATTCCATTATCATTAAGATTAAAATTTCGCAGACATTTTTTCCCCTCTCCGAGCAAGTCTATCTCTCTTCCCGAGAAGAAATAATTTAGAAAAGAAACTCCGCGAAGTCAAAAGGTCTTGAATTTCTCATCGACATTCAATCCGTCCCAAAAATTGCTTTTGCCACAGACCTCCCAGGCACTTCAAAGAACAAATTTAATCTTACAAATCGTAGGCTAACTCTTTCAATTTTTTATTTTTTGATGTTCGAATGTGAGAGAGTAGAGTGGACACTCGATTCTAAGATTGTTTCAACCATTGGACGATCGCGTTACCCTACGGTTATCACATCTGCGGATATACCTAGATAAACCACGGGGAATAAATGCTCTACCACGACTGTTTCACTCATTACTAAAGATACCTCTATCGAAATTTTTCGTGAAAATTGTACCTACTGATTTCACATTTCAATGTTTTGTGTATAATTAAACCACGGGGATCAACCATGAGGGTATACATGTTTTATGTAGGACTATTTAACTCGTTAAAGACATACCTCTTTTGCAATTTGATTTTTATTTTAAATTGCATGTACCTATTTCACATTCCACTGTTTTGAATATAATTAAACCACGGGATTAAACATGGGGCTATAAATACTCTACCTAGGACTATTTAACACCTTAAATATACCTATTTTGCGATTCCTCTTGAAAATTGTACCTACCTATTTCACATTTCAACGTTTTGAGTATAATTAAACCATGGGAATTAACCATGGGGTATAAATGCTCTCTCTACGACTATTTAACTCGTTAGAGATATATCTCTTTTGTAATTTTATTTATTTTAAATGGTACCTACTGATTTCACATTTCAATGTTTTAAGTACAATTAAACCACTGGGATTAACCATGGGGGTATACATGTTCTATCTAGGACTATTTAACTCTTTAAATATATACCTCTTTTGCAATTTTTTTTCTTGAAAATTGTACCTACTGATTTCCCATTGCAGTATTTTGAGTGTAATTAAACCACGGGAATTAGACATAGGGGTATAAATGCTCTATCTACGACTATTTAACTCGTTAGAGATATACCTCTTTTGCAATTTTATTTTTCTTGGAAATGGTACCTACAGATTTCACATTTCAATGTTTTAAGTACAATTAAACCACTGGGATTAAAAATGGGGGTTTACATGATCTATCTAGGACTATTTAACTCTTTAAATGTATACCTCTTTTGCAATTTTATTTTTCTTGAAAATTGTACCGTCTGATTTCATATTTCAGTGTTTCGGGTATTTTAAACTACCGAGCAAATCACGATATCCTAGATAAATCACGGAGAATATATGCTGTACCTAATACTATTTATCACTAGGACAACTTTTTTGTTGCAGTAAAAATGGGAAAAGTTGCATTTATCATTCTCTAAAGTTGCATTTATGGAAATAAAGTTGCATTTAATTTTGATACACTAAAATCTAAAATCAATTATTCGTAAAATATGAAAACGTTCAACATATATTGACAATTTTAGTCGTGTACAACAGTATTATATTACACCATTAAATACAGAAGAACGTTGAATAGCCGATCTTTGGCCAGTTATTTCCTTTACATTGAAAAACTGCATCAGTCGCAGTCATATAATGTGCTGTATCGGATAGCAGAAGCGAAAAATCCTTTCGCTCAGCATTCAGAGATTTTAGAACGTCATCTACAAGGCGAACAACACATTGATGATCGACACTCACCTTGCAAACTCTGCAGTGGATTACTCAAGTTTCCTCTGGATTATCAAGAGTGCCAACCTATGTGTTAAAAGTTACTTCTTGCCATTTATTTCACTTTCGTCTGTTAGGACAAACCCTTCTTTTCGTGAACTTCTTGTTTCATCCGCAATACTTCGGCGTACGCAAGATCAGACACACGCGAGCGAAGGGTTGCTTCAGAGGGCAAAAAATGAAATAGCAATTTCATATTAATTCATTTTAAGCTAAATTTAAAAAAGTTGCAAGTGGTTGCATTTATGGAAAAAGTTGCTTTTATGCAGAAAATTGCATTTATGTTGCGGTTATAACTCATATGCAATACACCCCATGTAGGAGAAATTTTGGTTTTAGTACTTCACATGCAGCGTAGAACGTATGAAAAAAAGTTGCATTTGTTGCAAAAAGTTGCCCTATTTATCACTCATTATTCAAGATACCAGTTTGGTAAGTTTAATTTTCTCAAAAATTGTACTATCTTTGCCCAGATAAACCACAAGGAATATATGTTCCATCTAGGACTATTTATCACTCATTGTTGAAGTTACCAATTTTGCAATTTTATTTTTCTCGAAACTTGAAATACCTTTCAATTTCAAATTTCAGTATATTTTTGAGGAAATTAAATACGTTAGAGTCCCGATTATCCGAGTTAATGTGGACCAAGACTGACTCGGATAACCGAAAAACTCGGTTATAGCAAAAATTGTAAATAAAATAAATCGTGTAGGTTTAAATGTATATTTTAACAAATGCAAAAATTATACAGATACACCACATGCAATTTATATTATTACGTTAATTGAAGAGTTCAAACAAAAAAAGTCCTTATTTGTTTTTTGTTTTACTTTACTTTGGCGTTATTCTGTAGCAAAATGTTTCGACATTTTTTTAAGGTTAACAGGATTGCTGGTGTCGCTTCTTCTTGTTGTTCTATATATTCAATAGCACTTTCGATAGCTTTTAGTGCGTGATACAATGAAAAATATAGGGGTAGTGTTGTATGATTTCGTTTTTCTGAGTGTTTATGAGATCAAGTCCAGAATTTTTTTGATAGTTTTAAAAATGGAAAATGTAGGACCAAAAAAAACCTTGAGATATTTGATAGCTCGGTTAAAGCGGGGTTTTACTGTACTACGAAAATAAACCACGATAACCTAGATAAACCACGAGGGAATAAATTATTTACCTATCAATATTTTCCACTAATTTTTAAAGATATCTCTTTTAAAATTTTGTTTTTCTCGAAAATTGTACCTACTGATTTCACACTAGTGTTTTGAAACTACGGAGGTAAACAACGATAACATATTTAACCACAATAACCTAGATAAACCACGGGAGACATATGCTCTACTTAGGACTATTTTCTACTCTTTGTTAAAGATTATTTTTTATTATTTTTTTGAAAATTCTATCTACTGATTTCAGATATCAGGGTTTTTAACAACGGAGATTAACCACGGGGAATATATGCTCTATACCTAAAACTATTTTTCACTGATACCTCTATTCTGAAATTTTATTTTCCTCAAAAATTGTATCTTCTGATTTCACATATCAGTGTTTTGAGTTATTTAAACTAGTACTGGAACGCGCGTTCAGAACATTTTATATGTTCAGAAAAAACAGGGGCCGTTTTGAAAGAGGAGTAGATTTACTACTGGAGGGTAGCAAGTTGGAAACTAGATACCATAAACGATCGTCGTGCACGTGGGGATTGTTGAACATCAAATCTGTCGTGCCCTCAAGTGCACTTACGTTGCCATGGCGTCGAAGTTTGTGAACTGGGGTGGCTGCTCAGGTGCTGACATCGTATTCTGACCGCTGTTCAAAACTACGAGGTGTTTTCCTTGGATTTTTCCCTGCGGGGAAAAGTATTTCCGGGATTGATCCCGGAACGTCGCCAACAGCCCGTTGTGTTGCTCCGTTGAGCCGTTATCAACTGCCTATCCAAAAAACAATGAGGATTTCGATCGCCGGTATCGATTTGTTCAGAAAACGGTGACTAAGAACACCGCAATGAACCTGAAACTAGGATACCAAATCATCCAGGTTCATTGTTCATTGAACACTCATGTGACTACTAGTCGACATGTTCGTCGAATCTTCTTCCAATAGTAATGCTCTGACGTCTTATACTACTTCACGCCTATGGACCTGAAACTAGGATACCAAATCATCCAACCAAGTCCATTGTTCACCGAACACTCACGTGACTACTAGTCGACATGTTCGTCGAAGCTTCTCCCAATAGCAATTCTCAGTCGTCTTATACTACGTCACGCCTGTGGTTGTGACTCAGATTTTGATGCGGGATGTGATCTGTTTGGTACAATAACGACGTAAGTGCTGTTAAGAACGACTGTGCAAGATGTATATTGAATTCGGCTGGAACAATGTCGCAAGTGATACTATGTCATTGTTAATCTAAACTCTGTCAGTTTCACGGTGTGAATAACCAAATGTACAGAATTGTCGATAAATATGCTGTAAAAATAATAGAAATAAATTTAATAAAATGTTTTGTGTGGTAAGTGACTGTATATCAGATATTTTATTCCAAATTTTAGAACAACGACGCAATTTCAAAATTGAAGTTGAATACTCAAAATGCACCTGCAGGAGTGGCATCATTTAAATGTGATATGAAAATGATATTATTAACCTCATTTTCATTACCATCTAAGATTTTTACATGTTGTAATTGATATTAATCATGAACGGTATTCTTAGTTTAGAATTTCTTAACAAATCAATTACACTTGTGTCATGGTTATTCCAGAACAGCGAAACATTTCCAAACCCTTCTTAGACGCCCTATTGATATATCATATTATTTTGCACTGTACAAGTGCCGTTGTTTCATAAAAGTATGTTTATCTCTCTCTCTCTGTTCTATATTCTCTATTTAAACTATACTATCTCATTACTTGTAATATGACTCTCATCCATTTAATTTATATATTCATCACGTTACTGACCGCTATTTTTAAATTAAATTCATTAAAACTATGTTTTCATCTGAATTTATATTTACACCTTGATCAACATGTTTTTTTTGTGTTTCATTTCAACTTCATATTATTGACCAACATGATGTTTTCCTATACTTTTAATAGAGAGGATCTTTCCCATCAGGTTTGTTCCCGGACCATCGCCAATAGCTCGGTGTGTTGCTCTAATGCGAAGTTAATAAATATACCTACTTACCTATATTTTATTCTAAAAAATTTGAACTGGAGTCTCATTACTCACTTTTTAATGTCTTTTATATTTACATTCATTTTGTAATTTTATCTGGCGCTTGATGCCGCTTGTCCTTTTGTGGATCGTACGCCATAGGACATAAACAGTCAACCTTCGAAAAGTAACTAACTAATTTGAAGTAAAGGTTAAGAAACTGATTATTTCTTCAAATTATCACTTACAAGAAGCACTTATACCTTAGGTTAAAAGATTTCATTGCATGCTGCACTTGGAAATATGCAGCACTGTTTGCACAATATTGATCACACTGCCAACAGCTTGCAGTATATTCTTCAAATAAATCAGATTTTAACTAGAAACTTGGCAACTATCCTCTTAAAATGATCCAATTTAATTTCCGCAGACGAAACAGCATGCATTTCGCAAAGCTGTACTTTTCCTATTCTTACAAAATTAGTTCCAAATACCGAGAGGATACCAGTTGAAACAAATGCCCCCGGTCATTAAAACGGACCAAAATCAATTACCTAAAATGCATAATTTCCATAAAAATCAAGCTTGCGTAACCGCTTCTGGAAGATTTCAAGGAGGTATAGTATATATCACGTGTTCCAGATGTCACTTAATTTCACGCTCTTAAGAAACTGAGGAAACAGATTAAAAAGTAACCTTGTGTCATTATGCATAAATCATCATTAAGATTTATATTCTTAATTTTAATTTTAAGAATTATATCCTTAGTTTTAGTTTTAAGATTTATATTCTTAGTTTTAGTTTTAAGATTTATATTCTTAGTTTTAGTTTTAAGATTTTTATATTCTTAGTTTTAGTATTTATTTTCTTAGTTTTAGTTTTAAGAATTATATTCTTAGTTTAACTGTGTGTGTGTGTGTGTGAAATTTATATTCTTAATATTTCTTCAAGTTACCTCACATAAGACATGGGCCGTTGGAAGTTTGGTTTGAAGAGTAACGGATTAGAAAACGGTGGGTTGTGAGTTTGAATCCAGCCAAAGATCTTTCGTGTACAAAGGGGGTTGATGCACGTTAAATCTGTCGTAGCTTCAAATGTAATCCCATTGGCGTGGCGTGGAAATTTTGAGAATGGGGTACCAGCTCAGGTGTGACCTCTTCATCTGACATGGTTCAAAATTACGTTGTGCTGTCCTCGGATATTTCCCTTAGATATTGATCCCCAGTCACCAATAGCCCGCTGCGTTGGTCCTGTGGAAATGTAATTAAAATTCATACCTACCACACACAAGATGTAGTTGTAAAAAATTAAAATTTATTCCGTTAAATGTAGTCAAATGGATACCTAACTGTTATTTGTAAGATATGGGTACATAGCTTTAGCAGATAACACAGAGGTATATTTTCAAAAAAATTTTAATGTGAGTTGTAGGCGGAGGTTTAATTTCTGTCATGCTCAATTCCTCTCTGAGTATATTTCTCTTTCTGTGCCAGTAAATATTTCCTTTCATGTGAATGAACATTTATTTGGAGTTGTTTTGGAAAGTTTGGCAAATATGACCCTTGCACCATAAATACCCAACCCACCCAATCAACAAAAGGAAATCTGATTTTTAATTTTGGCATGGCACTCTTACAACACTGGCAATCTGAAGCTCTTGGTGGATAATTAGAATCTACTTGAAGTATCCTGGTTTCTTCAAGAAGACATGTAAAGACCTGCTTTTTCAAAGACCTTCAGGAAAGTATGTCCACGGACATTTTACAATGAGTGCAAAATGATAGCCCCTCTCATGGGCGCTCTGGGGTAAAGTAGAGACTACCACGATATCGCCGATTAGTTCTTGAAGGATCGTATCCTTCCTAAGCTGGCAATAAAACAAATTTAGACGCGTGTATTGCAAGGTTGTACTTATAAAATGAGTGTGGATTCCAATTCGCCGTTGAATCCCCACGATTCAAACGTCGCTCAATTTTGCGATTTTAAAAAACAGAAACGCAAATGAAAAGTAGCCTTGTCCTCCATAGTTCTGGGTGGCTGGTAATGGGGCAGAACCAAGCATAGTGTCCAGGTTTGCTGCAGAGGTTACCATGATCTCACCCCGCTTACTGCATGAAAGTAATATCATACCTAAGCCCGCACTGGTAAAGATTCAGACACGAGTGTTTTCAAGGCTGTAAGTACGAAATTAGTGTGGATACAAGCCAAATACCCCAGTCTTTCAAACGGACCAAAATCAATTACCTAAAATGCATAGTTTCCATAAAAATCAAGCTGGCGTGACCGTTTCTGGAGGATTTCAGTATGCTGTGGTATCCCCATGATTCAGAAGTCATTTAATTTTACGCTTTTAAGAAACAGACAAACGGTGGGAAGGCGTGGGGATAAAAAAGTAGCTTTGTATCATAATGCATAAATCATCGTTCCATTATAAACTTCTGAAGTGTCTGAAGTAAAGGTTAAAAACGTCAAAATAAGTATTATTTCTTTAAATTTTCATTCCGTCAAAATTTAACAATTTTCCAAACTTACACGATTTGGCTGTCTGATATTGTTGTAGGTTTGGATCAACATATATGTTTGTGAACAAATATTTTCTATTATGAGCATAATAAAATAAAAATATCGTTCAAAATTAACTGATATGCACCTAAAACACCTCATTCTGTTAGCATCTTCAAGAACTAATCCTAATATAGATGACTTGGTAAAAAAAAACTACGAATTCAAAAGCCTCATTAATTAAGTTCTGACAGTTTAATAATTATTTAGAATTAAATGTTTAACATTATTCATTTTTATTTTATACGTAACCTAATTGACTGAACCTTTAAAAATGTTTATTAACAATGAAACCTAAGTTTATACTTTTGTTTTATTTATAATATTTTTTTTAAAATCTCCACTATTCAGACTTACATGAAACAAAAATGTACCTATTTGCGTAAAAATACCATAATCAGCCTATAAATAACATTTTTTTTATCTTTTAATATTTTTTAGTGTGTTGGAAAAGTTGGAAGGTGCACGCATAATTTTTTTTCTTCCAGATAGTGGCACTCTTCCCAAAAAGATTGACCACCTTGCGTTAAATGCAGCAAACGCAAATGTATATAACTATTATCTGTAGAATGTTGCTGAGGTTGCTAAAGGAGCGCAGTAGAATATTATTAAAAAGGCTGTTTATAACACTGATCATATTATTTCTTCAAATTATCATTCACAAATGTGATGTACTAAGCATTAAGAACAGTTCTGTTAAATGCAGAAAACATAAATCTATATAACTATTGTCTGAAGAATGTTGCTGAAGTTTCAAAGAGTGCATAAGAATATTCTTGAAAAAAAGATGATGATAACACGGAAAACAGACAACTTTCTATAACACACACTGTAACGTAGTGGGCCGAGTGGTGTGTCTTTCTACAAAATGAAACAGCCTAGTTTAAAAATAACTTGAGTTTATTTTGCAAATAATTTTATTTACCCTTTGTACACTAGAGATTTGCATTCCTATGGCATGGGTAGTGCGAAACCGGCAAAAAACTCAACAGCCGCGGCCTTATCAACGAGCACCACAAAACAAAAACCTCCGCTTCCCTCGAGTTCTGTAACGTATCGGCATTGGTCGGCAGACCCCTCATTCCTCCAGCCACAAATCACTGGCACCCCAAAACAAACGGGACGGCTGTTGCGACATTCATCAGCAGGGCAAGGGCATATGTTTCAGGAATTTGGAATCAAAGGTCAGTGGCGGTGTCTGGGAAGTCACAACACTCTCACGCTCAAAATGATCAAATTTAGTTTAAGACACGACGCTCTTCTTATACTTGTATACTGAAGCGTTTGGGCACGATTTAGAATATCTGCTTGAAGTTCCCTGTTTTCTTGAAGACATTTAAATACCAGCTTTCTCAGAGTCCTCCAGGACACTCAAAATTTCCAAGTGAGTATAAGTGAATAGCTCCTCTCACGGAACCCCAGGGTAACATAGGCGGACATGATCACGCCACTTACTGTGCTTCAAGGATCCTACTCTCCCTAAACTGACGGTAAAAGCATTATTCAAACATGGGTGTTTGCAAGGCTGTACTTACGAAATTAGTGTGGATACAAGCCGAGACAAACACTCCCAGTCATTCAAACGAACCAAAATCAATTACCTAAAATGCATAATTTCCATAAAAATCAAGCTGGCGTGACCGTTTCTGAAGGATTTCAATGTGCTGCAATATCCTCGCGATTCAGACGTTGCTTAATTTCACGCTTTTAAGAAACAGACAAACGGTGGGAAGGCGTGGATGAAAAAGTAGCCTTGTATCATAATGCATAAATCATCGTTCCCCCGAGAATCCAGAGGGTGTCTTATTTTTAGATTAAATGAGGGAGCCGATTTGCAATTTGTCACCTCTACTCCATTATGTAGCTTAAGTGCGTATTAATCCGGAGTTTATTTTGGAACAATGCTTTTATGGATTTTAACGTTGGAGCCATAAGCTCTGGGGATCTTATCTCTTGAGGTAACCTTAAGTATAACAAGCAAAACCACTCTATTAAATAAGTCCCGGTGATCATTATAATAATGCATCGCAACAGGCAGAGTGTGTAACTAACGTACCCTCCCTACAGATCCTATGGTTAATTATCGTGAGAAAACTAGCTGTCCCTCACTTCCCACCATGTCCTAAATCATTAGAAATCGAATAGCGCTGGCTCGGTGTGGAGCCTCGTCAAAATACGGGGATTCGTGCCCACATTTCGTTGTTAAAAGGTCTGTCGAAGTACTATTAACATACGTCGTATTCAAGATGAGGGAAAAAAGATTTTTTTGAATTCGAGCCAAGGTATGAGATTTTACGGTCTCCATAGTAATTATCGGTAATTAAAATTACGATCGCTTATGGGTTCACGTCATCTTTGGTGATTAAAATTTCGCAATCAAGATGAGACTGGCACGCATGTTTCAAGCGCGAGTTTGGGGAAAGGAAAGTTTTTAAAGCGGATGGAGACTCGTCTCAATTTGAATTATGGCATCGCGCAAACAATTCAAATTACTCATGGTGTTCACTTCAATGGAGCAATTGCAACAAGACCGCCTCTGTGTACAGCTACCAGAAGATATTTTTTGGGTTTTCAAGCGAAACATATTTTTAAGGTTCTAGTACGCGCTAGAAGAACGTATACGCTAGAAGATTTTTTTCATTTTGACTTTAAAAATCCAGTTTTTTTTTTTTTTTTTTTTTTACCACAGGTAATTGATGTATTCTTAAAATTATTTCAGGGAGAAAAAATCAGATTGTAAAAATAATTAATTATCTAACTAAGATATAATTAGCAAATTAGCATGTTTTTGGAAATGTGATATCTCAAATTCTAATTTGTCTAGAAACACGATTTTTATTGGATATTATTTTTAATATATTTCTTCATGTTGTGAACCTCCATCAAATTTCCTGCAGAAAAAGTTTTTTTTTTACAATTTTTTGAATCACAAAAAAAGTAAAAAACTCAACATTTTTTCAGGATTTTCAACATTTAAAAATACATTTCTCAACTAAATAGTATGATTGAGGTTCAAAACATTTACTGTATTATATAAATTATAGTTATTTGAAAATAATTACAAAAGGTGAATTCATTGTGAAGTTATCACGTTTTGAACCTATTACAAAAACGCAGTTCTTCAGAAATCGAGTTTAAAGTTTTGGAAACATATCTGTTCATGGTTACAGTACGTAACGGAAACCCTTGTAACTAAAAACTATTTAGAATGCTTGCAAGATCGTGGTGCCGTTTGAAAGCTATAAAGTTGGAAAATATTTTGAATTAATAAAAAAATTATTGATTTCCTAGTCGAGTTTCACAATTTCTAGTGTGTATACATACACTTTAAATGCTCATATTACTTACTGTGTTTGACTTCATTTTAATTTCCAATCGTGTCTTAAATTGTTAGAAGTTGAAAACGGCTGATTAGTAGTGAAGCCTCATAAAAGTGCAGGGATTCATGTCCGGTACCACAGGAATAGCGTATAAGTATTGAAATTACTGATGATGTTCACTTTCTTTATTTTATTTTTGTGTTATGATTGAGGAGTATGTTTTCTCTTGAAATCGCGAAAATTGACCAGAATATTGATTTTTGTATTGCTTCAAAATACTGCCCAATGTCTTAGCTCTTAAACGATATCAAGATCATGTAAATACAGAGAATACTTTTCTATTTACTAAGGTTTATCTTTAAAAATTTTCACCAGTTCAAATAGGTTTACAAAACTTAAAAATCACTTTCTGAAGAATTGCGTTTTTGCGATAGGATGCTTTGTCCAAATAGTGATAACTCAACAAAGAATACATTTGTTATAATTAGTTTTGTGATATTATAATCTAAATAATTCAGCGGATATGTTTCGAACCTCAATCAGAGTTATTACGTAAGAAATTGACTTTTAGTTGATTTTTAAATTTTTAAATTTGTGAAAAATATTGAATTTTTTTAGACTTTTTTTGGTGAAAACGATAGTAAAAAATAATTTATCCCCTCTAGCAACTTGATTGAGGGTCAAAACATGCATAATAACAGGAATAATTTCTTTCTGAACAAACTGGAGGAATCTGAGGTAACACAGATTAACAAAAATGCTAATTATCTAATTATATTTATATAAAATATATAATTCATAATTAGCTTAATCTGACTTTTACTCAATGAAGCATATGTCAATGACTTGTTGGAAAAAACTGGATTTTTGGTCAAACTTAAAAAATCATACATTCTAGTGTATTCATTCGTACACCTTAATAATAAATTATGTTTATTGTTCTTTCAATAATTTATCATCATGTTTCATCCATACGAGAATTGTTTGGACCTAAGGATGTAATATCCCTTATGGCGCCGCTACATTTGAAATTATATTTAACAGTACGGTTTATTTATATTAATTCTGTCCTGTGATATTGTGATGTCAAAACGGGCTTTAGATGGTTTCGGTGAGATATCTCGTCCATCAAGACCTGACTAGTTTTGAAACTGATAAGATCTAGCCAGTTTTTCTAATAACACGAGATATGTCGTCGAGAAAAAGAATCCTAGTAGGTAATCAAGTTGTCCTTTGCTCCCAACTGGTGACAATCTGGTCTAGGAAAAGGCATCGAAGGCTAGCTACTATAGGGCAGGTTTTGACACGAAGATGCCATGAATATAGTGCTACAGAAGATAGCATCCTTACAGTTTATTTCTTTGAAGTTGAGAGATTTTACTGACTGCATGAAGTGCAATGTAATAGGCCTCATCGAGGTGACCCTGTATAGGCAGTAAATTGTGCTATCCAGGGTCCGTACCAACACAATCTCCTCTACTAACAGCCTTATGGATTATTTCTTGAAGTTGAGAGATTCTACTATCCTTGGATAGCAGAAAATGGTGCTATCCAGGTATGTAACAACAGAATTCGCTGCTTAGAAGTCTTATAATTTATTTCTTGAAGGTGAGAGACTGACTGCAGGAAGTGTAGTAAGTCTCATCGCGGTGAGAATATCGCAAAATTGTACTATCCAGGCGGATAAACAGAATTCGGCGGGACAGAACTAGCAAGGACGCAAAATTATCTGTTACTGCCAGTCTGCTTTCGGCATGTCAATATATTTTTAATTTGTTACACAGAAAACACAAGAAGTTTTTCCATTTTTATAAAAAAATCACAAGGATCGTCTTCAAATGTTGAGGAATAATTAGGAATTAAGTAGCTAATAATACTAATGAAAACATTCTGCTCCCTCCAGCAGTGAAATCAGTAACTAGGTATGCAAACACACAAACTGACATTCGTTGAATATAAATGTCTCTATAGACGACATGGAATGGTTTTTGTGGTTTGGCTGTGGCAGCGTTCAATAAAACGCATGACAAAAAAGCAGAATTTATTCGTGTTTGAAATATTTGCATTCCATTTTTCTTAATCCCTAACTTTCACTGCGTGCTAATCAATAAAAGAAAAATAGAAATGCGCAGAAACGTTTCGTAAATTTACCGGATCGATTTCATTTTATTTTTATGTAAGTTTCCCTTATATTATTGTCAACAAAGATGGTCATATCGTAAAGATTGGTATATTGGAGTTGTTTTGAATGTAGCTACATTAATGGAATGGCCAATACTCGATGTACTAGACATACTAAAAGTACGAGTAGTTCAATAATCATCCACGATAGAGCTGTAAAGTTTATTCCAACAAAACTAGACAGCGTACAATGACAACATTTTTCAATTTTGTCCTCTCACTTTTCAATGCACGTGTTCCATAGTTACACAAGCTTTTCGATGACTTCAAGAAGGAGCAGAAAGCCACACGTGAACCATTTTTTAGAATTTGGTCCTGGTGAATGACTAATTTGCCACTTCAATAGTCACTCGTTTGTGTACCGAAACCATGTTATGTAGTCTGTTAATAGACTCTACCCTAAAATAAAACAGTCAGAATATGTGCGCACAGCTACATGTTATTCCTTTAGATCACTTGGTGTGAAGATGTGTCACATGGTGTTGGGTAAAAGTACGAATCCAAATATAGGACTAATTTGAATCCATGCTCCAACTATCTGTTTGGGTTAGTTAATCCTTACTGTCATGCTTGTACCATTTCTTTCAATTTTTGATCAGTGGTGAATGACTAAACTGCCATTTCAATAGTCACTTGTAGCAAAACCATGTTACGTACTCCATAAATCGCTTCGACCTACAATGAAATAGTCTACAGCCAATCGACCCAAGTTGATCATGTAGGCTTTGAAATTGATACCTCTGAGATCTTACAATAGCTATTCCGCTCATATTCTCCATAGCCCGTTGTATTGCACCAGTGCGACATTAATATTCTCAATAGTCCACTGTATTGCATCAGTGTGACGTTAATTAACTAAATACCGCTCACATTTAACGTCTATTTCATTAGAAAGTCCATGATAAATCGCCGTTGTCGTCAGTTGTGGTGGCGTATAGCAGCCTGGATTCTTCGTGCGTCCCTCTAAATACGACATGTTTTGAACTTTTGAATCCATTCGTAGTGACCCCGTTGATGTACGAAATTGTTTCTGCAATAAACTGAACGCTTTCGATGAGCATCAGTCTCTGATACAACTTTAGATCACAAAACGCTGCTCTTGTTTGATGCAAGTGAAAGGCAGAGCGGTCATGCTCAACATCAGTAGGATCTGATCTAGTAACTTCAACTTCAAACCTGTGCAGCAGTGAAAATACATAAAACAAGTGTGTTCTGTCAACTTAAACATAAATACTTTATTACTAGGATGAACGGAAAGCAGAGCGGCTGTGGTTAACGCGTCAACAAAAGATCTGCCCTATCAACTTCCACTTCAAACATGGACAGCTGTGACAAGACAAAACAAGTAATGCCAAATGATACACACATACTGCATTGCTAATGTAGATGGAAAACAGTGTGGCCATGGGAAAACGTCATGTCATTAACAAAGCAGAACTGCCTTCACAATTTCAACTTCAAACATGGACAGCAGCTATCAGACAGAAAACAAGAGCATCCAACTAAAACACAAATACTGCATTGCTGAATCAGCTCTCGTGGTTTCTCTTGTGTTTAAACTAAAATTTTAACTTCGAGGAAGTTCTTTGTAGTAAGCATAAGCAATAAATGAAAGAAGAAGAAAATGTTTACCAATCCCTTTCGTCAAGGTATAGCCTAGAACAGCGAGTTACAGTCGGTATACGGCAAGAATGCACATTACGATACTCTAGGTATAAATAGAATGCACCATCACAAAAACAATAGCCATCCACTATATTAGCTTTACGGAAAAACTCTCCCATAGGACTCCATTCAATCTCAATGTATTATTTCTTGTTATGGTATTGTTATTTTGTTAAATTATGTAACAATTTCTAAAATTTTCCATTGTTCGTAAACCACTGCAAAGTAAACAAATTTATTTTAATCTCATCATTTTTATTTTGCTTCTATAACTATTGTATTCGTAATTTATGCATACTGGGTAACTAAAATTTTATTACGATCGATGATATTGTCCAGTTACCTACGTACGCAAACCAAACCAATTCACGCAACTCATGATTTCTCATAAAAATAGAGATTTTAGTATGAACTTCTGAACCGTAACATTTTGTACGTCAAGAAAATACGCAATACGATACGATAAAAGCTTGCATAATATAACTCAACTTAGTTCTGGCAGAAGTTATTCCGAAAAGAGTTACTTTGCATCAGCTACCACATTCAGTCTCGGATTTTCTTCCAATCTAATACAATACTTGAACAAAGAAAAAAATTCTCATGAATATATCAATAGATTTTAAAAAAGTCCTAGAACCTATTCGTGAAGTTTTTTATACAGAAAGTCTGCTAAAAGAGGTACACACACCGAAAATTTCCAACGGATTTCTTATGGTAGTAACGTATACCGCCAACTTCAGGGTATTCCTCACACCGGATGCAATTCGTTATACACAAGAAAAATCAGTGTAAATATAATTTCTTAAATATATTGTGCTGTCCGTCAATAGATGGCGCTGTTCTGTAATTGCGTTGTCAACCAATAGATGGTGTTGTTCATCTTTGAATATGTATATGTAATTGCGTGTTACAAAGTATGTAAAGAAGGCCTCGGTAAAATGCCTCGGTAATTTATAAAATGCCTGGCTTTTTAGGACAAAGTATGAAACGATAAATATTTACATATTTCCAAGGCATTCTATGCAATTCTAAAACACAACCCGACAAAGCTAAAAATACTAACGCTTATGATGTTTCTAAAGTCACATGGCAAGGCACGTGACTTTCGACGCTCGCCTCAGACGGAGAATCTCATTTGCATTTCAGTCTTTGTTCGGAAATGACGAAAAACGCTACATATTATGAGTTACATATACTTTATTTTGTATTTCTTTCTTTTAAATACACATCTTTTTAATAAAAGCCTTTTCATGACTCTGTTTTAATCCTCTGTCAAAAAAACAAATTGTCAACCTATATAATGAAAAGGTATTAGATACAATTAATTGGGAAAGTACGTATAATATTAAGATAAGTCGGATGTTTCATACTTTGCCCCCAAACGCCAGTCGATGCCTGTTTTCCATCGATTGCAGGTACTATATACACTAATCACCACACTGCTGTTTCTTTTACCGCCTTTTTGTTTTATTGTTCTTCAATAAACATGGTTGTTTTCTCTCTGCGTTGATTGTATTTATTTTTTCGAATCAATTTCGCCAATATTTATTCCGATTTGCTTCAGTTAGGAATTGAAATTTGGTCGACATTTTTGGCTTTCATTTCTGATCTTTTTGGTGTCTGGCAGGCATGGAGTCAAAAAATAGAGTTTAAGCGCATTTGTTAGAAATAATTTTTTGGCACAAAACTCTTTAAAAAGCGAGAAGTACTCGATCAAAATTCGAAAGAACTTACTTCTCTGTCATTGATAAACCACCTGAGAATCGGGGGTGTACTCTCCTTCGCAGAGGTGCAATTAATGTCAACCAGGTCTCCGACATCATATCGGCTTGAGCTTCCACTCACTCGAGGTCTTCTACGACTCGGAATAACGTTTGGAGCTAAGTGATAAATATTTCACACAAAGGAATCAAATACAATTTATATCATTAAAGCGATAACACAGGATGTCGCAAAAGTTTTTACACGTTTCAAAAATTCATAAAAATTGTAAAAATGGGAACATTGAAGAATGGTTTACACGAATAGTACCATCAAGGTGGAGGACTATTTTAGTTGTGGTGGAGAAAATAGCTAAAAATTTCTATCATTTCTGAGAAAACCAAAGTTGTTAAATAACCGATAAAATAATTCCATTGAATATCATACAGTAAAAATGACAATAAATAAAAAAATCAACATTCCCGAATTAATGTTTGCAAATACTTTTTTTTTCTTTTCCATTTGCACATGTCTAACATATAAAGTATCTAGTACAGCGCCTTCTTCCGGTAAAATGCATTACTTTTGCGTTCCTGCACTAAAAAAACTCTTTTTGTCCTAATCTTTATCGTGAAAAACACTCCAGTATACCACTTTTTCATTTCCTTTCTTGCATTTTTGAAATAACCACGTACGTTTGGGACACACTGCATAACAACAATCACTGGTAATTTCATTTAAAAGAAATGCTTAACATTTGTACATTTAAAACTAAAAAGCATAGCTTATACGTAAGGTTAAGCAGTATGTAATAAATAAGATTTGAAGTGATTATGTGCGCACAATTTCTGATTTTGTAATTTTTAGTAGCATGAAAATTTGTAGAATGAATGTGATAGAAAGTTTTGAAATTAAATGTACGAAAGAGGGAGAGAGATACAGAGAGGTTTAAGATAGTAAACTGAAGTGACTGTTGTTTTAATTCGCGCCAACAAAATTATTTCAATCGATGAAATTAAGAAACGTTAATTTTATCGCTCCTCGTACTATGAGGAATATGTTTGACAGTTTGAACCTAAAAAATCTGAAACTATTAGTAGTAAATCAGATATAAATTATCATAGTAAGAATTCTCTTTATAAAGTTAAAATATCAGCTTTCAAGAATTGTAGATACGTTATCAATGGTTCATGAATGTTTATGTACGTCTTGAAATACGTCTTAGAATTGTGTTCGTATTTTTACAATTTTGTATCCAAAACAGGTGGTGATTGAAACATTTCAAAACCCCTCATTATATTTTCAAAACTAACTTTAAAATAAACTTGAGATTGGATTATAAAGTGTTGCGAATATAAAAAAGATTTTACTGTAGCTGAGGAAATGTTTGAGGTTATCGCTTAGCATAACCATAAATTTACAAATAAACTTACAAATGTTTTAACAATTTACTGGCTCTTCGTAAACAAGTTTGAAATTACATCGCTTACATAAAATTAGGTACAAAACATCTCAGTAAATAATCTACTATAAAATGTTCTAAAAATTTAAGAGATAATAGCATTTAAGCTCTTCATTCCTGATTTACTCGTTACTTATTTAGACCATCTTATCTTCCCCTCAAAACATTATAGTACAGGGTGTCCATAAAGTCTCAATTCAATTCAACAAGACAATTTAAAAAATTTATTACAAAGACAAATGAAAAGACAGGTAAGTTGGAATTGTTACAAAATGAGACGTATATATTTAAGCTTTTTTTTCTATCATTTAATACACCTCCATATAGGCACCATTAGTTGCACGAAGCACATATAGATGATACTCAATTTCTTGCCATGTTAGCTGTAGCATACTCTCATCGATTGTGGCAATGGCATGAGTGATTCTCTTTAGATTAGTGATATCCCGTACCTTTGTTCGATACACCACTACATTGGGGACTGCATGTTCGTGCGTCCCTAAATGAAACATTTCCAGACAGATGTATTGAAAGGGGTGTCCCAACTCCCTGAGCACTCCCCTCGACTTCTTTCTATGAGGTTATGTTAAGTATATCGTATATGTCATTGCCATGCCATTGATGAGGGTATGCCACAGCGAACATTGCAAGAAACCGAGTACTGTCTTCCTGCTGTCTCCGATTAACTGCATTATAGTGTTCTGTCCCATGGAAATAATATTCCCAATACCCATTGTAGGGTTCAATCCCGATTTGGACCCATTTTGGGGCACTGCCCCATAACCCATATCGTGTATGCTATTGCCATGCCATTGATAAGGGTATGCTACAGCGAACATTGCAAGAAACCGAGTACTATCTTCCTGCTGTCTCCAATGAACTACATTATAGTGTTCTGTCCCATGGAAATAATATTCCCAATACCCATTGTTGGGTTCAACCTCGATTCGGACCCATTTGAGGCATTGCACCATAAGAGAGTTCCTTTTTTAAAAAGGTGAAATATTTTTTTACCATCTCTGAATACCAAAGCATACCTTCAATAGTCGATAAAATAATATTTTTGGTAGATGATTCTCGAAAGTGAGAAGTTAATGTAATATTTGTAATTGTTATTCAAAAGTATAGAATTACTAGTTCTAATTAGGTATGTTATAGTTATTAAATAATTTATCGAGTTACCTTAGCATTGGATGTTTTTGTGCAGATATACCTCATCGTAGCACTTAAGCTATGAGTACATTTTTAATTCAGAATTTAGTTATTTGGAAATTTTTGATTGACAGCCTATCATAGCACTTAAATTACGTATGTATTATTGAATCAGAATTTAGTTACTACAGTCTTGAATTTTCTGCTTATGTATTCCATCATTTCTATTCAGAATTGAATTACTCCAGCCTTGAATATTTCTGCTTATGTATTCCATTACAACCCTTAAGCAAACGAAAGTATCTTGCATTATTAAGCATAACTTTTTTCGGGGACTGCCTAATTATACAAATTATATGTTCTAACCATTCTGCGGACCAGGACCTGACAGGCGTTCTCCGATTACTAATTCATGGTGGGATCTTGCATAGGTCAAAAACACTTCCGCCAGACATTGCAAGCGTAGTCCTCCTTTACGTATGTATTTTCCTGCCATGGTGAATATCAGTCTCAATTCAATCCATTGTAAACCTTCTTTAGTTTTCCTTGGAGGAAGGTGTGTTACATGGTGGGTTTGAGCCTGGAATTGAAAACACAGAGCTGATCATTTTACGAAAAAATTAAAATTTAACAAATAAATCTTACATTTCAGAATTCTATAAACATTAAACATGGCGTATATTTTTGATGACATGAGCGTATATTTTTGATATGGTTAATTGAATTCGTATAATATGTAACATTGCTTCACATGTTTTTCCTGTAATTAAAGTAGTTTCATATTAATTAAAATTTATAAGTTATGACCTACCTATCTATTTCTTCCTTTGGATCTTCATTTTTAACTATGAAAATTACACTTACCCATTTCTCAGTTTCCATTTTTATAATGACTAAAAGGTTTAATAAAGTTTACTTACTACATCCAGTAATAAGATGCACTGAAATTTTCATCTATAAATTAAAGATGTCTTACTTATTTCAGCAAAATATTAGCTAAAAAATCTGCAGTAAGCACGCATGCTTCTAAATGATGTTTTTAAGATGTTTGAAGTTTCCAATGGAAATCAATAAAATATATTCCTTATTTTGTGCTCGTTTATTTATTTTCATTATGATACGAATTTCATATACACACATGAGAGGGATTTTCAGTCCAAATAAACAAACCAGACAAAAAGGGAAGATTTTACTTCCGCTACTCCAATGCTGGTACATATTGTGTGTGCTGGTACATATTGTATGTGCATGATACATATTGAAAAAAAGTTATCTGAAAATGCAGTTTATAGCCGCTTTAATGACGTTTATTGTTTAATGTAATTGGCGCTGACCAATCAACTATCATATGTCAATCCGGAATTCAAATGACAGTTGATTGGTCAGCGCCAATTATAATTATTAATTGGGACGTGCTGAAATCATATTCGAAAAACAAAACATGTGGCGTCACATTCGGAATACGTACATGAAATACGTTCCGCCACAGATACACCGCCACCCACACATTTAACTTAATAGAAAATAAATTCCACTCATTAAGTTACCCCAAATACAACCAGAAACATTTTGTCAGGAACTTATTAAATAGGCCAGATAAAAACTTTTTATAAAATCTAATCGTATAAAAAAATATATATATATATTTTACTTAGTAAACAACTTTATTATTGCCAGCGGACTGAACTCATTCATGTATTTGAAACATACTGATATGTTAGTGCGTGGATGGAGATCTGTAGAATTGATGTTGCCCACACTCACGGCCATTCCTGAGGCATGAGCCATAGACATGAAATATAAGTAGAATGAGCATTGCTATTGAGATGAGCCGCAGAGAGTGCGACCAACATGCCTACTAGTAGTCACGTTATTCTTCTGTGAAAAAGGGACATGGGTGGTCAATTTGGCATCATATCGCCTCGTATGGAAATATAACATATGATGACACCTGTTATATGTGTGAATGCCCATTTCTATAAGAATGGCGACACATATGGTGAAATCGCCAGTCTACTAGTAAGCTGCGCTGCCCACTCAGATGATGAAACACTGGATCTCCCATCCCTTACAGAAATCAGGTAATGAATGTTCGTTTCCAAATGGCGGAGGATAGTAGTTTAAGGATCATGCTATTGTTAGCTTTGATCACATGATCCAGGGTACATAAAAGGGCTACCATCTTTTATTCTACTTTTATATTTCCTCTATGGTATGAGCTGTCCATGTGCAAACCTCAGAAAAACCGCTCCTTCTTTTCTAATAGAAAGTCCTCCATCAAGCACAGATTCAGGACTAATATAAATAGTTCAGTCATCTTACACCCCTGCTCCCTAAAGAGCCGCATTAGCCTAGTTAGAGTCACGGATCAGCAATTGAAGGGTTGCGATTTCGAATCTCGATCCAACCGAATCCAGTAGTGTACGTGAGGTCTGGTGTTCGGTAAATCTGTCATAGCTTTAGCCACCCTCACACTGGCGTGGTGAGGAAGTTTGGAGAGTGGAGTGTCAACTCAGATGTTGACCTCGTCATCGGAATGTGGTTAAAGATTTCCAAGTAGGAAAAACAAATTTTCCCTTTCCCAGAACTGGTGAGAATTAGGAACAGGCATCAGAGATTCACACCTCTACGGGGCAGTTTTAACCATCTGGAGGGTTAATTCACAGGAATTAGATACACTGCTGATAGAAACTAACAGTCTTATAGTTTATTTTTTGAAATATCGAGTTTCTACTGAATGCATGAATTGTAATGTAGTAGGTCTCAAAGTGGTGACACTAGTAAACTTTAAATTTATCAAATTTTTCCGCTACTATTAGCAAGGGCTTTGGTGGTTCAGTTGGAAGAGCAGAGGATTAGCAACAGGAGGGATGCGAGTTTGAAACTCGATCCAACCAAAGACAATCGTGTATGCGAGGCTAATGCACGTTGAATCTGCCGTGGCACATCTGCCGTGGTCTGGTATGGTATTTATTTAGAATGTAGTGTGACAACTCGGATATTTACCTCGTCATCTGACCGTTTACCAAAAACATTTAAGTTTCGAATTGCTAGTTTAACTGTCCTCAGTTGGCGTGGTATGGATTTAGAGTGTAGTGTGACAACTCAGGCATTTATCTCGTACCATTTACCAAAAACATTTAAGTTTCGGATTGCTAGTTTAATTGTCCTCAGTTGGCGTGGTATGGATTTAGAGTGTAGTGTGACAACTCAGGTATTTACCTCGTCATCTGACCGTTTACCAAAAACATTTAAGTTTCGGATTGCTAGTTTAAGTGTCCTCAGTTGGCGTGGTATGGATTTAGAGTGTAGTGTGACAACTCAGGTGTTTACACGTCGCATGACCGCTTACCAAAAACATTCAAGGTTCGGATTGCTAGTTTCATTGACAGGCAGCCCTTCTATAGAGTACATTCAAGACTGATGAATAATTCTATGAGCATTTAGTACACGTAGAAGAGTTACGTAGTGAGTTTAACTATCCAACCTAGTTTTCCTGACTACGTGTGTGCACGACCACTCAGGTACATCACCGACCACACCTTCAAACAATCTGGTAAAATGCTGGATCTAAACTTGATCCATTCACTGTCAAATTCAACTTCAAACCTTCTACTGAAAACATGTTTTGAGTTGGTATAGCAAGTCATTCGTCATGTCTAATGGCCTGCACAAATTTTTCATAGGTACAACCCCGAGATACCCGAGTGATATTTTATTTTCCCATGAAGTATTTACCGTCTTTGACAAACAGGGGTCTTATCCCTGGGATACCCAAAGGATCTTACGCGTTCATCCCACTGCTCTGTAAACCAACCCCTCTTTTTTCCACATTCACAAAATTTTTTTCTCGACGTTGTTCTTTTTCTGGCGCAGTTTGACCAACATGGCGCCATAAAACGCCAAAGAACCAACCAACCTCATGTCTAACGGCGGAAATTACCTTACTTAATCCAAAGATATTAGCGATATTTGCGTCATTTGCCTGCCCGTCTATTGTGTCCTAAATTCGGAAATCAGCTATCGCTATTCAAGGAACGCCCAAAGTCAGCGGTGCATGTAGCAAAACGCACTCCACTAAACAATTAGTCACTTCACCGGCGTTATGCTATGCCATCTAACTTATGTGTTGTTTCACAAGATAACGTACCGTAACAGGTGAAGCTTATGTATTATCTGTCTCAGCATTCGTTCTTCGGACATACACTTGTTTCTGTGAGTTTTCACTTCCGAACTTCAGTTACTGACTAGTCGACAAAATTTGTTACTTAATTTAACCCCCAAACGGGGTTTCGACGTGATATCTCATCCATAAAGAACTACCCAATTTCGTTCTTCACGAGATATCTTATCGAGATAATCGCCGATGTTTTTGATGATGACGCGATCAGAATCTGGTTAATTTTTTATCTAACGACAAGATATATCGTCCACCATCAAAATCTGGTCAATTTTGCCCATAATAAGATACTTTACCGAGACAGCCGAAAGGAGGGTTAAGTTTTCATTAGTTAACCCTCCGAGTGGTTCATTAGTTGACCTTCTTCGACGAAATATCTCGTCCGTCGAGTGGATAATTTTACTAACGACGGACGTTTCGTCATGAATATATATTGCCTGGTTTTGATGATGACCAGATGAAGGGTCAGTTTACTTTCCATGGCGAGAAATTTCGTCCATCTAGGTCTGTTCATTCTGGTTAATGACGAGGTACTTAATTGACGAGGTTCAGTCAAATCTTGGGAGATTTAGAAAACAAATAACTATACACTGTGTGAATCATTCTAAAACAAAAACTTTGGATTTACTTAATTTGTGGCCACATAATATTCAAAATTGAAATTAGTGTTTAAACATGGAAGGTAATCTAAGGAATAGTATTTTAACTGAGCGGATTTTCAATTGAATAAAACCAAACCAGGTGAGAAGAAAAGATTTACTTCTGCTACCAAAAAGCTCTCGTATGATATTTATCGGATGTACTTTAAAATGCAGTTTATCGCCGTTTTGGACACATTTGGCTTCTAATCTATAATTGGCGTTTCCTTATTAACTGCCATTTATCAATCCGGAATTGATTCTTTGAAATTTTATTGGGGCTTCGTAGTGAAGTATTCTAAAAACAAGACATGTGACGTTACGTTAGAAATGCGTATAGGAAGCAGTTCAAGAAGAAATACTACCACCACCTGCGTTTAAATTAAAGCAAAAGTCTCTGAAAGCTAGCTTCAATTTTGTAGTCTACAAAAGCAAATGATTAACCCAAGCAATTAACAAAGAATTTGTTTTATTGAGCGTTCAAAATATGGACGTAGAAAAACAGTATTACGTTTGACATAATTAGGCACCTCAATCTGATATGCGTTGTTCAATCAACTCTCCCGTCAATTGGAATTCATTCTTTAGAATTTTGACGACTTCTTGAAATCGTATTCGAAAACAAGTCAAAGGACGTCACTTCGATTTACATACAGGAACCCCGCAGAAACACTACTGATACCATTTAGCTTGTCCGAAAAACCACTCACATGTGGATAATTTTAGCTATCTTTAAATAACATTTTTGAATTCAAAGACACATAAAAATTGTCAAAACAAGTAAAGAAAACTCGAATATAAAATAAAATGCTTAATACAAAAGCTCACCACAAGTTGACTAAGAGCATAGAGGTTGTCAGGGAGTGGAGTAACGTCACACTGGAGTAACACTACGACCTATTGGCGACGGTCAGGTATCAATCCCTAAAGGAAAAATCCAACGACAACGCCTCGTAATTTTGAACCACGATCAGATGACGAGATCAACAACCCATCCCCAAACTTCCACACCACGTCAACGTGAGAACTTTCGAAGTCCCGGAAGTTTTAACGTGCCTCAGCCCTCGTGTACACAGCTGTCTGGACCGAGTTTCGAAATAGCAACCATCATTGATAATCCATTCCTCTTCCAAATGGGCATGGTCATATATGGTCCTTGGACCATAAAACCCCAACAGACAAACCAACCTCTTCCAAATGAATTACCGTGGCCTCATCAATCTTTCGGTTTTCAATCTTTGGAATTTTGGTGGTTTGCTGAAATCGTATTCGAAAGCAAATCAAGTGACGTAGCGATCGGAACATGTACAGGAAGCACTCAGAAACACTAACATCACCACTTAGCTTCAGAGAAAAGTCACTCACAAATGAAAAAGTCAATCTATCTTTAAATAACATTTTTAATTCAAAAACACACAAAAATTGTGTCAAACGAATAAAGAAAACACAAATAGAAAAGAAAATACTCAGTACTAAAAGCTAGGCACAAGTTGAGTAAAAGTATAGAGGATTAAATTTATCACATTACTGATTTTCAACTTTTATCAACTAAGTAAATACAAAATGTATCGAGTCAAAATTGCAAAAGTAGTCAACTTACCACTTCTCCGTTAATGTACCAGTTGACTTTAGCTGCTGGCTTTGAAGGCCCGAAGGAACAGGTTATATTTACCTCATCTCCAACTTGATATCGGGGTTGCAGCCCTATGATATCAGGCCCATGCGATGGTAAAGCTGTAACACGATACACTATTAGCTCACGGCTGTAATTTTTCTTCACGATCCAAACACAAGCATTACATTTCATGGTAAATTGATACGTGAACAAGATCAAACCATTGTTTTATGGTATACTTTTATATATAGTCGAATTGTACAACATTGATAAACAAATGTAGTTCGAGTTACTTTAAGATTCTTTTTCTACACATAACTGGAATTTTTTAACGTTGAATTAATTCCGACAGACACTAGATGTTTGAGCAGTATGTACACAATTGACTGTATCTATAACACATATAATTACTAAATAGCCACATCTGTTGGTTGAGAGAATCCTATAAAGTTTCCATTGGTCGAAATAATTCTAGAAAGGATTCGATTGGTAATAATGGAAAATATTTTGTCTGTCGAGTATCACACAAAACTACAAACTTCAGTGAACTGTAATTATGTTTATTCACATTGATTGAAATTTGAACTATCCTAAATACGCAAAGAGTTGTACCATCCTATGCGCATATAAAATGGTGTAACACTGGGATATCGTGGCAGTCAAAGTTGAAAGTTCTAAAGCTAATGTTAGTCAAGCTACGACTGCACTTGCACGCATTTTTAATCTGTCTCTTTTCAATTTTTTTCAAATAATTTCAGTTCTTTTACGCATCATCATTTTTTAAGAGGAAGAAAAGTTCCTTTCTCTTTACACTGTCCTGTTTACTTCAGGGGAAGTGACGTTGAGTAAATGAACTGAAACGATTTGAGCAAATCGAAAAGAGATAAATTAAATATGCGCGTGCAGTCGCAGCTGGACCAATATTAATTTTAGAACATCCAGCTGAGACTGAACGAGCTCGCATATTTAGTTTATCTCTTCAATTTCTTTTAATTGTTTCTTTTCTTTTTCTCCGTAAAAAAATTTTAAAAGTGAAAAAGGTCAATTTTATTTTCTTGTGCCCTGTCTACTCCAGAGAAAGTGATGTCGAAAACTAAACTGAAATTATCTGTAGAAATTGAAAAAAAATTAAATCTGCGAGCTCGTGCAATCGCAGCTGGAAGTTCTACAACTAATGTTGGTCCAGCTGCGACTGCGCGTGCGCGCATATTTAATTTATTTGTTTCGAATGTTTTCAAATCATTTCAATTTTTTTTCTTCCCACCATCAAATTTCTAAAAGGAATTCGTTTCTGTTTCAAGGGTGCTGTCTACTCCAGGTTGGGGTTACGTGGAGAAAAGGAACTGAAGCGAATTGGTGAAATGAAAAGAGATAAATTCGCGACGTGCAGTCGCAGTTGGACCAATATTAATTTTAGAACTTCCAGCTGCAACTGGACGAGCTCGCATATTTAATTTATCTTTTCTCAGTTCCTTAAAATAATTTCACTTCCTTTTCTACTCCTCAAAGGGTTATTGTGTGTTATTTTTAACGACGAAAAAGTAAGCATTTGTGATGACGATTCGCTTCAAGGTGGGCAACGAGGTAAGAAATCAAATCAAATGTTTTCCATCTGCTGCAATTATCTGATTAGTAAGAGAAAATGGCAGCGGCGGATCCGACAGTTTACACAAAACCCCTGTTCGCGCTCCAATACCGTTATCTAGCAGCTCTTGAATAATTTGTGTCCTTGTCTCGGGAGCGGACACTTATACGATCCTCTTTTTCAATGCTTAATGAGGTAGCGCCGAAGCCCCAGCTGGGTAAAACATAATCGTGCGTTTCAGGTAATACTTAAAAACTTTTCGAAGTGATGGCTATTTAGATAGAACAAACGAACACGTAAAGTAAACGCCTACGGGTATAAGGGAGAAAGTCACGAATTGGATTAAATAATACCATTGGATGACTCCAGCTGTCAACTCAATCATCAGATGGAAAACACAACGACTGAATGAGGCTATAAACAAACAGCCGTTCAGCCCCCTTTTGGCTGAAGAAAAAGCTGCTATCTGTGTTTGAATGAGAAATGTCCACATGAAGTGTGCATATCTTAGCAGTCACGACTAGAGGTATCTTTTTTCTAGTCTTTAAAGTGATAGAAGAGTGAGAAAAAACCTCCATTTCCGAAAATATCGCCTGACAAGTCTCACGCGATATTTGAGTTACACTTAATGATTGTATTGACTACAGAGGACGAATCGATCTCGCTTGTTTGCTGAGGATAGAATTTTTCTTCTCGCTGACGTTTTCCATTCTAATTGCACAGAATTCAACTGAATTCCCACCCCCCTTCCCGGCCATTTATTCCCCACTCGAAGGCGATTCTTTTAATTTATGGGATGAGAATATTCAGGGGGTTCCATCTCGAGTAAGTGTCGCCGTTTTTAAGTATTTTATAGCTGGGAGAAGGAAAAAAGCCTGGCGTATGGCTGTGTTTAAATGTGAAGACAGAAAATTCCGAAGAAAATATTGCTTTTTAATGACAAGGTTTCTAATTATGTCAAACGTAATAGTCTTTTCCTATGGCCGGATTTTTTAACCCCCAATAAAACTTTTTTCTCAGTCTTTTTTTTCTTAATTGCTTTTGTTAAGAGTTTGCTTCCTTATGACGTAATCCCAGTTAACCTTTGTAAGAGGATTTTTCTGTCAAGGTGGGTTGCCGTTGCTTAGGGGGTTAGCCCATTGTGCAATAAACCTGCGTTTTGTAGGTGGCACAGGTTTGTTTCCCCTTAGGTTCGACTGCTGTGCTTTGGTGTATCACTCTTCGGTGGCAGTAAAGCTTTTTTAGTGTGCATGTGTGTGTGTGAGCTCATTTACTTGACGTTGTTTGGTGCAGTCATAGACCTGAAATATAAGTAAAATGAGCATTCTTATTGAGAGCAGCTTCGGAAGGTGTGACAAACATGTCGATAAGTAGTCATGTGACTGCTCTGTGAAAAATTCACTTTGTTAGTCAATACGGCATCTTATCGCCACATTTGTGATATAGTATATCAGTTATATCTTCAATAGGGCATGTGTGTGAATACGCATTTGTGATATAGTATATCAGTTATACATTCAATAGGGCATGTGTGTGAATACGCATTTCTATAGAGTGGCGACAAAAGTGGCAAAATCATCAAACTCTACTACTACATCGCGCCCATCAATCAGATGATGAATCAACGGATGGGCGTCTTGCTAAATGGGTTAGCCCACTGCACAATAAACATACGTGTTGTAAGTGACACAGGTTAGGTACCTGTCAGGTTCGATTTCTTTAGGTTATTTCTCTCTTCTGTGACTGAAACGCTTTCCTTTTTTGTGCACCCATTTGCTTTGGGTTGTTTGCACAGTTTAGCCGAATACAGTCTTTGGGTCATAAACCCCAACATATACTTCCATTTTCTGCCCATATAGATGCAGGTGGAGTAGGGAGCTTGAGGTTGAATAGTGTATATATTCGGTATGAAATTTTACACCAGGTTTGTTTTAAAAGGTTGCTAAGAAACAGAGCATTAAAATTAGATCATAATAATTTTTTTGAAAATTTGAAAGGTTCCTAACCCTTTAAGTCTTCTAAGCAGGCTACCGCGTTTCCTTTACATTGCACGGAATTTCAGTTAACATTTTATACGAATTTTCTTCATTCGAGTTAAATACAGATGGCGGTAGTGTTTTTTGGCTGCGGAAAAGTGTTTCCTGGACAGCATTCGGACGTGACGTCATTTGGCTTGCTATTTCGAATACGATTTTAGCCCGGGGTATGGTCGTCGTGGCTGAATGGGTATGTCAAGTTGCAAACTCGTTGCTCTTCCAACTAGGCTACCAAGACCCAACATTTTACCGACTTCACATTTATGCATTGGAACGCGCTTCTTGCACGGATTATGTACGTGACCTCATATGGCTTGTTTTTCAAACATTTAAGCGACATCAACCTTTTACTGTCTGGCTCAACCTAGGTGTCGGTAGTGGGTTTGTGGAAGAATATGCTTCAAGTAAAGCACGTATTCCGGTCTTGATGTCATTTGGCTTGCTTTCATAATACGACTTTGCCACTCAGTGGGTATGCCAAGTTGTAAACTCGTTGTTCTTCCAACTGGACTACCACGACCCCATATTTTACTGACTTCACATTTATGCATTGGAATGCACTTTTTTCATTGATTATGTACGTGTTGCCATATGGCTTGTTTTACAAACAAGCTGAATTGTTTAACAAACAAGCCAAGCGACATCACGCTTTTTCTGTCCAGCTCAACCTAGTTGTCGGTAGTGGGTATGTGGAACAATATGCTTCAAGTACGTATTCCGGTCTTGACGTCATTTGACTTTCTTTCATAATACGATTTTACCACTCAGTGGGTATGCCAAGTTGCAATCTCGTTGCTCTTCCAACTGTGCTACCACGACCCCATATTTTACTGACTTCACATTTATGCATTGGATCGCACTTCTTGCACGGATTATGTACGTGTTGCCATATGGCTTGTTTTTATGGCGACATCACACTTTTTCTGCCCAACTCAACCTATGTGTCGGTAGTGGGTATGTGGAACAATATGCTTCAAGTACGTATTCCGGTTTTGACGTATTTTGGCTTGCTTTCCTAATACAATTTTACCACGTCGCCGGTATAAGTTCGAAAGTATGATTTCCGAATTTGTATAAGGTAGTTGATTCGTCAATGTCAATTAGATTAAATACCAAATGGCGATATACTTTATTTTAATGTAGCACCGATATGTATCATTCGAGAGTATTTGGGTAACATGAATAAATGCATTCACTTTCCGACGGCTTTATTTGCTTACAGTAGAAATCCTTCTCATCAACTCTCCAAGTGGTTTCAATGACATATCTCGTTATCGAGATACTACTGATTTTCTTATGATGACGCGATCAAGATCTGGTAAGTTTTCCTGTAATGACTGAAGACGACGAGATCTTGACGGGATAGATATGTCGTCCATCAAGATCTGATCAATTTTACTAATAACGATATACTTCGTCGAGACAACCACCAGGAGGTTTAACGCTAGCTAAATATTGCTGTATTGTCATCTTAGGTTTTAGGAAATTCCTCAGTCCATCCCCAAAACATTTGAATTGATACCCTAAAAAAGTAGACGAACAACTTGATCTAATTTTATTCAGCAATTATCTATATGTACTGAGCTTTTTTAAATCAAATTATTTTAAATAAAAAAATGTTAATTATTTAAAATAATTTTTAAAAGCATACATTTCTCTTTGATTTTTTTTTCATCCTGGCATAACCCCTCATTTGACACAATTTTTCACAGAAATAATAGCCAACAATTTTTGAAAAGCCGACCAACAGGTCAGGTTGGCGTGGTATGGAAGTTTGAAGAGGTGGGGTGCCAGCTCAGATGTTGAATCATCATCTGACCACCATTCAAAATTACGTGGCGTTTTTCTAGGATATTTCCCTTGGGGAATTTATCCCGAATCGTCGTCAATAACCGTTGTGTTGCTCCCGTACGACGTTTATTAAAATATTAAAATATCTACAAACGAATAGGTAGGTAGATAATTAATTAAGATAGCGCTGGAGCAGCACAGTGGGCTATTGGCGACTGTCCGAGATCAATTCTGACGAAAATGATATTCACTATATGAATTATTCAACAGCCAACTAGCTAAAAAATTTCATACTTCCCGCCCTAACTAGAAAACAAAGGTAATAGGTTCAAAGCATTAGCTCCTCCCCACCAACGCTAAGATCAATAACAATAATCACACAGTTAATGATCAATAATGTCAATAATGCTGCATCCAAAGTCCTAAATCCTTTATCACTCAAAAAAAATTAAATGTTTTTTACAATATAAATCAACATACTGTGTACACAATTGCTGGCCTATTTAAACCCCGTATGAACTATAAAAATAAAAAATAAACTTTAACTTCGTATATGCAATTTTGTTTCATGGTATAAATATGAATAGGCTCTGTGCCTCACATTTCTGCCATATTTAGACCCACATGAGATAGAAAATAACCGTGCATTAATTTTATTTATTTTATTTACAAGTAAATTTTTTTCAGTGTAATTATGAATGTGCTCTGTATCCACAATTTCTCTATTGTAGCAGCAACTTTTGGAAATAATAACTACTGACACCCCAAGAACTACCTGGAGCACTATTCATGCTCAAAATTACCCAGCTTAGATTAAAATCACGAATATATTCGGATACTAAGCAGGAATTTCAGTAAGTCGAAGAAAAACCCAAGATATCTCCATCAGCCTTCCAAGAGATATCTCGTCCATGAAGATTCGTCCGACTTTGTTAACAATAAGATGTCTCATCAAGATATTGACGACTTTTTGATGTTGACAAGATACAGATCTGGTCATTTCTCTTCTAATGACGATATCAAGATCTGGTTAGTTTTCTTCTAATGACGGCATCACGATCTGATCAGTTTTCTTCTAAATGGCGAGTTACCTTCGTCAAGACAAACACCATAAGGGTTAGGAATTAGTTCATGTTGCTGTTGTTGTGTCCAATCCTTCAGGATCTAGCAGCAGCTCGATCAAATCCATGAGACCATGAACTCTAGCAAAGTCAAGCACCAGGAGTGGGCAATCAAGGACATCCGTTAAAGTGAGCCCCAAGCAATCGAGGATATGGATTGGATTTAAAAATTAAATACATTTACTTTTAACGAAATTTTTAAAACGAAAAACGAATGTATGTTTCATTTCTTCGCTCCTCTTAGGTTGATTGAGATTATTTTGGCGTCCTCTGTTATTTTTGGTGCTCTTTCCCACAATACTGTAAATAGATTTTTCTGTATGACAGAATGAATAGATAAATGAATCATCATAATCACACACACACACATACATTCTTTTTACGCCAAGTAGGTGCATACAGCTTTCAGTCTTCTTCATTTCTTCCTGTCGAACTCTGGCTTGCATCTCTGGCTTGACCCTAGCTCTGCCGGCCAGCCTTATTCCTCTCAATCCTTGACCATTTTCATCGAGCTTAGTCTTTATCTTTTTGATCTCTTTCCATCTGTGGTCCGGTTTAGTACTATTCCTGGATGTTCCGTAGAGGGCTTTTCTAGTAAATGTCTACTAGGATGTGTGTGGACTGAAAATCTGTAGTTCGAAATCACTTTTGCAATGGACAATAGGGTAGAAACGTTGCCACTTTCTAATACATGTCTGGTTATTTTTTAAATATTTTGCTTAAACCCTTGGTGATAGTCTGGATGAGGTATCCCGTCAAACTCACAAAACTGATCAGATCGCGATAAAGTCGAAAAGAAAACTGACCAGAATTTGATGGGCAAGATATCTCGGTGTCACAAAAGAAAGCTGACTAGATCTTGATTTCTTCCTCAACTACAAAACGGCTTCTCTACCGAGCGTTTAATAACGAATGTAAAACTGGGCTAAACATGGGAAAGAGGTACTTTGTCACACTATTTTTAAAATAATATTTCTTTAATTTTTAATACATAATAAATATATTTTAGAAAATGAAAAAGCTTGTACAACACTTTGTCTATAATAACTATGTCCTTAGTACTCACAATAATATAGATATATATTTAATTTTAAACCGTACAAACATTGCAAAATTTCAGAATTTTTAAATTTTACAACTGCATCTGAAAAATACTGTAACTGTGCAAAAATTATTTTTATTGTATTCACTGTGTTGTTTGTATGTCGATATTTAAGGTTTATAAAACAATTCATTTATTTTTGGCCTCGTAACATTTTTATGGAACGACATAATTTTTCAGATACAATACTACAATTTAACGTCTGGTACAGAGCTCAAGACATTAAAAAATTTGAAAAATAAAATGTATATATAGGCTTCTATTTTGGGGTAAAAGGCAACTTTCCACCTGTTGCAAATCGAAATTAGAAGAAATTTCTTTTGTCTCGCCTATCTGAAAGGCCCATCTTAACGTCCATCCAAATTCACTAAACATCCTTTAAAAGGAAAAGGTTTTGTCTACGTATTTTCATAGTTTGGCGTAAGAGGCAACATGTGATATCAAACTAATTTTAGAATTTTTTTGAAGACTTTTAGTTTGGAGTGATACATTTTATCACTCCAAGTTTCTCTCTGTATTAAATATGAATAGCTCTCTACCCTCAACTTCTATCATATTGCTACCCACATAAACTAGGACATAACCAAATCATTACTTTTTCTCTCTTCTATTGAAAAAGAAATGCTTTTAACGGATTTGCACTTTTGGATTACATTTCTATGGTAACAATTGCTGACAACCTACGAACTGTCTGAGTCACGATACAACCGCTAAACAATCCCCAATCTGGATTAAAATATAATACGTCTATTATTCAGGCTTCTTGATCATGCTTGGGATTGGGTATAGTTTGTTTAGGAAGCGATTCACTTTTTTTAGGGCTCTAGTGAGCCAATCGTTGGTCCTAACATTGATTAATATTAAATAACTGCAGTATGGTTTTGAAACTACATAGTACAGAAAATATTTTAGCGAATATAGAGTTGTTTTTTAGCCTAAAATGCTTCTGAATGTTCATTTTCCCATTCCTGTAAAAATAAAAATATTAATTTTTAGTTTCTAATGCTTTGGGCTTTAAAAGATATCTTTCCATGTTGTATATATACTCAATTTCGGGATCGGGAGTCATTGTCCATTTTTTACTAGAGAAAGACTTTAGCTCTCCAAGTGGTTTCTACGAAATATCTCGTTCATATAGATCTGATCAGGTTTGCAAATGACGATAAGCCTCGTCATCACGATATTGTCAAATTTTTAATGATGATGAGATCAGCATCTGGTCAGATTTTTTCAGTCAGTTTCTCAGCGGACAAGATATCTCGTTCACCAAGATTTGGTCATTTTTTTCGAAGACGATATATCTCGTCTGATAAGAACTGGTCAGTTCTTCTAAGTACGAAATATCTCGTCCAGCAATATCTGGTTAGTTTTTTTTACTAAAGACGAAATATCTCGTCCATTAAGATCTGGTCCACCTTTTAAGACGCGAGATATCGTTCATCAAGATATGGTCAGGTTTGCTAGTGACGAGATACCTCATCGAGATAATTACCACACAGTAGGGTTAAAAATCAGAAATATCATTTACACTAAAGATATCATAAACCAACATCTTAACTCTCCTGGTGGTTGCTTGGACGAGATATCTCGTCTTTTGAAAAAGTTATCAGATCTGCATGGATGAGATATCTCGTCACAAGAAAAAAAAAGTGACCAGATCTTGATCTCACCATCATAAATGAACAGCAATATACATCCTTGATGCCAATATATCTCGTCATTAGCAAAATTGGCCAGATCTTGACATACGAGATATCTCGTCGAAACCTCTTGGAGGGTAAAAGAAGGTCTTGGGCTTCGCCGTCACCTGTCTACGCCACTGCTTTGTGAAAGAAAGTGTGCATAAATCAAAGTGCAAAGAGACAAAAATGTATCCATTTCTAACGTTCCATAAACGTAGTGAACAGTTCTGATGTCAATGACTTAACGCCGTAGAAAGTGCGAAGCAGATAATAACATACCTCGAAATGTAAAAACACCAACCCCAGAAACGGAGCCGAAACCCATGACATTTTTATTTCGGTACGCAATCAACACATCGTTGTATAATGGAATGTAGGTGAGGGCTGTTTTGACACGGCGCAGTCGTTTTTCATTCCTTTTTGAATTAATAATGGACCGGAGTCTACTAATAATGCCTCAAAAGAACCCTAAATCACTCTCTTCCTATATTTATGAATTATGGTCTATATTCCCGGTACGTGACAACAATGGTAAATACACGGACACTTCCGAAGTCTCAACTGTTAGCTTCCAGCCTTAATAGGTAGGGGCGGAACACCAAAAACCTAATGGGGGACGTTTTCTTCCCCTCCCAACACCGCTTGTCAAAAGACGTGTATTCAGCAAACACTCGAAAAGGATTAGTCCACCTAATTATTTAGTGCTACATTAAAATTTGATTAATCAGTGATCAATCGAGGTGCTGTTCGTCTTCCCGTTCCAGCTGATTGCAGCAGACCAGTTGTTTCATGTACATCGATTGACTCGGACACATTAATCAGAAGTACTTGTAAAAGGTGAGTCTTGATTAATGTACTTTCTTTTACGCTGATTTCTGACCAAGAGTGGAGTTTTATTTCCAATACTGGGCTCCTAATGGGATCTTTGTATTCCTTACACCTTCCTTAAGGGCATTAATTCTTTATTCAGATCGTTATTTTCACACCTGTGTTTCCATTACTCGTAACTCTTTAAAGAGAGAACTCTCTAAGAAAAAAGTAACAAACGGCTTGAATAAAAACGTTGTTGATAAATAAACTGAACGCTTAACTTTCTTGGTGGTTGTCTTGAGTACATATATCATCATTAGCTAAACTGACTTAAATCTTGATGAAGGTAGCGATATCTCATCATCGTGGAGAAAAACCGACCAGATCCTGATTTCGTTATGAAAAGATATTTCTTGACGACGACTTATCGCACCCTGGCAAGAAAAGTGACACAACTCCAAATTGCAGAATTTGAGAAACATCAACGTAAAGGTTACTACAAAACTTATATTGAAATAGTATAAGTTCTTTTAAATTGTAGGTAAGTATTTTTGATGGTAACTTCTATTATATTCTATAGAATAGTAATATACACGCTGGGGAACCTCATACATATTTTTCAATGACATAACATCAAAATTTTTATTTTTGACTTGTGTCACTTTTCTTGCCGGGTGCGATATGTTTTCAACCCCACTTTGTAGGTTTAAGTGTTCTGAAAACAGCATAACGAATCTTTTTCGTACCATACATCAGTTCTTATAGTTAATGAGTCGTATAATTAATTAAATAACATATGGAATATGAAACATTTTCACGATTGGTAAAAGTTAAGAAGATTATAAACCTTCAAAAATAAAGATGTCATGATTAATTCAGTTTCTTTTATGTTGATTTCTGACCAAGAGGGGACATTAATCAAAAGTACTTGCAAAAGTTGAGTCTCGTCATTAACAAAAATGACCAAATCTTGTTAGACGAGATATCTCGTTACTAGAGGAAAACACGATCACGATCATTGGAAGAAACGTGGCCGGATTTTGATTTCGCCATCATAAAAAATCGGCAGTATTTTGAAGACGAAATATCTCGTCAAAACTACTTGAAGTGTTGACCCTCCTGGCGATTGTCTTGACGAGGTATCTCGTCATTACAAAAATTGACCAGATCATGATGGACGAGATATCTCGTCATTAGAAATATGACCTGATCTTGATCTTGTCATCTTCAAAAAGCAGCAATACATATTCATCATTCGGTATTCTTTATGACGAGATATTGAGTCATTAGCAAAATTGGTTAGACCTTGAAGGACGAGATATCTCGTCGAAACCACTTGGAGCTTTAACAAAATTAACAAGATATTGGATGAGATATCTATTCGAAATACTTGGAAGGAAGTTTTAAGTTAAGGAAGTTAAGTTAAGTTAAGGAAGTTTGGTGTAGATGCTATACGCCGTGTCTACTGGTAAAAATATTTTTAAATGATTCGTTTAGCATCGAAATGGAGTGACTTACCATAAATGCGCATCTCGTCTTCCGACTTAGCAGTGCTGAAGGATGGAGCTTCTCCAGATACCTCACAGCCATACAGTCCTTCGGAGTTGAGGTCAGTGGAAGTCAAAAGTACGTGACTGCTGTTAGATCGCTCGAGCTGTGGGGAAAAGCAATCAATCACTCTAATGAAGAACAAGGATACCTTGTGATACATGACAAGAAAGTCTTAAAAGTGTAGCTCGCATTTATTAGAAGTTAACTCTCCTGGTGGTTTCAATTCGCATCAAAAAGGGTAGCCCGGTAGGAAGAGTAACAGATTAGCAACAGGAGGTTTACGGTTTTGAATCCAATCAAAGTCAGTCGTGTACATAGGGGAATGGCAGATTTAAATCTTTCGTGGCATCAAATGTCCTCAGGTTAGTGCGGTTTGGAGTCAATCATTCCAATATTTTGTGACATATGGCAAGAAATTATCCAAAAGTGTACCTCCCAAAAAATAAGACATATCTCTTAGTGGTTTATAGTCGCGTCAAAAAGGACGCAGTAGCATGATTAAAAGAGTGATTAGAAATCACAGGTTTGCGAGTTTGAATCCAACCAAACAGAGCCGTGAATAATGGGGACTGGAAGACTTCAATTTGCCGTAGCCTCAACGTCCTTACGTTGGAGTTAATATTATATATATTTACTGCAAACACGAAAGTTATTTAAAAATTATAAAAATTTAACACATTGTCATTTAATTTTATTTTGATCTTTCATCAAATTACGTATTTGAATGATATATATATACATATATGTGTGTGTATATATATATATATATATATATATATATATATATATATATATATATATATATATATATATATATATATATATATATATGTGTATATATATATATATATATATGTATATATATATATGTATATATATATATATATGTATATATATATATATGTATATATATATATATATGTATATATATATATATATATATATATATATATATATATATATATATATATATATATATGTATATGTATATATATATGTATATATATATATATATATATATATATATATATATATATATATATATATATATATATATATATATATATATATATATATATATATATATATAAATACTGGTGTTTGTGAATATTATGTGGTCCAAGAAACGTCCTCTAAACTTCCAAGTGAGCCTTGTATAAAAAGCACTGTTAAGGTGCGTTGACATGTGTGTATCGTCGTTTGACTGCTCGAAATGATTGATTAGAATTCAAAATACGCCTCGCCAAAAACGCTGAGTGCAAAAGGAACGATAATGAAAAATGTCCATATTTTAAAAAATTTGACGGTAGATACAGCTCTTCCTAACCTTGCGCCATTAAACCGAAATGAACCAACCAGCTCTCCCTAAGTAGTTTGAAACCAGCAAGATAATCATTACCTCAATAATTGTATTAATTATTTGCACCAAACTAACAGCAATGCAGCCTTGAGAGATAATTAACATAATCCATATTTTTGAACAGCATGTATTCCAGCTCCGTCTAATTATTTTAAAATTGTCAAGACAACTATTGCTACTGTTACTATCGAACCAAAATCGGTGTAACTTTCAGACAGTGAACATAATTAGTACTTTTGAAAATGTTGGAATTCAGTTCTTTGATAACTTTTAAACTGTCAAGATAACAATTACTACAGTTAATATTGAATCAAAAACACAGTAACATTAAGAGATAATGAACAAAATCCACATTTTTGTGATAATCATTGCTATAAATAACACGAAACCATAGAGTAACCATGAAAGATAATGATAAAAGTTAATTTATTTTTAATATTGCGGTTCAGCTCTTCTTGAAAGATATAATGAACAAAATCGGTAGTTTGAAAATTTGGGGATCAAATTCTCCTAACTTCTGTAAAATTTTCAAAATCCGTATATTTGAAACAATGATTGCTAGAAATAATATAAAACCAACAACAGAGTGGATTTAGATACAGTGAACAAAATCATATTTTTTAGACAATCTCATTTCTAGAATTAAAAAAAAAAAATGCCAAACCAACAACAATGTAGCTTTGAGATATAATGAACAAAATTGAAGCTATCAATATATAATCACTATTTCAATTAATACCAAACCAACACCAGAGTTGCCTTTACAGATAATGAATATGATCCATATTGATGAGACAATCATTGCTACATAATTTTAGGATCCAGAGCTCTAACTCTCTGGACAATCATTGCTACAATGAATATGAATCCAACAACAATAAACAAAATTCATAAAAAATTTTGAAATTTTTTTAATCCATTTCCCTTAATTACTCTGAAATTTTAATGATAATCATTGCTACAATTAACACCAAACCAACAGCAGAGAGCTTTGAGAGAATATGAATAATATTGAAGTTATCAAAAGATAACCATTACTACAATTAAAACCAAACCAACAACAGAGTAGCCTCGAGATATTATAAATACAATCCATAATTTTTGGAGACAATCATTGCTGTACATTTTTTGGATCCAGAGCTCTCCTAAGTACTCTTGACAATCATTGCTATAAATAATGCCAAATCAACAACAGGGCCAGTTTTCTTTAGAGATAGTGAACAAAACCCAAACATATTTATGAAGCTTTTGGGATACAGCTCCCTTAACTACTCTGGAATTTACATGACAATCATTCATTGCTACAATTAATACCAAACCAACAATCAGTGAATAAAATCCATCATACTTTTGAAAATTTTGGAATCTAGCTCCCAATAACTGCTCTAAAAGTTTCATGATAATAATTTCTATAATTAATGTCAAATCAACAAGAGGACTCTAGAGAGATAATCAAAGTAATCAATATTTTTGAGACAGTCACTGCTGCATAGTTTTAGGATCCATCTCCATTGACAATCACTGCTACAATTAATACCTAACCAACAGCAGTGAACAAAATCCATGCATATTTCTGAAAATTTCGGGATCCAGTTTCTCCTAACTCTATAGTTTTAGGATCCATCTCCATTGACAATCACTGCTACAATTAATACCAAACCAACAGCAATGAACAAAATCCATGCATACTTTTGATAATTTGGGGATCCAGTTCCTCCTAATTCTAGAGAGATAATCAAAACAATCAATATTTTTGACACAATCACTGCTGCATAGTTTTAGTATCCATCTCATTGACAATCACTGCTACAATTAATACCAAATCAACAGCAGTGGACAAAATCCATGCATATTTCTGTAAATTTCGGGATCCAGTTTCTCCTAACTCCATAGTTTTAGGATCCATCTCATTGACAATCACTGCTACAATTAATACCAAACCAACAGCAATGAACAAAATCCATACATGCTTTTGAAAATTTCGGGATCCAGTTTCTCCTAACTCTATAGTTTTAGGATCCATCTCCATTAACAATCAATGCTACAATTAATACCAAACCAACAGCAGTGAACAAAATCCATGCATATTTCTGAAAATTTCGGGATCCAGTTCCTCCTAACTCTATAGTTTTAGGATCCATCTCATTGACAATCACTGCTACAATTAATACCAAACCAACAGCAATGAACAAAATCCATGCATACTTTTGAAAATTTCGGGATCCAGTTCCTCCTAACTCTAGAGAGATAATCAAAACAATCAATATTTTTGATACAATCACTGCTGCAGAGTTTTAGGATCCATCTCCATAGACAATCACTGCTACAATTAATACCAAACCAACAGCAATGAACAAAATCCATGCATATTTCTGAAAATTTCGGGATCCAGTTCCTCCTAACTACTCTTAAATTTTCATGACAATCATTGCTACAATTAATACCAAACCTACTACAGAGTAGCCTTGAAAGATAATGAACAAAATCGATATCAAATTAAAAGAGAGAAGATTTTTTCGGAATTTGCTTTTTCCATTATTTATTGAAGGAGCGGAAGACACTGTGAGTAGCATTGCAAAATAACGAGATTCAAACGATAGTGAGATTGATCACGAATGCTAGTTTCGAAACGGAAGAAAAAGGAATTGATAAGTAACTCTATTCCAGACCTCCATTATGAACAAATGACGCAGTTATTTGTAGACTCTCTGTCTATCGACCAAAACCTCTAGGAAGCATTAATGATAGACCTAAGCGGACCACTTGGAATCCACGTGGGAGCGTCTGTCATGTCTACGTCAATTGTATCGATAGATTTAGTGTTTATTCCTTGACTGTTGAACATTTTCAGCCAGCTTCTTAGTACCAAACACACCCACCTTGTTATTTAGAGGAGAACACAAATGCCATTGATTTCTGATTGTTTCTGATCCTGTTTGTGTAAAATAACACGTTTTACAGTGATAAGTATATGATTCAAAAAAGTATTTAAGCACGCCCTCGTGTTTCCTCCATTACATTCTAACAGAAGCGTCGTTTTGACCTCGTTCGTATTCAATAAAAATTGTCTATGAATTTTTTTTGTTTTGAATTATATCAGTGTGGATAGCTTGAAGATATTTACAATCCCATTTAATTTACTTCTGTGCAATTGAAATTTTGGTTTCTATCATTTCATTGCTTTGAAAAACGTAATATATATGGTTATAGAGATACATAATGCTACATCAAACTAGTGCAGGGCTCGAAATACACGGGTGCACAGGTGCACTGTGCACATGAAAATAAAATTGTGCACCTAGTTTTTTCCAGCTAGGTGCATGCCGTGCACCTAACGTTAAAAAGGGGAGGAAGCATTTGATGTTATTTTGATGCTTTAACAAACTATTAGTATCGACCTCTCTCGCTCTAAAGGAACGTAATTAAAATTCCTAAATACACACTATGCGAAAACAAAATCGCTGGGACGTAACGGGTTTATACAGGAGGAAGGTTTACTTGTGCCATGCCACCAGAACTTTCCGATGATCGAAACATTTTCCAGGTGGCTCTGTTGAAGCGACTGCCGCTAGATCCGTGCACCGGAGAAGGGAGAATTTAGATGTTAAAATATTATTATTAACTATCTACTACTAACCTATCTAAACATACCCAACTAACAAAGTAGTTTACTTTATATCAATGCTCTTATATTCGTTTTTTAAATGTCACCTAAAATATAACCTGTGCACCTAATTTAAAAACTTAGGTGCACCTTGTGCACCTGTAATAAAAAATCTATTTCGAGGCCTGAACTAGTGGATTGTTCAATTGGTTATACTATTCCAGATTTCTAATAGAATGTGACTGTGAAAAGTATATGGATCAAAATAGTATCTAAACACCCTTGTGTTTCATATATTACATTCGAACAAACCCCGTTCTGTCCTTGTTTGTATCCAATTAAAATATATTATGAATTTTTTTCTGTTAAAATAATTACATCAGTACTGTAGTATGGATATAAAATTGATAATATTTACAATCGCATTAAATTTACTTATATATAATTGAAATTTTGAAATACTCGTTTCTAAACCTTTGCTGCTTCAAATATGCTTTAACGACACGATAGTGTTAAAGGGGTTATAGATCAATGCTTCTACGTAAAACTATTGAATTTTTCAATCGGCTATTTTATACTCCTTTAGACTTCTAATAAAATGTGATAGTGATAAAGCATATGGTCCGTTATAGTACCTAAACACACCACCTCGATTATATTCTACCAAAAACGATACAGAAAACTATTGAATTTTTCAATCGAAGTATCAGTATCTTATTCTGAAAATGAAATGTATTTTTCTAGTTTCTTAGAATGCGCAAATCCGATACCTCAAAAATACTCCTCGAATTATTACAAATGTCCTCTGAGTGTTTTCAAGAAAGTAACCGATAGAAATAGCTACAATATAATTCTTAAATGAAAACTATATTTTTTGTTAGTGGGAAGTTTAAACTTGTGTAAACATTTTTGCAATTATTTCCTATGTATATCACGTTTACATGCACAAAAATGTGTGTAAAGAATTATGTTTTGAATTCATATTACCATACTTCCTTTCCTAGGTTTGCTTTTAAGACAAAACCATCTTTCTTTACAACATCTAAGTTTCTCGCATCTTATAGAAACATATGGTATTTTTCTAGTTTCTTTCAAGGCGCAATCCGATACCTCAAAAATACTCCTCGAATTATTACAAATGTTCAATGCAAGATAGAAGTTCTATTTCAGGAATATGAATTTGCTATCTCGAATATTACTCATAGAGCAAAACACTTAACCCTTACAAGTGGTTTCAACGAGAAATCTCGTCCATCAGGATTTGTCCAATTTTACTACTGGCGGGGTACCTCGTCATCAAGATCTTGTCAGGTTTTTTTACGATAAAGAGATCAAGATATAGGCAGTTTTCTCCAAATGACAAAATCTGGTCAGGTTTTTTCAAATGACAAAATCCGGTCAGTTTTGCTAATTACGAGATACCTCGTTGAGGTAACCACGAGAAGGGTTTGAAATGTAATTCTAATATGAGGATGAAAATGCATTCACAAAAACTATTTTTTGAAACGCACACGCGAGTGCGTACACCAAGTACAGGGTGATTCATAAGTACTTAAACAGTTTCCAGATGCTGTAAAACAGGAACAGTTTAAGACAAGGTCCCCAAATACGAATGTTAGCTAGGAATAATCACAAAATTTGTGTCCCCCTCCAGAGCGAAGTGACGTAGCCGATAGTGAGCGTGTCACGTGATTAGTCAGTGGAAATGGCTATTTCTGCAGTGGAGAAGGCGGTCTGTGTTCTTGAATTGAGCAAAATGGAATCTATCACTGTTGTGCAACAGCATTTTCGATCACAATTTGGAAAAGAACCTCCAACCGGAAAACTAATTTTCGAATGGCTTAAAAAATTTGAAACTACGGACTGTTTGTGTACAGTTCCAAAGCCACGACGACCGAGTGTATCGGCAGATGTCGTCAAAAACTTTATTCTTCCAATTGGATAATAAAGTCGAAAAACTTTATTCTCCAATTGAATGGTGCGCTATCACACTGGTCAGATGATAGGTGAAATTACCTCTATTAACATCTTCTTCATCGAGAGATTGTACAAAGCGCCGACTACAGCATGCCACTAACCCAATAGCCACCCAGATGCCTTGATTTAACACCATGTGACTTTTTCTTTTGGGCTCCATAAAGGATAACGTATTTAACCCTCCTCTTCCTGTTGATCAAGCGGAGTTGAAACAGCGTATCGCAACCACTATCACTGCACTTACTTCAGATACCCAAACACGCGTATGGGCAGAAATGGATTACCGGTTCGATGTGTGTCGTGTGACTAAAGGTGAACACATAGAACATCTGTGACTGTCTCTAAAAATACTTGGAAACATTCACCTACACGTCTGTTACAGGTAACATCAAATACCTAACATTGTCACTGGAAGTATGTATGTTGTAGTATGTTATATGTATGTATAAATTGTTATACACATATAGTATGTTGAAATTGTATACTTACTTATGAATCACCTTGTATAAAGGTTGTTTATTGGTTTTTAAGGCGCATTTGCCACATTCACCTAGTATAGCTGATTTTTGACTGACGAAATTCGCTTTATACTGTAATCACAAGCAGTATGTTTCAATTAACTAAAGTAGTTGATTTTAAGTCGCAATAAAACAACATACGGACTGTATTCAGTTAACTTAGAAGTGTCTTTTAAATGCACATAATTCCATTCCAATCGGGATTTAATTAGGCTGTTTGGAATATAGAATACCATGTACATTCAAATTTATGTTGTTGTTGTTTCTAATGCCTACACTGGCAGACCAGAGGAGTGCCAGGCCCGTCGAAGACGGCAAGAGGCGAGGGGGTGCGCCTTCCATGTTATTGAGCCCCATTGGGAGGAAGTCCGACTTTGCTCGGCATACATGACACATCCGTTTTACAGGAAGGTCCCTTTCATACATCCATTCACTCACACATATCGTAATTTAGATACCAATCAGAGGCCGATAACCCTCTGATCAGATACCCCCAGAGGTATTGATTTGGTATGGGAACATGGGGGACTTTGTGACCACGACCTATTTAACGTGCCCCAGTCACCATTAGTGAACACGACGGTCTTTAGCCAGGTCGAAGCGCCGATCTCACAATCATCAGAATTGCAGGCTCCGCCGAGGACAGAACCCACAACCCTTCTGATGCGGGCCCGACGCTCTACTGACTGAGCTACCGCGGCTGGTACATTCAAATTTATATACATAGAAACCGATATTATGAACTTTTTCCGGGAAAAGGCTTCAGGATTGATCCTGGACCGTCGCCAATAGCCTGTTGTGTTGCTCCGGTGTGACGTAATTTCAACTACCTACGTACGAACTAGAGAATAGTTTTATGAAGTAATAATTTGCTTTTATCTTTGTCCCACTATTTCTTATATAGGTCCCTCTTCTATCTAGGACCATTGAGCCTATTACACCGCATCACGTACTATGTCTATTAATGCTAATTCTCCTACCCGCATACAAAAGCTTTACTTCCAGACACAATACTTCAGGATGGAAGAATAAGATTTAGAAAAGACAGACTTTTCTACGAAAAGTCCTGGAATGATGCCGAGTGTTTTTCCGGAGTTCCTTCTATCGGAAAAAAAAAGACGTTTTTCCCAGAATTCTATTTTTAAGTGAGCCTAGGGTATTAAAAGTAGATATCGAGTGATGTAACAATTTCCTCAATGCAAAGCAAAGTTTCTAGGAAGTTTGAAACACCAGCAATGCTAATTTTACGTAATAACCGAGTACCTGTTGACAGAATATACTGAGTATGTCGTTTTCGTCGATGTGTCTATAGAACGCCCGTGTCCGATAGAAGTTTCGCCGGGATTGAAAAATACTAAAAAACAAGACATTTGTTAAAACTGTATGCTTACATGAAACCGACCACTGAACTCTGCTCTAAATAAATTTTAACTGAGACCAAAGATGCGAATACGAAAACATTTAAAACATACGAACGAGTCACGCAACTATATAAAAAAACACTTTCCGTCTCATTTTTGCATACAATAGCAAGGTATGTACAGTTTATCTGCACGTGAATAATTTACTGTTCCAAATTTCCTAGTTTACTTAATTCTATTTAAAACGACTGCTCCAAACACTGAAAAGGATAACGATATTAAACCCTAATGACTCGATTAGAATATAATTTTAATTCTGCAATAGATAAATTACCAGTTCGATATACACTTTTAACTTTTCTCAAGACACGTTATTTTCTTATACATCCACTTCTATGCTCAGATTCCGAAGAGTTTTAGATTGGAATACAAAATGTATTATGGATTTCTCAGTTCCATAAAATTCAAACCGATCAATTTATAACCTACCACATCGAAAAGAAAGACGCTTTTCTGAGTAAGGTTTTAATGCTCTTCATTAGGTACAGCTCTGAATAAAGCACCGCTTAATTGCCTGATGAAGAGTCCAACTGGTGAATAATTTTTGTATTTGCATTCCTACAGTTTAAAAATTTCTTTAAAATATACAGTTGGAACTTTTATCAAAACACGTTATTTTCTTATACATCCACTTCTAAGCTCAGAGGCCGAAGAGTTATAGATTGGTATACAAAATGTATTATGGATTTCTCAGTTCCATAAAATTAAAACCGATCAATTCATAACCTACCACATCGAAAAGAAAAACGCTTTTCTGAGTAAGGTTTTAATGCTCATCATTAGGTACAGCGCTGAATAAAGCACTGCTTAATTGCCTGATGAAGTGTCCAACTGGTGAATAATTTGTGCATTTGCATTCCTACAGTTTAAAATTTTCTTTTAAACATTTACTGAAATGAATTGAAAATAATAACAACTAATAAATAACTTTTAATGCAATAATATAATACAGTAAAGGACTTTTAATTTCATTCAAAATAAAGCGGCAACACTTATACAAGCCCCGAGTACTTTCGAAACGAAACGTCATTTTCTTGCACATCCACTTTTAAGCTATAAACAATCGAAAGTTGTACTTAAGAATACCAAATATACCATGTATTACGCAATTTCGTAAAAAACAAAAACACGCAATCGATAACCTGCCATATATAAAAGATTAGATTGCTTTCCTAGAAAGATTTCGTGTGATTGTAGCTGGGTTTTATGACGTAAGAGCCATATTGATGCCAAGCTTCACCAAACAATAAAAGCAACGTAAAGTCTTACAAACAATGAAGTTTCATTTTAAATCCTATATGTGAAAAATATTGTGTTTCTAAATACCTATAGCTTATAGATTTCCTTTTAAACAATTACTAAAATTATATTGAAAATAATAACATTTAAACAGACGTGCCTTTTGTAATATCCATTTAATCTCACTCAAAATAAAGTGTAAGAACTTATATAAGTCTGAATGTTTTTTCTGAACGAAACGTTATTTTCCCTCACCTCATCCACATCTAAGTTCGACAGTGAAAATTTGTTCACATAAATTCAAAATACATCATGGATTACGCAATTTCGTAAAACAAACTTTGTAATTGATAACTTGCCATATGGAAAAGATAAAACTATTCCTATCGTGTGGTTAGTTTGGGGTTTCGAGGCGTTTTTTCGCGAAGCTGAGCACAACAACACAGACGTCAAATGATAGGTATATATATATGAGCAGCATTTTAAATCCTACAAATAAAGACAACTTTGAAAATGATAACTTATTAAAACAGACGAAGCCTTTTGCAAATATCCTCTTAATCTCACTCAAAATAAATTGCCAGAACTTATAAAAGGCCCTTAACTTAAACGTCATTTCCATGCACATCCCTTCAAAGTTATACATACGAATACAAAATATATTATGGATTACACAATTCCGTAAAATACAAACCGAGCAATTTATAACCTGCCACGTGGAAAGGGGAAAAAAAACTTTTTCTAGCAAGTTTTTTCATGCTATCCATCGGTACAGCGCTATGTAAAGCAACGCCCAAAACGCCTGATGTTCGGCGAATCCCGCGTTCTGATGATCCAGAGGTATTTCTCAAGGGTTTTTGTGTCACATATTTTACTAATTCCGTGTAGGAGCTGATTTGGCAGCGCGCTGCTCTTCTACGGGCTTGCAATTATGGGTTAATGATATTCAGGAAAAAATCAATTCTTGGTCACTTCCGATTCTCCGTAATTTATTTCCCTCCTGCTTTATGCGTTAGAAATGAAATTCTAGATCATTAATTATGAGGCTTCATTTGCTTCGCACCTCATTCAATTAGAAATTTAATTATACTTGAACATAAAGAAACATATGCAGCTAAACGTGAACACTTGCAGAATGAGAGTGCTTACCGCCCTTGCATTTGCTTGATTAATTTGATCAAATTGCATACTTTTTAGCAAGACGCGTGAAAGACAGCGCTAAGTTATCCACCAAAAAGTACTTAATATGGAGATGTGGGTGTTTCTGGACATTGAGTCCCCGTAGGGACCCATACTGCTGCAAGCGCAAGACAAATATTAAAATTATTAATAATAAAAGGATTTTCAATTTTTGGGTTATACACTATTTGGACAAAAGTATTTGGATACTGTTTGGATTCGGAAGAGGATCCGTCTTAATGAGGGTTGTTTTCCTGGTTAGAACTCCGTTCATTGCTTTATGTACCTAGTACCAAACCAATAATTTGGCCTTGCTTACACTATGACAATACTACGGCGATGACGATTGTTTCTTCCAACAGGATCGAGCTCCATTTCATACAGAAAAACGTGTGCTAGACTGCTAGACTGATTTCCTGAAAATGAGGCGAATTTGCTTGATTGGCCTGCTCAGATCTTTGATCTTATTCCGATTGCGCACTCGTGGAAGAAACTGGAGTGACGAGTACGACACACCGTCTCGCAACATCGATGTATTGGAGTCGATGTTTTGGTAACATAGATGTTTATACTTGTAGATGTTTTTACGTTGTCGATGTTTTATTTTTAAATGAAAAAAGTACCGTTATAAAAATTTAAAAAATAACCAAGTAGCATAATTTTCATAATCAGCAAACTGAACATACTTTTAGACCAAAGTGACCGAGGGTGAAGGGACTGAAAAGTAGGGATGCGACATCGATGTTGATGTTTTCTAAACATTGATGTTTTAGAAAACAAACATCGATGTATTGAAGCCGATGTCGCATCAATAGTTGCTAAACCAGTTTTAAGAAATGGGGGAAAAAGTTTAAATACATTGAATTTTAAAAACATCGATGGTTTGGGGGCGATGTATTATCAACATCGATGTCTTAATTTTGAACATCGATGTTTTAATTTTGAACATCGATGTTTTAATTTTGAACATCGATGTTTTGCTGTCGATGTAGCATCACAAGTTGCTAAATCAGTTTTAAGAAACGGGGGAAAAAGTTTAAATACAATAAATTTTAAAAACATCGATGTTTTTGGGTCGATGTACTATGAACATCGATGTTTTAATTTTGAACATCGATGTTTCAAAACATCCATATCTCGCATCCTTATCTCGCACACTCATTTTCACAACAATCTGTTCTCACAGCTTTTCAAGAGGTATGTGGCGAGCTATTCCTGCCCTGACTCGCAGAGAACTTGGGAAAAGTATGCCTTGTTGTGTTGCATCTGTAATACAAACTAAAAGGAGGACCTTTATCCGTTACAAAATAGAATAATAGAGCAGTTTTTCTGAAATATATGCAGTGTCCAAAATCTTTTGTCCATATATAATGTATATATAATTGTAATTTAATAAAATAAAGTTACCTTTAGGATAAAAAAAAATTTCTAGATACTCAAAGGATTGATAACAAAAAAAATCATTGATGAATAAAATCAGATAATGTATAAAAACCTTTTTACAAGACGTATGACAGACACAGACAGTGCAACGGTACATTCCAAAAACTATTTAGTGTGGAAATGGTGTGTATTTCTGGTAAAGAGTACTCCCTGGACATATTGCGCAAAAAACGAGATAAATAATAAAATTATTTTAAAGAAAACATTTCAATTTTTGACTAGATAATTATAATGTAATGAAATATAAATAAATTTTATATATATTTATTGGATAGATAGCAGTAAAATCATTGATGGCCAAAATTAGGGATGTGATAAAATGTTGTTCCTTTCTCTCCTCAAATACTTACTGTCTTTCCTATCTGCACCTTTGTGTTCTACATCCGAGGGGCTTGCGGATACATCCCTATTAGAAAACACTTTACTTCTGTGTTCCCTACGTCTGATAAAAGTACAATAAGTAGTGAAACAACGGATTTTGACAATTTCTAGAGATATCATTTTATTTTAAACGCAGAATTTTCTGTGCAACTTAATTTCGAAATATTCTACCGCTAAATTTACCTAAAACGAGAGCAGTTATCTTTAGACACCATGGACGTTTCTCGGAGTAAATAACTCTCGTTCAGCAAAAGATAAAAATAGAATAGCAAACTAAGCATATATATATATATATATATATATATATATATATATATATATATATAAACAATTCGTTTAATAATGATGGTTTATTTATTTATTTGACCTTGAATAGATTAGCTTCCATTTCAAATGGGAAAATGTGTTAGCCTCAAACACGTGTTTTACGTCTGGGCATAGATAGCATTTATTATTCCAATTACAATGTTATTAGCAGGTTGTTAGTTGAAAGTATGATATAAATATAAATTGATGTTAAAAAGGCATAGAATTAACGACATGATGTATAACAACACGACGTTAAAAAGGAGTGAAAGTAATGAATTGGAAAGAACAAATAGAGAGCACATTTATAATTATAGTAGAACAGATATAGTATATTGGCATTGATGGAAAAACGAAACAGCAAATACTAAAGATAAAAATATAGAAAACGTTTAAGAGGTTAAATGAAGATATGAAATAAATACCAATTGATGATTAAAAAAGGCATGTGGATCAGCAGCACTATATAAACTCTAACAAAAAAAAATCGACGCACCAAGAAGGAGTTGTGTCTGGATTGACCAACATGGAACAGCGCTGAAGGGGGACGTATAGTCTGAAGTCGTGAGTCCCGATTCCATCTGTGTCCTGACAACAACCGTAGAACTGTCTGGAGACGTTCAGGGCAGCGTGGAGATCCTGCCTTACTATCGCTTGCCACACATGTCCAAAACAAGGCATTATGGTCTGGGGGTGCCATCTGTTTTGATAGCCGGACCTCTATGGTAATCATTTCTGGCACACTTAGAGCACAGCGGTACGTAGACAACATTTTACAATTGGTTGTGTTACGACACTTTTATGACACCCCGGACTTACTTTACAGCAAGATAATGCCAGGCAGCACACGGCATGTGTTGCTATGAATTATCTTCAAGCTTCCCAACACTTCCTTGCCCAGCTATGTTTCCTGATCTCTCTCCCATAGAGCAAATTTGGGACGTTATGGGAAGGCGATTGCAACCATCCCGTAATGTTGACCATTTAGCCCAACAATTGGACAGGACAACACCCGGGAACTTTTTCAGTCTATGCCACGCCGGGTGACAGCTTGCATCCAGGCCAGAGGTGGACCAACGCCTTATTGACTTCTTCCCTTTGTAAAGGTCAAACTCTGAAATAAATCATTCAATTGTTCCGATATTTTAATCGTTTGTTTTTCTATGTATTTTCTTCACATCCATCAATTTTTATCGCAATAGGACAACTCCTTATGGGTGCGTTCATGTTTTTTGTTATAGAGCGTATAACATCAAAAAAGAATAAAAGCGATGAAGTTTGAAAATACGTAAGAAATGGATATAAAATATGCAACACGACAAGTACAAGGTGCTTTTTTTTAAACTGACACTATTCAGAGACACCTGTAGCTCGATCTAACAACCGAAATGGCATCAAAATCGGTATGGAGACTAATAATGACATGAGTAGTAGGATTCCGGAGAAAAAAAAATTAGTTCCAAAAATTGCCGATAGTGGTATTTCTGGCGATGTTGTAGCTAACAAAACCGATAATTAGCATAAAACACGGGTAACAAAGCAAAATGCAAATTTATGCTTTCGAATGTGACAACATCACCTGTAATTTGGGCTATAAAAACATGTAGGCAGCTCCGATAAATATTCTGAGCAGAAGTGAGCCAGCTGAAATGAATATGCGACTCACATTACCAGAACGCGCATTACTGGTGAAACTGCATTATCTTAATCAGTGCAATACATCCATAGCTCATTGTGAGTTTAAAACATGAGTTTGTACTGCGCCATAATTACCCCTATCAGCAATTTTTTGGAACTAATATTTTTTCTCACGGAATCCTACTTTCCATGTTATCATTAATCTCCATACCGAGTTTGGTGCCATTTCGGTTGTTAAATCGAGCTACAGGTGGCTCTGAATAATGTCAGTTTCAAAAATCACCTTGTATGACAAAAGAAAACATGACTCTGAGCTGGGAATGTGTGATCATAATTCTCAACAATACTTGGAAAATCATTCTAAAATGTGCAACACCTTTTTCGTTTAATAAAAGGAAATCTGAGATTGTTTCAATTCTTATCTTTTGACATGGTTTTATTTTAGTTAATTTACTGCTTAGCCATTGCGATCCCGAATTAGAAAATAATCAATTCACAAGTAAACCTAAAGGCATTTATATTAGTGATATAGTTAGAACCAATTGATAATCAATTATAAAGCCTATTGCAAATAGTTTGCCTAAGCCGTTAAGGTATGCAACATTTATGTTATTAAAAATATTTCTGCTTAAGTATTGCTCGTAGAAATAGCTTAACACTCCAAATGGTTTCGAAAACTCGTCCATCAAAATTTAACGAATTTTGCTCATGCCGAAATATCTCGTCATCAAGATATTGTCAGATTTCTGTGATGACGAGATCAAGATCTGGTCAGTTATTTGCTAATTACGAGATATCTCGTCCTTTAATAACTCATACGTTTTGCTAATGACGAGAGATATCTTGTAAAGACAACCACCCAGAAGAGTTAAAAGAACTTTAATAAAATAAAACTAGCTCAGGGCAATTGCATGGTTCAATAAAATCAAGTAGCATTTCTGAAAAAGTATAAAGGATAAAAAAAATTTAACAGAATAAATTGGCATTGATAAAGTACAATTTAAAACAGTACATAAAACGTGTGAGTGTGTTGGAGAGAGGCTATTTTCTTACCTTTATTTATCACATTTTTATCTAACTTTACTATCACGCATCAATTCTGTCTTAAAAGTACATTGTATACATTTATACAATCTTAACATTATTTGTATAAGTTTTCTTTTTTCGTTTACAAAATCATATTCGTTAAAATTTTGTCCATGGGAAAGTCTAGGACACAAACTTCGTAGTACGAAATAAAAGAGGTTCATAAAAATATTTTATACTTTTAAAGATATATGCTCTGTGTGTGCTTTAATCTAAAGTATCTTAACACTCAGAGAATTCATCAATCACACTCCAGTTTGCAACAAAAAAGTTGAAAGAAGTACTTATTTGGGGTAATGAGTATATCTGGTTTATATTTTTTTACCGATTACTAGCTAATATAACATTTTAATATAAAAAATTTGAAACTATTTATTTGGTACAATGAGCATACTTGGTTTATATTTCTTCACCAATAATTAGCTAACACAACATTTTAAAACAAAAAGTTATGCATTTTAAAAAGTAGCAAAAACATCCCCTAACTGTTACACTCACTTACGCAACGAAAACCGAAATATGTAGTGACTCTAAATATTTTTCTACTTCAGCTGTACTTGAATAATGAGAACCTTAAATACATCAGTGTGAAACTGATAATTATTTGCAAAAAGGATTTCCATAATAATAATGAAAGTAAAATACGGTTACCTTTTTACAGATTATTGCAAAATCCCAACAGACAAAATATATCTTAGTACATGCTAAAATGAAAATCGCATTTTTTGTGTGATAGAACATTGTATAAGTTTTTCACATCCAGAACTGACCACTAATTTTACAATTGATAACTAAAGTTTGTGATAACATTTTATTTACTGTTATATCCAGATTTAAGAAAGAAGTAGATGCTTGTTCCATAGTGCATCTATAATCACATATTTAAGGTTAAGAAAACCAAACACCAAAGGTCCTTTATAATGTAGTGATTAACACTTCTGGTGATTATCTTGACAAAGTTTATCGTCATTAGAAAAACTGACCAGATCTTGTAGAACGAGTTATATAGTCATTAGAAGGAAACTAACCAGATCTTAATCTCGTCATCAAAAAAAATTGGCGATATCCTGTTGACGATATATCTCGTTATTAGCAAAATTGGTCGGATCTTGATCGACAAGATGATTCATCATGAGCAAAATTGTCCAAATTTTGATGTACGAGATAGGGATGCGACATCGATAACAAAACATCGATGTTGAAAATGCATCGATCAAAAACCATCGATGTTTTAAAACATCAGTATATTCACCCCCCCCCCCAATTCCTTAAATCTGGTACAGTAACCACAAACATTAATGTTCGTGGGTGGCGGAGTTTAATTTGTTATTTTCAGTGTTTATTAATTTAAAACTAAATTTTTTTTAAACTGTCAAAACAAGTTTTAAAAAATTAATAAGAACAATTAACAAATCTTTTATTTTTAAAATGAATAATATAAAAGAAAATAATATTTGCAACCATTTGACATAGGTACTACCAACTATAAGTATAATTAGGTAGGTACATAATAATTCACAGGGTGATAATTCACAGGGATTTTAAAATGGGTCACCAATGTTCAGCTGCGGGTAAAAAGACTAATAGGTTATTGGGGTATATTAAAAAGACTGTAACTTCAAGGGATAAGAATATAATCTTGACGTTATATAAGGGTTTAGTAAGACCACATCTAGAATATGCTGTACAATTATGGGCTCCATATATGAGAAATGATATAGAATTAATTGAAAGGGTTCAACACAGAGATACAAAAATAATAAAGAGGATAGCAAATCTCGACTACAATGAACGTTTAAGTAAGCTAAACATGTATACACTGGAAAGAAGGAGAGGGGATTTGATGCAGCTTTTCAAGTTGGTAAAACAAGGGGACACAGAGGGCTTAAATTTAAATAGGGATAAAACAGAACAAGGGGCCATGGGTATAAATTGAATAAGACACATTTTAATCGGGATTTAAGGAAAAACTACTACTTTAATAGGGTAATAGACAGTTGGAACGCGTTGCCAGAGAATATAGTTAATTCAAAGGGAGTGTACGAATTTAAGATACAATTGGATAGTCAGTGGGAATTGGGGAGTTCATAAACAAAGGACCAGCCTTGTTGGGCTTGAGCCTGTAGCTGGTCGTCAATATTTATATTTGTATTTGTATTATTATACTTACAAACTTATTTTTTATTTACTGTGAGTAAAAAATATTGGGGCCTATAATTTTTATAGGCCTCAATATTTGTTATTTACAGTTTGTAAAAAAGAAGTTTGTTAACATTCTCCACCTTAAGCCGACTTCTATTTTCACTAACTATCAAACCAGTTAGGGAAAAAACTCTTTTTGATGGAACGGATGTCCACATCACTCACGAATACTTAGTTGCACGGTTATTTTTCTTACTTTTTGTTATCGTACTTTTTCATTCCAAAATAAAACATCGACAGTGTAAAAACATTGACAATGTTAAAACATCGATATTAAACAAACATAGGCTCCAATAAATCGATGGTAAATGCATCGATGTATTGAAAACATCAACATTGATATCGCATCCCTACTTTTCAGACCCTTCACCCTTGACCACTTTGGTCTAAAAGTATGTTCAGTTTACTAATTATGAAAATTATGCTACTCTGTTATTTTTTAAATTTTTATAATGGTACTTTTTTCATTTAAAAATGAAACATCGACAAGTATAAACATCGATGTTAAAAAGCATCGGTTCCAATAAATCGATGTTTTTTTATAACACAATGATGTTTTGAAAACATCGACTCCAATACATCGATGTTTTTTAATAAAACAACGACGTTTTGAAAACATCGACATCGATGCGCATCCCTAATAGGTACTACTAACAATAAGTATATTTCGGTAGGTACATAACAATAATTATTGTTAGTTATTATTAATTATTTATCAACTTATTGGGAAAAAATACAACAAACATTGTTTATTTACTGTAAATAAAAAATATCGGGGTCTATAATTATCCTCAATGTTTGTTATTTGCAGTTCGTAAAAAAGAGAAGTTTGTTAACTTTCTTCACCTTAAGCCGACTTCTTTTTTCACCAGTTAGGGAAAGAACTAGTTTTGACAGGACAGATGTCGTCATCACTAACAAATACGTAGTTTCACGGTTATTTTTCTTAATTTTTACTATGGTGCATTTTTTTATTCAAAAATAAAACATCGACAACGTAAAAAAAAAGATGTTAAATGTAATCGATGTTAGGTGCAATGTTCCATTGGCTCCAGTAAATCGATGGTAAATACAACACTGTTTTTTTATATCGATGTTTTGAAGACATCGACATCGATGTCGCATCCCTACCTTTCAGATCCTACATACTTGGCCACTTTGGTCTAAAAGTATGTTCAATTTACTGATTAGGAAAATTTGGTTATTTTTAAAATTTTTATAATGGTGTTTCTTTCACTTAAAAATAAAACATCGCAACGTAAAAACATCGAAAAGTGTAAACATCGATGTTACAAAAACATAGGCTCCAATACATCGATGTTGAAAGCATCGATGTTTTGAAAACATCGGCATTGATGTCGTATCCCTAGCACGAAGTAGCTCGCCGTAACCACATGAAGGGTTAAAACCGTCTATCTGGTCTTCCTTTTCAAACTATTTATAGGGGGTTTACAGGCGCTTATGAATCACATATAGCTGCAGTCCAAATCATTTACATATCCTTTCAAGATCTACGTATCGTGCAAATTTATTTCAAGGCTATTGGATGTTTCCTTTGTGGTGTTGCATTTTCTAGGGTCGACTATGTATTTATGTCTTCTAATGTATTCACCGCGTCTTCTTTTATTTACTAAGCCATATATATTACTGTCTCCTATTATATCAATCAATTCTTTCAATACACCTCTTTTAAGTCTTCTATTATATTTACCAAGTCTTCTAAGATATATTATTTATTTTTAGATGCTATATATCAGGAGTAGGCAAATGCTGCTCTTCGTTGAGTTCAGTGCAGCTCCCATTAAAAGGTTAAATTCGTTTCTTTTTATTATTTCAAAACTTTTTCCACGAATCTTGTTAAATTGACTAAGTAAGTGAAGCGTTCAAGCAGTACGTATCTTCTCGATAGTAGGTCTTCTAATTTCTGAAATAATGCTTGTTGAAAAAGTGTCTGGGGAATATTGTAGCTATCGGAAATGAAAGAGGATCCGTCATTGTAAATGCAGCACAAATCTACTTCCACAATTTGATTTTGAAAACTCGGGTCAGAATCAAAATTTCCACACTTAAAGAACGCTGCTTGCCGTCTAATTCCAATTCTTAGTACAACATATTGATGTGAATCTTTGTACTCCGCAATGAAGTTCGTGAAGTCGAAAGATCGTTCACAGTTGACCAATCATGATCTCAAAGAATTGCTGTGGATGGCTTTAACAAATTTTACACCATATTTCAAAGGCTTGACTAAAGGTCCTCGTTATCTGTTATGCTTTTTTTAATACATTTATTGTATTTTATTTTTATATTAAAATTTTGAAATAACTATTTTGTATTTTCTTTATGTGTACATTACATGGCACTTAAGACTTGTGTAGAATATGTAACCATATTAATTAAATTAAATTTTAATTTATGCATTTAATGCTATGTAATTATGGTGTAACTCTTTATAATATACGAAACACCGGAATGCGACTCTCATTGCATTCATGCGTGCCCACACTTTGCCATATATCTACAATAGCATACGATCTGTAGGTGGCGCTGGCGTAATTTCTGGAACGACAATGGGTGTCTTTCTCTCCTCTATATCAGTAAAACCCACCATGTATGTACATGTACTTGACGGAATAACATTTCTTGACACAACTTGACTAGAGGTTGCTCATGTGCCCTATAAAATATATATAACTAAGGTACCTCTTCATTCTGTAACTAACATTCTGATGTAAAGTTTCAAAGCTTTCACGTTTGAAGGCTGTTAATATGTCTGCATTTCTCAATGAGTAGATGTACTCCTGACAAAATTTATTGAAAAACATTTCCAAGTTTCGCAAACCTTGTTTTAAGCACATTCCTCGCTTATTAGACATGTAACGAGTACTCCAAATAATTCACCTCCATTTAAACTGCATAATTCTGCTCACGAAATCTCAAGAACTACTCCTAATATATGAAATTAATTCGCTCTAAAGAATGTTTCAGAGCAAAGCCTTGTGACTTAATCCTGGATTCATGTACTATATTAACTGGAATAGGATGATGTACGGTGACACGAAGGAATCACGATATTTCCGTTTTAAAATACTGCATGCATAAGAAAAGGGGAAGGATATTCCTGCAATAAATGTTTTTTCTTGTCGTTTTTCATTCTTTTTGGTATATGGAGGAGAAGGCAGTTTTTGCCCTACTTTTTTTGTACTACTTGCCTTGGATTCTGGACATATTCGGTTCATGTCGGAAGTACTTGCGTTAACTATCTCTGACAGTTTAAGATGGATATATGGAATCGGTAGAGCTTTAAAAACTACGCAAGCTTGTAAAAGAGTGCAATTTATTTGTAGATAACTTCCCGTAGTACACAATTAAAATGCGTTAGAACATTTTATTTACTAAAACACAGGATTAGATGTTCCTTTGCAGTGCATCTATAATCAGATATTTAAAGTCATTTATCAAAATTCTCAGGTTCTTTAGCATGTAACGATTAAAGTTAAAAATAACAGAGTTGGTAGAAAAATAAACATGCACACTCCCTTTTTGCAAAATGCTGCAAGGAAGTGTTCAAAAGGGCAACTTCGCATCAATAGAATGTGAATAAAAGATTTTTCTTGTTTACATTATCTATATTATTGTACGAAGACAGTGTAGAAGGCAGTTTTTGCTCTACTTTTTTGTACTACTTGCCTGGAACTCTGGACATGTTCGGTTCACGTCGGAAGTACTTGAGTTAACGATCACTGATAAAGTTTAAGATGGATAAATGGATGGCAATGGATAATTTTTAATTAACGTCGTACTAGAGCAACACAATGGGCAACTGACGACGGTCCGGGATCAATCCCATAAGGGAAAGATCCGAGTGGATAAATGGAATCTGTAGAGATTGAAAAACTGCGAAAGCTTGTAGAAAAGCGTAACTTTTACTTGTAAATAATTTCCATACGATACAACTAAGGTACCTGCATACGTTAAAAAAGGCCAATTTTGACGAAACTTTGCATTTTTTTTTATTCTACTAACAAATTCACTGTACTTTTGTGCTTCTAAAACAGTTTAAACTTTCAATGTGTGACTAATAGAAAAAAGTTAGGTCAATTTAAAATTTGAGCAAAATCGTTAGTAGTATAACGAAATCGGAACTAATAATAAGAATATTCTATTTTTACCATAATTTCTACTTTTTATCTGTTAAGTAAGTTAAAACAAATAATAATTATGTTTCGATAAATTGGCCACTACAATTTTTCAATTTATTTGTTAGAAGAATTTCGCATTATCTTTTTACTCTCTTGTATTTTGTTTACAAGCATTTTTCTCAGAATTACATTTTAGGCATAAACATTGAATTCCAGAAATGATAACTAAAAAACTTATTGATGTATATTTATAAAATTTTTTTATACACATTCGAAATAGTGTTTGCTACTGCATGCACTAGAATCAAATTGATATCTTTATTTTCTTTCCTATATATGCATTTGCATTTGAATATCAATGTTTGAAAACGGTCAAAAATCCTTCAACAATTTTTCAATGAGTCATAAAACCTGTATTTTTAAAATATATTTCTGCTTCTAGCAGAAGCACTAGATAACATCAAGAAGTTTACTCTGATCATATTATTTTGCTGCTAATTTAAATTGTATACTTTGTATCATTTTTCAAAATTTCAAAAAAAAAACTTCAAATTTACACAAAAAAATTTCACTTTTTGTTAAACATATATTTAAAATTTTAATTATTGATAGTGTAAAATTAATTTTAAACACAAGTAATTATAAGAATAATATTCAATTACTTCTGAATAGCATTTTTTTTTTTTAAAGTGCTCCGAACGTATGCAGATACCTTAAAACGTATATTATTGTATTTACTGAAGCACATAATTAAATGTTTATTCCCAGTGAAAGTGCATTTGTAACAAGAAATTTAAGGTCAGTAATCGACAAAGATCCTTTACCATGTATCCATTAACACTCCTGGTGATTGTCTTGACGAGGTATCTCGTTATTAGAAAAACTGACCAGACTTTTATGGACGAGATATCTCGTCATTAGAAGAAAACCAACCATATATTGATTGGTATCGTCATCATAAAAAAATAGGAGATTTCCGGATGACGAGATATCTTTTTAATAGAAAAATTGGTCAGATCTTGATGAACGAGTTAACTAGGTGAAACCATTTGGAGGGTTGAAGGTTTGCAATGGACATACAAAAATAAAATAATGTACCCTTTCAGAAAAGGAAATAAAGTCATTCAAAAGATTATAAGATGTAATAGAGAAATATAAATCTAAAACAAGTTAAAAATAATAAAGTAGAAAAATAAGGAAATTCTCTTCCTCTCTTCAAAATACATCAGAGCAATATTCGAAAAGAGCGCCTCACGCCAACAGAATCCGGGTGATCCAAATCAATCCAGTAGAAACTGACAAATTAAGATTCGGGAAAACCGCTTCCATTGGAAATAGCTTGTTTGTCTTAAAATCTTTCAAACTGCCTGAATCCGAAACCTTCCACTTCAATACTTTAGTCAATTTCATACTGGATTGACCCGGATTCTATTTCTATGAAGGTACCCTAAGACTTCAGAACTCCATAAAATGTTTATGGGGAAAAATAAGGCATTGGGAGAATTCTCAGAAGGAAGTACAACTTTTGATAGACTAAACTAATTCCTAATCTGGAGACCATCTACGAATCTGTCCCAAACTTCTTCAGAAGTGCCATTTTTTCTTTCAGGAGAAGTCTACACATATATATTATGGACCCAGCAATTTCACATGAAGTGACCATGTCAGTCAGTTTGTATTGATTCAGGCCCGGATTCTGCTGGTGTGACGCTTACGTAAAACTTCGAAAATCATCACACGTTTAGTGTAAGAAAGGTAAGGGCATAATTTGCTGGGGAAAATTCTCAAAAGGAAGCATAACTTTTGAGGGACTGAACTAACTCAGAAACGATGGAGGGCAAATAATGAATAGGTCACAGCTTATTTGAAGGGTCATTCTCTCGTTAAGGAGAATTCAAGATATGATCAACGATATAGCCAACACTGAACTACCATCACACAATACCATGTCTAGTGTCGTGAGACACTGTATCAGTTTAAATAAGTTTTATTGGCATGAATTGAGCATGTCACCGTGGTGGCATGTGTATTCAAAATGTTAAAATATATTACATGTACACATTATTACATATGTGCATTGTTATCATCTCAACATAGTATAATTACATATATGTCATCATACTATATTGCACTATATATACAACATGCAAAGGTTAATTTTTTGGGATAATAAAGTCCTGATGATTATATGAATCTCACTATGACAGTAATTTCTCCTCTCAAATCCTTATTATAAGTAATGTTCCTGCGTCATGCGATATTAAAGTGGTCGACATGTGTCCTCATATAACATGAGGTAGTAAGGGGGAAGGCATACTGTAATTTAGTGCAGATGTGTTCCGATTTTAACACTGGAGGATTTTTTTTAGTTGATTTTTTAAGCCCCGTTAAGTAAGATGGAAATAGGTCATGCCCTAGGAAGTAGAGTGTCTCAGGTTTATCTTCCTGATTTCAGTGACTGTTGGCAATTCATCACAAACCATCCTGTCTGTTTCTTCTCTCTCTCTTTCTCTCTCTCTCTCTTCATCCTATTTATTCTCCAACACAACCAAGTGGTTAACACTGATACCCAGCAATTACACATCAATTTAACATGTTCAGTAAGATAAGTAAAACTCAAAGACACGGTTGCGGTTCATCGAGGTATTGGCGACTAAAATATTTGTCTCCAAACGTTTATTTGGATAGACTTACAACGGGATACTACCAAAATTAGTCATTTGGTAATGGAAATGTGTTCTTGATTTAACCGGGTATTGTGTTACTAAAAAATTGTCACAATTTAGTTATTTCTGAGTCTGAGTTTATGACTGATTAATGCAGACCTTTCCTAGGAAGCTCCGATTTTGTACTCCACAAGGGTATCAGCATTCCATGCATCAAAATATTGACAAGAAAATTGGGGTTACTTACATCAACCGATGTGCCGGCAAGTCTATATGTCTGTCCAGGTGGCTTGTCTCTAGGTTGGTAGCGATAAAATTCCACATGATTTTTGTACCATTTGACTGAATACAAATCATCCCCTTCCAAATCAAAATCACACTTCAGCCACACAGGCTCTCCAACTTGAATTGCTCCTGGGACTGAAATATTCAGAAACCGAAGAGCTTGGCAACCTAGAACGTAGAGAGCGGATTTAATTACACATTTCGTAAAACATTTTTATAAATAGCTAAAAATATTTAGTTGATAAGAAAATAGGTATGCTTATGAGACAGGAAGGATAAAGCACAGAGTTATTTATGCATTAGACACATTAAGCTCTTTATTCTGGAGGTTCATTGACGTAGGCTTTGAGTTTTACCGCTTTAAACCCACATACGAGGGAAATCGTTTATTCCTACTGCGGATTCAGGTTAGGTCACATTATAGTACAGTCACAAATGTGAATTTGGTAGAAAAAAAAAGACAAATAAAGAAAAGAAGAACCTCAGAGGTCTACATATCAGAACCATGTCTTTTGTCTTGAAATCCAAATGCAAATAAAATTCTTTAATGTAACCAAGGATTTAAATACAGACATAATCACAAAACCCATTCTCAAATGTCAATCTAGTTATCTCTACTATTATAAGAGGAAGTGTTTGTCTGTGTGTCTGTATACGATTTGTATTGTTCTGATGAATCTATGGCACTTACATATGAAATTTGGCACACAGGTAGTCCGAGTTTTTTGCGATTTTTGTGTCCAGCCCTTTTTTATAAATTTAATCTAGAACATTTTAAAATTAATTTATTAGTTTTTTCATCTTTCTTTCTTCTCTCCGGAATGTGACGTTATTGAAGAAATGCGAGGATTTTGCAATTTTCGACCGATCACTAACGTCACAAGCGTTTTTCGTCCATAAAGCCTTGCGAACCATGCCAAGTTTTTCGATATTAGGGTGTTTTGATTTACGTTGTTGATTAGTATGACTTTCTTCCTAGCGATTTCAACTTTGTCACGGGTAAAGTCTATTCGAGGTTTTCTATCTTCCCAATCGATAAAGATAGAGTGAAAATTTCAACGGATTTAAAATCTGCGGAACTCATTCTTAAAATTATTGTTTTATCTTTTTAATGTTTTCAGTGTCAGTAAGATTTAATGTGTCCAGCCCGAATTTTCAATTTTAATCTAAAATATATTTAATTGGTTTATTGTCATCACGGCGTTGCATGTGGGGTTGGTTTGCAAGGCAAACCAAATGGGAATTCGTAGCAATCACCGGGTTTTAGCGAGCAGTGGTCACACCTTACCCCACGAAAAGAACTGTCACGGGCAACACCATGCTGACCACGCAGTAGCTAGTAATGAATAAAGGAAAAGCCCTGTAGGTCCACATATGAGAACCATGTGTTGTACCTTTTAAAACACAAATGTTAGTAAAATTCTTCATTGTAACCGCTGATTCAAATACAGGAATGATCGTGGAACATTCACAAATATGTATCTGGCTATAATGAAGAAAGGAAGAACCCAAGAGGTCCACATACGACGACTATAGATTTTACGTCGTGAAACCCATCTTATTTTAACGTGGAATATGATAAACGCAATCGAATCGGAGACAGATTAAAAATAATAAAAATCTATTATCAGATATTGTAGTATAGGAAATATCCTATCCAAGTCCAGTTACTCTCACACACTTGTATTATCACATGATTTGGAGGCATAGAGACGAAGAATACGGAGCACAAAGCATAGAAAGAAGTTGGTCAAGAAACTGTCACAAAGTCAGGGGACTCAACTACTTCGTTATAAAAAGTAACATTCCTAAACTCAGCTGCTGGTAAGACAAAGTTTCGGCCATGACTAAAACTTCGGGAGGTATTCCATTTTAGATCTATAGGGGTGTAGCCACTTCTAGAGAGTACATAGGTTAATATAGTATACCTTTAAGATATTAATCGGATTATTAAGTTTTGAACAAAAAATGAAGCAAATAGGTAATTCAGTTTTTATTTTCCTTCTCATTTTTATGGAATATTTTATATTTTACCAAGCTACGCCAAACGTAAGACAGAAAACGTCAAGCAAAAGACATGCATACACAAGAGAGACTACGACAGGTAATGGACATTCAAACACCCAACAGATAACGTCAAGTAATGGACATACACAAAAGACCGACAACATCAAATAATGGACATACTCACAAGACAGATAATGTCAAATAATAGACATGCACATACAAAACAGTCAGCGTCAAGTAATGGACAGACACGCTCAAACAATGTCATGTAAGTGGACATACACCAACATGGCAAACTACATCAAGTAATGAACAACAAATACGAGGCATATACAAACAACACAGACGACATCAAGCAATATGAATACACAAATAAGACGGACGACTTCAAATCTATGGGCATACTCACACAAGATAGACAGTGTCAAACCTGTGCCGCTTACAACCCATGGATTGTTAGGGCAGAGGGAAAACCCATTGAGCCACTTGGGGAGGGGGAATATCTTACTATAGGTTGATTAGCAAGCGTTTTCACGTCAGGTGACGTGTTAGTACATTATTCATCGCAAAGAACAGTAACATTGCTTTGTGACTGTTTTTATTGCTCCAACACTACTCATCATTATTCACCGTTTAAATTAGTTTAATGACTAAGATTAACTCGGGATTCGTTCATTTACTTCAGCGGGCTTTTAATGAAGAATGCTTTTTATCTGATTCTTATCCTTTTCGTGATCCTGTGTAATCTGATTTGACCCTTTTTCCCGAATTTTTTTATGAGTTACGATAATTGTGATAAATGATTTATTCATAATTGGAAAGTTTTCTTTAGCGATGCCGCTGCAGCGAAAGCTAAATGTATTGAAAGGAGCTTGGGTATTTTTTTGTCTGCTTTACTCAATGAATTATAGAGCGTTAACTTTAATCGATGGGATTTTTTTATCCCTTCTGGGGAAGACCTTCATTTTAAATTCAGACTGATTTGGAAAATCCAATTTTACACCAGCGGATAATAAAAGGCGGTTTTAACTCTAAGGGGGATTATTATGACTTTTTAGGTATATTCATAAAATTTTCTTAAAAATCATTTTCGAGAAGAGTCGCGTCTGCTAACTTTTCTCGACCGTGACGATATCAACTCCAGGTGATATTAATTCTCCAAGTAGTTTCGACGAGATATCTCGTCCATAAAGATTTTACTAATTTTGTTAATGACAAGATATCTCGGCCGTCAAGATCTGACCACTTCTACCAATGACGAAATATCTCGTAGATCAAGATCTGATCAATTCTGCTGATGAAAAGATATTTCGTCTATCAAGATCTAAGTTATTGCAAATGACGAGCTATCTCGTTCATCATGATCCGTCCAATTCGGCTAATGACGATACATGTCATTCATCAAGTTCTGATCAATTCTGCTAATGAAGACTTACCTCGTCCATCAAGACCTGACCAATTTGATAATGATCAGATATCTCGTTCATCAACATCTGTCCAACTCTACTAATGACGAGATATCTCGTTCATCAAGATACTTCCAACTCTGATGATGACACGATATCTCGAATATAATAGACATCGTCAAAGCTGTGCAAAATTCGCATTGCGAGGTCTGATAGACTCTCAATACACACGGCACCAACTTGAGATCCCGTCCATCAAAATCTTAACACTTTGATAACGATGAGATATCTCGTCAAAAATTATTGCCAAATTTGTATTATGACGAGATCGAGACCTGAGTAAATTTTCATCTAATGACGAGATATCTCGTCAAAAATTATTGCCAAATTTGCATTATGACGAGATCGAGAACTGGGTAAATTTTCATCTAATGACGAGATATCTCGTCCATCAAAATCTGGTCAGTTTTGCTCATGACGAGATACCTCAGCGAAACAACATCCAAGAGGGTTAAACAAAAGAAAGTGAACGGCATTTTACTTCATACAGAGGCTGTTTGCACATTTTTTAGACGATTTTGGTAAGCGGTAATAAAAAATCGTTTGATGCAAATGAAATAATTGCAGTTGTACTATGTTTTTAAAAGTCAAAATTATCGTCTGCGGCTTGAGAGGTTTGTTTTTATTCATAATGGCGTTTTTAATGAATCAGTGGTTCGAAGCCTATATTTATGCTCTTTCCGAAGATAAATATTCATATTCCGTTATCCAAAAACGATGTGAGATTCATGGTTTTGTGATATCTAAAGCGTCGATCGGTAATATCGTCAACAAGAAAGGAAAAAAACGTCAAATTGAAGCCTCAAGTGGGACAAAAATTCCAAACAAGTGGAAATGGAATAAAAAACCGGTATCAAGGCCATACCCTTCACTAATATCCCTACTAAATCTCCCGATGTATCACCTATGGATTTTTGTGCTTTCGGACTTTTAAAATCTGCATTATCCAAACGTCGTCCCACAACCCTTACAGGACTCTGGAAAGCTGTTCAGGAGGAATGGGATAGAATATCTCTTCTGACACTTCAAAAGGCATTATTATCCCGGAAATTACGGTGTCGAAAGATAGTTCAGAATAAGGGATCAAATAGAACAATTAAAACACAAGAATTTTATGTAATGTAGTTTTGTGAATACATTATATATTGTCTAAAAAATGTGTGAACAGCCTCTGTACACATATACACTATATGGACAAAAGTATTTGGACACTGCTAAAATTTGAAGGAGGATCCATCATAGTGTGTGGTGCTGTTTTCCCTGGTTAGGACTCTGTCCATTGCTTTATGTACCTGGTACCATGAACGCTGAAGTGTACCTCGACGTTTAGGATAATTCGGCCTTGCTTATATTATAGAAATAGTACGGTGAAGATGGTTGTTTCTTCCACCAGGATAGAGATATAGAGATCAATGTCATACTGTAAAACGAGTGCTGGACTGGTTTCATGAAAATGAGGTGAATTTAATGGACAGGCCAGTTCAGAGCCCCTATCTCTATCTGATCAAGCACTTGTGGGACAAACTTCAGGGACGAATACAACACCGCCACGCCCTCCCAACTTCACAACAATCTCTTCTCATAGGCTTGCAAGAGGCACGGCGAGCTATTCCTGCCCATACTTACAGAGAACTTGTGGAAAGTATGCCTCGACGTATTGCAGCTGTACTACCAGCAAAAGGAGGGCGTATCCATTACTAAATAGAATTATAAAGCACTTTTTCTGAATAATATGCAGCGTCCAAATACTTTTGTCTCTATAGTGTACCTGTCGTATGATGGATTAGAATATTTTTTAGTTCTTACAGAAATAATGAGTGTGTGTGTGTGGGAGGGGGGGTTCAAATACCCCCCCCCCCCAATCGCTGTAGTTAAAAATTTATCCGAGGTGTTTTGATACGAAAGTATATAATCGTAACCTATCGCCTTATTTAGTTGAGTGAACAATAAAAGGATGTTCTCTCGACATGCTGTGAAAAAATGCAAAGGCGATCCATCCAATAGTGTTATGGACCGTGGTAGACCAGTTGTTAGAGCAAAGGAAGGGATGCGAGTTCAAATCTTGGTTCATCCAAAGATCTTCGAGGACAGGGGGTTTGAAAAGGGTAATTTGCAAGTATAGAGATCTTGTAAAAAAGTAAAAACCATAACAAATATGCTTCCATTATGTGAGAGGAGCCCATTTTACTCATGCGTGTGCATGGAAAAATTACAATTACTTGACGTTATCAGTATTGTGTTTGGTGCAGCTTGACGAACTGTGGCACTTAAGTCATGAAATCTAAAACAACCTTAAGACAATCACTCTTATCATTTCATGCTCTATGATACATCAATGGAGAGCCGCAGAAAATATTCCGGGTCATGTGAAGACCTCGGTCCTCAAATTGGTCAGTCCAGCGTTATACTACATGTAATTTTCATTTACTAAAAATATCACATTTACGACGTTGTCTCTATTGCGTTTGATAGGACTTGACCAAATTTAGCCCTTGCGCTATTAAAACCCATTCTACCAAACAACCTTAAGACAGTGGTTTTTAACTTTTCATAAGCAAAGCTCCACCATCTATATCTACATAATTCATATTTCTATTTGTTTTGATTTTTCTTGCTTATCATGTGACATGGAGAGTCGCAGAAAATATTCAGGGTCACATGCAGCTCTTAGGTTGGCCAGTCCAGTTACATCGCATGGAATTTTCATTTACTGAAAACAATTATTTGACGTTATCTGTATTGTGCTTGGTGCAGCTTGGTCAAACTCTGCCCTTGCGCAATAAAAACTCGATCAACCTTAAACCAGCGAGGTTCTTAACTTTTCTTAAGAAAAGTTCCACAATTTATCTTTGTTTCATTTTATTTCTAATTGCTTTGCTGTTTAGTGGCTTATCATGTGACATGAAGAATAGAAAAAACATTCCGGGTTACATTCAACCCTCAAGTTGGCTAGTCAAGTATTACCACCAAATGGAAATTCCATTTCTGTAACAAAAAAAAAATCAAGCTCCACAACGTATCTGTTTCATGCTTATTTCTATTTGCTTTGCTGTTTCGTGGCTTATCATGTGACATGAAGAATCGCAGAAAACATTCCGGGTTACATACAGCCCGCGGGCCAGCCCATAACTGCACCGCATGGGCGCTACCCAAGTTTAAAAAAAGGTGGACCAGTCAGTGTGTGCTGTTGAAATACCTCACATTTCTCATCAACCTAAAACCACCGCCTTTTTTAACACGCACTCACACACTGCCGTGAACGAAATAAAGATGTGATTCGTAGGCAAAATACACAATCGAGCACCTATACTCGGGACACAAAAGCCCAGCGAAACCGCATTAGAGAAAAAAGGCCAACGCATCGCAACCGTACTACACCCTTTGCTAAATATGCACTAGCAACACGGCCGTGTGGCGAAGAAAGCTCGTAACTTAAGTAACTGTGGTGATCTGCTAGACACGCCATGTTTGCTTTTCGCTTTTAATTGAATTAAAAGCTGCGTAAAGCATTTCGTTGATGATCATATCACGCAAATCCATCCGACGTCAGAGATATGACGACTAGGCAATCATTTCGGTGTGTGTGCAGTAACTCGCCTTCGGATAACGCTCCAATGGTTTTAATTCGGTCTTTAAAACTTGATTGAACAGTGGTGTATTATTTTTTTCCAAAAGTGTTGAACTTTCGCTGATTGTTTCAGAGAATTGCATGCCAAATCAGAATGTACTACATTTTTTGCCACTGAGATGTACGATGTTAATTAACCTTTACGCCTGCGGCAGATGCACAATTGCTACCACTAAAATTTTGTTTACACCAGCGGCATGGTATAGATCTGTGTACTGTGTTTGTTGTCCCCCTTTTAAGGGGACCAGTGCACGAAAACCTTTCAAAATTTTGATCATTATTTTATAAATTTAAATAAATGTTTATCCAATTTTGTTTAAAATGATATATTATTTACGGAGATACGTTAAGTAGAAGTATTTTAAATAATTTTTTGAAGAATACCTGTACGTATCAGAAGTAAGGTCAATTTTATGCTTTAAACTTCACATCTCAAAATGTGTGATTTTTCCATAAAATGAACATTTTTTCGAAGTCGATTCAAGCGAATATAAAAAAATTTGATTTACAAATATTGCATACTCTATAACATATTTTAACGCAAACAAATTGTTCAATCTGCCAAGAAAAGTTCATTTTAACTGTTGAAAAAGATGAAAATTAGTGATATTTAAAAAAAAAAGGAGTTAAACAGGAAAAAAATCTCAAAATTCAAATTTTAAGTTTTTAATAAATTTCTGCGTTAAAGTGTTTAAAAGTGTGTCTTCATAACATGTATAAAAAAATTCAAATCAATATACAAAAAAGATTCTGAGTAAATGTTCCTCAAAATTTACCCATTTTAACATTATGGTAATTGGTAATTTTTAGTTAACGTCGTACTAGAGCAACACAACGGGCTATTGACGACGGTCCGGGATCAGTCCCTTAAGGGAAAGATCCGAGGACAACACCTCGTAATTTTGAACCACGGTCAGATGACGAAGCAACACCTGAGCTGGCACCCCACTCTCCAAACTTCCACGCCAACCCAACGTGAGGACTTTCGGCCACGACAGATTTAAGGTGCACCAGCCGCCTCTACGCCATACGTTTACAAACATCCATGCCCGGATTCGAACTAGGAACCTTCCGATCTAGAGGCTAACACCTTAACCACTATACCGGTTGGTCGGCTTAACATTATGGAGAAAGACTGCACCGGTCTCCTTAAGCGACCACTGACATCAATCACCATTTACGAGCTGTCAGCGACTGACCTTCCAGATGGTTCCTCCTTTTGTTCGGTACCCTACACTGTCGACCGTGAGGTGTGAACACTACCAAACGATACGCCATACAATACTATAAAAGTAATGGTAATGTATCTGGTAATTTTAGTTAACGTCGTACTAGAGCAACACAATCGGCTATTGACGACTGTCCGGGTTCAGTCCCTTAAGGGAAAGATCCGATAATGTTATAAAAAGGAAAACGTCAGTCGTAAATGCCACTAAAGGCTCTATCGCTAAAGTTAGGTAATTAGGTAAGGGGTGTCGGATATGCAGGCGAAAGTGCCGTTCTCTGAGAATATCGAAAAAATCTAAGTGCCGCAGAGTAAAGGTTAAAATACCTATCTACCTACCCGGATCGTCACCAATCTCGTCCATCAAAATTAGGTCAATTGATCTAACGACGTGATATCTCATTGAAACAACCACCAAGAGGATTAATAGAACTTCGATTTACATCAATTAACCCTCCAGGTGGGTTTGGACAAGATATCTCGTCCATAACGATTTCACCAAATTTGCTTATGACGAGATAATTCGTGATCAGGTTAGGAAATTGGTAATTTGTAATTAACGTCGTACTCGAGCAACACAACAGGCTATTGATGACTGTCCGGCATCAGTCCCTTAAGGGAAAGATCCGAGGACAACACCTCGTAATTTTGAACCACGGTCAGATGACGAAGCAACATGTCAGCTGGCACCCCCACTCTACAAACTTCCACACCAACCCAACGTGAGGACAGGTGGAAGTTAGGTAATGGTAATGGTAATGGTAATTTTAGTTAACGTCGAACAAGAGCAACACAACGGGCTATTGACGACGGTCCGGGATTAGTCCCTTAAGGGAAAGGACCGAGGACAACACCTCGTAATTTTGAACCACGGTCAGATGAGGAAGCAACACCTGAGCTGGCACCCCGCTGTCCAAACTTCCACACCAACACAACGTGAGGACAGGTGGAAGTTAGGTAATTTGTTAATTTGTAATTAACGTCGTACTAGAGCAACACAACGGGCTATTGAAGGCGGTCCGGGATCAATCCCTTAAGGGAAATATCCGAGGACAACACCTCGTAATTTTGAATCACGGTCAGATGACGAAGCAACACCTCAGCTGGCACCCCACTCTCCAAACTTGCACACCAAGCCAACGTGAGGACTTTCGGTCACGACAGATTTAAGGTGCACCAGCCACCTCTACACCATACGCTTACTAACATCCATGCCTTACACGTATTCGATTAATTTTGGTAATTTTTTAGTTAACGTCGTACTAGAGCAACACAACGGGCTATTGACGACGGTCCGGGATCAAACACGAAAGGGAAGAACCGAGGACAACACTCGTAATTTTGAACCACGGTCTGATGACGCAGGTAAGGTAAGGTAATTTTAATTAACATCGTAGTAGAGCAACACAACGGGATATTGACGACGGTTCGGGATCAAACCCGAAGGGAAAGATCCGAGGACAACACCAATTAAATTCGAACCACTGTCAGGTGACGGGGCAACGTCACAATCCAATCTTCCACCTGCCGACCAACTGGTATAGCGGTTAAGGTGTTAGCTTCTAGATATCAAGGTTCATAGTTCGAATCCGTGTCCTGGCATGGACCTTTGTAAGCGTATGGTGTAGAGGCCGGCTGGTGCACCTTAAATCTGTCGTGGACGAAAGTCCTCAAGTTGGGTTGGCGTGGAAGTTTGGAGAGTGTGGTGTCAGATCAGGTGTTGCTTCGTCATCTGACCGTGGTTCACAATTAAGAGGTGTTGTCCTCGGATCTTTCCCTTAAGGGATTGATCCCGGACCGTCGGCAATAGCCCGTTGTGTTGCTTTAGTACGATGTAAATTACAAATTACCAATTACCTAACTTCCACCACGCCAAAGCGAGGACATTTTCGTCCGCAACGAATTTATCGAGCACTAACCACCTTTGTAACATGACAGGATCTGGTTGGATTCCATGCTCTACAAACCGGGCTAGCACGGCCTTTGTTTATCTGAAATTAACTGCTTTTTCATTTTTGCGTGCTCGGATCTTTACCTTCGGGTTCGATCCCGGATTGTCACTAATGGCCAGTTGTGTTGCTCCAGTGTGACGTTAATTTAAAATACCTACTTACCGTTTCGTGAGGAGTTGAGCGTTATAGGCCCGTATTGAAGGGTAACGGAATAGCAACTGGAGTGTTTCGAGTTCGAATCCAACCAAAGACCGTCATGTACAAAGCGGGCTGGTGCCCATTAAACTTGCCGAGATTCGTATGGCTTCACGTTGGCGTGGTGTAGAAGTTTGGAGAGTGGGGTGCCAGCTCAGGTGTTGCTTCCTCGTCTGACCGTGGTTCAAAATTAAGAGGTGTTGTCCTCGGATCTTTCCCTTAAGGGATTGATCCCGGATCGTCGTCAATACCCCGTTGTGTTACTCTAGTACGACGCTAACTAAAATTACCATTACCATTACCATTACCTGGAGTATCACCAATTATCCGCTTTGTTGATCCAGCGCGACGTTAATTAAAAGATATCTAAATTTCTAAATCCACTGTTTAATACATTTTAGTGATTTTAGAATTTTACGATTTGAAAACTGAGCATTTTTGTTTTTTATGCAATTATTGTTTTATGTATCTTTTGTTTTGTGTTATAATGATATGTTTTATGTATATTTTGTTTTGTGCTATATGATATGTTTTATTATTTACTCACATCGAGTAAATCCAATAATTGGTAGCAAAAATTTGATTGAAATGTTGATTTATTAAAACGTTGCTAAACTTTTAAATATAATTCCCAATAAAATAGTGCAGTACCTCTTTCCTCCGTGCCCAAAATAAAACCATTCCATAATGAAGACGTGGCGAAACTTAACTTGACTCTATAACAATGGATATGTAGCCAATAGAGAAGGAAAGAGTACTCACATCGCGAAAATATTTGATTGACAAATTAAAATGCATCAACATTTGTTAAGATACTCAGAAAAAGTGAAGTGCGTCTTTTCTTCAAACCCAAAATAAAACCATTCTTTAAGGAAGACATTGTGACAAAACTTGAGACTACAACAGTGGAAATGTAGCCAATAGGAAAAGAAAGTACTCACATCGTTGAATTCCAATCTCCTGCGGCAAAGATTTTATTTAAATTTTGATTGACCAATTATAACCTATCCATATTTCTTAAGTTATTCATAAAAAGTGAAATGCATCGTTCCTTCACACCCAAAATAAAACCATTCCTCTACGAAGATAATATGACAAAACTTGAGCCTTGAACTGAGGAAATGTAGGCAATGGGAAAAGAAATAGTACTCACATCGTGCAACTACAAGTAGCCAATAGGAAAAGAAAGTATTCACATCGTTGAATTCCAATCTCCTGAGGCAAAGATTTGATTGAAATTTTGATTGACCAATTATAATCTATCCATATTTCTTAAGTTAATCATAAAAAGTGAAATGCATCTTTCCTTCACACCCAAAATAAAACCATTCCTTAACGAAGATATTATGACAAAACTTGAGCCTAGAACAGAGGAAATGTAGGCAATGGGAAAAGAAAGAGTACTCACATCGTGCAACTACAATCACCGGCGGCAAATATTTGATTGAAATTTTGATTGACCAATTAGAATATATCAATATTTCATAAAAAGTGAAACGCCCAAAACAGAATCATTCCTTAAGGAATATATTGTTTTGACCCTATATAACTTCCCCATTGGCTATATCTACAATAGTGGAGATGTAGCCAATGGGGAAGGAATGAGTACTCACATCGTGCAAATCCAATCACCGCGACAAAGATTTGATTGAAAGCACCAGACATGAAATTTCATCGGCCCACATTGGAGGCATTGGGATATCATTTGCATGTGTGTGTCATATTCTCGTTCTGTCTTTACTAGTAAATTTATTATCATTGAAGTCCAGAGTAATTACAAGATGCCGACACGCTCCAGAAACCCTGCTGCACTCAGATTCTATTGGAATATGAGATGGCCAATCCTGCGTTGCCTGAAGTAAAGCGCCGTTTAAGGCAGCGCTCAATTCGGATCTGATGACATAAATGCGTTTATGTCTGCTAATTCCGTATCATCACACAATCCGATGGTAGCTAAGGTGAAAAACCGTAGTAATATCCTAATTATGTTACGCAAACGCTTTGACGGAAATGCACAAAATACATTTCATGCTAATACAGCACGGTCAAAATTACGGGGACTTTAGAAATGGTAAAATTTCAGTCAAAAGAGATAGAAGTTTAAAAATTCTGTAAAAAACTATTTTTCGGTGGATTTTAATGCTATATTAAAAAACAAATCATTTTAAAACATCTATTAGCTTAAATTTTATGTTTATAAACGAAACCATAGGAACGAATTTTGCTCAAATGGGATTATTTTTGTAGTTTTACTATTCAGAAATATCTCTATATCTCTACTATTATAAAAGGAAGTGATTGTCTGTCTGTTTGACGCAAAATCCTGACGATTCTATGGCACTTACAGCAATGAGATTTGTCACAAAGGTAGTCCAAATTTTTTGCAATTTTTAAGTCGCGGCGAATTTTAAAATTCAATCTAGAACATTTTTAAATGAATTTAATGAAATTTAATCATTATTGAGAATACAGCATAGAAGAGATTACTGATTCTAAATTTATTGTTTTCGTTTCCGGCGCGCGGATGAATAATTTTTGTGCCAGACGATAAAAAAAATATTTTAACTGGAGTCAATTAGTTCTTTTTCTATTTCATAGACCGTTAAAGATAGAGTAAAAATTTCTGCGAATTTGAAATATGCGGAAAATTTCTCTGCATCATATTCAGTGTTTCAATACTAGATTCCCTATGCTAGTCTTAAATTAAAAATTCATCTCGTGGGAAAATACAAATGTTACATTGTGTAATAAGAGAATAAAACTAAGATATGTTCTGCGTCTAGAAATAGAAGATATTGTTTGAAATATACTGGATACACCTGTAAGGGATTCAGTCTGACAAATTTATTTTTCTTGTCAAATAGGGATAAAAATTGTGACCCGAGGAACCAGACACGTTAAGAGATCGTGACAAAGTTTGTAACATAAAGAGATGTTACAAAGTTTGATAAAAATGGTGTCTGAGTGATTTCATTTATTATGTTACAATTTCCAATTTTTTTCCACGACATAGACAGGAAGTAAAATTGTAAAAGAAGTACTCGCTCACTTATTACACCACTGGTACTGAGGTTGGATTTAGAGTGTACAATTGTTTTTCAACTTAAATCGATACCCTATGTTTCGATATCAAGAAAATCGAAATCGGAAATATTTTGAAAATTCGTTTCCAATTTTCTGTTTAAGGGTGCTTTTAAAATGAAGGAAGCGGTATGTTTGGTGGTTAATTGGCTTTACACTGGAGCAACAAAGCGAGCAATCGGCAGGTCCGGGATCAATCCCAAATGGAAAGATGCCAGGACAAAACCTCGGAACTTTGAACCACGGTCATATGTCGATGTAACACCTGATCTGTCATCTCTAAACTTCCACACCCCGCCAACGTGAGGACATTTGAGGCCACGACAGATTTAACATGCACCGTCCCTCGTGGCAGAACCGAGTTTCGAATTCGCAACCCTCCGGTTGCTAATCCGTTGCTCTTTCAAGCGGGAGGCCCTTTTAAAATGAGGCTGCCATATTGTTTTGATTCGTTGGTTGGTTGTTGGTGTATGGTATATTTAGCCATGCTGCACCATACACAAGACATGATATCAAGTCATAGACATACACGCACAATAAAAGTTTTACTGATACAGATGAGAGAAATACACCCAGGGAAGAATACACCTGTTAGTAATAGAACCTGCGCCTCCAACAATTCGAAGGTTGCTAGAGCAGTGGACATAACCATTGAGCCATGACTAGGGATGCGACATCGACAGCAAAACCTCGATGTTTATAAATATCGATGTTCAAAATTAAAACTTGGATGTTGATAATATATCGCCCCAAAAACATCAATGTTTTTAAAATTCCGTGTATATAAACTTTTCCCCCCATATCTTAAAACTAATTTAGCAACTAGTGATGCTACATCGACAGCAAAACATCGATGTTTTGAAACTTTGATGTTCAAAATTAAAACATCGATGTTCATAATACATCGCCCCAAAACCATCGATGTTTTTAGAATTCAGTGTATTTAAACTTCCTCCCTCCCCCCTTCCTTAAAACCGTCATCTGACCGTGGTTCAAAATTACGAGGTGTTGTCCTCGGATCTCTCCCTTAAGGGACTGATCCCGGACCGTCGTCAATAGCCCGTTGTGTAGCTCTAGTACGACGTTAACTTAAATTACCATTACCATTACCATTACCTTCCTTAAAACTGGTTTAGCAACAAGTGATGCGACATAGGCTCCAATACATCGATGTTTTTTTTTTAAAACATCAGTGTTTTGAAAACATTGACATCGATGTCGCATCCCAGCTTTTCAGACCCTTCACCCTTGGTCACTTTGATCTAAAAGTATGTTCAATTTGCTGTTTATAAAAATTATGCTTCTTGGTTATTTTTTAAATTTTTATAACGGTACTTTTTTTATTTAAAAATAAAACATCGACAACGTAAAAACATCGACAAGTATAAACATCGATGTTACAAAAACTTCGACTCCAATAAATCGATGTTAAATACATCGATGTTTTAAAAAAAACATGTAAAAGATGCTATGCCATGTCAAAAAAATTTCTATCTGCCTTGAATTGATCTACAAACAGCTCACGTGGTTTGAACAAGATGTATCCAGCATGTGTAGCCATGATAATTCTAAGGGTTACAGAGGTCTAATTTAATTCTAAGGTTTCCCGTACAGTCCATACAGTCACATAAATAAACGAATCTACTCTAACAAGTCAATTATTCAACAGTTTAAGATGAGCATTTCAGATGGAATTGAACAAATTATCTTTGTAAGGAGGGAGGTAGTTAATTAACATCGTACTGTATCAACACACCGGGCTATTGACGATTGTCCGGGATCAATCCCGAAGGGGAACATCCGAGGACAAAGTCACGTAAGTTTGAACTACGATGAAATGACGAAGTGAACACATGAGCTGACGGCCCCTTATGCAATGTTTTTGGATTTGAATAAGTAGAGGACGTTATTACTTATTGAATGATATATTTGAATTGCTCTCTTATGAATAATGCGGTCGAAATAAAGGTTTTTTTTCCCGTGGTTCCACATATCAGGACGTTATTGCAAAAGGTTTAAAATTTTAAAGCTAAGATTTTGAGATTGAATGTTTAGTATTATAGGTAATGGGCAATGTAATAAGTGTAAGGAGTTACTGTATTGTCGAGAAATTAGTTTTTGAGACATCTTACTGACTAATAAACTAAACTAAAACTAATTTGTTTTAGGCGTGATGCTTTGTCTTAAACATACGGTTTTTGGGACAGATCCTGGCTAAACCTTATCCCGAAGAGAACAACATTTCTCAAGAATCTAATAACACTAAAGCCTAAAAATAGGCAAATTGATTCTTATATTTTTGTGCAAAATCATAAAAATTAAAATGACAAAAAATAACTTGAACAATCCCATCAAAGTTCTAAATTTGAAAAAAATCCACCAAAAAAATGTTTTACCGAACTTTTAAGCCTGTTTTCTTTGGAATTAGAGCTCTTGAAGCTCATGTCCTCCCTTAAAAATCTGTAATGACTATAAATTACCAGCTTTGGAGATTGATGAATTACAGTTACAGAAACATCACCAGTTCCTTAGTGCTGAGATCTTCTTACTTATTTCATTATTATTTGCTTTATGTTTCTAAGATCATACTTCAGGAATCACTTTACGACGGCATTAGATGCAAATGTGTTCAGTATAGGATTTAATGCAGTCATAAATCAAATATAAACAGTAACTATTGTACTAAAGTCTTAGGTTAATAGAACATAGGCAAAGAAAAGTAACATCCATAAAACTTTCTAACACACTCTCAGTTCTTGAAACAACTCTTGAGCACTTCTAGATCCTTGAAATTAAATCTATGAAATTGAAAAACTATTCAGAAGATGTATGAGAGTGATAAACCCCTCGCCTTAATATTGTCCAAGTTCGAATCACTACATTTTAATCTGATTAATTTATTTTTAAAGATTTTGAGAGCACTCATTATAGTCTTGTGTATTTAGATCAACCAAAATGTGTCACTTTTTACTATCTTTTAAAGGTTCAAGGTCTGTAACCAAAAATAACGTTGGCATATCTAGACACTGCGTGGCCACAGCACGACGTTACACGTGACAGTTCTTTTCGCGGGGTCAGGTGTGACCACTGTTCGCTAACCCCCGGTGATTGCTACGAATTCTCCTTTGGTTTGCTTCGCAAAGCAATCTGGAATTCGTAGGAATCACTCGTTGCGGCCAATCACTCGAGAATTCATAGCAATCACGGAGTTGAACGTGGTGTTGGTTTCATAATCGTCAAACGCGGCCAAATTCGAATTGCGAATAGATGCAATCGGCGTGACGTCACAATATCTTGCGAAAATATAAATATTTAATTTAAAAATGATTTATTTAAAGAAAATCAAATGTACGTCAGAATCTTCTGCGAAAACATAAATATTTAATTTAAAAATTATTTATTTAAAGAAAATTAAATGTACGTCACAATCTCTTGCGAAAATATAAATATTTAATTTAAAAATTATTTATTCAAAGAAAATCAAATGTACGTCCCAAAATCTCTTGCGAAAATATCTATACAAAATTTTAAAATTATTTATTCAAAGAAAATCAAATGTACGTCACAATCTCTTACGAAAATATATATCGAAAATTTAAAAATTATTTATTTAAAGAAAATCAGTTGTACGTTACAATCTCTTGCGAAAATATAAATATTTAATTTAAAAATGTTTTATTCAATGATAATCAAATGTACGTCACAATATCTTGCGAAAATATAAATATTTAATTTAAAAATGATTTATTTAAAGAAAATCAAATGTACGTCAGAATCTTCTGCGAAAACATAAATATTTAATTTAAAAATTATTTATTTAAAGAAAATTAAATGTACGTCACAATCTCTTGCGAAAATATAAATATTTAATTTAAAAATTATTTATTCAAAGAAAATCAAATGTACGTCCCAAAATCTCTTGCGAAAATATCTATACAAAATTTTAAAATTATTTATTCAAAGAAAATCAAATGTACGTCACAATCTCTTACGAAAATATATATCGAAAATTTAAAAATTATTTATTTAAAGAAAATCAGTTGTACGTTACAATCTCTTGCGAAAATATAAATATTTAATTTAAAAATGTTTTATTCAATGATAATCAAATGTACGTCACAATATCTTGCGAAAATATAAATATTTAATTTAAAAATGATTTATTCAAAGGAAATCAAATGTACGTCATAATCTCTTGCTAAAATATAAATATTTAATTTAAAAATTATTTATTTTAAAGAAAATCAAATGTGTATTAGGTATATCGACTAGGTACAGCCATAGACCGTCGTGTACACGCAGGATAGTGCGAATTAAATCTGTTGAAGCCTCAAATGTCCTCACATTGGCGGGGTTTGGGAGTTTGGAGAGTGGAGTGCCAACTAAGCAGTTGTCTCGTCATCAGACCGTAGTTCAAAATTACACGCTGCTGTCCTGAACCATGAGCTCACGTTAGCGTGGTGTGGAAGTTTGGAGAGTGGGGTGCCAGTTCAGATGTTTCCTCGTCATCTGACCGTGGTTTAAAATTATGAGGTGTCGCCCTCGGACCCTTGAGTGATTGGTCCGGGACCGTCGTTAATAGCCCGTTGTGTTTTCCCAGTGCGACGGTAATTAAAATACCTACCTACCTCTTAATGAGAGAAAGATTTTATATGATCCACACAGTATGGTCATTATACTGTGTTTATTTTCCTGTATGGAACGCTCAAGTGTTTCAGCGAGATATCTCGATCAAAATCTTTTCAATGTTGCTAATGATGAGATATCTCGTTGAGACAAAACTGACTTATTGCTCTGAGGGGAATGAAGATCCTAGTTGGGGAAAAGCAAATTATCCTTTGCCATGAACTGGTTCCCTTCGATATTGATCCCGAACCGTCACCAATAGCCCTTTAGAATGCTCCAGTGCGACGTTAAATTTCTACCACCAGAACTGACGACAGTTTGGAACAGGTTATTGAGTCAGAAGTTGAGGCCGCTAGAGTGCAATTTTCGACGCGAAAATAAACCACCAGATTGAAAAATTGGTACTGATTTTATTTTACACTATCCTCTTACACATTTGTAAACACATTGTTGTTTATGTCCTATAATCACTTAAGTCAGTAGTAGAACTAAATATCTGTAATTTACATTTATTAAGATCGTCTTTCGATAATTTACTGGTATTGAGTACGTTGGTAGTTTTCAAAATCTTGTTGAGCGATTCCTTGTATCAACTGCCAGCTTATTTAAGGCTCACTTGTCATAGTTTTTTGCACAGAGGAATTCTCTTCACTATTGAGTCTTAGCTGAAAACTATTTCTATCTATGGTTTGAAAATTAAACTAAATACCTGCATTGAGATTTCCCTTCGCCAGTTTACAGGTTTTAAAAACTTCGATTGTATTCAAACCCTTGTCGAGTGACTGCATCAACTTGCTGTATATATGGAATTCCAAGGTTCACAAGTTAGGTTAATTTGTAGAGTTGATTAGATTTTATGGGACAAGAGCATATTTGACAAGCTGAACCAAACACAAGCAGTGGACAACTTTAAGTATTGGACATACACACACAAGGAAAGTTTTACTGACAACGATAGAGAGAAATACACCGCAGAAGGAATTTAGTACAGTGGACGTAATTTCTACCCAAAAATTATGCATAGTTATTAGTTTTCTAGAAGAAACTGTTTCTGTTCATGGTTTTTGTTAGGATCTTTTGTGCAGTCTCTAGATACTTGAATTTTAAATTATCATCATCATTACAACTGCTTCCTTTACTTAGAAGACTGTCTAAAAACTGTTTCTGTTTTATGGTTATTTACGATTAATTTTAGTCTCTAGATACTTGGATTTAAAACTATTATCATCATTGCAATATTGCTTTATTTACTTACAAATCACTATTCGGAAACTTTCTGTTTTATGGGTATTTACGATTAATTTTGCAGTCTCTAGATACTTGGATTTTAAGCTATCAGCATCATTGCAACTGCTTCATTTACTTACAAAGCACTGTTTCAAAACTGTTTCTGTTGTATGGTTATTTGGGATGAATTATGCAGTCTCTAGATACTTGAATTTTAAATTATCATCATCATTACAACTGCTTCCTTTACTTACGAAGACTGTCTGAAAACTGTTTCTGTTTTATGGTTATTTACGAATAATTTTAGTCTCTTGATACTTGGATTTAAAACTATTATCATCATTGCAATATTGCTTTATTTACTTACAAAGCACTATTTGGAAACTTTCTGTTTTATGGGTATTTACGATTAATTTTACAGTCTCTAGATACTTGGATTTCAAGCTATCAGCATCATTGCAACTGCTTCATTTACTTACAAAGCACTGTTTCAAAACTGTTCCTGTTGTATGGTTATTTGGGATTAATTTTGCAGTCTCTAGGTACTTGGATCTTAAACTATTATCATCATTGCAACATTGCATTATTTACTAGCAAAACAAAGCACTGTTTGAATACTTCATCCCATTACTGCTTATCCAACATTTTATGTATTCTTATGTCTCGATATGAAAAAATAGATAGCTGGATTCTTTTAAGAAGCCATACGCCCTCAAAGTCCTTTGGGAACCAATTACAAGAGCTTTCCTTGTTCCTTGAGTTTCCTATTGCAGGGGTAGTCCATCTTCTCCATCATGTGTGGTGAGGGTTTTCTGAGCATTATTATTCTTTCATTTTGCGCAGAAATGAGAGAAATAGGAATGGTTGCTACCTAATGCCTCGTGCTATCTTCAGTAATAATGGGTTTCTATTCAGAAAAAATGTTGTTTTCAAATAAAATTAACTACAGCATTCTGAGTGAAGCTATATGTAGCAGAGTGCGCTGTCAGTTAATTCTACGTATAGTCTAAATATATTAAGCAGTAATAATTAAAGCCATTGTGTGTTGAAGGCCTAAGTCGTTGAAGCTACTTGGCAAATCTACGAGTACTTACTAATTGACTAATACCCAAGCACTTAGTTTAAGATTCTACGTATCTACGCGATTCATACTAATACTTAATCAGTCACGCCAGTAAAAAGTATCAAATCACACTCTCGCTAATGTGAACTGTGGAAGAATAAATGTTGCTTAAATGAACTATTGGTTCATATAATAGACATTTATAATGAAGTTATGCACATAGAAAGTGAAAAATGTGATACTGGAAGCCAAACCCAGAACAGCCAGGTATCTTCCGAGATGCACTTCCTACTCGAAATTCGTGCAAGCAGAGACAATATATAAGTGTATTTTCAAAATCAATATTTCTCGAAAACAGCTGATGTTGAGTCCTGTCCCTTTGCACTTGTACTCCCTCTAGGGAAATACAATCCAGCTTGGAAAAAAATTCGATTCGGAGACCCCATGTTATCACCTTCTATTGTTAGATTTGTCAAGAACTGTAATTACAAACAGTTAAAAGTTACTGTGTGCGTGAAATTCCATTTCACATATATTATTGAAGTTAATTTGGAAATTCAAGTGTAAATTCTAAACATCCTAATACTTAGGAACTTAGCATAGGGTGTTAAATGTCTACGTATTTCGTATTGATGCTAACAGAGTCATACGATCATTCACTAGCATTCACAAACATATTAATTACTTAAAATGATCCCATTCTTTTCAGTTTTGAATCAGGAACAATCTAACACTAAATTAGGCAGGGGGAATATGAATATTCTAAACAATTGTTATCAAGTGTTCAGAGACGTGTAAATTCTAATAAAATACTGCGTAGACACTTAATATATGATTCTAAGAGTCTATATAGTTCGCATTAGTGTTTACAGAGCCATACCAATGAAAATGATCGAATCGCAAAAGGCTGTTATTCATTAGCATTCACAAAATACTTATTTAAAAATAAAATTGATCCTATTTTCTGCTGTTATGCAACAGGAACTGGAAAACTAAATTATGCAGGGAGGAATATTTTCAGTACTGTAAGAAGTCACAGTTAAAGTTATTGCGTGCCTGATGATCGGTTATATATAAATTATTGAAGTTACTTTGCAAATTCACGTGTAAATTCTAATACCCTAATGCGTAGTGTACAAGGTTTTAAGTGTCTACATTTCGTATGAATATTTACATAGCCATGCCGATGAAATAAATGCGGAGTCGCATATTAGCTATCATTAATTAAGATTCAGAAACTACATATATAATAGTAAAATTAATCTTATTCTCTTCTGTTATGCAATAGGAACTATCTAACCCTAATTACGCAAGGGGAAATATTCTCAGTGCTCTAAGAAGCTGCACTCAAAGTTATTGAGTGTTTGTGAAGGTACTTTTAAGTTATTGAAGGCAAGGTTTAACTCTCGTGACGGTTACCTCGACTAGTCGTTACGAAACCTGACCAGATCTTGAGAGGGTCGAGATATTTCGTCACTAGAAGAAAATCAACAGATTATGATCTCGTTATTATAAAAAAATTGCAACGTCTTAACAACGAGATATCTTGTCATTAGCAAAATTAGTCAAACAATAACGGACAAGATGTCTCGAGGAAAACACTTAAAGGTTCATTTTGTATATTCCCTCTTCCTCTGATTAAAGTTTAACGAGGAAATTTTGAAACACCTAAACGTAAATATACCATCACGACTTTATAAAAGTTCCATCCTACAGCACAAATTACCTATTAAATAATTAAACGACCGTGTCTGCTTCTATTATGCAATAGAAACAGTTTAACAATAAACTATGGCGGTGAAATATTTACGTATCGTATGCAGGTATATTTAAACTTATTGTGCATGAAGCTATTATGTTATTGAAGCTACTTTGCAAATCTATGCGTACTTATGTACAATAATAGCCTAATGCCTTGATACTTTATTAGATTTTAAGCGCATTGTATTTATACTTTAAAAGAAAACCAACAAAAAGTGTCGAAGAGCATACTGTCTATCATTAATTAACATTTACAAACTACATATTAAATAGTAAAAACGGTCTATTCGCTTCTATTATACAACAAGGACTGTCTAACGCTAATTTATAGCGGATAATTATTCTACATTCTGTAATATGTAAAAGTTAAAATTATTGTGTGTGAAACTACATTTTATGTGGGATATTGGAGTTACTTTGAAAATTGTCGTGTTCCTTCTAATACCCTAATGCGTAGATAAACTTAGTATACGATTCTAAGCGTCTACGCTTGTGTGTATAAGCCCGCGGTACTCTAGTGATCTTTTCTTTTCCCGTGGGGTTTACTGTCTTTAGTAAACACAGGGGTCACGCTGCCGGGTAAACCAAGCCATCTTTTTCTGCTTTCATCTCCTACTACTCTATTCTCCGATCCCTCTTTATTCCCTTCCACGCTTTTGTTACTTGTTTTGTGTCTGTCACAGCTTGTCGAAATATGGCCCTTCGCCATAAGAGAGATCTTTCACCAAATAGGCATTCAAGTGCCTATGCATTTCATAGCAATATTTAAAACGTTTAAACTACAAAAATCTGTCAAATCGTCTAATGAGTATCATTTATTAACATTCACAAACATCCTATTAAATAGTAGAAATGGTCTTATTCGCGTCTATATTAAGCAAAAGGAACGTTTGAAATCTAAATTATGCAGAGGAAATGTTCCAAGTAAGATCCAAAACCAAACAGCCATTCAATTGAATATGCATTTCATATGAATATCTAAAACGTTTAAACTACAAAAATGTGTCAAATCGTCTTATGAGTATCATTTATTAACATTCACAAACATCGTATTAAATAGTAGAAATCGTCTTATTTGGGTCTATATTAAGCAAAAAGAACGATTAAACTCTAAATAATGCCGAGGAAATGTTCCAAGTAAGATCCCAAACCAAACAGCCATTCAAGTGCAATGCATTTCACAGCAACATTTAAAACGTTTAAACTACAAAAATGTGTCAAATCGTCTTATGAGGATCATTTATTAACATTCACAAACATCGTATTAAATAGTAGAAACGGTCTTATTTGCGTCTATATTAAGCAAAAGGAACGTTTAAACTCTAAATTATGCCGAGGAAATGTTCCAAGTAAGATCCCAAACCAAACAGCTATTCAAGTGCCTATGCATTTCATATGAATATTTAAAACGTTTAAACTACAAAAATACGTCAAATCGGCTTATGGGGATCACTTATTAACATTCAAAAACTTCGTATTAAATAGTAGAAATAGCCATATTCGCTTCTATATTAAGGAAAAGGAACGTTCAAACTCTGAATTATGCCGAGGAAGTTTTCCAAGTAAGATCCCAAACCAAAGAGACATCTAAGTTCCTATGCATTTCATATTAATAAATAAAACGTTTAAACGACTATAAATGTGTCCAATCGCTTCATGTGGATCATTTATTAACATTCACAAACTTCGTATTAATAGTAGAAATGGCCTTATTCATTTCTGTTAAGCAAAAGGAACGGTCAAACTCTAAATTATGCCGAGGAAATGTTCCAAATTCCGTAAGCAGTATCATTTAAGTCATTGTGTGTGTATTAATAGTATAATATTAAGTACGAGTTTCACGTCAGATGACGAGGAACCACGGTCAGATAACCCTCTCTTCAAACTTCGGTATCATACCAAAATTTACATCAGGGAATTATTCTAAGTACAGCAAACAGTAATAGTTGAAGTTAGAATGTGTGTTTAAGAACAAATTCATATGTAATTTGAAATACTCTAACGTTCACAGACACTTAGTATAAGATTCGAAGTATCTACGAATTTCTTATTCATATTTAAAGAGTCTAAGCAATAAAAATGTCGAATCGCATTTTGGTTCTATTATTAATAAAAGGGTTGATACTATAAAAATTAAAACATTATGTCTTCGAAATATTCTAAGTATTTCAGGCAGTAACAGTTAAAGTTATACAGTGCGTTTGTAGCTTCATCTTACATAAGTTACTGTAGTTACTTTTCAAATTCATGTGTACATTTAACAGCTAACGCGCAGACGCGTAGTATAAGATTCCAAATTCTTATTCATATTTAAAGAGCCAAAGCAAAAAAAAATCTCGTATCGCATATTGGCTATCATTCATTTAAAATTCTATTCTCTTAATTTCTTCACACGTGATAAACACATACGTGACGTCTAATTGGATTGATAAAGAGTTGATACTGCCAAAATAATATCTTCAGAAATATTCTAAGTACAGCAAGCAGTAACAGTTGAAGTTATAGTGCGTTTGTAGCTTCATCTTACATACGTTATTGTAGTTTGCAAATTCATGTGTACATTTAACAGCTAACGCGCAGACGCTTAGTATAAGATTCCAAGTGTCTACGCATTTCTTATTCATATTTAAAGAGCCAAAGTAATAAAAAATGTCGAATCGCGTATTGGCTATCATTCATTAAAAGTTCTATAATCTTAATTTCTTCACACGTGATAAACACATACGTGACGTTCTAATTGGCTCGATAAAGGGTTGCTACTGCCAAAGGGTGGAGCGGCTCTGTTATTTACAGAAGACGATGAACAGAGTTGGCGAACTAATGTATGAAGTCAGCCGATAAGCCTCGCATTTTAATTCATATTATATGAGGCCATTCGCATGTCGTTCATCAATCTTGAGCCCCACGCGTCATATGAAGAAGACTTGTTCCATCGCTCGCTCGATAAAACGAGCTTTTTGGAGGCTAGCCACTTATGAAACTGCGCGGGCCTTCACAGTCAAGAGAGGAACATCCCACTTTTTGACTTTTATGAAGCCTAAAGTAATGGGAGGGAATCTGTACGAAAATCGGCACTAACCTGGTGTTGGTTTAGTCTTGAACAGCCGTTTTCAAACCAAGGTGACCAGGTGATCATTAATATTGCTGTCTAGCGATATATTGAATTCTTTGTGCGTTTTATACCATCCGCCAACATGCAAATAATTTCAATTTCTGTGAAAATAGCCAAGGAACACAAAAACTAAGTTCTTCAGAAGAGCAGTGTAAAGTTTTTTCTACTAATTCCTCAACTACTTTGAGGTAGATTTTCTTTTAGTTGAGACTAGATATTTTGTTGTATATTATTAGAAATAGCAAACAAATCTGACCTAATCTGGTATTGGTTTGTCTTAAATATCTGCTTTGCACATTTTCCAACAAAGATGATCGAATGATCCTTAATATTAATGATTCTGGTGAAATCATGAATTATTTGTGCGTTGATGACCGTTGGTCAAGATGCAGATAGTGCCAATTTTTAAAATATATATATTTGCACCTCGGAAGTGTAGTTCATTATGTTACAAAAAATAATTTATTCAGAACAGTTTAAAGTTTGTTGTACTTATCCCTCAATTACTCAATTATTTTAAAGATGCAGATATTCTTTGTGTTGAAGCGCATGTGTAATATATAATTAAAGCCACACGGGAACAATACTTGGGGTTTTTCTTTGTGTTGAGACTGGACATTTTTTTAATACTATTAGATATAGTAAAATCAGCTATGATCTGGTGTTGGTTTAGTCTTTAACAATGGTTTTTCTCGTTTTTTAAAAATGGTGATCAAGTGATAGTTAATATTGCCATTTCTAGCAAGATCGTCAATTCTTTGTGCGTTTTAAGCATTCGTCAAAATACAAATATAATTCCGAAATCTGTGATACATATCGGCACATTGGAGGCAAACGGCCCCATGTCACAAAACAAATTTTAAGTTTTTCAGGAGAGCTGTTCAAAGTTTTTCTGCTTATCTTTCAATTACTTGATTATTATAGAGGCAGTTCCTTTTGTGTGAGATTAGAAATTGAAGTTTGCACCATTAAAAATAGAGCAAAGAATGTTGGGTGAGATGATTTTAAAAAGTATAGTTAAAAAATGAATTGCTTGTCAGTTTTTTCTACACATTTTCAATACGCAAATAATGTCAATTTCTGTGATGTATATCTGCATCTCGGAGGCATAGTACACTATGTCACCAAAAGTTAAGTTCTTCAGCAGAGCGGTCTTAAGTTTTTCTGTTACTCCTTAGATTACTCGCTTGTTTTGAAGAGGCAGATCTTTATGCATTGAAAGTGAACATTGTGTTGTATATCATAAAGAGTAAACAATGTTAGACAATATTATTGTAAAATGTGTGGTTAAAAAATTGAACTGAGATACAGACTAATAAGAAAGTGTTGAAATGTTGGTTGAAACAACAAAGAACAAGAAAACAAGAAAGAGCCCGACTCAGACCACACAACGTGCTTTTATCTGCCCATGAGCAGCAATATTGCTGAAATATAACCATAGGCTGCCCCAAGTAATAACATGAACAAAAAAGAAAACCAAGTTACTTTATAGATTCTGGAAAGAACATGACGATTTGATAAAGCAATCGGATGAATTTAAAATGAGAAATATATTAAAGTATACAAATATAAATACATATAAATGCATAAATATAATGTATCAGCAACCCGTGACAGCTCTTTTCGTGAGGTCAGGTGTGCCCACTGCTCGCTAACCCTCGGTGACAGCTACGAATTCGTATTAAATTTTAACATTCGGGCTTAGTACAAAAATTGCAAAACACTCGGACTACCAGTGTGCCGAATCCCATTACTTGTGCCATAGATTCGTCAGGAACGCGCACATAGCAAACAAACATTTCCTTTTAAAATAGTACAGATATGCACTGCACTGTCAAAAGTCACCGGACACATTGGGTAAAATCAAAACATAGCATTTTTAGGGGGCTGACTATAAAACTATAAATTTAAAATTTATACAATAATTATATACATAATATCTATAAATAAATAAATAAATAAATTTATATATATAAATATATATATATTATATATATATATATATATATTTATTTATTTATATATATATATATATATATATATATATATATATATATATATATATATATATAGACTAATTCATATATATATATATTAGATGTGCAAACACGTCTAAACATATCTAATGTATATTAGACTTAAGAACATGGAACTGGCGAGGTCTTAAGTTAAAAGAAGTATTTTAAAAATCTGTCTTTTATTAGGTCCATACGATAATGACAGCAGTATTCATCTAAACAGAGTACATGGGGAAATTATTGACCTAATAATTTATATCACATTACTATTTGAATAATACCAAACTATTGAAAAATGAAGTGTGAGGTATAAATTGTCTTGTTTGACGCTTGATTAATATCAGCACGGGTGAAGAAAAATTAACTCTTGAATTACGATCAATAAACAATGCAATATTGTGGTGGTCTTTTAGCTAAGTTTTTTCCATCTCATTTATTTTTAAATTTTGCAAGAGTGGAGTTTTATATGTAAATTGAAGTAATTGTTTTCTTTTGCCTTGAAACTAATTAAAGTCTCTCAGAAAAAATGATCGCTGATTGAAGAGTTTTTGCTGAGAAGGAATTATTTTGTACGGTGTGGGCTTTAAATTAATTGCTGAATCTAATGAACTCTCACTAATTTAATGAATTTGTAAACGAATATGCCGTTGGTCGAAGAACGTTTTTAAAAATATTGCTTTAAAGACAATATTCAGATATTGGTAATCTCTTGATTCGGATAATGAATTATGACCGTTAGATTTAATTGAAGGAATAAGAAGGGCTTGCGATTAAGTGCAAATATCAAATCAACACATATTAACACTCATGGTGGTTTTCTCCACGATGTATCTAGTCTATAACAAAACTGACTAGATCTTGATGGACCAGATATGTTTTCAATAAAAGAAAACTGACTAGATATTGATCTATTCATCATCAAAATGTCAGAAATATCTTGATGATTTGGAATCTTGTCATTAAAAGATTAGTGGGATCTTGAACGAGATATCTCGTCAAAACAATTTCGATTAAGAGTAACATACGTAAGAATCTCCTAGACTGGTATCAAAACCGTTACCATGAAATATAAATAAAGGAAATTTAAGAGAATTTGGAAATCAAAATATTTTTTAATTTTATGTTTTGAGATTTTTATAGGCTTGAAATTCTATTTTATGTATCTTCAAACACTTCATTCTATTTCAACTCTTAAGAAAAGTCGTAAAATTATGAATACAACATATAAATTTAAATCATGAATTTTAAACTCAATTTTCTCAAAGACGGACAGTTTCTACCTTTGTGCAATTTGTTCTAAGAATCTAACCTTATCTAAGTAAACATTTCTCAACAAGCTTCCCAAGCATCATATATCATTCCGAAGTAATCGTTTGATATATATTTTGCATCACTATTTTTTACACATTTATAAGAAAAAGAAACACGCTGTGATTTAAAAATAAAGTCTGTAAGTAATGTTTTATAAATATCTTTTGTAAAAAAAAAAATTTCCGATAAAGTACCAAATTGTCTTTTAAGTGTATACCAACGTGTCCGTAAATTAACGATAATACTGAATTTGTATCAGGCAAGGTCACCTGATCTTAATCCAATCGAGCATGTTTGCGATGCTCTCCAACCACGCTTTACAGCCCACACAACAACACCAAGGACCACACAAGACTAAAGATGCGTTCTAATGCGAGAATGAGACTCCTTGCCCCAGGAAATCGTTAACAGCGTCTTCTAAAGCATGTTTACATGTTGTGAGGCCTGCATTAGTGTCAGAGGCTAGAACATCTCCGATAAGGTTCCTTTACATGAGCAAAACATGTTTTATTCCCAGCAACTAAAATAGGCAATGTGTTAACCTAATTATTTTCTCCGCTCTATCTGAGCCAACACTTCACACACAAGGAAAGTTTTAGAAAACAGAAGAAATAAGGCACCCAGAGAACAAACATACATGCTACGCCGATTGCCATTATTGCAATTAACATAAATCGAATTATCTCCCCATTTAGCATGTGCATCACTCAATTATAAAACTGAAAAAAAATTTCCACAAAAGCACGTATGATTTTGCCAAAATGCATAGGTTTTAAACTAAAGTTACAAAACTAGGAATCGCAGAACTTTTTTATATGTGCTTGGGCACAGATATATGGAACAGATTACAATGATTACCCAAAATACAGTTCATGGAAATCAAGAAATATCAAATACGACAGTATGAAATCAAAAGAATGTAAAAAATATCCTAATCGGAGAAAAACTCGCTTTTATATCAGATCTACCACACTTATATGCTGTGCGTTTTAAATTGCTGATATATTACTCATTCAAAAGGGATCCTTATTGAAAAATTATTTTTACTATCTCTATAAAGTTGGATATCAATTAGCTTTTTGAGTAAAAATGTTCTAAAAATCGATGTTTTTTATTTATTTTGTTGAGTTTGGAAGTCTAGTGTTCCCTTTTAGCTGTTATTAATTTAAATAGAGAAGGGTAATGGGTTTTAAATATAATTCAAAACCTCTCATTGATCTTGCGAATAAATTAGTAAATACATTTCAAAACATTCGTCCAGTGGTATTTATTTCTAGAAATGCCTTCGTTTCATTGCATTCTCTCTCATTCTTAATCGAGCTTACTCAGCTTAGAAATTTAAGGGGGGGCCCGAGACACGATTTTCTAATTTTTTTGCTAATAAAGATAATGTTTTGGAATTTTTAATCAAGACATAGCACCTAATATACAAATTGAAAATTATAAAAAATTAACTTGATATCAGTTTAAAAAATTTTTAAATTTTCAAAAAGGTGACTGTTTTTACTTTTGATACAACTTGAGAAATTATTTATGAAAAGACACAATATTTACATTTTCTAAAAGCAGATATTATATTTAAAAATTTGTCTTCACAGTTTTGTGATATACGGATATAAAAAAATATTAAAAATTACTTTATTCAAAATGAGCATTTTTTTATTTTATAATTTATAAAAACACTTATATTTTATAACATATCAATAATTTTTAAAATTGCTGAAGACAAATCACTTAAATATGTATGAAGAATATACATAACAAATTTCATGTAATTATCTTGAATAGATTTTGAGTTGTATCATTTTAAATTCGGGAAAAGTGTGAAAAATCCATCATGGAGAAAAATCACTTTAAAGTTTCATTAATGAAAATCCGTTACAAAAGTGAAATTTTAGTACCTGGTAGATTTTTCACTCCGAGTACGTAAGTAAATCCGTTAATGTCTTCCGACCATTGATTAAGGTTTATTTTGGCTAATACTACCTTTCTACGGTACAATTTGTATGCAAATGTCCTTTGTTAGCAATTTTTCGGATAAGTCTTAATAACTTTGACAGCTATCAAAACGTTCTTTTCTCTATAACTTCGGTTCTACTCAAGATATCATCATAAAATTGGTGTCAAACAAAAGAGAATTAAATTTCAAATTTTTTGAGAATATGAAACAAAAAAGGACTTTTTGAAGGTTTTTGTGTCCCAGCCCCCTTTAAAGAAGGATTATTATTTGTATCCAATAAAGCATTTATTTAATTTCAGTGTTAACAAGCAAAGCAATATGAACAATCGAACAAGACTTAGGAATGGAAGTCAAGTTTTCCAGTTGCGGGAAATGGGCTTATTTCTCTCTGGTGTGTCAGTAAAAACCTTTATTGTGTGAAAATGTCCATTACTTGAAGTTGTATGTATTTTGTTTGGCATGATCTTCCGGCAAAAAAACCGATTAACCTTCAATCGTGTGTCAGAATGTGTTATTATTGAGGTGTCAGATGAGAGTTAGGGATGCGACATCGATGGCAATGTTTTCAAAACATCGATGTTTTTAAAAAAACATCAATGTATTTAACATCGATGTATTGAGATCGATGTTTTGTAACATCGATGTTTATACTTGTCGATGTTTTTACGTTATCGATGTTTTATTTTTAAATGAAAAAAGTACCGTTATTAAAATTTAAAAAATAACCAAGTAGCATAATTTTCATAAACAGCCAATTGAACATACTTTTAGACCAAAGTGACCAGAGGTGAAGGGTCTGAAAAGTAGAGATACAACATCGATGTCGATGTTTTCAAAACATTGATGTTTTATAAAAAACTTCGATGTATTGGAGCTGATGTCACATCACTAGTTGCTAAACCAGTTATAAGAAATGGGGTAAAACGTTTAAATGCACTGAATTTTGAAAACATCGAAAGTTTGGGGGCGATGCATTATCAACATCGATGTTAGAAATTTGAACATCGATTTTGTGCTGTTGATGTACCATCACTATGTGCTAAACCAGTTTTAAGAAATGGGGGGAAAAGTTTAAATTCACTGAATTTTAAAAACATCGATAGTTTGGGGGCGATGCATTATCAACATCGATGTTTTGCTGTCGATGTTGAATCCTTAGTTGCTAAACCAGTTTTAAAAAATGGGGGAAAAAGTTTAAATACACTGAATTGTAAAAACATCGATGTTTTATGGACGATGTTTTTATCAATATCGATGTTTTAATTTTGAACATCGATGTTTTACTGTCGATGTCGCATCCCTAATGAGAGTATGGTATTTTCAACTAACGTCACACTGGAGCAACACAACGGGCAATTGATGAAGGTCCGGGATCAACCACTAAGAAAGTTAAGTACCGAAAAGTCATTGCGATGTAAGGAAAAATTAAAAGGTAAGATAGTAAGAAATATTTTTATAGGAGATAGTTTAATTTATACATACTCCACCTTGGAGCGCGTGTCTAACAGATACATATACCCACGAATTTTTTCAACACCCCATACTTCTAAAATTTATGATCTTGAGATTTATTATACAGATAATCCTCGTATAGCACGGTATTTCTATAACACGGATGCCCTATAACACGGTACCAAAATTGCGGCATCTCTCATATAACACGCCTAAGTTCTCCATATTACACGGTTTACAATGACAATGATAATCTATATAATTAAGAATGGAGTGCTTGTTTGTATATATACATTGAATATTTTCGACATATTTAAAGTTTTCTATTCGTTTTGGTCCCTTCTGATGCCAAACCTACCTCTTGCGCGTTTAGTGTCTGTCTATGTGTCTGTATTGTGTGTGTCCTGTACACGTCCACACGGTTGATTAAGTCTGTCTGGTTGCGTAAGTCTGTCTGTCCGTCTATGTTCGATTTTGTGTTTGTGTGTTTGTACAGGCATCACATGAATTTTATTCCAGATATTGGATTACAATGCGCTTTATTTTATACATCATATATTAGTTTAGTGAACGCAATATTAAACTTTTCTTTATTTTTATATTTAGATAAGTTTCATTCAAAAACACCTAACTATACTTAAATCAACCATAATTTGGTAGTTTTGGAAAAACTGGAATGTATATTGAGAATAACAATTACTTGGAACGCTTTACCGGTACTGCTGAAAAAGCAATTATTTCTTCAAAGATTGTTTTTTGTATGGAATTTGAGCTCTGATGTTTCATTTATTTCGAGTCTTATTTTTGTTTTTTGTGCAATATAAACAATTCCAAAATATTTGAGACAGACGATATTTTTTTTAACGAACGGGAATGTAACAGAAACTCGTGTTGTTTCATCGCATGTAGTGATATTTTCTGTTTCTTTCGTTCTGAATTAATTTCGCATTTCTAAATTGTTGTTTCCATATAATACATATAATAGTCCTTTGCTACACGATTCCCATATAACATTGTAAGCAATATCAAAATTTGTGGGACTTGGTAAGTTTCGTATAACACGAATTCTATAAAGCAGGGCACCCATCCAACGTGCTATACGAGGTTTACCTGTATATGTTGGTGTGGTTACATGGTACAGTAGAATGCCACTTATGTTAATCGATTTTCCGAAACGAAATTATTAGAACAATTGCGTTTCGATGTACGTTTGAGATTTTGGACTTTTTTTTCTCTATTCTGTTACCATTATTTTTATGGCCTTTTTAGCTTTAGTGTATAAATTGATATGGTTATGTGATGCATAAGAATATCATTTATGTGAGTTTAGTTTACAAAACAGAAATTAATTAAAGTAATTGAATTTCGATGTATCTTTGAGATTTTACGCGTGCCCTTAATAATGTACTCTCGATTCAGGTATTATCTTTCTATGACCTTGATTGTTACTGTATATGTTGGTGTCTTATGTGATACAGGGTTGTGGGGTTTAGTTTAAAGAACAGAAATGGTTGTTAAAGTAACTGCGTTTGGATGGTTATATTTTTTTACGTGGTACTCTTGATTCTGCTACTATACTTTTTAATAATCTTTTGAGCGTTAGTGTATTGTTGTTCTGGTTGCGTGCTAAATTTGAATATCTCTTGTGTGAGTTTAATTTTTTTTAAACAGATATGAATTGGAGTAATTGCGTTCCAATGTAAGTCTGAAAAATTTCATGCACTTCTTTTGATTCTGTTATTTTCCTTATTTATTGCATGGAGATTTACTGTATGTGCTAGTTTATTATGTGCACCAGAAGAATGTCACTTCTGTGAGTTAGTGTTTGTATTACTGCACTGTTCCTGTTTAGTCAACAAAAATGAAATAGTATTAAAGTCTTTGCGTTCCGATGAATATCTATGATTTTGGACGTTTTACTCTAGATTCTGTTACTATCCTTTTTCTATAACCTTTTTAGCTTTATTGTATTTGTTGGTCTGAATTCGTGCGACATTACAGTATCGCAAATGTGAGTTTAGTTTACAAAACAGAAATCAATAGAGCAATTGAATTCCGACGTGTGTTTAAAATTTTTACGTGCCCTAACAGTACCGTTTTCCATTCAATTACTATCTTTTTTTATAACCTTGAGCTTTTACTGTACATGTTGTTTCTTTCGTTCTACAGAAGGATGTCACTTGTGTGGCTTAGCATTCAAAACAGAATAATTGCGTTCCGATGAATGTCTGAGATTTTGGACTTTGGACTCTCAATTATATTACTTTCCTTTCTATGACCTTGGGCTTTAATGTGTCTGTTGATCTGTTACGGGCTATGTTAGAATGTCATTCATGAGTGTGAATAATTTAAATGGGTTACAATGTAACATAATTTTAAAAAGATTTCCTTTATACTCTCCTGACATCCATACACGCGACTGTGGTTTTGGACGTATGAAGGAACGAGTTAGAAAAGGCAACTTAAAAATGTTTTATTATCAATGAAGTGCGATGGTAATCTGAATTCCATACGTTCGTCTGGTATGAAGAAATAACTTAAAACAGCCAATTAAAAACTGTTTCCTTTATATTAAAGTGGGATGATAATCTTCAAAAATTCATACATACGTCTGGTATGAAGAATCAACTTAAAACAGACAGCTTAAAATATGTTTTCTTTTCAATCAAGTGTGATGGTAATCTCCTGATATCCATCCATGCGCCAGGGATACAGGAAATCAAAAGGGCGGTAGAAATAACATCCGATCACCTGGTAACACGAAGTAATTGTGTCTTCCCGTTATTAGAAAGCGCTTCGTTGCACCTTTGGTCACGGCCGCTGAGCACCGAGCCAAAAATATGCAGGACTAGCTCCCCAAGATAAAATTATAATGACTTCGTTTCTTCTATCGCTGAAAAATATTTGGCACTCACTAATAGCTTTTACTGCGGTCGTGTAGCTCCTATTTATTGAGTCTTCTATCACTTCCAGTAGGGAACTTTAATTTTATTTCGTAATGACCGTCTAAGCAGCTCTAAAGAAAAATTACACAAGAGGGACTCAAGAAATATGCTACACTAAAAAATTGTCCGCAAAACTCAACAGTCTTTTGAATAGGTAGAGATACATCGTATGAGGGGTATATTCTCTCAAGCTAAATATAGATGGATGTAGTGTTTTAGCGACGATATGTGTTTCCTGATTAGGAAAAATCACAAGAGAGACAGGGGGAATTTGATGCAGTAATGTTGTGGTCTAATAGGAAGCGCAAAGCGACATGGGCAGACAAATCAGAGAGTTTTAACCGTTCGTGTTGGCACCTCTGATTGGTTGGTGCAAGTCTACAAGTCACTTTGTGCCTTGAGCTTCCTGTTTGATCACTGCTTAAGAAACGGTCCACAAAGTCAACATTATTTTGGGATATGTAAATATATCCTCTATCAATATTTCTGTCAAAATAAATATAGGTGATAATAAATTACATGACGTCAGTCAGCTTGTGTTTCGATTACTGTTTCAGCTCTTCACCACAAAAAATTACAAAGTTGATTGGTCAAGACCAATGTGAATTGGTGTGTGCGTGAACTGGTTATTATAATTATAGTTCACTTTATATATTATAGAAAGTGTCTAGTAATAATTGTGCAATGATTGACTATAATTTTAAAAAGGGCTTTCAATCACAACTTTATTATAGTCAGAGCAATTATTCAAGTTGACTTTAAAACTTAAAATTGAAATACAGATCAAAGTATTATTACAAGGAACATGCGAATTTTTAAATTAAGATTTGGAAAATAGTTCATTTCATAGTTAATTATCATAATAAATTCACAAAGTGCCGTTATTGTAGAGTAATTATCTTCTGAGATACCTTGTGAATCGCAAAGCAAAACAAAAATTAAATTATCTTCGCAAATTTCAACAAAGCTACTTTTCGAAAACAAAATAGCAATATGCCCGTCTTTGTTGGAATACTTCAGATGTTTCCCTTCGGGGATCGAGCAGGGGCCCTCGCCAATAGCCTGTTGTGTTGCTCCATCGCACCTTTAATTAAGTACATACCTCACTCATTGGATTATTTTTCTACGAAATTGACACATAAAATAAAACTTTTCTGCGATATTGGCACATAAAATAGAACTTTTCTGCGATATTGACACATAAAATAGATCTTTTCTGCGATATTTACACATAACATAGAACTTTTCTGCGATAAAATTTTGAATGATAAATTTAGTACATGTGCTAAGTAGGTTCAGCAAAATATTGCAGAAAGAAGCGTGAACTGGACGAATACGTTTGTGACCCACTATATGTTTCACTGGTTAGGTTGATTCTGTACATTTCTCCACCAATGCATTACAATTTTCTAGAATACGGTACTAATTTCCTTAAGATATAGGGGCCGCGGTAGCCAGTTTGGAAGAGAAACGGATTAGCCACCGGAGGATTGCGAATTCGAATTCAACCCAATACCGTGAACAAAGGGAATTGATGCACATTAAATCGGTCGGGGCCTCAAATGTCCTCACGTTGGCGTGGTGTGGAAGTTTGGAGAGTGTGGTGCCCACTCAGATGTTGCCTCGTCAAGTAACCGTGATTCAAAATTACCTAGCATTATCCTCGGTTCTTTTCCCTCGGGTTTGATCTAGGACCGTAGCCAATAGCCCAATGTGTTGTCCATTGCGACGTCATTAAATACCTACGTATTACCTCTTAAGATAATGTAATGCAATTTTCTATTAAAATTCTAAATAAATATTGCACTAATTGTAAAATATTCAGGGTTTTGTAACTTATAAGAGAATAATTTCAATCTCTTGAAAGCAAAGACGTTGAACTTACATAAAGAAGAACTACACTGATCTAAAAGTACAGAGGATTTATAATAAAAGGAAACCAAGAGCATTCATAAACATTTAACAGAATGTTTATGTTCACAAAGTATATTTTTATAGAGTGTAAGATGGTTTTTATCTTTTAGATAAATTATACATATATTTTAAATAAAATTTATAGATGGTTGGTTGCTGGGTTTTTATGGAGCAAGTGACATATTTGTCCATGCTTTCCAAGAAATAACACGTACAATAGGAAATAATGGGCGTACACACAAAGAAAGTTAAACTGACACAAAATAGAAATACAAGGATGCTGACAGAAATCAAACATGCGCCCCCTACAACTAGCAGGTTGCTAACGAAGGAGGCTCGATGAATCATGACGGCCCCTTGATTCATAAATTTAAGAGGGATATTTTTCATATTGTTTCTTATGCGCAACACAAAGGGAAGTTTATAAGAAGGACTATTTCTGAATACACGGTCATAAGAACTTTCCAGAAATGAATTTCACATTGAATGAGATGAATTGTTGAATATACGAAACTGAACTCCTAGCATACAACAAAAGGCAAGTGGAAGCTAAAGAAGGCTCTTGGTAAACCCAGTTCAGGCCTTTGAAGGGTGAGGTCCTGAAGGAATCGTAGCAGAAACTCACTGCGATGTGGTAAACTCTATTCAGCTTCGTAACACAGTCTGATGGACAGAACCTTAATCTCCACTCTCATAGTCTAATCTGGAACGTATAATTAGCTGGGCAGAAATTGAACCCCAAACTGTAGAATATAAAAAGGGCGAATTTTGAATAGATGCTCATATAAATCGTTCAGAAATTAATTTCGCAGGGATGCGATGGGTGACTGATTATGCGATAATAAAGTCCTAGCATTTAATAAAAGGCATGTGAAAGCCAAAGAAAGTTCTTGACAAACTCCAATCAGACCTTTGAAGGGTGAGGACCTGAATGCACTGAAACTGAACCTCAGTGAGATGTAATGAACTGTATCCAGCTTTCATAACACAAATTGAAGCATAAACTGCACACCATAGAATCTGGAACGTATTGGAACGAAACTGGAACATAATGTAGCTATAGGTATATTGACCATGGAGGATCGTTTCGCACCCCAATGTGTTTTTAAGAGTACCTTTAAAATATTGAGCTTTTTCTCACAAGGCATCCGCAGCTGGTGTGGAAAGTAAGTTTCTGACCAAAGATAAAACACCTAGAAATCTTACTCTTTCATCCACTGAGCTCCTGTTACAATCCAGGAAATTCTTTAGGTCAGGATGCTGAGTAAAACGTAAGCAGAAATGAACGCAGGTGAAGAAGCTGAAGTCGGTTATCAACACTCCATTGTGTACCATATGGTACTAGCCGACCCTTTTCTCTAACACGTGGACGCTGGAATGTGCTCAACAGCCAGACGGTGACAAAAACAACTTCAGACTTTGCACGTGCGGGTTTTGACAAAATACCGAAAGAGAGTATTTTCTCATCGGCGGCCCGGCGTTCCGTTTGATCCATCGACACAGCTGAAGTTTCCGTCGGTTCCCTAATCCCATGTCTGAGATGAAGATTTGCTGTTGGGAACCCAAGTCTGTTACAAACGGTTTTTGCATTTGTGTGGGGGTGTCTTGAGTTCTGTGAAGGACATAAACATCTCTTGCCAGGGCAGGGAATTCACCCCCCCCCCCTCCCGTTCGCAGCTGCGGTTCTGCGGAACCAAGAGAACGTGGATTTTAGGAGGAGACTGATTCTAGATTCGACGAGAGACAGACGTCTCTGTTTGACATTGTTACTTTGGCTCCAGGCAGGCTATCGACTGTCAATGGCTGTGCCCTTAATTAATCTTGTAAATTTACCTGTAAATATTTAATTTATCTAAATAAATAGTTTAATTTTAAACCAGCTGTCCTTCTAATTCTTACATGACGGTACAACCGAGTCAAGCTGCTTGAAGTTGTCGCTTGACAGACCGCATGTAATTTACCTGTCAATGTATGCTCAAATCATCCACGGACAAATTACCCTGGAAGCAGGTGGCTTAGGATAGTTTTCATTTTGTATGGAAAGTGGTTACTGGTGGTTACACTACTGGTAAGTACATATACACTGGAATATATATTTCTTAAGTTTGACTTTAAAAATCCAGTTTTTCAACCACAGGTAATTAGTGTATTCTTAAAATAATTTTAGGGAGAAAATATCAGATTGTGCAAATAATTAATTATCTGATTCAGATACAATTAGCAAATTAGCATGTTTTTTGAAACGTGATTTCTCAAATTCCAATTTGTTCGCGAAGACGATTCATGTTGGAAATTATTTCTAACACTATTCTTCATGTTTTGAACCTCCATCGAGTTGCTAGAAGAAATAGTTTTTTTACAATTTTTTTAATCAAGGAAGTGTAAGAAAATCAACATATTTTCAGGAGTTTCAACATTTGAAAATGAATTAAAAGTCACTTTCTAGACTAAATACTCTGATTAAGGTTTGAAATATCCACTGTATTATATAGATCATAATGATGCGAAAATAATTATAATAGGTGAATTCCTTATAGAGTTATCATGTTTTGAACAAAACATCCTATTGCTAAAACGAAGTTCTACAGAAATTAAGTTTTAAGTTTTGAAACGTGTCTGTCCATGGTGACAGTACCTTACGAGAACCCTTGTAAATAAAAATATATATTTTGAATATTTGCAAGATCGTGGCATCGTTTAAAACCTAAAAAATTGGGAAATATTTTAAATTAATAAAAAAAATATTGATATTCTGGTCGCTTTACGTGATTTCTTGGGTATGCATATACCTTAAGAAACACTATCTTCTTGGATATAGATATCAGATAAATTTGAGTCAGTTAAAAAGTAAAAAAGTAGGAGGGTTGAAAAGTTCTGGTATCTTTGAAACCGAAGAGAACGTAAGCCACGGATTGTCCCGTATCATCAGGTGCGTTAACCATTTTGTCAAAAGAATGGAAACACGATATTTTTGGTACAGAAACACACGTCGAGCTTGAGTATCGAGGGCATGATGTTATCTACATTGAGCGGCCAACAAAGAAATGGCTAAAAAGGTGACAGAGCTGGAGACGACGCTAAGATGCAAGTGAGACGTGAATTAACTATCCTTTCGAATACTTCGGACGCTTACTTGGAGAGTGCATTTGGCCGAAAGTTACATGGATCAATTGAATATTTTCCTAGTTCTGGTAAAGGTATAACTATGGCCTGTCTCCAAGACAAGGTGAAGGCTTGTTCCTCCCATATGTGATTATATAAGCGCTATGTGGTTATAAAGGGAGTGACGGGAAAGATGTTGCATCATTATATACTAGATACCTTTAGGATCAGGTGCAGCTATTATGGACCTTTAAGGCATCGCGTCAACTCCTTTTCTGTGAATCGACAGTTGTATGTGGTTGTATAGTTCGTATGCGGTTGTATAGTTGTACAGTTGTATAGTTCGGATCAAGAATTTAAATTAATAAGATTGGTTTCTTCGCACTATGTTTTGCGTTTTTAAATGCATTTGGATAGGTAGAAGAACTGTAAGCTGCAGAGAAATCCACCAGTGAATTGGCAGTTGTAGGCGAGTCCGGATTATGATGGAAATTAATGCGATTTCATTCTGCGCGATGTTTTGCGCTTTGAAATAAGAATTTTAAGGATGGAAGAAGGCGGTGCTCGTATGCCCTGACTTAAAACGAAAGTTTTAATGTGAAAGCGCATTGTTACCTCTGCAAATTTCTTATCTTGTTCCCAAGTATCACTTTTTCTGTAACATGTGAAACAATTTTGTTATTCAATAACCATAGTTCCAAAATACCGCAGAAATTCCTAACAAGACTTCGCTAATAATTCTCCAAAATTCCTAACTGTTCCTAACTTCTCTATCACTCTTGAGACAAGATAGTTAAAATAGGAAAAGTTCAGAAATAAAACTAGTTTTAATGTAAGATGTATTTAAAATCCCAGAAAGAAAGTTTGAAAGCTTTAAGTATTCATGAGCATTTGATGTTATGAGATAACAAATCAAAATTTTATAGACAAACAATATAAAATCAATGAGTATCAGCGTTTTGTAGAAACTCAATTTTACTACCTTCAATAAACGAAATACATAAAAATCACTTTCTTATTTGACTGGAGACTACCTCAAGGGCTACTTTGAAATTCTTGACAGTACAGTTGCAAATACTGCAGGTAAGAGGTTTTAAAGCATATTTTATCACTTTAGATCTCTATTAGCTAACATGGACTGATGGACAAAAGGTCGGAGACAGGATAAAAAAATTATTTTCTCTTTGAACAAGTGAATTATGAAATGTTTCGTAAGAAATAGACATTTACCAGCAAGAAAAACCTTAAATTATCTTTATAACATGGATAATATCTATGAAAACATGTAGAACCTGTCTTCATCTCTCTCATAGTATACCTTCGGAATTTTATATATCATACCTTCAATCGTAGGAAAATTATCACATACACTCAATTCAGTTTCATTAAACATCGAACTATCTAAACTTGCATATGATTTTATCAACCTCATTCAATATATTGACTAACATGCGGTCACTTTTTTTTTAAAGCAAACAATCGTATGTATTACAGAGTACTGCACATCCCATAGGATCATTTCGGGGTTCGAAATTCGCAGACGGACACTTATTTTGATTAGTCCGCACTAGAATATGTCCAAGTTATCGTCAACTCCACAACAAATAAACCGTAAGCAATATAAACACTTGAGTGTCAATATTGTTGAAGTTCAGCTTTGTTACCTACCGCAAACAAATTACATAGAAACATTAAAAGCAGTTTTTTTGTTTTTTTTCTGACAAGTGAATTATGAGATGTTTTGTCCGAAACCTACACTCCCTTACAAGTAAACAAAATAAGCAAAAGATATACACAACACTGAAAACTTGCACTTAGCTCTTAAAGTCATCCTTATTATGTCTGATGGGACCAAAAATCTCATGTGAATAACATTTTAATCGGAAAAATAATTGCTAAAGATGCACACAAACGGAAAGCATATGAACACGAGTGAGACTGACAAACTTCCGCATTTCAAAGAAACGCTTACACATTCAAGGCCAAATAAACGAATAAAGAAGCACTATTAAATAAATTGTGGTTGGACATTTTTGTGGTCTCTTATTTTCATGCCGCATAACTAAATAAAAGCTATATAAACCGGTAAATGTGTTTGGTTTCGAAATGACACCAAGTGACGCAATCGGTAAATTTATGTGTATAATTTAGAGCTACGGTAGCTCAGTCAGTAGAGCGTCGGGCTCGCATCAGAAGGGCTCCTGTAAAACAGATGTGTCATGTATGTCAAGCAAAGTCGGACTTCCTCCCAATGGGGCTCAATAACATGGAAGGCGCACCCCCTCGCCTCTTGCCGTCTTCGACGGGCCTGTCACTTCTCTGGTCTGCCAGTGTAGGCACGAGAAACAACAACAACAACATATGTATTATTTTGTTGATTTGAGTTACATAGTACATTTATGCTGCGCGTTTATCAAGTAAACGGATTTAATGTCAATAGAGTTGATCAAAATATGACGAAAAAAAGTCGAACTCAAGTTTTGAAATGACACCAATGTATATTCTAGTGTTAACAATATATATAAAATACTTGCGTGTCAAATTTTTAAAAACTCAGCTTTGCCTATCTTCCACAAACGAAGTACATAAAAATCGGTTTTTGTTTCTACATTTGACTTGGATTACAAAATTTTTCGTAGGAAATCGACTCTCCAACAAATAAACGAAAGAAACAAAAGACGTATGCAACACTGAAAAATTCTCTTATCAATTACAACTGTGATATAGAACAAGGCTATATAACCTATCTGCTTGAATTGCCCTGACTATAAAACGAAACTTTTAAGCTGAAGGCGCCTTGTGAAATTTCTTACCTTATTCCCAAAATAGCACTTTTGCAGTAACTTGTGAAACATAACTGTTACTTAATAATCGTAATTCCAAATACCATGGAAATTCATAACTAGACTTTCCTACCCCTTAAATTTCTAAATACTCCTGACTTCCCTATAGTTTTTGTGCCAAGATTGTAACAAGAATGAGAAAAGTTTTTAAATAAAACTAGTTTTTATTGAAGATGCATTTTATTGTCTGAAAACAAAGTTTGAAAGCTTCTGCTGAGAATATTTTCTCTTATGAGTTGGGCAACTTTCTTGTTGCAGTAAAAATGAGAAAAGTTGCATCTATCATTCCCTAAAGTTGCATTTATTTTTTATACCACTAAATTCTAAAATTAATAATTCATAAAAAATGAAATAATCCAAAATTTACTGACAATTTTAGTCGTTTACAACAGTATTAAAAAAATAATTAAACACAGAAGAACGTTGCTGTCGTTGAATGGCCGATCCTTGGCCAGTAATTTCTTTAACATTGAAAATCGGCGCTCAACAGAGACTGATGTTGCCTGACATTGTTTCAGTAGCAAATACTGACTTGGGGAAAAATCATCTCGAGTAGCAATAACCGTCAGGTCATTATTCTTTTCCAATCGTTTTTTAAGATACAAATACAAATACAAATATTGACGACCAGCTACAGGCTCAAGCACAACATGGCTTGTCCTTTGTTTATGAACTCCCCAATTCCCACTGACTATCCAATTGTATCTTAAATTCGTACACTAACTTTGAATAAACTATATTCTCTGGCAACGCGTTCCAACGCATACGCTTTAAGGTTGCAAGGATCTTCTCCAAAATCCATCGATCTTAAATCTTCATACGTTGTCTTGATGTTTCACGCTTTCGATTCCAATTTTTCTACAAGACGAATCATGCTTTGGATTTTCACCAAAGTTTTTGGCAGCTCTGAGTCACACTGCTTTTTTTTATGCGACGGACTTAAGTGCCGTCGCCACTATAACCGCTCGCAATGACCTTTACAGTAGGAAGGTGGTCGGCGTAGCACAATGCTGTCCGAAGCCACGTAGCTAAACGTGTGAGTACTGGCTCAGGCAGTTGGCCGATGGTCTGAAAAGGGGCTTTCCAGAGCTTGTTTTGTACTGTGGTTGCCTTAACTCAAGCGATGAGATTGTCCACATTTGTGTAAAATCCGCGGACTTTTTCTGCAGTTTTGAAACAAGTTTACCACGCTAGTAACTTGAAGCAATCGAGGATAAAACATCTTGAATGTGTTTCCAGCCACAGCCATACAATATACTGTATCATATAGCAGAAGCGCAAAATCCTTCACTCAACATTCAAATATTTTAAAACGTCATCTACAAGGTGAACAACATATTGATAATCGACCCTCACCTCGCAAACTCAGCATTCGATTACGCAAGTTTCCTCTGGAGTATCAAGAGTGCCAACCAATGTGTTAAATTACTTGCTATTTATTTCACTTTCGTCTGTTAGGACGAACACCTTCTTTCCATGAACTTCTTGTTTGATATGCAATACTACGGCGTTCGCAAGTTCAGACACACATGATCGAAGGTTGATTCAGAGGGCAAAAAATGAAATGTTCATTTCATATTAATTAATTTTTAAAACTTGCAGGTGGTTGCATTTATGTAGAAAGTTGCATTTATGTTGCGGTTATAACTCATTTACAATACACCCCATGTAGGAGGAATTTTGGTTTTAGTACTTTACGTGCAGCGTAATTTCGCTATTTTCTCACGCGAGGTACAGAATTTTTTTTTTTTTCTGGACGAAATGCCTGGGGACTATCCCTTAAAATTCATGGCAATACAGTTGAAAATAGTACCACAAATACTGTCTTAAAGCATATTTTATCAGTTCTGACCTGTCTTGGCTACATTGACTGAAAGACCACGAGGTTGGAAACGGATAAGATTTTTTGTAACTTTTAACAAGTGGATTATGAAAATTTTCATAATCCACTTTCAGTTAGCATATTAAAGTACGTAAGAATCAGTTTTTTATTTCTGGACGAAATGACTGGGGACTATACCTTAAGATTTTTGACACTACAGTTGAAAATACTACAGATAATGTTTTTAAAATTTCATACCTTTATTGGCTACGATGACGGATGGCCAAGAGCTCAGATACGGGTGCAGGATAAAAGAATTATTTCCACTTTTGACAAGGGGATTATGAAAGTTTTCGTAAGAAAACCCACACTTTACAACAAGTAAACAAAAGGAACAAAAGATGTATGCAACACTGAAAACTGCGCTTCGCAATTAGAACTGTGATAAAGAACAAGGCTATATAAGTACAGCGCCGTCAATAAAGGAATAAGGACCCGAAGATTTCCCTCACCTAAAGAACTCGCATTAGCGTAGGATGAAAAGTAATGGTAACGCATGTTAAATTGCACATAATTCTTAAGTATTTAGTGTGCCGTGCTTGACCTGCCCCAAAGCAATTTACCTCATTGCCTTCGCTACGCAATCCCAGTGGACCTGAAGCAGGTCGAAGAGCGCCAATAATTTCCAGTAGTCGGATACCCTTGAGAGCCAGCGAGCAATTTACGCGGTAAACGCTTATTAGTTATTTAAAACGCAAGTTACAAAAAGCGCTTCTTCTCTCGGCTCTCTTAATTTCTTTCCCGGGATTATCACTTTTTGTCGTTAAATCTTCCTTTCTTTTCTTCAAGATGGTACTCTCCGAGTTAATTAAAAAAGAATGGTACTCGCACTTGTTTGAAGGTATTTTGGAATTATTTTATAATCAGCTTTCTGCACAGAAACATCGGGAGCGGGTATGACCGACCCATTACGCATGGAATGCCATATGCAATACTATCACAGGCCCTATTTACTTAAAAAATAAAGTAAAAAATTCCATAAAATGTTATTTAATCTTCATGTTGACCCTATTGACGAAATATCTCGACATTGGCAAAACTGACCTAATTTTTCCCCGCGATTATCCCTTTTTGTCGTAAAATCTTCCTTTCTTTTCTTCAAGATGGTACTCTCCGAGTTAATTAAAAAAGAAGGGTACTAGCACTTGTTTGAAGGTATTTTGGAATTATTTTATAATTACTTTTCTGCACAGAAACATCGTGAACGGATATGACCGACACATTAAGATCGGGGTGCCATATGCAATATTTTCATGGGCCATATTTGCTTCAAAAATAAAAGTAACAAACTGTGCATAAAATGTTATTTCATCCTTCTTGTGACCCTATTGACAAGATATCTCCACATTAGCAAAATTGACCAAATTTTTTCCTGCGATTTTCATTTTTTGTCGTAAAATCTTCCTTTCTTTTCTTCAAGATGGTACTCTCCGAGTTAAATGGTACTAACACTTGTTTGAAAGTATTTTGTAATTGTTTTATGATCACCTTTCTGCACAATTTTGGGAATGGGTATGACCGATCCAAATCGTTCGTTGGGCCAGCTACGATGGTTCCACGAGCTCTATATAATTTACAACAAAAGTAATAAACTATAGAAAAAGAAATTTAATTTTCCTTGTGGATGGATTGATGAGGTATCTCGTCATTAGCACAACTGATCAAATCTTGATGGACGAGATCTCGCCATAAAGCCATTGTCTATTTTTGTTATTTCGAGATCAAGAGCTGGTCAGTTTTTCTAATTATGTGATATTTCGTCCAACAAGATCTGATCAGCCTTACTAAAGACGAGATACCTCGTCGAGACAACCACCAGGAGTATTAAAGTGCATAATAAATTGACTAAAATTATTACAAGAGGATATTTTTTAAATGTTACGATTTACAGTACTTTGCATAAAAAATTCACTTATGAATCCTGACTAATCCTGAAATCGTCAATATCTAAGGAGGTTGTTCACAAATTTTTTAGACAGTGTATATTGTATTCACAAAACTAAATTACATAAAATTCTTGTGTTTTAAATGTTCTATTTGATAGCCCTTATTCTGAACTATCTTTCGACACCGGTAATTTACAGGATAATAATGCCTTTTGAAGTGTCATAAGAGGTATTCTATCCCATTCCTCCTGAAAAGCTTTCCAGAGTCCTGTAAGGGTTGTGGGACGACGTTTCGATAATGCAGATTTTAAAAGTCCGAAAGCACAAAAATACATCGGGAGATTTAGTAAGGATATCAGTGAAGGGTATGGCCTTGATACCGGTTTTTTGTTCCATTTCTTTTAGGAAATTTACGGTGGATTTTGATGTGTGACTGCTAGATTTGTCTTGATGGAGTTCCACAGATTGATGGCACTGTGGGTAAAGCGATGGTATTTCATTCAGAAAAATTGGCGATAAAATATATTCCTGATAGTATTTGGAGTTAATCTTGACATTTTTTAAACTCTCTTTATTTTTAACTTGCCATTATATGAAAAACCAGCAACAATCATGAATCCCTTAGAAAAACTTTCCTTCGATTCTGTGAACCATGTAATTAAAAATTTTTCTCTCCTTTTATGAAAATAAATGGCTCCTTTTTTGCTGCAATCATTTAAATACACCCATGATTCATCTATTGTGACAATTTTTTTTCCATTTTTCTTTGGATAAATGTTTCTTATATAGAATTCGGCAGCGTGTATTGCGTTCAGCGATATGCTTTGGAGAAAGATGATGCACGTTGTGTTTTTTCGCTTTCTTAAGATTTAAATCAACGCGTTTATCATTTTGTTTACAGTGGACACCGAGCATTTTAATGATTTTGTAACTGTCCTTTGACTAGTATGATTTTCTTTGAACATCAAACAACTTACCTTTGCAATAGTCGAAGATGCCCGTTTCTTCCTTGGATACTTGTTTGGAATTTTTGTCCCACTTTAGGCTCCAATTTGACTTTTTTTTTTCCTTTCTTGTTGACGATATTACCTATCGACGCTTTAGATATCACAAAACCATGACTCTCACATAATTTTTGGATAACGGAATATGAATATTTCTCTTAGGAAAAAGCATAAATATAGTCTTCGGACCACTGCTTCGTTAAAAACGCCATTTTGAATAAAAACAAACCTCTCAAGCCGCAGACGATAAGTTTGACTTTTAAAAACATAGTACAACTGCAATTATTTCTTTTGCAGCAAACGATTTTTTATTACCGCGAACCAAAATCGTCTAAAAAATGTGCGAACAGACTCTGTCCATTCCATTAGCAACGATAGTTCTTCTCGGCTATTTAAGATAATTACATATATGGGAAGTTCCCTAAAAGAGGTACTATGATACTGCCAATGTTATTATTTGCTTACTATTTGCTGAATATTAATTTTTCAAAAAATGGAAACTGGCTTACTTTCCCCAAAAGAGGTACTTTTTACTGTATTATTAATATTACTAGCATTTGTTTACATTGTGTGTTAAATATTTATGCTTTAAAAATGAATACTGTTTTTGGAAGGATACTGTGCCTTGAAGCACTGGCTACTTTTTTGTTAATATTATTAATATTTGTTTATGTTATTTTTTTGTTAAAAATTTATGCTTTAAAAATAAAACTTGTTAAAAAAAGATACTGATCTCCAGGGAGGTTCTGGATACTGCAGCAGATCATACTATTGACACTAATTACGCTATAAACATTATAACTCCTTTTTGAAACTTTGCCAAGTGCGTAACCGATTCTTGGCCCCTTGCCAAGAATCGGTTACGAACTGTTAACATTTTCCTTGTAAGAGATGTTCGTTAGATCCTGCCCATTCGCTTGACAGAGCTGGTGACCTCTCCTAATGTTAGTCTCATAATTTGTACCCTAGATGCTACTAAATGTAGTATGTTAAATGTACTCCGAGATTTTTACTTATAAAAACTCCACCTGTTATACTACTCTTTTGTTAGTATTAACATTATTTGTTTATATTTTATTTGTTGAATACTTAAAAAGAAATAAAAAAAAGGCTTGAAAAAAGATACGGATACCCACGGAGATGCCAACTGCTATTCGGTTTATATGATTAATATTTATTTGTATTCTTTGTTCAATATTTAGTCTTTATAAACTAGTTGCTTAGCTATAATGGACTGAGTCTACCATAATTCGAACTAGTCAAACTAATTCAAACTTTTGTGTCGTTGATATTAACTATAATTATGTACCAATTTGTATAATGCATACTAGTACTATTCCTGAAAAATGTTTTTGGAACTGCGATTATTCCCAGCATTTAACTAGAAACGATCATCTTTCTAGTTGTTCAGCTTTAATTGTATTGTTACGGAACAAAATTTCTGATTTATTTTAATAGAATGAAAAAGCATATACGTAACTGAATTTTCAGGATAATTTACATATTTCCTTAACGTGGCGCGCATATTAATTTCTTTACTTTCGTGTCATTGCATGAGATCTGTTACCTGAAATTTTGCTGCCACATTGCGTTAAATGATATGGCGTTATAAAACCAAATCCTTTAAAAAAGTATTATAATGCATATATACGTATGTATTAAAAGACTGCTACTATTACTTAGAATTCCAAGAGGGTTTATAATTAGTCTTTTTTACTCCTAAAAATGTATTTTTAATACCATATAGCATGCGATTGTAATTTTTAAGGTAAGTTTTTGCTAAACATTGCGGTTGCTATAAAGAATTAGTTGTTTATTGTTTTACTGCAAATCTGACATCATTAAGCCTATTTGTAAAAACTGTCAGCTATACTAACAAAACTTTTCGTAGAATTAAATCTCCCATAAATATGCAACGAAAATGTCTGTGATAAGTTGTAAGGTATTAACTGCAATCTATATACGGACACACCGGTCTTATTTAAAAATCATAAATTGAATTAATCAAATTTGCAAAAAAGTAACGAAAATGGTCGTGATAAATTGTAAAATATTAACTTCGCAATCTATATGAGGACATGCCTTGGTCGTATTTAAGAAACATAAATTATATCATTCAAAAATCTGCAAAAAGCTAACGAAAATAGTCGTGATATATTGTAAAGTATTAGCTGCAAAACTTATGTAAGGAAAATAGATCATAATTAAGAAACATAAGTTAAACCTATTTAAAATCCGGTAAAAGTAGCGAAAAAAATCGTGATAAATTGTAAAGTTTTAACTGGGGGTAATTTACCATATATAAGAACTCTCGGTCTTATTTAAGAATCTTAAAATAAATCAGCCTTGGTATTATGTAATATGCTTACAAGAATTACTAGAAAATATACATGCTTGATACTTCAAATCAAATTTACGTGATTATAGTAAATCTAGATTGAAGTATCAATTATTAGTGTTACTAATTATCACACACATTACCACATAAACTGATTACTATGTGTATTCATATAATAAATCTTTACTATTATAAAAATAAAAGTTTATTTGTTTGTTTGTTTCTTGCACGCAAAGTCCTGACGAATCTATGACACTTATAGTAATGGGATTTGGCACACAGGTAGTACGAATTGTTTGGAATTTTTTGGTAGCGGCGAATTTTAAAATTCAATCAAGAACATTTTAAAATGAATTTAATATTTTTTTCACAGTTCTTTCTTCTTTCGGGAAATAAAGAAGCATCAAAATTTAGACTTTTCTCCATCACGTCACTATTGACGTCAGCCTTTGGAACCATGCCAAGTTTTTTCACCTGCCGTCTTGAATGGGAGCGGACAGTTTCGAATGACCTCCGTTTCATTCAAGATTAATTCCTTTTGATTTCCTGAGAAATGGATTGGAGTGAAACAAGATAAATTATTAATGTTATCACTGGCGTTCATCAGTGCTTTTGTTTATCTCAACGATCATTAAAGATAGAATAAAAATTTCAACGGATTTGAAATCTGCGGAAAATTTTACACCAGATAGATACCGTATACGTTTGATTTTCTTTTAATAAATAATTTATCAATTGAATATTGATATCTTTTGATTTGCGAATCAAACCAACACCACGTACAATGTGACCCTCACGAAAAGATCTGTCATGGGCAACTCCGTTATGGCTGTTAGCTAATAGGCTACAAATTCGCAAACCAAATAGGAATTTGTGATGTCTGTTATCCAACAGGCTACGAATTTCCATATGGTTTGCGAAGCAAACCAATTATCCCTCAAAAGCAACTGGCACGGGCAACGCCAGTCTAGACACGTAGTGGCTAGTGCTTAATAAAATACTAAAACAACGGTATTTACAATATTGTGATTGTATTGTTGATTTCTAAAAACCAGCTGTCTTCTCCAAAATGAGGTTTTTGAGAAATCTGTATTGCCAGTAAAATTCGAGCATCATCATAACTAGTATTCATAATGATAAATGTGTATATTTTTGCAATGATGCTTCAAACTACAGGTCATCACGTGTATTAACATTGTCAGGAAAACGAGTATATTCATGGCTGAAATCTGTTTTTCAATACGTGAATTAAAAATTAGTTTCATTTAAGAGTCATATTTTACTAAAGTTATAACTAGATCTTCTCAAGGTTTTAAAACTCTATATATCAACATTCTAAAAAGAAGTAAAGAACCAAAAAAATCCTTAATACCAGTTTTTATTAAGTTTCAAAATCTTATTATCTTTTAGAGATATGCTCTGAAAGGATATACTTAAATAAGATTTAGATTATAAAACTAGGTATACTGGTTCAGTACTACTACGTACAATAAACAAAGTTTAAAAGTACGTAAAGGATAATGAAAAATAAATACTGTATATTGTTAGCATCATCAGTGAAAGTTTAAGAATTACAGTTCGGCTACTTGTACACACATGGATTTCCTGTCGTTCAATAAACTGACGTAACCATATTTTATCATGCTTGCACACAGCAGACGACTGTCGTGGTTTATTTTATCCCAGAAACAAAACAAAAGAGCTTTTTTACTATCCAGTCCAAGTTTCTATCCTCGCGATCGTTAAATAAGAGTGAAATTTTCAACGGATTTGAAATCTGCAAAACACTTTACAACAGATCGATACCTTAAATGTGATTTTCTTTAAATAAATAATTTTTCAATTGCAATACAAATTCAACCGCACTTGACGAAGATATTGATTACGAACACCAAAAGGGCTATTTATCTCGTTTTGTAGAAAATATATAACTTGAATGGAGTACTTAGTTGCCTTAATATACTGGTTTATGTAAATAGCAACTATAGGATGAATATTTAATCGTATCCGATGTTTTGAAGAGTTTACAACAAAGGGGATTGTAAGTAATTTTATTTCTGAGATGATGTATACGTTTAAGTTTTCATGCGTGGCAAATGTCTTCAAAATAAAGTTAAATTTAAACATTCAATTTGAAGTTATTTTTTAATGTCTTTAACGTGAAATGTTAAACATAAGTTTCATTTTTCATTCATTTTCCACATCGTCGTGTTAAATTGAACTCGGTATGGCTTTTGAAAATGAACTTATTAGCGATGATTTACTGAACTTAATTTACTGTGAGCTTATTTTCGTAGAATTTATATTTTGATCTGAAAGTTAGTGTTATTACTATTTTTATCGAAATTTTTATATTATATAGACATAAATTCTCTTTGCGAATTTCCGGTTTTTGACATAAACTGTTTTATGGTCATTCTTAGATTGTTTATAGTTTAGCATAATTCTCCCGTTTTGTCGTTGGTTTAAATGAAATTTTTGTTTGAATACCCCACAGTCGTTATACCAGTCGTGATTCCATTTGTGCTACAAATCCTCTAAACGACAGAAGGTTAGAAGATTAGTCTGCGTTACGAATAGTCTAACTGTAGTTAAATTGACTAATGTGTGCTGTCATCTACGCATTTTATTGGTAGGTAAGTAGGTACTTCATACACTTATAGTTACTTGAAGAAAAAATTAAAGTACGGTTTTGAGTAGACACAGAAAAATTTAATTTGAGGTGCAATATTGTTTGCAAATACAATAGGAAAAATACACGTATCGGTCAAAAAAATTATACAAGTTGAAGGTATCAAAAAAAAATTCTTTGTTTGAAAAGGTAGATTTTAAAATTATGTAAATTATCTGAAATAGAATTTAGAAAATAAAAACTTTCTCGAAACGAAAATACAGTTCTATAAATCGGGAAGAACTAATAACACAGGGTCTTTGCTATTCGCTTTTTCGAATTGTATTTAACAATACAAGAGAAAATAATTCGGAATTTCCTCGTATTGTGATATAGCATCGATGGCATGGAAATAATGGCTTTTTAAATGACCTGTTAGACACAGAAACTTGAATAAGCAAGGATTTAAAATTTTATTCACAAAACTGAATGTTAAAAATAGTTTCAAGACAATAAGCAAATTAGGTATTTCGATTTACTTTTTGGAAATTGGTACAAATAAGACCAGTGATATGGGATAAAACATTACAACTATACAAAGATAAAATTTCTACCAGAAATGCATGGGTATACGTCTGCTGTGAAGTACTAAAGAATATTTCAACAAAAATTTGATTAAAACCCACGACAAAACGAGAGAATTATGTTAAACTAAAAACAATCAAAAATGACCAAAAAACAGTGAATGTCAAAAACCGGAAGATCGCAAAGATAATTTCTGTCTATGTAATATAAAAATAGTAATAGCACTAACTTCAAGATTAAAATACAGGGTGTTTCAGTGAACCGTTTCAGAACTTCTAAGAGGGGTAGGGTACATCCTGACGAACCAAAATCATATACCAATGGGCAGTCAGAAGTGCTTTCCTGACGCGGTAGATGGCGTTGTGCGAAAATCCCGAGCTTTCGTGTAGGGAATCTTCATTTCGCACAAGAACGCCAAGTTAGTAGGATGGATGATTACACGATCGCAGAGTTAGCCAATATGCATTTGGCGTACGGGGCTGCAAATTGTAGTGGGCCAGCCGCACAGCGTTTGTACGCGGAATGATATCCGACGAGGCGTATCCCCAGTCATAATTTCTTTGCAAGACTGCACCAGAGGTTAGCTGAGACAGGTTCATTAGAAAGAGCTGATAGGGACAGGATAAGAACAGCACGGACTGCAGACGTCGAATAGAATGTGCTGCAGCATGTACAGGGGAATCGAAGAACGAGTACACGAAGTGTAGCAAACGCAGTCGGGGTTTCCCATTGCAGCGTCTGGAGGATTCTCCGAGAAGAAGACATGCATCCGTTTCACGTGCAGCGTGTCCAGACACAGCAACCGGAGGATTATGCACCTCGTATTGCTTTCGCACAGTGGTACCTTGGAAAATTTGCTACAAATCCCCTTTTTCCTGCTGAAGTGTTATTTTCCGATGAGGCATCCTTCACAAGGGAAGGAATTTTCAACACGCATAACGACCATATATGGGCGGTCGAGAACCCGCATGCAATACGACGTCGTGCAGCACAGATTCGATTTTCGGTCAATGTATGGGCCGGTATTATGGGAGATCACCTCATTGGACCTTACCTGTTACCGTCTCGTCTAACCGGACCTAACTACTTGCTCTTTCTGCAGCAAGTATTGCCACAACTTTTGAGATATGAACAGTTTCTGCATCGACGCAACAGACAATGTGGTTCCAACACGATGGAGGCCCTGCCCATTATAGCGGAGATGTTCGTAACTACCTCTGGATGTCACATTTGGTCAACAGTGGATCGGACGTGGTGGTCCCGTGCGTTGGCCTGCTCGGTCACCCGACCTATCATGTCTTGATTTTTATTTCTGGGGTCATCTGAAATCTCTAGTTTATGACACCCCTGTTGACAATGTTGAGGAGCTGGTTGCAAGAATTGCAGTAGCTGCCGGAGAAATTCGAGATATGCCTGGAGTATTCCAGAATATTCGGATGTCCATGCGTCGGAGATATGAGGCGTGCATTGTAGCCCGTGGAAGAAACTTCGAACACTTACTTTAATCCATGTACCTTTTGCTTCTTTTCATGTATTATTAAAACGATTTCTCACTTACGGTCTCTTTTCTTTACGGTGCTTCTGTGTACAACACCGCTTCAGGAGAGCATTTCCGACCCCACATTGCTATATGATTTCGAGCTGTCAGGATGTACCCTACCCCTCTTAAAAGTTCTGAAACGGTTCACTGAAACACCCTGTATAAATTCTACAAAAATATGCTCACAGTAAATTAAGTTCAGTAAATCATGCTATTAAGTTCATTTTCAAAAGCCATATCGGGTTCAATTTAACACAAGAATGTGAAAAATGAATGAAAATTGAAGCTTATCTTTCACCATTTCACGTTAAAGATATTAAAAAAATAACTTCGAATTGAATGTTTAAATTTAGCTTTATTTTAAAGACATTTGTCATGCATGAAAACTTAAACGGACCGTTGTCGGTATACGTTATCTCAGAAATAAAATTACCTATTATCCCCTTTATTGTAAACTCTTCAAAAAAATCGAATACGATTAAAGATTCATCCTATTTTTAGTTGCTATTTACATTATTATATTTTCTATAAATCGAGATAAGTAGCCCTTTTTATTTTCGTAATCAATAACTTCGTCAAATGCAGCTAAATTCGTATTGCGAAAATAAAAAAATTCAAATTGAAAAATTATTTATTTAAAGAAAATTACATTTAAGGTATATCGATATGATGTAAAATTTTCCCCAGATTTCAAGTCTGCTTAAATTTTAACTCTATCTTTAACGATCGCGAAGATAGAAACTTGAACTAGAGAGTAAAAAGGCCCTTTTGTTTTGTTTCTCGAGTAAAATAAACAATGGCGAAAGTGGCAATCGACGACAGGAAATCGTTGTGGGTAGATCGAACTGTGGAGCTTTTTCATGCCACCAAAAGAATTTGTGATAAGTCATTTTATCGCAAATCGATGTGTGTTCAAGTAGCCTTAGAGTAAATCATATACCTGTAAATTACAGACAGAAATTCTCATTACTGTCTTTTAGTCTAGTTCTAGATATTTTTAGTCACATGCTCTTATTGGGTACCTTTAAAACTTTGATGAAATACTACTTCCGTATTACTTCATACAATAAACAGTTATAAAATTACGTAAATTAATCACTGTTTATTATCAATATCATCAGAGTGAAAGTTTAAGGATTGCAGTCAGGGTATATTCTATACCGGTAAATTACAGACAAAAATTCTTGTTACCTCTGTGACCGGTTTCTAAGTCTAACTATTTTTAGTCACATGCTCTTATTAGATGTAGCTTTAAAACTTTGATGAAATACTACTTCCGTATTACTTCACACAATAAACAATTATACAATTACGTAAATTATAGTGTAAAGTAATCATTGCTTATTGTTACTATCATTAGAGTGAAAGTTTAAGGATTGCAGTTAGGGTAAATTCTATACCGGTAAATTACAGAAGGAAATTCTCGCTACCTCTGTGACCGGCTTCTAATTCTAACTATTTTTAGTCACATGCTCTTACTGGATGTAGTCTTAAACGACTTGCATGAAATACTAGTTCCATACTACTGCACGTAATGAACGAAATTTAAAAGTAGGCAAAGGATACTGTAAAATATAATAACTGTCTACTTTTAATATCATCAGCAAAAATTCAAGAATTACAGTTGGAGTAAATTCTATACCGGTAAATTACTGAAGGAAATTCTCGCTACCTCTGTGACCGGTTTCTAATTCTAACTATTTTTAGTCAGATGCTCTGACTGGATGAAGTCTTAAACGACTTGCATGAAATGCTAGTTCCATACTATTGCACATAATGAACAAAATTCAAAAGTAGGCAAACGATAATGTAAAATAATAACTGTCTACTTTTAATATCATCAGCAAAAATTCAATAATTACAGTTGGAGTAAATTCTATATCGGTAAATTACAGACGGAAATTCGCAATACCGTCTTATACCGTTTTTACTGGCGTTAATATATTGCGTAACTACGATAAAGACTGTTACTTCAGTTGTCCCCAAATCCCACTCGACTTCGTGCTATTGCCTGTTAACAGCAACGTGGCGATTCGGACATTCGCGATCGGACCATCCGCACTCTGCACTTCAGCCGATTTCGCCGCCTATGTTTATTTGCTACGTCTGTTTGACAATGACCGATGGTCAGAGTCATGCGTCATCGCATTCGCCACCAAACTACCAATTGCCTCTTCTCGGTCCTTTCAACTACCTACTCATCCCGACCCCAAATTGCCCAATTAGGGGGAGAGTTGATTATATCTTTCCCCAGCAAATGCTTTAATCTAGCGGATTTCAAATGTCTGCTCCCCGCCACATCTAATGCCGCAGTTAAATGGTTCACTTCACACTTCATATATCCGTTTCAGGATTCCCCGCTGCTGCTATGATTTAATTCCGGGCGCGATTTCAACTGAGTTTTATGACTTCTTTATTCATCAGGTTTTTGGGTTCGTTTTTCAACTGGCCATTCTCTCGAAGGCGCGGCATTTTGGATGAGGTTACTTGGAGTCGAAAGTCTTAAGTTTCCTATCTTTGTTCAAACAATCTTGGGGAGTTGGAACTCAAAAATTACAAGTCTCGAGGCAGTTGAGCAGCTTTCGGACTAAGGTTACTTTTAGTTTCTACGTATAATCGAATGTCTTAAAATTCTGAGTGAAATTGGTTACCATTTTTTTGTATTTCTCATCCTATCTTTGGTCTAAGAATCTCGGAGAGCAAAAATTCTAAAATGACTATTCTCTCCAGGGTGCAGCAGTTGGGCTAGAGGTTACTTATAGTCGAATGTCTTAAATTCTGATAGAAATTGGTAACTATTTTATGTATTTATCACCCTATCTTTTGTATAGGAATCTCGGAGAGCAAAAATTCTAAAAGTACCATTCTCTCGAGAGTGCAGCACTTGGGCTAGAGGTTACTTACAGTCGAATGTCTTAAATTCGGAGTGAAATCGGTAATCATTTTTTGTTTTTCTCATTCTATCTTCGGTCTAAGAATCTCGGAGAGCAAATATTCTAAAATTACCATTCTCTCGAGGGTGCAGCACTTGGGCTAGAAGTTACTTATTCTCGAATGTCTTAAGTTCTGAGTGAAATCGGTAACCATTTTATGTATTTCTCATAATATATTTGGTCTTAGAATCTCGGAGAACAAAAATTCTAAAAGTACCACTCTCTCGAGAGGGCAGCACTTGGGCTAGAGGTTACTTATAGTCGAATGTCTTAAATTCTCGGTGAAATTGATAAATATTTCTTCCTATTTCTTAACCTATCTTTGGTCACAAAGAATTTCGGGGAGTTGAATCCTAAAAATTCTAACTTGCCACTATCTCTAGAATGTAGCATTTTAGTTAGAGGTTACTTGTTTTCAAATTTTTTAAGTTCTCATTAAATTGGCAAATATTCATTCATATTTCTCTCATCCTAGCTTTGGTTACACACACAAAGAATCTCGAGGAGCTGGAACCCAGAAATTCTAAACTTGTCATTCTCTCAAGGAAGTAGCAATTTCACAATAGGTTACTTATAACACCAGCAAATATTTTATGAAACAACCAGGAAACATATATTTGCATAGTCAGAATGCTCCTTTTAGATGGATTTCTATCTAAATCAATCAAAGTTGCTGTTCATATTTCAAATAATTGTATTGAACAACAAAAATTGCCTTCAAGTCGAATGTCTTGAGTTCTCTGTGAAATTCCTAATTATTTATTCACATTTTCTTCCAATCATTGGTGAAAGAATCTCGGGGAGTTGAAACCCAAACATTCAAAATTTGACATTCCCTCTACTATACAGAATTTTGGTTAGATGTTACTTTTAGTTTCTTTTAAAAGTCAAAAGTCCGAACTCTCCGAAATTGGTAAATCTTCTTCACATTTCCCATTCTACCTTTGATCAAAAAAACCTGTTCTGCTCATGTGAAAAATAACAACTTTAACATCAATTATTAAGATGGAGAACTTTATTAGTAGTTTTTACTGTTAAATACAATAATGAAGTTAACATTTGAAATATATGAACAGTAACCTTGATTTTTATGGATGGAAATATATCTAAGAGGATTCATCTGACAATACAAAATATTTTTCAGGGGTATTTCATAAAATATTTACGGTGTTACGGAATATATTTTAACTAATAATACGAAAACACTTAAAAATTCAACAACATAAGTTTACGTGGGCCTTTGTAGATCCTAATTGCACGCACACATATACACACACATAGAGAACATCCGTTTCTTGTCATAAAATGTAGCTCTGCTATACCACCTCAGAGAAGTATATTTCCTGTCATGCTTTCCAAAACACATGTTTAAAGTTGAATTATTGGAGTCTAGTTTATCCTGCGAAGCTGGTGATGAATTATTTATTAAAGTATTTCTTGTACATATCTTATCACTAGACAACGTTCAAGAGCCATTATAATTAATGCTTCATGTTCAGAAAATATTATCAAGGCTATTTTATTGAAGATAAAATATTTGATAAATATCTTTATACATAATATGAAGGGGACTATTTAAACAAAAGTGTTTTTAGAGGAGAAAAATATTTGTGGGTGAAGACACTATCAGCATATATAAATGTTATTTTAATGATAGTTTAGTTGGTTTGGTTTTGTAAGGGGTGATAGAGGATCCTCAATGTCTCATCGTCCTACTAGACTACTACTATACATCGGAATATCAAGTGACAAAATATTTATACACTGTAGCAGCCTTGATACAACTAGATAGTCATATACCCAGTCCATACCATTTAAATGGGGTTGGGCACCAGACGTCTACAGCCTTACTAGATATCAGAATATAAATTGAAGGAATATTTATGCACATCAGCAACCTTGATTTACCTCGTCTGTTCCATTTCAATGAGGTTGGACACTATACGTCTAGAGCACGATTTTATATCACACTATCAATTGAAGTAATATTAATATATTTCTGATGTCACAGCCTTTATGCTCCTAGAATATTTTTTTACTTAGTTTGGACCATTTCAAGAAGGCGAAGTAGTCAGTCTAGGTTTTCACAGACACACCAAAAATCTAGAGCCCACTAGACAAGTCAAGCCAAACCTATGAGAGAAAATTTTCTTATCAATTTTAGAAGTGAGAGAGGTAGCAATTTGTTTTTGGCCTCTTTATATTTCTAATATTGGTCTACAAGAGTACAAGAACTAAGGAGTGTAAGAATTCGAGACGTCTAGTTAGACCACTCTGTAGCAAGAAACAAGAATACTGTTAAAACTAAACTTAATCTTCTAACTACAAACTTAACCAACCCCAGCTGGTAGTATAGTGGATAAGTAATCGGAGGGTTCTGAATTCGAGACTAGGTGCAACCAAAGACAGTCGTGTACATGACGCTGATTCCCATTAAATCTGTCCTGGTCTCAAATGTCCTCACTTTGGCATCGTGAGGAAGTTCAGAGAGCTGGGTGTTCTCTCAGTGATTGACCTCGTCACCTGAACGTGGTTCAAAACTTTGAGGTGTTATCCACGGATATTTTACTTCGGGATTGACCCCTTGCCATCGTCAATAGACCATTGTGTTGCTTCAGTGTGACGTAAGTTTCAACTACCTACATTACTACATTACTCTGACATTGAAAATGCGGAACTAGCTTCCAGAAAGCCAGAATATTATTTCATAAAAAAAATTTGCAACCTGAAAAGTTTAGTTCATAGAACTGTACAGCTTTGATACGAAAACGTTTTTGTGTCAACGGTTGTGGCGTTTGTTTTGTAGCGTGTTGTGGCAAGCAAAGTCCTCGCGATTATTTAAATCTTATTAGTTTTTGTAAATCATTATTAGTTTTTTAATTTACATACCTAAATTTCACCAGTTTGCTAGAATTTAATATTGACCTTTAAAACATTCATATTCATTACCTGGTTTTTCATTAGACTTAAAACTAATATTATTTAACTTGGACAAACTTATAAAAAATATTTCAGAAAATGTAGATGATTCATTTTTGCAAATACTTCCGTGTAGTAGTAGTAAACAGTTATATGGATTTGTTTTTCAATTTTAAAAATTCTTTTTGTTAATTTAAATAATTTCTGCTAAGCCTAAGACTGTTTTTTTCTAAGAAATTCTATCTTTGTGACATTAAAAAGTACGCTCAAAAATGTCGCCAGAAGAAAGTATTTACATCAAAGCTGTACCCATAAAGCTATGCTACACTCTTTAAAAAATTGTTTGGTTCGGAAAAATCGTCTTACGGTATACACACCATGCTTGTAGTGTTTCTATCCTGGTGATTGAATACTAGATCTTTATGTTTCAAGACACTTGACTTCGTCGAACGTGATCAGAACAGCGTTTTACTTCATTGATCACCCCATTATTCCAACCCTTCCATTTAGTCTAGACAACAAAAATGACCTTGATTGATATAGCATATTCCTAAAAGGAGTTATTGCATGTAATCATTATTCCTTAGTTCCTTATAAAATATATTGATGCATTATTAAGTATGTTGACCATCGATGGTTGTGATACATAATAAGGATGTTGGACCTTAACGCACAATTTCAACTGTCCTCATATATTGGATTCTTCTCTTCGGGATTGATCCCGGAAAGTTGCCAATAGACTACTGCGTTGCCTCAGTGTAACGTAAATTCGGCTACCTTCCTAATTACCCTCGTATATTATTGAAAAATAACCGTATTACCTCAAAATATATCTCCGGTTTTGAATCTGTTATTCTGTCAGTACTTGTTTCAATATTTAATACCTGCCTGCTTTTGTTTTGCTTTTACATAAATATATTTTATTAGCGAAACCTCTTTGCCGATTCATGATTTCATGTAAAACGTAGTGACCTAAAATTTTGACACTTCAATCCCTTAAGTTACACCTTAAAATATCTCTGGAGTTGCATCAGAAATTAGAGAACTTGAAGAAGGTTAAACATTCTGAGTTACGTTATAACTCCGTATAGCTTAGTCTAAAAGATTACATGATGTAAATTAAAACCATACGTCATTTCAAAAACAAGTGCATCGTTTGAATTTATTTACAGACTGAGATTGAGAGAACAATTTCTTTCATTTAAGTATCTTATTAGATTCTAAATGGATACATTAATATAGTAGTTGTATATAAGCGTGTATGTGTGTATACACCACACTCACACACAATATTCTAACATTTTAACACATAATGTTAAGATTTTGATTATTTTAAAAATTTACGTCTTTAGTTTAATATTTTACTTTATAATGATGTTTCATCCAATATTAAATCTCAACTATAAGACTGAATAGCAATTTCATGGTTATAAGCAGATTTCGTATCATCAATTACACGCTGCTATTAAAACGAATGGAATAGATTTCTTATGGGTTGAATCCTGTTTACTTCAAAGAGCAATATCGAAAGCGTGCGTGATTACCGCTCTGTGGCGATATTCTCGATAGGTGAACTCAATTCAACAAAAATTATTATGCATTCCTTCGTCATCTGACCGTAATTCAAAATTATGTGGTGTCCTCAGGCCATTCCCTTCGAGTTTGAGCCCCGACCGTCGTCAATTGCCCATTGTCTTGCTCCAGTGCAACGTCAACTAAAATACCACACACACAACCTATCTATCACACATTTCTAGATAATTTTAATCCTTAACGCTTTTTAAATACAACTCAGCTTCTGCTTCAAAAAGGCAACGTTAGGTTTGATTTAAGATTACATGTGATGACGTGGAAAGACACTTCTGTTTGCAGATGAAATTATGCTTCCTTCAAACACCAATGGAATAGATTGTTGTTGCACATCCCCTTGGTGTAGGAAAGCCTACACCAGATCCAGAAGGCCCCGTCGTGCCAGATACCAATATACCTGCAAAAAGTCCTGATCAACCAACAGCTGCTTATACGAAGCGCCAAGACAGAGAAGAAGGTGATCAGGACTGGCAGGTAGGGAACAGGAACAAGGAGGGAAAATTCTCTCCCCGTTCTGAAATTTTATACATTTAAGATGGCCACTTTGAAATCTGGCCATGGCTGATTGGAAAGGCCGAGGGCCACAGCATGAGATTGATAGTCCAGGGCGATTGCCAGCATACCAATGGTGGGATGGCGTACGGCGCCACACGGAAAGCAAACGCTGTTTTCCCAGGGAGTGGACCTCAGTGGGAGTGAGACGATTCAAACAGTCCATAGGGAGATCACAGCCATTCTTGGCGAGTACATCGGCTGTCTCGTGGCCATACACCCCGATATGCGATGGAATCCATTGGAGGCTTATTGGTGTTTTCAGGCCAATCTCGCAGAGTAGCTTCAGAATATTCTGGTCTGGAATATCAAATATTTTTGGCCAATTTTTGAAATACTGTATAGCACTCCTACTATCAGTCAAAATACAAATACAATTTTTATCAGTGGACTGTACATAATTAAGGGCTGCACCAATTGCTATGATCTCCGATCTAAAGACTAAACAATAGTCAGGGTTTCGGAAGCTGCATTTGACCTTGTCCTCAGCGCTGTTGATGAAAACACCACTCCCGGTTCTACCGTCTTCAAGTTTGCTACCGGAATGGAATAGATGCTTATTGTATATAGAATTATGATTTTGCTTTAAACACCTATAGATACTTCTGTTTCTTATGACACATACATAGAATCGTGCTCGTTTTAAAGACCGATGATATACACTTTTCCCTGTTAAATTATGCTTTCTTAATCCATCAAATGATAAACACTTTTGCTTATAAATAGAATCATGCTTGCTTGAAATACCAACGGGATAAAGACTTCTGCGAATTGATAGAATCATGTATGCTTTAGACAACAAAGGAGATATACTTCTACTTATAGATTCAATTATGCTCACACACTTAAAAAATAATGATGCAAACACAATGGACGCTAAAAGATAGAATCATGTTTGCGTTACACACGAATCACATGGTATAAAAGTATTTTTTATTTAACGCCACACTGGTGCAACACAACGGGTTATTTACAGTGGTCCGGGATCAGCTCTAGAAAGGAAATAAACGAGGACAACACCACGGTCAGATGACGAGGTCACACCTGAGTTGTCACCTCACTCTCCAAACTTCCACACCACGCCAACGTGACACCAATTACATGACACTTTTCCTTATAGATAAAATAATGCTTTCTTTAAATGCCAATGAGATAAACTTCTGCTTATAGATAGAAATATGCTTGCTTTAAACACCAATGACACAGCGACTTTTGTCTATATATAATCAAGCTTACTTTAAACACCAATGACAAAGATACATTTATTTATAGATTGAATCATGCTTGCTTTAAACACCAATGACATAGCGACTTTTGTTTATTTAGAATCAAGCTTATTTTAAAAACCAATGACATAGTGACTTTTACTTATTTAGAATCAAGCTTTCTTTAAACACCAATGACATAGAGAGATTTATTTGTAGATTGAATCATGCTTGCATTAAACACCAATGACATAGCGACTTTTACTTATTGATTGAACTATGCTTGTTTTAAACACCATTGACATAGAAATTTTTTTCTTATAGATAGAATCAGGCTTGTTTCAAATAACACTATCGGAGCCGCTGGTTGCAGACTTGAAGCGTGCGTGATTACCGTGCTCACGGCGATATTTTCGATCGGAAAACGAGGTAAAAAATAATATCCACAGTCTCTCAAAGGCCACCCGTGTTCCTATAATTTACTCCTTCTTTCGCACTTGACAAAAGCTACCACGGGATTGTGTCATTCGACATTTTACACGGCCCTGCCTTCGAATTCTGGGTGTGTCTATCTCTTACGAGGCAACACGCAAGACGATATACGAAAACGCGAACTTCCATACTGACAAGCCCACGTAAGCTATCACAACAGGATAATAATTTATAATTAATCTTCCCTCGCATAACTCTTGCGCTGCTTTCGTGTGTTATCAATTTTCTTGTGGAATTCGAAGATCTTTATTATTTTAAAGCTAGCAAAAACGTTGACCCACATCTCTATCATGCTAATCAGGAAACAGTATCTTCAGATTTACTCGTTTAACCCTCCGAAGGGTTACCACTCATATTTCAACCTTGCAACCTTCCCTGTGTGACTTCTAACCAAATTTGACTTGTAGAAACTTTACTAAGAATTATATTCTAAGGAAATGTGCAATTAAATCCTTCCAAAGGATTCTTTTCCAATTAAAGTCCTAACAGAATCATTGAAAAGGATTCTTGTCAGATTGAAGACAAATTGAATGATTCTAAGGAAAATACCAATAATTCCTACCCGAAGGATTTTTATTAATTAAAGTAACAATAGAATTGGTAACACAAAAAATTATATTCTATGGAAAGAACGAATTTAATATTTCCAAAGCAAAAAGAATCTATTGATTCTTTGGCTGTTTCGTTCTCTCAACGAGGTATCTCGTCAGCTAAACTGACCAGATCTTAATGGACGAGATATATCGTTATTATAAATCAAATGACCAGACCTTGATCTCGTCGTCATAGGAAAAATCAGTAATATCTTACTGACGATTTATCGCATCAGTAGCAAAATAGGTTAAATCCTTATGGAAGAGATATTTCGTTGAATATATATGGCTAAATGTAGGGTTAAATCTTCCAATCCAAATGTAGGATTAAAATACAATAATTGTTTATAGGGAGTACTGCATATCCCAAAGGGTTATTGTTAGGGATAGAAATTGACATTTGTTTTGATTAGTCCACTCCAGGATATGTCGAAGTCGATCTGTGACGTAAACACACCAACATAGCCTACAAAAATACTTACACTTTTTTTAGTCAAATCTTTATGGACGAGATATTTCGTCGAATCAACATGCAGGGTTAAATCTTCAGTCCCAGGAAAATTATCACACCCTCAATTTAAATTCATTAAACCTTATATTATCTAAACTTGTGCATGGTTTCATATTGCACTCAAGAAAATAATCGTTAATCGAGAGTACTGCATAGCCCAAAGGGTAATTTTTTCGGGTAAACAAATGGCCGTACACGGACATTTGGTTTGATCAGTCCACTCCAGGATATGTCGAAGTAAACCTACGGCGTCAACACGTCAACATAGCCTACAAAGACACTTACACCTTATTGGAGTAGCGATATCAGCTATGTCCCCCCATTGTGGCTGGACCTTCCTCAAGGACTGTCTAAAATTCCTAAGAATAGAATTACAAATGCTTAGATAGTGTTTTTAAGACATTTGTTTCACTTCAGAACTTTATTGGGCTGTCCATCGATTGATGTCCGATAAGCTTTAGACGGGTGTAGGATAAAAAAAAATATGTCTTGGTAAAATTAAAAATTATGGACTTCGCGACATTTTTAGTTTATAACTGGGTGAAATAGAGCTTTGCAGAAGAGGGCGCTTGCAAAAAGTGGGTTGCTGATCAAAGCGTTTCGGGAAATTATGCCATAGACCTTTCAGTTTACCATTGACAAATTAGCTAACTAGTTACGTACTTAAAACCTTGATATCATCTTGGTATAAATTTCTTTTAAAATCTTTTATGGTATTCATAATGAAGGAAAATTCATTTAAAATCCATTTCCTCTTTCATCAGAAAACGGAAGCCCCTTTTCTCATCGGAGTTAGTGTACAGTGTACATAAATGAAAATATCTCCAACACAAATGGGCTATGTTCCAAAAATGTTAATTGCATTCTTATTAATATATTCTATATTTCAGTGCTGGAAATTGTTTTCAAGTGTAGCATTAATAATGCATAAATGTAAATGATGTCGCACGAAGGCGGGAATCCAGAAAGCCTCTTTAGCAAATTAAAAGCGAGGAGTATATACAAGATGAGATACAAATTGAACTCTTCGTATTCAAATTGTGAAGTATGAACTTTCTATCTCACGTTCACAATGCTTTCTCTTTCCTTAAATTTTATAAACCATTTTCGTACGGCTAAGTCATTGAGAGGGATTTTCAATATAAACTGTGCAAAGATTTTAGTTCTATTCCCCAAATACTCTAGCACGATACATATCAGGATTATCTTAAAATGAAGTTTGTCATCGATTGGACCAAATTTGGTGATTAATTTAATTAGTATTTACCGATCAACTACCATTTATCAATTCGCCATTTTTGTCAGCGAAGTGCTGAATTCATATTCGATAAACAAGCTAATGGACGTCATGTTCAGAATACGTACAGATCGCCACAGATACACTACCGCCATCTATATTTAGCTTTGCGATAAATGCCTTTCGTATTAACGTGAAATGTAACACCGATAACGCACACCGTCCAGAGAACTCATTAACTTACATTTTTTATAGATATGTGAGATTTTTTTGCTCTAAACACTTATCTTCATTAAAAGATGAAACAGACATTGTCATACTCTGAAATGTTTTAAAAACAATAGAATTTAAAACAGGCTTTTAATTAACATATTCGACCTAAATAATAGTGTTTAAATGCCTATACTGTAAAATTTTCTTTTGTCAGTTTGAGTTTGTGCTCCACAACGAAGCCGACGAAATCTCTAAGCCGACGAAATGGAAGTATATATTTTTTATTTCGTATTCATACACATAAGAAATATAAGTGTGAATACTAAATACACGTAATTAAATTGTGCGAAAAGGTAAGAAAAAAGACGAATTGTAATGTCGTTGCACTCTGACGTAAATCAATTCAAAATGACTTTTTATACTACAACCCAGAATTTCAGCTCTTTCGTCTTAACAAAAGTTCGCCATGGTCAAAAAATTACTAAACATCAACGATTATTACATTTATTGACGTTCCGTTAGTATCACTGGTTTTAACAGGAGCAAATAGACGCAATTTTCAATTTTACGCAACTTAAAAATGCATTATCAATAAATTTAAATCATTTCAGAATGTCCTAAAGCTGTACTACGTATATTTTTCAAAGGACTACTTAATGCATGTATAACTAGGAAGAAAACGGATGTACCGCTATTTCTTTTGTCAAAACAGACCCGCGACAAATGGAGGGTCAACTTTTCAAATGATTCTGGCGAGATATCTCATCCATCAAGATCTAACCAATTTTGCAAATGAAGAGATATCTCGTCATCAAGATATCGCTGATTTTTATGAGTAGTAGATAAAGAGCTGACCAGTTTTCTTCTAATGACGAGATATCTCGTCCATCAAGATCTGGTCAGTTTTCGTCTAATGACGAGATATCTCGTCCATCAAGATCTGGTCAGTTTATCAAATGAGACGATGTACCTCATCTAGACAACCAGAAGAAAGGTTAAGTGAAAGAACTTCCGTTGTTTCAGCAAGGAAATTCGCTTCGCAGTCAAAAGATGGTAATTTCAAATGAGGTTTTCCAAAAAGCATTTCATACATTATGTTATATAAAGTATAACTTACTTTATAAATTCTAATTATTCATGTTTTAAGCCCAGTGTTCTTCAAATTGTTTTTGTGTCCCTATAACGTTTTTATAGAGCAGATCACACCAGGGTTACAATCAAAGAAATGTCCGAATAAATATAGTGTGCATGGAATACATTCAAAACCTATGTACCTTAAAAAGTAACAGACTTGGCCTTAAGTCCTGGTCTAATTGGCCCTTGTGTAACAAAACAAAATCGCATAACAACAAACCAAACTAAGGACTAACATAAGGAATCGTTTAAGCTGTTTGGGAGCACTGCCGCAAGGTTTTACGTGAATACGGCTCGTTAGCGCGTATTTATTTGGCTATAGCAGGTCAAAGAAACACGAATTCAGTAGCCAATTCATTGTTCATCGAGTGCTGAGTTCATCTACCGTGGAGAGTACGCTCAACGTATTTGTGTGGGCTTTTCGACGAGTACATGCCAACATTGTAAAATGTTTACAAATTTTCCGTTGAGAACGCGTTCGACTTTGGCTTTTCGACGAGTATATAAAATGCTTAACAATTTTCAACTGTGATTTAAGATTTCCCACCCAATGCTATCAGATTTCACTTCTAATATCTTAAAGGGACATATCTCGACGTTAGCTAACGTTTGAGACCAATTTCGACGCCGTAGCGTTTCGTCCCGAATAGGTTTTACGTGTGAATACGGCTCGTTAGCACATAATATTTACTTGGCTATAGCAGATGAAAGACGAATTCCGTAGCCAATTCAGTGTTCATTGAGAGCTGAGTTCATCTTCCGCGGAGAGTACGTTCGACGTATTTGTGTTGGCTTTTCGACAAGTACATTCCAACATTGTAAAATGTTTACAAATTTTCAACTTCGATTTAAAGCTCCACACTCAAATGCTAGTATTACACTCATGTCCATAAATTAAGGATAATGCACGATCACACGGAAATCGAACTCTAAAGTAAAAATTACATCTGTAGAATTATCGCACACATCTTCAAGAATGATATAAAATTACAGAAAGCCATCAGATGACGCCGATAGTACGTCACAATGACGAGAATGTGAGAGAGGTGTATATAAGGAATGGTAGCAAAGAAGTAAAATTGTTCACAAGCGTTCTGTAAGGCGCTCCAACCAAATAGTTATGGCACAGAGGACGTATGCCGTGGATTAGAAGAGAAGAATTATATCGGCCGCCTGGAATGTGGGCCTACTCAGACGGAAGTTTCAGTGGAACTTGGAATCGCCCAAAGTGTCATCTCAAGGCTTTGGCAACGATTCCAAAATGATGGAAATCTCAGTAGACGTTACAGTACAGGTCGACCCTGAGTTACAACGCCGAATGACGACCGGTATTTGGCAGTAACTGCAAAAAGAAGCAGACGGAGCACAGCATCCGACCTTTCTCGTCAGTTATCTTCAGCCACGGGTACGACAGTTGGAAGGCGAACCATTTATAGACGTTTGGGACATGTTGGTCTATATGCTCGCAGGCCTGTCAGATGTGTTCCGCTCACGGCAACTTACTGTCGCCATCGGTTAGCCTGGAGTAGAGAACATGCAATGTGGACATCGTCGCATTCGGCTTGTGTGATGTTTTCCGGGGAGTCCAGGTTTAGCTTGCAGTCTGATTCACGGCGAACGTTCATATGGAGGACGCCAGGTACCCGCTACCACCAAGACAACATCATTGAACGACACCGTTAAGGTGGTTTAAGGATTGCTCGTTTGGGGCGGAATTATACTGGGCTCCAGAATAGATCTACTTGTTCAAATCGGAACCATGAGATGGCAAATTTATCGGGACATCAGTCTGGAACAACATGTACGTTTGTTTAGGGGTGACATGGGCGCAGAATTTGTGTTTATGGATGACAACGCCCGTTCTCACCGTGCAAACATTGTAAACGAATGCCTTGAATCTGGGGATATTACCCGTATGGAATGGCCAGTATTCTCACCTGACTTGAATCCGATATAGCATGTGTGGGACATGCTTGGCCGACGAGTTGCAGCCCGTCAACCTCCTCCTACATGTGCACCGGAACTTCGGAGAGCATTGCTTGCTGAGTGAAGTGATCTTCCCCAATATCAGCTCGATAATTTGATCCTCAGCATGCCTAGGCGTTGTACGGATTGTATTTCATCGTCTGGGAGACATACAATGTATTAACCATCATACCAAACATGTCATGTTAAGTTTTTGTAAGGTCGGTATTTTTTTTTATTGCTCCAGTGAGCAAAAGTCTTAGATTTTATGAATGGTATCATACATACACCATCTTTTTGTTCTTTATCTTTTGTTTAATAAATGGGCTTTATGGATAAGTCACGTTTGTTTTGTTTTTGAACCTTTATTTGCCAGAGCTGGCATTATCCTTAATTTATGGACATGAGTGTAGATTTCACTTCTGATGTCTTAACCGTTTGACTACGGTATAGATATATATGGTGCGATTATTTCTTGGCGCGCTTCTTGTAACTTTTAAGGTACAACTGCTGTACTGGCCGTGATCTAACTTTCTTCTTATCTTGTTTGTTTCTTATAACTTTAGAGGTACAACTGGCTGTAGTCTAAATTCTTTCTTGGCGCAACCAAGGTACAAGTGTACTTGCCGTTGTCTAAAAGTTAAATGGACATTTTTCCACGTTAGCTTTTGTTTGAGAACAATTTCGACGTAGTCCGAGTTTATACTGATTTGAAGTTTAAACTACGGTTTCCAAGAAAACGGAGCCGTTATCTAGCAGCCGTAATGTAGCTGTGGATGACGTCACTAAAACTTTGTTTATACAAACAGATGGCGTTGGTATCCTAGAGAGTGTTGTTAGTGAGCTTAACGAAAATTAGTGAAGCCGCAATTTGCATGACGATCTTCATAGCGGTCTCAAACAGTTGGGGAACGTTTTTTCTCTTGTAGCGGCAACATTTCATTTCCTGCACCAAACAATTCAAGCGGAGGGAAACAAAACAAACAAACATTTTTGACTGGCATTTGTTTAGCTCGTTTTTGTAAAATCGTGATCGTTAAAGATAGTTTAAAAATTACAACGGATTAGAAATCTGCGGAAAATTTTACACCAGATCGATACCTTAAATGTGATTTTCTTTGCATAAATAGATAACTATTTAATAAATAATTAAATAATTGGATAATAAATCTGTTTTTGTTATCGATCTGGCGTAGAATTTAACATGGTGATTTGAAATCCGTTGAAATTTTCACTCTATCTTCAACGATCCCAAAGGTAGAAACTTTGGACTAGAGAATAAAAAAATCCACTTTGTTTTGTTTCTCAAATAAAATAAACCACGACAGCCCTCTGTGTTGCGCAAATTCTCCACCGTATATTGTCCATCTAAGTTCACAACTCTGGTCTCTGTTTAGACGGCCACCAAGTTATGCCCGCGGCATCATGACGTGTCGCGGCTGCTAGATAATGTCCCCACTTTCTTAGGAAACCAGAGCTTTAGTCTCAAAGAAAGTCCCGGAAACGCTGCTCCTGCCCCTTCCTCTCCCCTTATCGCTTATGTGAACTCAACGTCGCTAAGAGGTCTTTGTTCCCTCAGTAATTAATTGACAATGCGTTGGTTTGGTTCGCGTTAATAATATAGAAATTATAAGACTGAGCTCGATGCTCATTTAACGCTCAACTTGCCGTACTGGCCTCCGCGATATCTGACCGCGGTTCAAAATTACGTGGTGTTGTCCTCGGATCTTTGCCCTTTGGTGATTGATCCCAGACCGTCAGCAATACCCCGTTGTGCTTCCCCATTGTGACGTTAATTACATACATACCTACAGTACTGACCACCAAGTACTGGGCTGATTTAAATGGCGTATTCACATCAGAAGAGTTGCAAAACTCTATATATATACGATTCGGTGCAAAAGGTCTTAACTAATCAATCGTATGAGAGATAAAGAAAGCTACCAGTCTTTTAATGTTTGTAGTTTAAACCACTATTTTAAAATCTAGATCTTCGATGTTGTGCGTCATAATTTTTAGAAAACCTTTTTATAAAATTAGAAAAGTATACAATAATCCTGTCAATTATATTTTTAAAATTATGATTTCAACAAATTTCTAATATTTTAAAGACAATTTTCTTTTTACTTTCAAAATTAAAACCTGTTTTTTTCCGAAAATACTTAATTTATACATGGGGCTTTTTCGTAGCTCACTTGAAGACTCACAAGGGACGGAATTTGTTTTACAGAATTAGTGTTTTCGAAGTTTTATAATTTGTAATTCTAGTAAAATATGCAGAAGAGTTAAAAATCCTGTCAGTTATATCTTTTTCAGATTATAATTATTTCAACGAATTTTCAATTTTAAAGGCATAGCACATTTTTAAAAAAGATTTTCTCAAAACGTTCGAGCGCTTACAACAATCCTTTTCAATACACCCTTTCATTATAGTGTCATGAAGCTGCTTACCTCCATCCTCGTTTATCCCCAATACTTTGTCAAATGAAATAAATTTGGGCTTCAACACATGAATAATGGTATATGAAATAATGGTTCTAGGCTTTAATTTATGTAACGTCTTAAAGAGAAAACCATATTTTAATCAATGTTTGGTGATGGCCCATACTGTCATCTCACTCTTTACAAGATGAATCTTTTCTAAAAACTATCGAGCGTTTACAACAATCCTTTTCAATACACCCTTTCCTTAAAATGTCATGAAGCTGCTTACCTCCCTCCTCGTTTATCCCCAATACTTTGTCAAATGAAATAGATTTGGGCTTCAACATGAATAATGGTATATGAAATAATGGTTTTAGACTTTAATTTATGTAACGTCTTAAAGAGAAAACCATATTTTAATCAATGTTTGATGATGGCCCATACTATCATCTCACTCTTTACAAGATGAATCTTTTCTCAAAACTATCGAGGGCTTACAACAATCCTTTTCACAATACAACCTTTCCCTATAGTGTCATGAAACTGTTTATCTTCTACTCCTTTTTGCCCGATACATTTTTCAAATGAAATAAAAAAGAAAAGAAAAACAATCAAAAGTAGACAAATCGGGACAATCTAAAGCGAAGAAAGAAAGTTATTGTGCCAGATTCCGAGATCCCACGCTTTGGATTATTTAAGGGAACACGCACATGTTAGGTGAAAAGGCCAGATGCGGGACTCTTCCAAATGCTGAAAACTTTCAATAAATACTTCCAGAGGAATGCACGCGGTTATGAATCAGTTTTAAAATGAGATTTCGTGGGGAAAACTCACTTAGGTCCGATAAACGTTCTTTGATGTATCTCCCCAGCTGTTTAATATGCTGAAGTGCGACACTCTAATTCGGTGAACCACACTTCTGAGCTCCAGTGGAAGTTATACCACTGATGTGTACAAAAATGCATCGTTTCCAAACAGAGGTTATTAATATGCTTTCATATAAACAATGAACAACTGGATTGAATTAAACGTGTTACAGTATTTAATAATCACAGGTGTTGACCTCAATATCTGATCGTCAGTAACATTGTGAGGTGTTGTCTTTCGAGCTTTCAATTCAGGATTGATTTTGGACTAACGTCAATTGCCCATTTATGAATTGCCAGCTAATGAATAAGGATAAATTAAGAGTCATTTTAGAGAACTAGTTCTATAAACTCAATTCGCGATTAATGTCGTAGACACTAATTGTACATTTTGCATTTGTACAATGGAGAAAAATAGAGCTAGAAGTTTTATAAAGCCAGTTCTGTAGTCTCCATTTCAATTCGTGTCATGGGGAGACATTAAGTGTACAATCAAAATCAATCCTAACAATTTATCATCAATGAATTTTTCATTCGTGCTATTGAAAATAGGTAAGATTTTAGCGAGTTAATTCTATAAAGTCGTTTCAACTCGTGTCGTAGAGAGACATTAATTGTTCAATCAAAATCAATCCTAATAGTTTACCATCAATGCATTTTTCACTCGTTTTATTGAGAAAATGTAAGATTTTAGCAAGTTAGCTGTATAAAGTGTCCATTTCAATTCGTGTCGTAGAGAGACGTTAATTGTATGGCATACGAGTACCTTTGTATGTGTAGCAGTATGTTTCACGTAACTAACTGCTATTAATCCGCATCCCAAACGGCTGTAATGCGAATTTATCTTAGAGTGGAATGCGAAACAGAGTCATTCATATAATCGCCACGCTCTCAGAGTGAAAGGTAAATCGGCAACCAGACTTAGATTTCACGGTGAATCTATTCAAGCTGAATCTCTTTAGCGAATGAATTCTGCAGATCAGTACGTAACTTGATTTATAAATCAAACAATACTACTTTTGATATGAAAACCATCTCCTCCCTCCAAGTGGTTTCGACGAGATATCTCGTTCCTCGAGATCTGACCAATTTTGCTAATAACTAGAAATCTCGTCATCAATATATTCCCGATTTGTTTATAATGACGAGATCAAAATCTGGTCAGTTTCTTCTAATGACGAAGCACCTCTTCCATCAAGATCTCGTCAACTTTCTTCTTCTGACGAGATATCTCGTCCGTCAAAATCTGGCTAGTTTCTTCTATAGATAAGGTATATGGTCTACCAAGATTTGGTTAGTTTTCTTCTGATGACGGGATATATCGTTCATCAAGATCTGGTCAGTTTTTTCGAGAGTTCTATAAAATCTTTCTTGACGAGATATATCGTCATCAAGATTTGTGTACGATTTTTGGATGATGACGATATAAATATCTAGTCAGTTTTGTCTAATGACGATATATCTCGTCAATGATGCGATGGTAAGTTTTGCTAATGACGAGATACCTCGTCAAAACAGCGACCAGGAGAATTAAAAGAGTTGTTTGATTTAAAAAAATGTATATCCCCGGGGGAATAACATGTTTAACACTGCGACATCATAAGTCCTAAAACAAAGTCTTTGCTGAACAATTTTTCCTTAATTTTATCACAATTTTGGCCAATTTATTTCAATCATAAGTTAGGATGTTCTGCAGTTCAAAGTGCGCTCCTTGCCACACCGTTTTTTCTTTTCTATCTACGGAACAACCTCCGTACACCGCCCAAATTACCACAAAGACTTCATAAATAACACATATTCTATGTCGATGACAAAATATTTAACTTCAAAAGTTATCGACAGAATTGCAAATTCTGAAAGTATGCCTTGATTTTAGATAAAGTAAGTTAATTAATTTTTATTTTTTGTTATAAATATGAAACATATTTAGCCGATAATTGTGCTTTACGTCTGTTTTTAATTTTACTGCACTTTTCAAAATTCGGACACAATTCCTGCAGAACAATTGCAATTGCTTGGAGTTGTATTGCAGAATACTGAATATAATTCTACACACACACACACACACACACACACACACACACATGGGTGTATATCTTATATAAAATATATTTAAAACCGTTCCCTATATGATGTACAGCTGTCAAAAAAAAAAAAAAACGACTCACTCGATCGCAATTGCACAATTTACATCACAGAACAAAACGGAAAGTATGAATCGATAGGTTAATAATACTTGTATGGATAATATTTTTACTCATTCTAACTCTCATTTCAGTATTTTGTTATTTGGTTTTGAGTTATTGTATTGAAATTATTTTCGGGTGTATCTCAAAAGCTGGATTCCGTAGAACCGCAAGAAAATACAAATACTTGCGATGAAATTAAAAGGAAGTTATTTTCTTCTTATTGCCTAAACCAGCCTGTTTGCTAATATTAAATTCTGTTATTAAGTGCAAGTTAGAACGAAAAGCCCCTAGTAATCACATTCTTTCGTATTGGAATGAGCCCTTCAGATTTGTTGCAGAATCCTGATGACATAGCAGTTTCTTAGAGTATGATTAACTCGTTGGACACGGTCTAGCAGGTGGCTAGACTAGGAAGAAAATGTACAGCCGTCAAAATAAAAAAACGACTCACCCGATCGTAATTGCACAGTTTACATTACAGAATAAGACGGATGGTAGCAATCGATAGGGATTAATGTTTTCTATAAATATCAATGTTTAAAATTTATCTAAGGGGCCGTCTTCATATAAAATTGAGTGCTTGCTCCGATAATTTCAATACTAACCCCCATCTTTTATTACATATTTGGATTCTACACAAACTTTCAGGCGGATTTGATGAAAAAATAATGTTAAACGGCGTAAAATTGACAGAGAAAATCCATAAAAAACACTGAGGGAGCGTATAAATGTTCGGAGTTCAATCACATTATAAATATTAATAAAGACGTGTAGTGGCCGTCGCAGTCAAGGACCTGTTTCAGGCACCTTGGTATGGAGTCCATTAAGATAGTGATAAAATCAGAATCCATTGACTGAATCCCAGGATCGTTTGGCAGAAATTTCTGTTTGCACTTTGTGAACAATCCCTAATAACGATAATAATCATCGAATTATGCTAACAGTCTCACTGCGCTACTAATTATGCACGTAATGAGCTGGAATTTGAAATTCCGATGTTTCAGTAACAGTTGAATTACAAGGTGTCAAAATTTGGCCATGTATCTATTCATAATTTTTATGAATATTAATCTCATAATTGATAAAAAATAGAAAATTTAGTTTGATAATTAAAATGTTTACAGATTGTGTTTTTGGGTAGCAAAGGATGAAAAACAATTTCCAAGAAAATTAATGTTTGTAGCAAATATAACAAAAAACGTGAAACACCAATTTAACGTTAGGAGATCTAATTTTCAAACACTTACAAACTGTGAAAAATCCAATCAAATTCATTAACTTTTTTTATTGAAACCTGAAATTGCGTGTAGAATCCAAATTTGTTATAAAAGATGGGGGTTCGTATTGAAATTATCGGAGCAAGCGCCGAATTTAATATTAAGACAGCCCCTAAGACAAATTTTAAGTATTGATATTTCTACATAACATTAATCCCTATCGATTGCTACTTCCGTTTTGTTCTGTGATGTAAACTGTACAATTGCATCGGGTGAGTCTTTTATTTATTTTTTTAACGGCTATACATACAAAGTGCTATATATCTGTACCTTATTGTAAAAAGGGCCAATGTCCAATTCCAGTGATTTTGAGCTTGTCTACACAAATCACTACAAGGGGGTAAAAATTATATTATAGTATAGTGTCCAATGTTCTCCTGTCAGATTAATTTCGTAATATAGTGTATTTATTTTCACCTCCACTTGCATCCGAGATACGTATGAAGTATACCTATCTTTACCGGGACGGATCATTTCGCCAGTTTAATGCCTTACACGCTTTTATAATACTGTGTTAACTCTAAGAGAGCATTCCATACACATACGAGGGTAGTCCCAGAAGTACCCGACCTAACAACGAAAACATAAAATATTTTGAGGAAAATATCTTTATTTCTCTACATTGCCTCTTTTTAACTCTATATACTTTTCCCAGCGATGTTCAATAGCTTCGATACCCTGTTTATAGTGAGAATTGTCGAGCTCCTCAAAATAGCCATCAACTGCAGACTCCACGTCTTCATTGTTGGAAAATCTTTTACCACCAGACATTTTTGCAAGTTTGTAAGCAGAAAATTATCTGAGGGGGCTAAATCTGACGAATAGGGTGCGTGAGGAAGCGATTCGAACTTTAATTCATTGATTTTGGCCATCGCGATAATGGATGTCTGAACTTGTGCACTGTCATGATGAAACAAAACTTTCTTTTTCGCTAAATGCGGCCGTTTTTTCTTTATTTCATCACTCAAACGCTGCAATAAGTTCGCACAATACTTACCATTGATTGTGTTTCCTTTCTGAAGGTAATTAATGAAAATTAACGCACGTGCAACCCAAAAACCTGACTCCGTGACATTGCCTGTAGATGTAACTGTCTTTGCCTTCTTTGGAGCAGATTCTCCCCTTTCAATTTATTGTTTTGACTGTTCCTTCGTCTCAAGTGTGAATTGATGAACCCATGTTTCATCCATGGTTATGAATCGACTCAAAAACTCGACTCTATTGCTGTGAAACTTCGCCAAACACTCGATTGAAACATCCTCACGACGATACTTTTGTTCCATTGTGAGTAATCGCGGCACCCATCTTGCACACAACTTTCTCATGTCCAAATTTTCAGTCAATAGTCGATGTACAGCACTTTTTGAAATGCCTACCACATCTGCTAGCTCACGCAATTTCATTTGACGGTCATCCAATACCATTTTGTGGATTTTCTTCACCATTTTCGGCGAGGTTGTGTCATTTCGTCGACTACTGCGATGTTCGTCTCGGCAGCTCGTACGGCCTCTTTTAAGGGGGTCCGGGACACATTGAAAAAAAAATTTTATTAATTAATTTAGAAATTTGAATTTTTTTGTACTGATTACACACATCTAACTAATAAGCGAAATCACAACACAAAATTTTTCCAAAAGTTCTTTAAAATTTTTAAATTAAAATGTTTTGAAAAAAAGAGGGGTCATTTTAATTTGCTAAGACTTAAAATATTCTTGATCAATTTTCAAAATTCTTGCAGTAAATTATTCACAATTTTATAAACTTTAATTTTGATTCAGCAATTTAAAAAATATTAATTTAGTGAAAAATAAAAAATATTTAAATGAAAAATTTTGAAAATTTTAAGGTACTTTTTTTTTAAAAAGTCATATTTTTTAAAGTAAATATTTGTTTCAAATTTGCTGAATCAAAATTAAAGTATAATGTTTGAAAAAGATATATTCCAAATTTCAACCCTTAAACTTTATCGGTTTTCGACTTATAGCAATTTGAACACAGGAAATCTTGAAAAAATGTATCATGGAGAAAAACATATTTGAAGTTTTAAAGACAGATGTTGTTGCCATGACGACACCTTTCAAGAGTGTTAAATTTTCAAAACAACGCACCAAAAAAATTACTATATCTCTAGTTCTAATTAAGATAGAAACATGATTTAGACGTCATTGTAAGCAGAAAAACAGAGAGAATTTTTTAAAATAATGTAAAAAATTTTCAAAAATTTGACGATTTTTGTGTCCCGGACCCCCTTAAACAGTGACACCCAATAATTTACTGTTGTTAACGAAGGAGCAGTCTTCCCCAGAGTAGAATCTAGCTCCACTTTGATATTGGTTGGACTGAGACCTTTCAAATAAAAGTATTGTATCACATAAGGGTGATCTATTTTTTTCCTTGTTTGCAAATGCACTAGAGCGTTCACTGTTGATGACTGCCAAACAAATACTAAAAACTTCGCTAAACTTCAAAACTTAAACTTTATAAAGTTGTACCTTTCTACCACAGTCATTCTTTATAAATCACAACCACAATCTATATGTCAGGTCGGGTACTTCTGGGACTACCCTCGTATACTGCTGTTAAAATAATAAGTACACACATCATTGAAAAGAGTTTCCTGCGTCATGCGTTTAAAATAGCAAGAGCATCGACAAGCTAAAGCAAAGTTACAAATGTGCGTAAAAGGTGTCAAATAAGAAACTGCCATGAAAATAAATTCACTTAAATCAGCTCTTTGTACAAGAAATATGTTCACGAGAAGTGTTTAGCAGGAAAACCTTCCATATGTGAAAAATAAAGCAAATAAACCGAGATTTTATTATGGAATATTCAAAAAAATTAAACTACTAAACAAAAGGTCAAATTAATATCCTACTTATTATTTTTGAATTTTTGTTGTTTGCTTATAATTATTATTCTAAAAACTAATTCACTTAAATCAGCTCTTTGTACAAGAAATATGTTCACGAGAAGTGTTTAGCAGGAAAACCTTCCATATGTGAAAAATGAAGCAAATAAACCGAGATTTTACTATGGAATATTCAAAAAAATTAAACTACTAAACAAAAAGTGAAATTAATATCCTACTTATTATTTTTTAATTTGTGTTGTTTGCTTATAATTATTATTCTAAAAACTATTTTGTCTATTGTTTCACACTCTAGTTCTATTGTTATCAGAAAGCAAAAGGGTTATTTAACCCGTTTCGGTAAAAACAACTAAGTAAAACTGTCGGTAAATATTTAACGTTTAATAATATTCATATATTTTCATTGGAAATAAATATCAAACAAACAAATTAACAATTAAATAGAGATTAAAAACATCCATATACGCACGTGAAAACGAAATAACACGTGATGAAAAAATAGGAAAAACGGTAAATATATTAACCTTTCTGGTGGTTTTTTAGACGAGTTATCTCGTCAGTAGCAAAAACTGACCAGATCTTGAATGACGAGATTTCTCGTCATTAGAAGAAAACTGGTCAGATCTTGATCTCGTCATCATCGAACAATCGGCAATATCTTGATGACGAGATATCTCGTCATTAGCCAAACCTGACCAGATCTTGATGGACCAGATAACTCTTTGAAACCACTTGTAGGTGTAAAATATTTAAACAGCAAATAATTTATTTTATTAGTTGGAGTCTTAAAACATGCTTACCAGCAACATAAAGTATCAAAAATGTATGATACATAAGGTATAAAATAAAAGATATAAAAACGATAGGATAGGGATACATATTTAAGTAATGAAATAACAATCTAAAGCTTCATACACACATTTATATATACACACAAATAATTAAATTATGAAACTAAAGAAATGATGCATTATACACTATATGAACAAAACTATTTGGACGCTCCATGTTTTTCAAGAAATGTGCCTTATTATTCTATTTAGTGACGGGTAGCCCATCCATTATGATTGTATTACAGCTGCAACTCGTCGAGACATATTTTCCACAAGTTATACCGTTTGGGCAGGAATAGCTCGTATTGCCTCATGCAAGGCTGTGAGAAGAGATTGTTGTGAAGATGGGCGTTCCGTGGCGGTGTCATACTCGTCGTTCCAATTAGGGATGCGACATCGATGTCGATGTTTTCAAAACATCGATGTTTTTAAAAAAACATCGATGTATTTAACATCGATGTACTTGAGTCGATGTTTTTGTAGCATCGATGTTTTTAAAAAAACATCGATGTATTTAACATCGATGTACTGGAGTCGATGTTTTTGTAGCATCGATGTTTATACTTGTCCATGTTTTTACGCTGTCTATGTTTTATTTTTAAATGAAAAAGTACCGTTTTAAAAATTTAAAAAATAACCAGGTAGCATAATTTTCATAATCAGCAAATTGAACATACTTTTAGACCAAAGTGGCCAAGGGTAAAGGGTTTGAAAAGAAGGGATGCGACATCGATATCGATGTTTTCAAAACATTGATTATTTATAAAAGACATCGATGTATTGGAGCCGATGTCGCATCACTAGTTGCTAAACCAGTTTTAGAAATGGGGGAAAAAGTTTTAAGTACACTGAATTTTAAAAACATCGATGGTTTTGGGGCGATGTATTATCAACATCGATGTTTTGCTGTCGATGTCGCATCAATAGTTTCTAAACCAGTTTTAAGAAATGGGAAAAAAGTTTAAATACACTGAATTTTAAAAACATCGATAGTATGGGGGCGATGCATTATCAACTTCGATGTTTTAATTTTGAACATCGATGTTTTGCTGTCGATGTAGTTACTAGTTGCTAAACCAATTTTAAGAAATCAGGGAATAAAGTTTAAATACACTGAATTTAAAAAACATCGATGTTTAAAAACATCGATATTTTTGGGGCGATGTATTATCAACATCGATGTTTTCATTTTGAACATCGATGCTTCAAAACATCGACGTTTTGCTGTCGATGTCGCATCCCTAGTTCCAATTTGTCACACAAATAATCCATCGGATTGAGATCAAGGATCTGAACAGGTCTGTCAGCGAAAAAGATGAATTGCGTATTATTTTAACAGTTTACTTTTGAACTGTGACAAGTGCTCATAAATAATTTCAAGTAATGTCCGTATTTTTAATACCCGTATAAATAATTCCGAGAATCATGTTTCGTATATTACAAAGTTTCATAAATAATTTTGAGTGTTACTTTTTGTATATTAAGTTGTTGTTTTAATAATTTAATATTAATATTAATAATTATTTTTAATATTAATTTTGTTATATTTATTTTTTGTATGCATTATTATGTAATTATTATAAATAATACCGAGTGTTAATTTTTTGTATTGCAAAGTATCATAAATAAAGTGCTTCAAAATTTATAATGTCACTTGAGAACAAAAAGGATAAGTAATTACTAGTATCTGTTTTGTAAATGAAACAAAGTGATACATACTTTTTCCCTTATTCAAATCCTTAAAATGTATAAATATATTTTTGTATTCGTCCCAGAGTTTCAGAAATTAGTATATGTAGAATATAAGAGGAAAAAAAAGTTTTGAAATCGCTGCATTACATTATTTCAGCTTCGAACATAGAGACATAATTTTGCAAAAACAATACGATTTCCGATTGCGAAACTGATTTTTCATATAGATCCTCTTCTAACCACTTTTAAATTCCGGGGTCTATAGTAAGAATCAAATTACTAGAACCAAACAGTTCCATAATATTTTACAAGCGTTGCACATGTTTCTGCGTTTTATAGAACTTCAAAAATCAATTGATTTTTTTTTCGAGAACAGTAAATTGCATGCCAATACACGCTTTCATACATTAAAAAATTACTCGATTTTTGCAAAGGACAAGTTCTCCCAATTGTTCAAAAAGTTTGGAACCCCGGGGCTATTACTTAGTCTGATGAAAATAAATAACAGTTCCGAATTTCGTAACAGAGAAAAATCTATAGAAGTAAATGAAAAACACTAGTTTCCTCTATATATAGCCTTTCGCCTTAAACTGGTTATTTCTTAACGCTTAAATCATAGTTTCTCGAAATTTTTTGGCTCAACGCCCTTTTTCAAAGACAAATTTCTCCGGTACCCTCTCTGGAAACCTTCATATCAGTTAATAATAAATTTCAAGTGAAATTGTGCCTTGAGTTTGAATTTCTCTAAAATATTTATGCAGCCGTATGGGTAATTCTTTAATTTCAATACGGTAGTTTGGGATGGTAGGTATTTTAATTAACCTCACACTGGAGCAACGCAAAGGGTTAGTGGTGCCTGTCCGGGATGAAACTAGAAGGTAAAGATCAGTAGACAATACTACGTAATTCTGAACCATAGTCAGATGACGAGGTCACATCTGAGTTGGCACCCCACTCTCTCCAAACTTCCACACCTTAACCTTTATTAACTTTAACCTTTATTAACTTTTCAACGTAACATCAATCACATGACGCTTTTTCTTATAGATAAAATAATGCTTGTTTTAAATGCCAATGAGAGAGACTTCTGTTTATAGATATGATGATGCTTGATTTAAACACCAATGACATAGCGACTTTTACTTATACACACATTTCTAGATCATTTTAATCAATATCGTCTTTTAAATACAATTTAGCTTCTGTTTCAAAAATGCAACCTTAAATTTGAATTCAAGGTTACGTGTGATGCCTATAATTATTAAAACTATAACTACAAACTATAATTATGAAGCTATTTATTAGACTAAAGCAACAAAATAAATTGCACACAAACAAACTAGCTATTAATCACTATTGTTAATAATTAAATTAATCAAATCAGTAAAATTTAAAATAGCTTAGCTTAGTTTAATGGCTTTACTAGTAGTAGTTACAGTGGTTGTAAGATCTAGCACAGGAGGGGTCACTTAGAATTACCTTTCCGCGCACAAAAACAAAGAGTAATTTCGTAATTTTTAATTAACGTCGTACTAGAGAAACACAACGAGCTATTGATAACGGTCCGGGATCAATCCTCTAAGGGAAAGATCCTGGGACGACAACATGTTATTTTGAACCATAGCCAGATGACGAGGCAACACCTGAGCTGGCACCCACTCTCCAAACTTCCACACCAACCCAATGTGAGGACTTTCGGCCACGACAGATTTAAGCTGCACCAGCCGCCTCTACACCATACGCTTAGAAACATGGATGCACTGACCCGGATTCGAACCAGGAACTTTCCGATCTCGAGGTCAACACTTTAACCGTTTGGACGGCAAAAGAAACAGAATGCAGCTTATGTTTTAACAATCTCAAATACCTACTACTATACAGTGAATTTCAGATACATTCCTGTTAAAAAAAATTTATATTTGAAACTATTAAAGTTCTATATCGCTAGTTAAATACCTAATTTTTTTCATGCTCTGTGTTTCAAGTCAAGCATAGAATTACTAGAAAGCTGTTTGAAATAAACGTAAATTCATATAATTGCTTTAATTTGACAAGAGTGCGTATAATGGAGTATTGCATTGTAAGCTGAATAAAATTCCAGGATCATAAATCGTTTATAGTTATCGGAACCCCCCCCCCCCCTTCCTAAAATGCCATAATGCCTAAATGCAAATAAATATAAGCGTTCTTGTTAATAACAATTTCAAAGCGTGTCATAGATTTCTCTCAAATCTAAGCCTTGATATTATTTGTTTGAAACTATTGTATTAAGTAAACTATTGTAACTATTGTAAACTATTGTAACTATTGTAAACTATTCTAACTATTGTAAGTATTAAATCGTGAGTTTAATGCCTGAAATTTTTCATAATTTTTGTTTCATGTCAAAAATTAAATTACTAAAAACTATTTGAAAAGTAAATGTAAATTCATGCAATCGTACTTTATAAATTTCGATTGGTTGGGTTGGGTTTTTAAGACACGAGGGCCATATTTAACCAAGCTGAGCAAAACACGAGACTGACAGCATCAAGTAAATACGAATATACACAAGAAATACACCCAGGGTAAGTTACAGTAATTAAACTTGCCACCTACTAACTAATTCCAAATGAGTTACAAATTTGGACTATTGCTGTTTAAACTGAATGAAACATCCAGAGGATAGATCCTTTATAGTATAGCTAAGGGTTATAATTCAAATAATTTAGTGGGAATAGTGGAATACATTTTTTCCTACGTCAGGCAGTGGCAATACCAGCCATGAGCCCTCTGGCAGCCCAATAAAATTTAGCCTTAGTATAAAAGAAATACGTGATACAACACAACGATGCAGTGGTGCTCTGCTGGAGTGGAGTTGTTTACATCATGTTGGTGAAAGAGACGCCATAAGTCCCAAAATGTTAACAAGCAACACACAAACCATAACAATAAGTTAAGAACTCAGCTCCGATCTACAGGCCTCATCCTCTGACCGTGTTTAAAAATTACAAGGTATCGTTCTCGAATCCTTCCCTTCGGGATTAATCGCGCCAATAGCTCGTTTTGCTACTCCAGTGTGACGTATATCCAAACATCTACCTATCAAATCAGTAGAAGAAGGTAAAAAACCCAACTCCACTTCCGTTCGTGCAGTCCTTTCTGGGAACAGGATGAAAACAACTCCACTCCACTCTGCCGGATCCAGTTTTTCTTCTTAAGCTCTCTTTTCCCACTGTTAATCGCCAAAATAAATTAACTAACACTTCTTTCATTCACGCAACGCGTTAAGAGCTTAACCAACGAACCCCAGAAATAATCACCCCTTGCATAAAAGACACGTAAAACAAGAAAGAGATGCCAAGTCTCCAAAGGCCCCGGCGAAAGTTGGGCATCAAAGCAGACAAAAAGTACCGCTGGGGCACTCACGGGTACAGCAACGTTAATGTCCGAACCGCAAAGTACGACAAGAACTGACAGCATCTTCCTTGTGTCCTCCTATTCAGCAAAGCATTAACACCTCACTCGCATTAAAAGAGAAGACACGAACTTGGCATCAGTTTGAGAGGTGCTTTTTGTTGCGGAAGAGAACAGAAACAGAATGAGTGACTGATGAACACTATATTCCTCGCTATCCTCTGGCATGCCTAATGCGGATAGTCATCAATTATTCAAGGTCCAATCTCTCCCTGAAGCATCCGGGCTCTCAGAAACGCGATGGCCTTAACTCGCCCACCTGCAAGGCATCCGGGAGTTTCTTGAAATGGACCTCTTAGGGCTATTCGGACATTTGAATCTGCGGTTCTTTTTCTCTTTATACTCGTCTCTCAGATCGCCGTAGCATTTGGGGAGGTAAGACCATCCAGCTTTGGACTTAGGGGCCTGTAAATATTGGCTCACCCATTTCCTCAGGATTGGTGCAAATTTCGCATACTGTATATTCTTTTTTATCGGAGTTTCAAATCTAAAAGCTCCGGATGTGGTAGTCATAAAGGAGAATATCGCGGGCATACATTTGTGGGAAGAAAACTGCGCAACTTTGCATGGGGAAAATTTGAAAGGGAAACTGGAAAGTTGTTTCTCCCCAATTACGATTCTGCGAGGATCCGGGTGAAACGAGGCCTAGAAGATTGTAAACCATAGAAGAAACTTCTGCTTTGTTCTTCATAGCTTAAGTAGTTATTTTAGAAAACGTTAGAGAAGCATAGTTGAATATAGAACCGTTAGGACTTCGTTTCGCTCATTGTGAAAGATACATTTGAAAATATTTTTGATAACCACAAGATTTCCGAGAAGCAACGAACTACAACACGCATTTTAACGATTCATCAGCAAACAAATCCAATTCAACAGCTCTTTAAAGAGTATATCTCTCTCCTAAAAAATCTTCAGGTGTACGTATTCTCTCACTTGAAGATTTTTTAAATATTTTGCTTTAAAAATCCGTTTTTTTACAATATGTCAATAGCTTCTATTTAAACTCATTTTAGTAATAAAAATTCAGAATTAGTTAGTCATTAATTATCTATTTGAGATATAATTAGCTAATTAGCGTGTTGTTTGAGCAGAGATTTCTCAAATTGTAATTTGTTCGGAAGTACAATTCCTTTTGGAAATTATTCTTCATGTGTTTGCCTTCAAAGACGTTGCTATAGGCAATAAATTTTTTAGGAAGTTTAAAAGATTTTGATTTTTTTCAGGAATTTTAACATTTAAAAATCAACTAAAATTATTTTCTTAACTAATAACTTCGACTGAGATTCCAAACTTCCTCTGTATTATATAGATTATAATACACGAAAATAAATTGTAATAGATCAATTCATTGCTGAGTTTGAACCAAACAGTATATTACAAAAACACTGTTCTCTTGAAATTGAGTTTATAGTTTTGGAAACATATATGTACATAGTGACGGTACCTAATGAAAACCACTGTAACCAGAGAACTATTCCGAATAGTTACAATATCTTGGTATATGAAAGCTAAGGAGTTGAAAAATAGTTTGAAGCAATAAATAAGCATCGATATTCTGATCAATTTTCGTGGTTTCTAGTGTATATTTCTAGTGATAACCCTTAAGTATTATTTTATAACATAAATTTTCCTTTAAAAGTAGCAACACAACTTTTATGGGATATACTGCATCAGCAGAATTTTATCCTTCTGAGCAGTGAAAGTTTAGCCTTATTTTATATTGATTACTAATTTAAAAAATTTAGTAATCTTAGTACACCTTTCATAATTCTTGATACTTATTATTTTTAAGGATTTGTAAAGGTAGAGTAAAATAAATAAAAATAATTCAGATTTGAAAAGGGAAATAACACTGCTGCTAAAAGATACTTGTACGTGTCATATTGAGTTTTCTGATTTTTATTGAGCACTTTCAGAACTCTTCAATAGTTTATTTTCTCGATTTTAAAACCACTTGAAATTTGCATTTTTTCTCATATGTTCTATAATTATAAAAATAAGGCTATTTTTAATTATTTTTTATTTCTTAAATATGAAATTGTAAACATGCAACTATTTACAAAATTTAGAAAGGCATATCCTTACAATATTGTAGTATATGAACGAGATAATTGAGAGATATTCAGAGTTATCTCTAAAAGGAACTGATGAATATATATCAAAAGGCATGATGTTGATGTGTACTTATTTATATGAGTAAACTGCTCGGACTTTCAAAAACAAATGAGTTCTGAGTTTAGCCACTTGAAAAACATTTTATGTTTCTGTCCTCAATTTGTATACTATATATATTGTCAGCTTACAACTGAAACATACTAAGCTAAAGAAACAGTTCTGAGAAAACAAGCAAAAATTCCAATCGTCAACTAACTCAAAAACATTCGTTTTACTATTTTAACGATTCCCGCCTTTGTAAAAAATAGACTCAAGCTCCAAGTCAAGAAAGTCTTGGATCATACACAGACTTACAAGATAGGTCGCAATTGCGCCTTTTGCACTCTTTTTAACTCTCCAAGTGGTTGGAACGAGATATCTCAGATGGTCAGATCTCTATGAAGATCTGGACAATTTTGCTTTTGAAGAAATATCTCATCACCGAAAGGCATCATTAGCGATCATTAGTAATCAAGATACTGCCCATTTTGTAGATCAAGATCTTGTCATTTTTCTTTCATTGACGAATATATCGTCCACTAAGATCTGGTCATTTTATGCGAATAACTAGATACCTCGTCGAGACAGCCACATGGAGGGTTAACTTAGGAATAAAATATTTGTTTATATCATCTTTTCGGAAGAGAAACAATGGTAAATCGAGTTGACTTGGAAGGTTGTCTAAAGCGTATATTAAGCAATGTTTTCCCTATGTATTGAACATAATCCAAAATAATTGAACCTCTAAAAACGAAGGAAATTGTCACTCCAGCAGTGAAGCAGATTAACAAATTCTAATTCCATTAGTACAGTTTGACAAGAAAGCAGTAAGGAAAGCTGTTGCACCGATTAACAGTCATATCTAGAGACAGTCGTTGTAAATAATAGAAGAAAAGGGAATTACGTTTGAACAAGTTGGTAACACTGGGCTAAGATGCCGTCAGTAACTCATGTTGTTTGAAGGTGGTGACTTCAACAGATAAGTTGTATTTTGCATTTTTCTATTTTTTCCCACCTAACTTCAACCCTGCCATATTGCGATCGAATTCAAAATGGTCATCTGTTGTACCAAGGGACACTTATCCCTGTCGTATCTAGGGACAAGAAACGAGGCTGCCCCTACGTACAACAACGGATCGACAATGATGTTTCCACGCTACTTTGAAAATTTCAGAATATAATATAATTCATAGGTAAAATGATTTAGTATGTGCTTAGGCAAAACAAAAATTTACTGGTATTTATCTTTTTACAGTTTTGTATCGGGATAAGTTTTTTCACATTTATTGATGCACTCAAAAGTGACATGCTAAGAAAATACTAGTTCCTTCTCTGTGATTTATTGTTAATGAAGAAGTGAGTTTGGCATGATTGTGACCAGGAAAATTTTTTCACTGAGCTGTGATTTTGTAGCAAAACTTAAGTCTGTAGCTTTTAAGTAAAGTCTGAATTTTTGGAGAATAAAATTCTTTTTGATTGTTCAATAACGTTGTACAATAAAATTTAGAGTTGAAAAATTATTTAAAAGTTTTTTTTCTCCTCTTTCTGGGTCTGTCCTCAGGTAAACACCCCACTGTTCCAAGGAATAGAGGGGTGTCGTACCAAGGGACAGTGGAAGATTGACCATTTTCCATTTTTCATATTGATAAAAACGAAAATAGCCACCACTTAAATAGGAAATAGGTTGTAAAATACCTCTAGTTCAACAAGAATAGCAGCAAACCCCTCTAATTTTGGTAGAAAAACTTAAAAATTTTTTAATAAAATTCTGTACCTGTGATAAGACACCTTCCCTTATCTACAGGGTTTGGTCATTTTCAGTTGGTGTTTTTAAATGCTGCGTTTTATCAATATATACTACTAACACCACCATATAACAATGCGATCACTCAAACAATTTGAATGGTATTCAGTTTCCTGGCGTTATAAAGTGCAAGATAAGGTATGAGGTACATATATAAGCATAATTTAGCAAATCTTAATAGGAACTCATTGAACTTGGATACTCGTATTTTGTTTTCCTGTCATGCACGACAGAGTACGAACGTGCAATATCGCGTTAATTAGGAAATATGCAGAGTGCTGGCCGTTCTGAGAATTTTTTTTCTTACAGTACATTTTTCACCGAGAATTGGTTTCTGCTGATAACGTGAAAAACATTTCCTTCGAGATTGGTTTGTTTTATCGCTCCACAATTGATTTTTTTCTACACTAGTAATAGTTCAGAAGGTGGTTACTAATGCTAGGCCTTACCAAATTCTAAATGAAGCAATTTCATTTATTGCGTATATTTGGTTCTTTAATCTCTTTTACTTTAATTGAATACAATTGCTTTCACTTTAATTAAATATAATTACTTTTACTTTACTTAAATACGATTGTTTTTACTTTAAATAAATGCAATTGATATTACTTTAATTAAAAACAATTGATTTTATTTAATTAAATACAATTGCTAACCCTCTCTCCCTGTTGGTTGTGTTCATTAGAAAAAAACTGACGAGGAATCTCGAGATTAAATTGGCTAGATTTGATCGATGAGATACTTCGTGTAAATCGTATGATGGTAAACCGTGCGCATCTTGTAGGCTCAATTCAAAAAGTACGTTTCTCTTATTTGTTACACATTCATCTAGGAGTTCGACATACTTTCTCCTTTAATGTGAGGCAACGGATAACAAAAATGTACATTTCTATCAGAATCGAGTGGAAGCACAGCTGTTTAATTTTGAAAAATGTTGCTTCAAACGCATGCTTTTTATGTCGGGATTAACAAAAAAAGTGCGTTTCTTTGAGTTGCTAAATTATTCTTCTATGGGTGCGATATATGTACTTCTTTAGTGTGAAATAAGAGAAGGAAAATTAAAATTTCTTGAAGTTTTGAGTGAAAATCAAATCTAATTACTTACTTACGTAAAATGTTATTTCAAATGGTTTTAACTTCTTAGGGATGACATTATTCTTCTAGGAGTGTTAAACATTAGTTTCGTTAATCTTTATCTTAAAAGTTACACGAAGTAGTTGAATGTAATTTTCATCATGTTCATAGAAAGTAGCATGAAAACAGATGAAAGCTAGTCTGATTGGTAGTAAAAAGCGCAGAACTTCAAAAAACGACTATTAAAGGTGGGAAACTGGAAACTTCGTCACTGGCCATTTCGGTGGAGCAAAAGCACCACCATAATACAGACAGAAGTAAATCACAAGAGAAAAACGCGAGTTTAAATAGGTTGTTCTGAAACAGACTTGTCCCTTTGTCGAAGTCTATACACGTTTGCCTGGAAAGGTTCAGACAAAAGTGAATAGTGAAAATACTTCTAGAGTAACGTATTTAAACTTGCTTTACCTCGTGTGACTTACTATTATCTTGATGGTAGTGGACGTTTTGCTTTTTAATGTATGTGCATTTATTTCTTATGGCGATTAAGTGTTTAATCCTTATAACTTATTATATTGAGGTTTTTTGAATTTGTTACTACTAAATGTTAACCTGCAAAGTTTATTCCCATTCACATTAAGTCGCTAAACAATGTTTGGTGTCACAGAAATAATTTAAAGTGTATGTACACACTAGAAGTATTGACAATCGAACAGAAAGTCTCAATTTCTTTATTGCTTCAAAATAATCTTCAATTCTTTAGCTTTCAAATGATGCCAAGATCTTGTAAATATTAAAAATAGTTTTCTAGTTTTACAAGGGTTTTTGTTAGAAACTGTCACCATGAACAAACATCTTTCCAAAACTTTAAACTCAATTTCTGAAGAAACACGTTTTTGCAATATGATGTTTGTTCAAACAGTGATAACTCAACAATGATTTAATCTATTATAATTATGTTTGTATCATTATAACCTATGTAATACAGTGAATGTTTTGATCCTCAATCAAAGTTGTTAGTTAAGAAATAAATTGTTAATGGATTTTTAAATCCTAAATATCCAGAAAAAATCTTGATTTTTTATGCATCCTTGGCTAACAAAGTTGTAAAACTTTTCTCTGCCAACTTGAGTGAGGGTCAAAACATGAAAAATAATATTGGAAATAACTTCCAACTAGAATTGTCTTTCTAGACAAATTAGAATTTGAGATATCACTGCTCAAAAAAACATGTTAATTAGCTCATTATATCTTATCTATCTAATTAATAATTAGTTTAATAATTATTTTTTCTCACGGAAATGGTTTTAAGCATAAGCCAATGACCTACTGTGAAAACACTAGATTTTGAATGTTTAAATTAAAAAAGACAAACTTCTATAGTGTGTACGTACGCCTTAATTATATTTGATACTTTCTTTAGTTATTTTGATCTGTTTTTAAATTTACTTTGTAGCGTTTGGATTAAAACTGACTATTTTAAATAGAGAAGGGCAGAATCGCGAGCACTTTTAAGAACCAAATAATATTTACGAATAGCGATTCAACGAGAATAGTAATCATTAAATGATTGATATTCGAATACTTAAGATGCATAGTTTGGTGTATGAACTTTGGTTTATGAATACTTTGATATTCGAATACTTAATTTAAATTGTTTGGTGATATGAAGGTATGGTGATCAAATACTTAATTTAAATTGTTTGGTAATATGAAGGGTGTGGTATTCAAATACTTAATTTAAATTGTTTGGTGATATGAAGGGTATGGTATTCAAATACTTAGGTTGGATATTTTGGTATATGTACTCTTTTGATGAAGACTTTGGTATTTGTACTCTTTTGATGAATACTTTAGTATTCGTATAACTATGACGAATACTTTAGCATTTGTATACTTATGATGAATACTTTAGTATTCGTATACTTATGATGAATACTTCAGTATTCTCGAATATTTCGAATCAATAGCTATGTATTTGGATACATTGAACGAAAACATTGGAGAAACGAACTACTTCTACATATCGACTACACAAGTACTTATGTATTTGAATGCTGCCATCTAATTTTGAGTGCTTACTTTTTTCTTACAACCTGCAACTCACTATCCCAGTAGTTAACAGATCTTCTGACAAAAGTTAGCTGTCGTACCTTGCTATTTATTGTTTTTTTTTACTCGTTTTGATGCTTTGCACTTTTTACGAAAGTAGAATTGCTTACAAGGCCATTTAATATATGACATTTTCACCGTATAAGGCACTTTCAAGTTATATAACTTCGATACTATACTTTCCGTCAGTGGTTAGTGGATCGCCTATTTATGGCTGGTTGTCGCACCTTGCTACCCAATTTTTCTTCACAAGTCGTTTTCATTAAGTTTCGCATTTTGTACGGAAGTTGTATCGCTCACACGGACGTATGATAGCATTTTCCCTTCTACGGTACTTGCAAGTTTCTAAACTTCGACACTCGACGGCATTCTAAGGTGGACCCTCTCTAACCCAAGCTCAGTGCGGTCTGGGGTACCTGACAGCCGACACTCAGTACAGGCCGAAAACCCGACACACCCAACCACTCAACGGAGCATATTCCATTAATCACAAGGGGCAAGGAAAGCACATCACGTTATCTACGCATACAATAAATAATCTTCCATAATTCCCAGCCAGGAGGGGAAAAAACCCGACCCTACTTTACGGGAAATATTCCCATTAACAGCGTATAAAATGGCTAAATGTGGACTCCGTCGTCCCCTTTACGGAAACTGAAGTAAAGCAACTGTTGTCCTTGAGACTGCTTTAGGATCGAAGAAACCAAAGACATATTTTTTCCAAATGCTTGCATTTTACGATCGGTGATAGAAAAGGTATTAAAAATTGGGAAACCAATGGGATTTCTACTTATTTTTGTGTTTATTTTCAAGGATTGACTGCGTTATATACACAGATGGTTAACAGTTTTATTGCTGGAGTTGAGTAACCTCTGAATGTTATTGCTGGAGTTGTTAACTCAAATTGAGCTGTTTTTTTTAAGTTCCGATTTTTGTTCTTGGAGTGTGATGTAATTCCTTATTTAACTTTGGCTACTTCTGATGTGAGGCGACAAATATCTGAGTTAGCTATTATTTCTGAGTTTATTTTCAAGGATTGCATGCGTTATATACACAGATGGTTAACAATTTCAATGTTGGAGTTGAATAACCTCTGAATATTATTGCTGGAGTTGTTAACTCAAATTATGCGGTGTTTTAAGTTGCGAGTTTTATTCCTAGAGTGTGATGTAATTCCTTATTTAACTTTGGCTACTTCTGATGTGAGGCGACAAATATCTGAGTTAGCTATTATTTCTGAGTTTATTTTCAAGGATTGCCTGCGTTATATACACAGATGGTTAACAATTTCAATGTTGGAGTTGAGTAACCTCTGAATATTATTGCTGGAGTTGTTAACTGAAATTATGCGGTGTTTTAAGTTGCGAGTTTTATTCCTAGAGTGTGATGTAATTCCTTATTTAACTTTGGCTACTTATGATGTGAGGCGACAAATATCTGAGTTAACTATTATTTCTGAGTTTATTTTCAAGGATTGCATGCGTTATATACACAGATGGTTAACAATTTCAATGTTGGAGTTGAATAACCTCTGAATATTATTGCTGGAGTTGTTAACTCAAATTATGCGGTGTTTTAAGTTGCGAGTTTTATTCCTAGAGTGTGATGTAATTCCTTATTTAACTTTGGCTACTTCTGATGTGAGGCGACAAATATCTGAGTTAACTATTATTTCTGAGTTTATTTTCAAGGATTGCCTGCGTTATATACACAGATGGTTAACAATTTCAATGTTGGAGTTGAGTAACCTCTGAATATTATTGCTGGAGTTGTTAACTGAAATTATGCGGTGTTTTAAGTTGCGAGTTTTATTCCTAGAGTGTGATGTAATTCCTTATTTAACTTTGGCTACTTATGATGTGAGGCGACAAATATCTGAGTTAGCTATTATTTCTGAGTTTATTTTCAAGGATTGCCTGCGTTATATACACAGATGGTTAACAATTTCAATGGTGGAGTTGAGTAACCTCTGAATGTTATAGCTGGAGTTGTTAACTCAAACTGTGCGTTTTTTTTTAAACTGCTAGCTTTGTTTTTGGAGTGCAGTGTATTTACTTATTTAACCTTGGCTACTTCTAATGTGATGTGGCAGATAATTAAACTAAAAATTTCAAAAAGGTTCGAGAAGAAGCACAATTTCTTAGATTATAAACTACTGTTTCAAGCATTCGTGCCCTGTGGTAAAGTATATTTCTTTTATCTGCTACAATATTGATCTGGAATTGCGATATATTTGCTTCTTGAATGTGAAGAAAGATAATAAAGATGAAAATTCCACTGATTCGTGCAATAGAATTTTCAAAATCCTTGATTCAAGAAATGCCTTGTCTCACCAAGTATCACACCACTATACCTCTGCATAATTATTTTTAAAAGTTCAAATCTATATTAGCAAATTCTTAGTATCATACACAAGCTCAAGTTAATACTGATGCATCCCTATCTCTAACAAACTACAATGTACGTAATAAGCGTATTTATAAAATTAAACCAGTTAACCACATATATTTCCCTCCTTTGAATCGAAGGCAAAGTACAGACGCATCTACACTTAATAATGAAGAATTTTTGACTGTAGAAAAGAAAATATTAGTGAACACTGGTACATCCGGAACTTAGAATCTATTAAAGATATGAAAGGTACTACAGTGTAAGTCTCAAAAAGTATTTATGAAACGGAGATTTATTTATTTCGACTTTATCCACGTCCAGGTGCTCTCTTCCTTTGAATTGAAGTTAGAGCATAAGCTTTTCTGCAATTGATAATGGAGAGTTTTTTATATTGGAATTAAAATGCAAATACTTAAGTATAGTTAGTACTGGTGCATCCAAATCTTAAATTCTATTAACTACTTTAAAGAAACTACAATGCATGTGTCAAAAGTATAAAATGAAGACCGATTTACTTCGACTTTTTCCCCACCATAACTGCTCCATTCTTTTGAATTAAAGGGAGAGTAAAATATTTTCTGTGATTAATAATGGAGAGTTTTTGATTGTAGGAAAGAAACTATTTATGAGATGCGAGTGACTTCAAATACATAATCACTCAACTATAGCGAACATGATTCACGGCCTCTCATAAAAATGTGTCCGGGACGTAAAAGATGGATTAATAGTTACGAGTGAGTGCAGGTAATAGAATTTTGTATAGCTTTCTACTAAATCCTAATATTAATAAGCAATACTAGAATTCCTGAGGTAACGTCGTAAATATTTCTAAATTATGTCTCAACATGCGCTATATTTTTATTTATGGCACAGCTTTATTTCCATTTCCGATTGAAATTCAGCTTAAGCATTTTTTCTAAAACCGTGACCAAGTTATTAGAATCGTTGAAAGGAAATTGCAAGTACTTGAAATCGATTATATTTAAGTGAAGACAAGACAATAACACCAGGTTAACTTTTTTATCAATTGTAATCATCCAATCCTTAGAACATCCTAAAATGTTTCATAATATATTTCTCAGCGTCATGCATCTCTAAAGTATGTCTCAACATGCGGTATATTTTTATTTATGGCACAGCTTTCCATTTCCGATTGAAATTCAGTTTGAATTTTTTTTCTAAAAATGTGACCAAGTTATTAGAATCGTTGAAAGGAAATTGCAAGTACTTGAAATCGATTATATTTATGTTAAGACAAGGAAGTAACACCAGGTTAGCTTTTTCATCAATTGTAATCATCCAATTCTTAGAACATTCTAAAATGTTTCATAATATATTTCTCAGCGTCATACATGTCTCTAAATTATGACTCAATTCGCTTTGTATTTTTATTCATGGCTAAACTTCAATTATGTTTCTGATTGAATGTCAGCTTAATGTATTTTCTAACAATGTGTCCGTGAAAGTAGAATTGAAAACATAAATTATAACTACTCTAAATCAATTATATTTAAATTAAACTAAGAAATTAGAACTTTACTAATGTTTTATCAACTGCAATAATTCAATCACAGAACATTCTAAAATGTTTTATACTAGTATATTTCTCAATACTTTTCACGATACTTTCATCCATCATATTACTTATATTTATATACGTACCTTGGTAGAAAAATGTCCAATTTCTATTTTGCAAGTTTCGGATAATACCTGATTAAGTAATTGTAATTTTAAAAACTTTTAATATAGTGTACAAAAAATACTTTCTAATGTTTTGATTATTTTATAATGTGCTGACAAGAGGGCATTGGTACATTTTATAACTATAACTTTCATTATCTTGAAGTGATTATGGACACAAAGTAAAAATTGTGTTGTATTTGGACATTTACCTTATAAATTACAGATAGATGCAATTAAAAAATTGTTTAACACACAAAATGTTGACTGCTTTGAATTTACAATTTGATTAAAATAATTTTTTGAAACTTAAGACATCTCACTTTATAGCAATCATTCGCTTTGAGTAAGAAAAGAAGCAATTTGCTAACATAAAATGATGAATAGAGAGTACATATTTAACAAAAATATTAAAGTGAAATGTTTTTCAAGAAATTAGAATGGCTTACATTTCATTTAGTCCTTAAAACCCACAATTTTCCAAGGTTTTTGTAGTTGGAACTTTCCAAACAGAAATAAAATCATTTAAAGTATTTCTATGTGACGCAGTAACAAGAGTTAATCTTATATCAAGAGTTAAGTCAAACAGAACTGATATCTGAGTTACAAACTGTTGATTTAAATCTCCATGATATATATGCTAATGCATACCATACTCTTTCAAAATAGTTTTAAATGAACAAAATGAAAAATATTTTCCATGGAGTTATTCAAGAAACTTAGTTTCAATGTATCATCAGATCATTACAAAGTAATCCAAGCGTTATTGGATTCAACTTACGTCATTATGCATCTTAAATGACATTTCTGGTATTTTTCTGGAAATTCAAAACAAATTTAAATTGCACGCAAAATTAGGAAAAGACTACATGCACTCATCTCTACCGTGAAGAATTTATATATATATATATATATATATAACATGTATATATATATATATATATATATATATATATATATATATATATATATATATATATATATATATATTAACATAATTAAAATAACATTTACGGATTTTATAGTCGGACGAAGGAATGAAAGCAATTAAAATCATTTAGAATTTATTATTCTAAAACATACTTATATAAAAGCGATTTTCAATCGGTGAGCCTTACAATGGTGAAGCGGCTTTAACTGTAATACTTATTTCATTTTAACGGTTTACTCCTTAACTTTTAAAAAACCTCTTTTTTATTTAAAGTGGTAAAAAAAACTATCTTATAGAAAGTTGAAAACCCTCCTGGTGATTGTCTTTGCGTGTTATATCATCAAAAAAGTAATCATTAGCAAAACTGATCAGATTTCGATGAACGAGATACCTCGTCATTAACAAAAAACAAACCATATCTTCATGTAGTTAGCAACAAACCAGTTCAACAAAGAGATTGAAAAGGTTGATAATCGCTGGTAGTTAGCAACGGCTTTATGACGACATAACCCGTCATTAGCAATCTTGGTCAGATCTTGATTGACGAGATATCTCGTCAAAACCACTTGTAGTTAAATATATCAAGAATATTAATTCTTCAAAGTCATTGAACTAGATAAGCGATTTTCAACTTGTGTGATGTACGAATGGTGAGACGGCTTAGATTCTGTAAGATTTATTTAATTTAAACGGTTCAGTTTTTTAATTTTGACTAGTGTGTTCACAAATGATTTCAAGTAATACCCCGTTTATACAAAAAAAAAATTATTATTTTATTACAAAGTTTCGTAAATTAATTCAGAGCAGAAATTAACATGTAATTACTTTTATTATTTATCGTAAATCAGTCAAAATTATGCCTAATTTCTGTTAGATGGGCAAACAATATATTTTTACTTAGAGTACCACAGAATTTTTGTAATTAGCTTATGTGCAAAGAGATTGAAAAGGTTGATAATCGCTGGTATACAGGAAAGAAATTATTAATAATTAATTCAAATAGTTTACATGAAATAAATTGCCTCTACGAAATTTAAAAGAAACCTATATCAGTTCACCTGATGTATATTACGTTATTGTTGCTTATTATTTCTAGTCTAGCCGCGTACTAGACTAAGTCCAACGAGTTAATCATACTCAAAGAAAATGTTATATCATCAGGATTCTGCAATAAGTCTAAAGGGCTCATTCCAATACGAAAGAATGTGATTAATATAGGCATTTCGTTCTTATAATAATTGAATTTGATATTAGCAAACAGACTGGTTTAGGCCATAGGAAGAAACTAACTTCCATTTTAATTTCAACGCAAACATTTGTCTTGTCTTACAAAGTTTTACGGAATCCAGCTTTTGAGACACAATCGAAAATAATTTTAATACAATACCTCAAAATCACATAACAAAATACTGCAATGAAAGTTAGAATGAGTAAAAATACTGTTTAGTTTAAAGTAAGAATTTAAGTTAAACAGAATAGTGATAGAGCCACTCTTCTCAAGAAACTTTGCAATCCATCTGTGTGTGTGTGTGTGTGTCGTGTTTCACAAAGTTTCACAGATTCACAATTTCCACTAATATTTGGGAAATAATTCAAATGAAGTTATTCAAAACCATAAATCGAAATAATGCGATGAGAAATAGGAAAGTAGACGAATTTACGTCTCACTGATGCAACTCAACTGGCTATTGGCGAGGTCTGGGATCAATCCTGAATTGACAGATCAGAGGACAATACCTCGTAATTTTGATCCACGGTCAGATGAAGATGTCAACTTCTGAGCTGGCACACCATCTTTCTAAATTTCCACACCTCACATACGTGTTCAAAATTTCGTCGAGACTCGCGTAATCGCGTAAGGTAAAATATAGAGAATACAGATAGACCGCTTCCCAAAAATCATATTATCATCAGGTGCGATTCCTAAATGATTCCTGAGTCAGTAAAAAATTCATTTCGTGTTTTTGTCCGTTTACTTAGTTATTACATTCCTTGTTTCTGACGAAGCATGAGCAAATATGGCCTTTGTAAAATCCGAAACAACCAACCTAAAAATCATCGCAACCCTGTCGTGTTTCATATTCACAATTTCCACAAATATTTTTAAAAGGATGCAAATTCAGTTATTCAAAAACCCAAGCACCGAAACGCTGCAATGAGAATTAGAGGAGAGTTTCCAAAACCAGAATACAAATCCCAACCCCAAATATCCTTCGAAACTCGCGCGAGAAGAACACAGAGCAGGTTAAAAGAAATCGACACCACTATCGAAAATTCCTCCTAAAGCATGTTCCCCGCCATTACAGCGTTGATGTAAAATCCCCGCTGTGATGACGATTTTTATATAACCTTCCCTCCGCATTACTTTAGGGAGAAAAGGCTACAAAATAAACTGGTTGGCCAGTTCCCAGTAGATGACGATTCACTTACTTTAGAAAGTGGGCCGCTTTTTTAACTCGCACAGTTTTGTTACTTTTACCATTGATTTATTTCGCTGCCGAAGTCGAGTCTCGATACAAAGGTCCGAAGCGAAATCTCATTGTTGGAGGGGAAGATATAATAGCCATCGAGCAGGTAAATTCACTCTTACACAAGGGCCAGTGCCGTAGCTGTTGTTGTCAAAGGCTCACATGCAATCGGGCAATTTGTCAATAGAGCCTATTTTTTGGTTGTCGTGTGGAGCGTGCCTGGGAAGAACAATTTCCGAAGTGAAGAGGCCCGTGGGCACTTAATTGATTCCGCCGCTTCCTTTCGCTGCGCTACTTCAAACAATGCCCTTTAGACACGGAAAAGATACTTCGCGACAACTCGTGGCACAAAATTAAATACTGTTGGGAGACTCCCATGCTGGCGGAAACGCTACCTTCCGATTTGTCTTAAATCAGGGGGTTGCACAAAGGAAAGCTGTTGGCGGGTTTAGTGTTCCCTTGGGCGTAGGGAGATTGAAAAAAGGACGTGGATGTGTAATCGGAGTAGGATTACACATTCCGCTGGAGTCAGCTGGGAAATTTGTCTATCCGCACCATAAAGGTGCATATTTGTTGGAATGAGATGAGGTTCGAAATTATTTTATCCGGGGTTCTCTTTTCGTTCAGGAATTCCACATACGTGGACATTGAGACAGGAAAATTGAAAAAATAATGTGTGTGTGAAATCGGAGTAGAATTGCGTATTCGGTGCTAAGACGTTTTGGATGGTGTTGATTGACAATTTTATCTATCAATGCCATCTAAAACATCTGTCCACCGCAATATGTAATTCGTGGTAGTATCTTCAATAATTGAAAAGAGGATATGCAATTGGAATCGGATTACACATTCCGCTGGAGTCAGCTGCGGGAAATTTGTCTATCCGCACCATAAAGGTGCATATTTGTTGGAATGAGATGAGGTTCGAAATTATTTTATCCGGGGTTCTCTTTTCGTTCAGGAGGTTCACATACGTGGACATTGAGACAGGAAAATTGAAAAAATAATGTGTGTGTGAAATCGGAGTAGAATTGCGTATTCGGTGCTAAGACGTTTTGGATGGTGTTGATTGACAATTTTATCTATCAATGCCATCTAAAACATCTGTCCACCGCAATATGTAATTCGTGGTAGTATCTTCAATAATTGAAAAGAGGATATGCAATTGGAATCGGATTACACATTCCGCTGGAGTCAGCTGCGGGAAATTTGTCTATCCGCACCATAAAGGTGCATATTTGTTGGAATGAGATGAGGTTCGAAATTATTTTATCCGGGGTTCTCTTTTCGTTCAGGAGGTTCACATACGTGGACATTGAGACAGGAAAATTGAAAAAATAATGTGTGTGTGAAATCGGAGTAGAATTGCGTATTCGGTGCTAAGACGTTTTGGATGGTGTTGATTGACAATTTTATCTATCAATGCCATCTAAAACATCTGTCCACCGCAATATGTAATTCGTGGTAGTATCTTCAATAATTGAAAAGAGGATATGCAATTGGAATCGGATTACACATTCCGCTGGAGTCAGCTGCGGGAAATTTGTCTATCCGCACCATAAAGGTGCATATTTGTTGGAATGAGATGAGGTTCGAAATTATTTTATCCGGGGTTCTCTTTTCGTTCAGGAGGTTCACATACGTGGACATTGAGACAGGAAAATTGAAAAAATAATGTGTGTGTGAAATCGGAGTAGAATTGAGTATTCGGTGCTAAGACGTTTTGGATGGTGTTGATTGACAATTTTATCTATCAATGCCATCTAAAACATCTGTCCACCGCAATATGTAATTCGTGGTAGTATCTTCAATAATTGAAAAGAGGATATGCAATTGGAATCGGATTACACATTCCGCTGGAGTCAGCTGCGGGAAATTTGTCTATCCGCACCATAAAGGTGCATATTTGTTGGAATGAGATGAGGTTCGAAATTATTTTATCCGGGGTTCTCTTTTCGTTCAGGAGGTTCACATACGTGGACATTGAGACAGGAAAATTGAAAAAATAATGTGTGTGTGAAATCGGAGTAGAATTGAGTATTCGGTGCTAAGACGTTTTGGATGGTGTTGATTGACAATTTTATCTATCAATGCCATCTAAAACATCTGTCCACCGCAATATGTAATTCGTGGTAGTATCTTCAATAATTGAAAAGAGGATATGCAATTGGAATCGGATTACACATTCCGCTGGAGTCAGCTGCGGGAAATTTGTCTATCCGCACCATAAAGGTGCATATTTGTTGGAATGAGATGAGGTTCGAAATTATTTTATCCGGGGTTCTCTTTTCGTTCAGGAGGTTCACATACGTGGACATTGAGACAGGAAAATTGAAAAAATAATGTGTGTGTGAAATCGGAGTAGAATTGCGTATTCGGTGCTAAGACGTTTTCGATGATGTTGATTGACAATTTTATGTATCAATGCCATCTAAAACATCTGTCCACGGCAATATGTAATTCGTGGTAGTATCTTCAATAATTGAAAAGAGGATATGCAATTGGAATCGGATTACACATTCCGCTGGAGTCAGCTGCGGGAAATTTGTCTATCCGTGCCATAAAGGTGCATATTTGTTGGAATGAGATGAGGTTCGAAATTATTTTATCCGGGGTTCTCTTTTTGTTCAGGAGGTCCACATACGTGGACATTGAGATAGGAAAATTGAAAAAATAATGTGTATGTGAAATCGGAGTAGAATTGCGTATTTGGTGCACAGACGTTTTGGAAAGTATTGAATGACAATTTTATCTATCAATTCCATCTAAAACATATGTCCACCGTAATATTCAATTCGTGGTAATATCTTCAATAATTGAAAAGAGGATGTGTATGTACAATTGCAGTCGGATTACACATTCCTCTGGAGTCCGCTGTGGGAAATTTGTCAATCCACACAATGAAAGTGCATAGTTCTTGAAATAATATTTTCTTGCCTTTTGATTTTCTTGAAATGAAATGGGGTTCGAAATTATTTTATTCAAGGTAATCCTTTTACTCCGGAAGTTCACATACGCGGACTTGAAGACAGAAAAAGTGAAAAAAGTGAAGTTTATGCGAAATCAGAGTAGATGGATGGTCAGATGTTTTGGCTGGTATTTATAGACAAAATTGTCTATCCTTATCATGTTCAGATTTCTTGAAATAAAATGAGATTCAAAACTAATTTATTCATAGTAATCTCTTCATTCAGGAGTCCACATACATGGACTCAGTCGTAAGAGTTCACATACATGAACTCATGGGAGCAGAAAATTAAAAAAGATACGTGCATGTATAATGAGTCAAGTTAGACATTATGGAGGAGTCATCAGGGCAAATTTGTGTCTATCCACATCAAAGGTGCACATTTCTTGAAAAGAACTGGAGGTGTGAGTTATATATAAGTTACGATATTATGAAAAACAATATTATGAGCAAAAATTTGACACATATTTTAACGTGTTTTCTGGATATGCTGGAATAAAAAACTAATCCCATTTTATTTCTGAAAATTTTCTGAAATTTTAATAAGAATAAGACTTGATAAAATATGTCAATTAAATAGCATTCAATTTCTGAAATTTAAAGAATGATTTATCCTTTTTGATAAATATATTCATAAGTATAGGTTGACATGATTAGCATTTAAATGTTAAAGAAATATTAGGACGGTGGGAGTTTTTCTTTTAGACTATCCCAGATTTTATTTAATGTGAAGTATTTGCGGAAAATTAACATTAAATTAATAATTAATTAAGTATCGATAAAAAGACATACGCAGAAAACTGCTTGATGGAAATGTGAAGTAATATAACAAAGATAAGTAGTCATGATATGCAAATATTGATGTACGATTGTATTTAGAACATTCAAAAAACTATTTCCAGATTTTTTCTTTAAGTTTTATGTATCCTTCTAAGAGAGCAAACATACTTGCAGCATACTGAAATTATTTGAATAATTTCAAACTAAAGTGGGGTTACATTGTAGGTATAAAAAGTGTAAATCCTTAAAATTTCGTAACACTCATACAATTTACAGGAAAATATATTTTCTCTTCGAAAAACCAACTTTTATATGGCACCAATTCTTTAGTTGCAATAAAAAATTGAATTCGATATTGCTAGGTTTTACATTTAATATTTTCTTTTTTAACAACTGCCTGCAATCATTCAGCTTCTTTTAAGAAATAGGAATAAATTAATTTATTCTTGGCGTTATAAAAAATAGTAAAAGATTTTTTTTTCACTCATCACAAACTATTACTTTTGTAATACAATCATTTCACCTTCACTCACAATGGTACAAACTGGAACTATACAAAGTACATCCCCTTTTTAAATTCACGAATATATTGAATAGAAAAATAATTGAAAATGAAAATAATACAAATTCGAATATGTACACTCAAACGTAGCTGAATTATAAAGAATGCATGCAAACAATGGAAATAACCACTCAGCGTTCCTCCATTTTTTATATATTTACCTCCTTTCTTCACAACAATTCACACTTATGCTTACCTCGTCTGTATTTTAATATATCGAAATAATTATATTTTGTCCAGGCACTAGAAACACAAAAGTGCATCATCATTACCTTAAAGATTTCTATGAGGGTTTAAATTAATTTATGACACCCACCTCATACCTTAGTCTCGAAAATTCTTTTTAAATATCGAGATGCCTAATTAATTAAACCAGGACTGAATCATTTACTCCAGTTTTTCCTCTTTTTGTTGTGGAAGCTAATTAAAACAAGGAACGACTTGAGCCATCCAGAAACATAGATCACCCTTCTTTTGTATAATTGTTTGCGTTTGCTTTTACATTCCTTCGTTGATGGCCCTTTATTTTCTTCGCGTCTAACGCATATGTGTAGAGACACTTATGGAGAAAATTGCAAATAATTGCCGGCAGAATCTCATCGTCTAGGATTAGAATCGCCTGGGATTTTTTTCTCCTTCCTTACCTTATGATCTTTCTTCGAGATCGAGATAATGTCCGTGGCATATTCGGATGCTTAGGGGTTTCCTGGACTAAAAATGTGCTCAATAAAACATCCCAATCTGTGAATTCTAATCTCCGAACTTCTCAGGGGGCTTCGGAGCTTCGATAATTGCTAGTGTAAGTTCAAGAGATAGATGTTACTGCTCTTTGAAAAAACGTAAGTATACGTTGGCGGTGACGTATTTGACAGTGAGGGATTCCAAGTAGTTGTGTAACGACTGCTGAGTTCGTGAAGGTAATCTGCATGACGTTTCCGATAAACCCTTCACTGAAGAAAAATGGCGACGTTTTTTCCCCTTATTAAAAATCAATAAATACAATATCTGATCCCTGTACAGTTTGGGGTTTAACCATATTAAACAATCTAAGAGGCTGACTCAACATAGAATCTATGTCTGAAAACTTTGTAAAACAAATCCTTTAACCCTCCATCGAGATATGACCAATTTTGCAAATTTGCTATCTCGCCATCAAAATATCGCCTATTCTTTTATGATAACGATATCAAGATCTGATAAATTTTCTACTATTATTTTAGAGATACGTCGTCAATCAAGATATGGTTAGTTCTGCTAATGGCAAGACACCTCGAAAAAACCACCTAGAGGGTTAAGAGAACACAAAACCCAAAAAATGACCCAAAGTGTCAAATTTTTTTATTGTCTTACGTCTCTACAATTAGTTTCGACGAAATCTCGTCCATCAAGGTTTGATCAATTTTGCTAATGGCGAGATATACTGTCATCTAAATGTCAGTTTTTGATGACTTAACAAAGTTCTGTTGAATTTTCTACTATTATTTTAGAGATACGTCGTCAATCAAGATATGGTTAGTTCTGCTAATGGCAAGACACCTCGTCGAAAAAACCACCAGGAGGGTTAAAAGGACACAAAACCCAAAAAAATGACCCAAAGTGTCAAATTTGTTTACTGTCTTACGACTCTCCAATTAGTTTCGACGAAATCTCGTCCATCAAGGTTTGATCAGTTTTGCTAATGGCGAGATATACTGTCATCTAAATGTCAGTTTTTGATGACTTAACGAAGTTCTGATGAATTTTCTACTATTATTTTAGAGATACGTCGTCAATCAAAATATGGTTAGTTCTGCTAATGGCAAGACACCTCGTCGAAAAAACCACCAGGAGGGTTAAGAGGGCACAAAACCCAAAAAATGACCCAAAGTGACAAATTTTTTTATTGCCTTACGACTCTCCAATTAGTTTCGACGAAATCTCGTCCACCAAGGTTTGATCAATTTTCTAATGGCGAGTTATACTGTCATCTAAATGTCAGTTTTTGATGACTGAACGAAGTTCTGATCAGATTTTTCTAATGACGAGATAATCTCATCAAGATAACCACTTGGAGGGTTAATTGTTCAGATTTAAAGGATATTTCCAAAATTGTGTTTCTGCAGCTAGGTCATTTTGCGAGGCATTAAAGTTTTCCCATCAAATATGCCAGGTGTCAAATCGACTAACTATTAAACTATTAGTACCTTTTTCTCAGCTCACTGTTTCCCAATTAATATGCTGTTATAAATGTGTATTTAAAACGCTAATGCTTTTTGTAATTAAAATTATAGTGACTTTGATAACTTTGCGTCTGGAATATAGGATTTAGGAAATAATTGATATTTAAAAAAATTGACAAAAATGAACTACGATTTTTATTATATTCCATAGCGTATAAATATATTTCTATAAAATTAATGACAGTAGTGCAGGCATATCCACACACAAATAGTGCGAGAAAATTAAAGAACAAAAATTGAAATTTACTAGATTGGGGTTGGATTTGTTTGGGGTTTTAAGGCGCAAGGGCCAAGGATATTCGGCCAAGCTATACAAAACAATACAAGAACGAAAAAGGGAAAAATCAAAAAAGTACACAAGTGAAGGACATGAAATTTAAAGGAATATAAATATAAAAAAATCGAAATATTTTGGAAAAAATTAATTTTTTTAATTTTTGATGATGCAAAAAAATGTTTTCATTTTATAAAAAAACATAAAATTCATACGTATCGAAATACGGTAGACTATAACCTTTTGTTGCAAATGTAAAATAAATATAGTTGTTGAAAGGGCAATGTATTCCTTAACCCACATGGAGGCTTATCTTCACGTCGAAAACTACCGTGTAATGACCAGCCTTTAAATGCAAGAATCTTTTCCAAATTCTCACCAGTTCTGGGTAAGACACAGTTCGTTTTTCCTACTTAGATTTTCATTCCCCTAGGAGTTAGGCAGATCAATTAAATCAGATCACCAATGCTGCGTTTAGTGCATGTTGATTTCGTTATTAAGTCATACTCAAACTCAGGTCCACTTCAAATCTATAAATACTGGAATATTTTATTTTATTTGGAAGTTTTCTACTTCGGCTAGTGAAATATTGTTTTTACATAGACAACCGGAAGCCTTCTCGAGGACCCTGGGATTCCTAGGACCCCGCTTTGGGAACCTCTGAAATGCATTCTTTGGAATATTTTCGACCTTTTTTTTTTATCGGCAAAAACAATCAATCTTGTAGTTTTGTGAAATTTTATTTTTTTTAAGGTCGCAAGAGAACATGTATGAACAAATTCCACATCGAAGTTCGTAAATTGGCTCAGTTATTAAATATTAAAAGAGTCGTACAGATGTAGAATTTAAACGCTTTTCTCGGAACATCTTATCTAGCTAAAAACTCGATCCATGTTTAAGATAAATTGAATAGTTGGATTTTACAAGTCAGCATTTTTTCACACATTTTTTTAAGTTGTATCTGGTTTTGCAAGAAGATAAGATGGGTATGAATTTACGTAGACTCCGGGCAATTTTTTAAAATTTAAGATCACTTGAAGTTGAGAAATCTTGCGAAACAGCAACAACTGCGTCATGATTGAGGAGAGTTAGCAGGCATGATTCTTGATGGAAATGGTTTTGAAAAAATTTGTTTGAATACATGAAACAATAGTAAAGAGACTTATAAAATTTGGTTGGTAAATAAGTAAATAGTTGAATTAGTGTTGCTTTATAGATTTTAACAGGCTATTACAAAGTTTGGAATTATTTCTTAAAAATTCTTTAAAAATCTCACTTGGAGTTAAGAAATCTTTCTTACCATCGACAACGGCGTCATGAAAAAGGAGAGTTATTAGGCATGATTCTTGATGGAAATGATTTAAAAATTTGTTTGGATACCTGAAATGATAGTAGACCTCTAAGGTTTGGTAGATAGTTGAATTGACGTTGCACTAGTGTTTTTTCAACTTGCTATTGCAAAGTTTAGAACTATAGATTTCTAAAAAGAGAGACAGCGATAATTTTAGCTGTTGAAAAGTTAACCTCCATTAAATCATTTCTATAATGATGGCTGTATGCTCTCTGGGTGATCACTTCGATGTTCAAAATAAAATTCAACAATTTTGGCGTATTTCCTCAGTTGAGCATTTCCTCCATTGTTCCTACTTTCACTAACTTTTAGTTTTAAAAATCTGGAAAAGGTATGAGGATATTTTAAATGTTAAAGTGGCTTATGGACCACTTACATAACTTCAGAACTAGTGAGAGCTATTATGGTATTGTACTGGTATTCAACTAAAAGGATATTCTTATTTCTATTGGTATACAGAAAACCAAATTATAGAAAAACAATATACAAATGTTAATAACAAAAGCAAGCACAAAAAAAAACATAAAACTGGAAATAATTTTTTTGTTACCCCTCTTAGTAGTTGTCTTGACGACTTATCTTATCATCCAAACACTGATCAGGTTTTAATGACGAGATATTTCGTCAGTAGAAAATTTGGACAGATCTTTATGGACGAGATATCTCGTCGAAACCACTTAGAGAGGTAAACATTTAAAAAATAATATGTGCAACAATTTTGGTTCAAATAGATTTTTTATCTGTGCGTAATTCTTTCTCCGAGGTTGATACAGTTTTTAATGGGTTCAATGAGTTACCTGCTTCAGTGAAATGAATATTTTATGTCTTATCGAATTGAATTTGTGTTTGTCTTTTTTTGTATACCATACAGATTATGTGTTTTTTTGTTTTCTCCAATTAAATATTTTTCTTTAGATAAACAGCCCCATTAAAATATAAATATAAAAAATTGATAAAAAGCAAAACAAAGAAGAGAAGAAAATACCAAAATGTCCTCTAGCCTTCCAGAAACGACCGCAGATGTCCCGAAAAGAGCAGTCCAAATTTTTAAGTAGTGTATGTCCATTTATTGGAAATTAGTAAAAAGAGGGCAGCAGGAGCTCTGCTGAATTTTGATACCTCCATTTAGCACTCCAGAAAGTTTTGACGAAATATCTTGTCCATCAAGATCTGATCAATTTCGCTAATGATGACGTATCTCGTCATCAAGATGTAGCCGATTTTTTTATGATGACGAGATCAAAATCTTGCCAGTTTTATGCTAATGACGAGTTATCTCATCCATCAAGATCTGGTCAGTATTTCTAATGACGAATACCTTGTCGACACAACCACCTTTACTTTTTTTACTTTTTTTTAAACTTTTTCCATAAGTACCACGTGGAGACGGTAGGTCTACAATTCACCCCACTGTTTAAAGGTTGACTCAGAGAGTGCAGATAACATGAAACACCTGCAACTGCATGTTATCTGGCACACCATCTTGTTTTCGCTTCAACAACCATTAAATATATAGCAGTGCAATTGTGTAAACTCGGGGATCATGGCTATTAAAGTTTAAAATGAAAAAGTTACTTATAGACAACTCTGCATGACTTCAGAAATAGCGAAATCTATCATGGTACATTGTACAGAGTTCAACGTCCCTGCTGGAAGATTGACTCGGGCATCAGATATAGAATGGTGTGCAGATAATATTCAGCACCTGCGACTGCATGTTGTCTAGCACACCATCTTGTTTTCGTTTCTACAACTGCCATTAAATATGTAGCATTGTAGCAGTGGTGTAAATCGCGAGGACCATGGTCTGCATCAGGTATCTGAAAGCCTTTTGTGATGGATCTCTATTTTGGCATTGATGGATCTCTTATCTAGGTGCCGAACAGGAGCATCACACCTGGAGTGTGGAAGAGCATTTTTTACCCTCCTATTGTTCCTCGGAAAGCTCTTGCACTCAGTTGCGTTACCTTTTACATATCGCGTCTTGTAGGGATCATTCATCAGCAAGATAATATCACGATTTAACTTATTAACACGCCAACATCATAGTTCTGGATCCCTTGTTGTAGCCCCTGGCCAGCTGGTCTCTATGTTCATCATCACGCTGCCGTCATTCCGTCCCGAAAAGACGAGGAAAGTACTCGTTTATAGCACATGGTTTCCCAAAACCTTTTTCCTCAACGCTCTCTTTTTAAAAACGTATTTTGTTTGGTGTCTTTCTCTAAAAAACTCTGTATATACCAGTAATAAAATGTAAGTTACAGTGTTCTTATAATTTTCGACGAGATTTAAATGTGGGTGTTCTCTTAAATTTATAGTTTTGTACAGACTTGTTATAATTTCGCACAGATTTCTACCCGTGCACGCTGAATGTGAAAGAACCTGCTTCAATCGGAAGTGCTCGTAAATTCATGCATGCTAACACTCGCTTTCTCAGACTTGTCGCCTTGTTCTTAGACCGACAAGCTATAACATGTAGTTTATATCATACAATGCTTGCCACGATGTATCTTTGTATTGAGTGTGTATGATCAAGTGGATACGCTTTGGGGTTTAGTGGACTAGTTTAAAACAGTTTAAAGGGGACAATATTTTAGCACCTTCTTATTGGCTACTCTTTTTCTACAATGGTCCCTTATTTTCCATCCCCTCTCAGATTTCATCAGTGCCCACAGGGAAGCGATAACATCCGCTTTGGGACTACTCGCTTGATACAACCTGTCGCCTAGATTTTAGACAGAACAATTGTATCTTGCATTTCCTTCATATGATTCGTGTTACAACGCATCACTGTAGTAATTTTGTGTCATGATTTTGTTTCAGGTCTTGAAGGTTTGTGAGTATGTTTCAGGCACAAAAGAAAGCGCAACACAGATTACACGCATGAATCTAATCTGAGAATAACTCACTAAATGAAATTATATCTGAACATACACTCAAATGTATATCTACGAGCTTTTTCCTAAAATAAAATTAAAAGTTTTCCACCTCTCTTATTTTACTCTAGACCATTGTTTCTCAGCCGCCCATCCATGGCACTATTCCGGGTCCTGTAATCAATTCTACCGTTCTTCTGGACCATGTTATTTTAATTTTTCAAACATTTTCTATGAATAAAAGCTTTAAAACCATATAAAATGTAATAAAAGTAACAAGTTTCTTTAGCTTACAACTGCACTGCATTGAAGTACTCCTTTAAAATTAGCATTATAAATGATGATTGTACATGAACTAAGTTTACGTTGAGAGATTCGAGCATTTTCAATTAAATTTGTTTATTAAATTACATTCTCTGCACATATTAATATTTGGTGAGTAAATGAACAAGTTTTCACCGCCAAGTTAACCCTGCACGTGGTTACCCCGAGATCGCCACGTCATCCATCAAGATCTGACCAATTTTGCTAATGATGAGGTATCTCGCCATCAAGATATTGCCTGTTTTTTATAACGAAGATAAAGTTCTGGTCAGTTTTCTTCTAATGACGATATATCTCGTCCATCAAGATCTGATGAGATTTGCTAATGGCAAGGTACCTTTTCGAGACAACCACTTGGAGTGTAAACATCCTTCTGCTACTTCCCCCTGATCAGCTGACTTCAATGATGATATAATGCATAAATATTTTTCTTACCAAAACAGCCACCATTAAAATCAATTTAATACTATCATAATCAATTGTACACGGAATGCTCTAAATTTTTAGAGATCAGAATGGGATATGTCAATAAAAATCAATCATAAAGTCGTCACCAAGTATTTACATTAAGTGTACTAATACTCTTTATGATTATTAATTGCCCGTTGTGTTGCTCCGATGCAAAATTAGTTAACTACCTAACTACCTACATGATTATGTCATAGTCAATTAATAATACCTTTTAGAATTAATAATACCAATTAATAATTCTCCAAGTGGTTTCGACGAAATAACTCTTCCATCAAAATAAATATATTGCCGACTTTTTTATGATCAAGATCTGGTCAGTTTTCTACTAGTAACGAGATTTCTCATAAATAAAGATCTGGTCACTTTTTCTGAGGACGCGTACCATATCAAAACAACAACCAGGAGGGTTACTTAATGAACTTAGAAAATTACAAATGTATTTATGAGAAAATTTGTTGGGACTCGATCGTGGTCTCGCAAAAGTTGTGGAATACTGCTTCGCTTTTACTAAAGCTTCTGAAGTATAATCAACACTATCCAGTTAAAACTCAACAACTCTTATGATATCATACTTATAATTTTGAGAATGGCTTCACCTTTCGGATTAATTAACACTAACTTGTTAAATCTCAATAACTCTTATGATCTCCTATACATAATGGTGAAAAAAAATTCACTTCTTTCAGATTAATCAACACTAGCTTGTTTAAACTCAACACCTCTTATGACATCATATACATAATTTTGAGAATTTCTTCACCTTTTAGATTAATCAACACTATAAATTGTTAAATCTCAATAACTCTTATGATATCATACATATCAAAAATTTTGCGAATGGCTTCATCTTTCGGATTAATTAACACTATCTTGTTAAATCTCAACAACTCTTATGATATATATATTTATAGTTTTGAGAATTTCTTCACTGTTCCGATTAATCAACACTAGCTTGTCAAATCTCTACAGTTCTCATGATATCATTTACCTAATTTTAAGAATTTCTTCACCTTCCTTCAGATTATTCAAAAGGTCCACCTCGTATAAAATACAGTCTTTATGACCTATATTAAGGAAACAAATAATTTAGAAACAAACCTCATATTCTCGATTTCAACATCAAAAGATCAAAGGAATCTCCTCAAACCTTAATAATACGATGTGGCCCCATGTCAGTGCAGAGGGACATTTGCGATTCAAACAAACTCGCGTTTTAGGGGTTTCTTAAAGTTTTGCTCTGATTTAATTCTCCCTCATTAATTTACAATACTTGACTTAGAAGCATAGGATTCCCTAAATCATACAATTCGATACTTCTGAGCAAATTGAACAGAATCCTTTTGATTCCACGGAAGGTGAAATTTTTCTGAGTTGAGTGTTGCTATGTATAACTTCACATGAAGGTTCGCATATCGCGTACAAAACCACTGAAAATAAATCAAAAGCGAAAATTTAATGTTTCTCATAATTGGCCGTAATATTTAAAAAATATTGTGGACTGAATTCTTCATATTGTTTTGTTTTCTTTGATGTTAAAATTCTATTAGCTGTTGCTTCTAGTGATACTTAGGTTGTAAGATTTTATTATAAAGATAATGAATTTTCAAACCTGAGTACCGAACAATAAATCTAATTCCAACTTATTAATTTTATATGCTTTTAAAACATCGACGAGTGGTCAGATCTGTTTCAAATAAACCTTATTTCCCATCACGGTGTACAAAATGAGTGAACGTTTCACAGTTTTTTTAAATGCTTAGTCCCATTTTACCTACTTGAAAGAGCCATTTTTGAAGCTCAAAAAATTTTCCACCTCATCTTTCAAGTTTTTTGTACAGAATTACAATAAACGAAAAATTTGTAACATTGAAACAAAATATTTGAATGACGATATTTTATTTATATTTTCTGAGTCTATATGACACGTCGACAATTTTGGAAATAAATCATGTTATGGGGTAAGAAAAGACAATATGACAAGTTCTTTTATTATAGTCAGTAGCAGAACATCCTGAATTGGGATCCTAAATATTGCCATTAAAAACTCCATACAAGCAAACAAAACATTTATTTCTATCCTAACTCAAAAAATATAAGTAGTAATAATACACAAGATGGAAAAAGTTTATGAATCATTTAAAGCATCAACTTAATTGAATGTTTCTAAATCGTTCCATTAAAAACTCGATACAAACAAGAAACAATTTCCTTCAATCCTTACTCCAAAAATTTTTAAAGTAATGTGGGAGATGGAAAAGTCTTTTGAATCATTCAAACCATCAAGTAAATAGAATGCTTCTAAATAATTTTATTAAAAACCCATATAAACAAGAAAAAATTACCTCTAATTCTTACTCAAAAAATGTAACTAAAAATAATGTGGAAGAATGAAAATGTTTTCAAATCATTCAAAGCATCAACTGAATCGAATGTTTCTAAATACTGCCATTATGAACTCCATACAAACAAGGAATGATTTCTTTCAATCCTCTCTTACTAAACAAATATAATTAAAAATAATACGGCAGATTGAAAAGGTTTTCGAATCATTCAAAGCATCAACTGAATTGAATGTTTGTAAATGCTGTCATTATAAACTTACAAACAAGGCAATATTGCTTTCAATCCTTATTCAACAAATATAATTAAAAATAATGTGGAAGATGGAAAAGGTTTCCGAATAATTCAAAGCATCAACTGAACTGAATGTTTCTAAATGCTGTCGTTATAAACTTACAAACAAGGAAACATTTCTTTCAATCCTTACTCAAAAAATATAATTAAAAATAATGTGGAAGATGGAAAAGGTTTTCGAATCATTCAAAGCATCAACTGAATTGAATTTGAACACCTAAAAACCAAATGAACCATACTTCATAATGCATGATTAACGAGAGTTTTCAACATTTTTCTCTGTCCTATAAATCATTGACTTTACGTGAAATGAACTCGATATTATTACTCTCTTTAACATACGGATAGTATTTATAATAGAATCAGAAAGAAAAATATGAAAAAAATCTTCAGCCTTTTTTTCCAGAATTATGATTGATGAATACCATGGGAAGATCAGCTAGCGTTGACCATCTCCATTAGCAACATATTGAAACATACAATTACTCCTAAAGTTATCTTCTAATGTGCTAATTGTTTTATTCAAAAATGCTGGAATTTCGCAATTGTGATCCTAATTTATAGCTTCAACGGAACCGCGTTGAGTTATGGCTTTTTCCCCTTTAAAACCCCTCTCACTGAGTCGATAAAGAAACTAAAATTATTTTAATATCTACTATTTAAAACTGGTCTTGCAAGTCGTGGCCTAGAGGGCCATAGCCTAGTGGGGTTGCTCACAGCGCTAGTAACCTGTGAGTTATTTTTTCTCTCCTCTGTGACAAGCTGTAAATGTGACAATCACATTTTACAGCTCTCCATCACCTGGTAGATCGAGGATTATCAATCCGAAGGGTGCGAGTTCGAAACTCGATCCAACCAAAGACTGTCTTGTACGATTGGGCTGGTGTTAAATCTGTCGGAGCCTCAATTTCCTTCATGATGGGGTGGGAGTTTGGAGAGTGGGTTACCAGCTCAGGTGTCGACCTCGTCATCTGTTCAATATTACGAGGCGGTGTTATTAGACCTCGCCCTTCGGGATTGATCCCGGACAGTCGTCAATAGCCCGTTGTGTTGTGCTACGTAAACACAACTACCTACATACCAAGTTTTCTTGTGTGTGCATGCCCATTTTCTTGTCGCAGCTTGGGCAACTATGGGCCTCAACTCATCAAACTCAATCATCCCCTTTAGATCTAATGCGAATTAATACACTAAATACTCAGTGTGGTTCGTATAGGAATAATTATACTATACTTACTTAGAGGTACTTAGAAATAAGTAGTTAATTATCGGCAATTAATTACTTTCGCAACAGAACGGGCTATTGGCGACGGTTTGGAAACAATCACGAAAAAAAAAAAGAACAACACCTCGTAATTTTGAACCTTGGTCAGAGGACGAGAACAATGAGCTGGCTTCCCACTCTCTTAACTTTCATACCACGTCAACGTGAGGACACGACATATTTAACGTGCACCAGCCCCCTTGTATACGGCGATCTTTTGGCAGGACCTAGTTTAGAATTCGCAACCCTCCGGTTGCAAATCCAACGTTCTTAAATGAAAACAGAAATTCTGTACTAATGCTAATTGAACAATTAAAAGCAATATTTAAGTGACGTTAATGACACCGAGCTAATATTAAGGATAAACAATCCGGAATTGCTGTCTATTAAGATTTGCCTCTTCCAAAAGACCCTTAACATAGACTATCTACAGACAGTTAATGGCTGCTGGGTTGCCCAATATATCAAATCAAGTTGAAATGTATGCAAATTAGTTTGTTTGCCTTGAGCAAATAAAGCCAGCGCGAGGAATGACTTAGTGGGTACGGCAATCAATCACTAGATAATTTCTAATGAACATTTCCTAAAGTGAAGTTTTGCTGACTCAATATATCCTTAGAAGACTTGCCTGATGAAATACAATGAGTTGTAAACTAAGATTTAAAACACGTATTCTCTCATCCAAAATCGTATTACTACAAAAACAATTCATGTTGTCAATTTATATATTAACTCTGAAATGGTTTCAACGCAAAATCTCATCCAATAATATCTGGTCAATTTCGCTAAGGACGTGATATCTTGTGATCAAAATAACGCCGATTTTTTAATTACGAGATATTTCGTTTATCATGGTTAGTTTTGATGATGAGCCGAGATACTTCGACGAGATAACCGTAATAAGGATTAACCTCCCTGGTGGTTGTTGTCTCGACGAGGTATCCCATCGCAAGCAAAACTGACCACATCTTGATGGACGCGATATCTCGTCATTAGAAATAACTGACCAGATCTTAATCTCGTCATCATAAAAAAATTGGCAATTTCTTGATGAAGATCTATTTTGTCATCAGCAAAAAAGGTCGAATTTTAATGGACGAGACATTTCGACCATCAAAATCTGGTCAGTTTTGCTAATGACGAAATACCTCATCTAGACATCCTGCAGGAGGGGTTTATATATGTAGCACAGAAAAGGTTCCCTCAAGAAAGAATACTATTGTATGGTAAAGAGACGTGCCTTAATATTTTGACTAATGCTATACATATAACAAGTGCGATTCTTATAGCTTTCAAGGTACAACTGATGTACTGTCTGTAGTCTAATTCTTTCTTGGAGCGATCATGGTACATCTGCTGTATCGGTAGTAGTCTAAAGGTTATTTTTATATTTCATAGGATATTCTTGAAAAAAATAATGTAGTCAAGTTTCTCAACTTTTAAAATTTATTTTTTGATAGATTAAAGTATAAAGATAGAACCTTATTACATACTATATGCTCTGTATAAGTTATGTGACGGAATATTATTATGACCCTCTGTTTATATGCACTCTATAACAAAAAAATTGACGCACCAGGAAAGAGTTGTCCGATTGCGATAAAATCTGGTGGATGGTGACGGAAATTTCAGAATAATTGAAGGATTTATTTCAGAGTTTGACCGTTACAAAGGTAGGAGGTCAATACGGCGTTGATCCACCTCTAGTCTGGATGCAAGCTGTCAACCGGCGTGGCATAGACTGAAAAAGTCCCGGATGGTGTCCTGCGGAATTTCTTGCCAAATTGTCTCCAACTGTCGGTCTAAATGGTCAACATTCCGGAATGGTTGTAATCGCCTTCCTATAACGTTCCAAAGTGTTTTATGGGAGAGAGATCGGGAGACCTAGTTGCCAAGGAAGTGTTGGGAAAGCTTGAGGGCAATTTTTAGCAACACGTGCCGTGTACGGCTGGGCATTATCTTGTTGTAAAGTAAGTCTGGGCTGTCGCAAAAGGAACGGTAACACAACCGCTCGTAGAATGTCATCTAAGCACTGCTGTGCTGTAAGTGTACCAGAAATGACTACCAAAGGGGTCCGGCTATCAAAAGATATGGTACCCCAAACCATAACACCCTGTTGTAGGTATGTGTGGCGTGAGATAGTAAAGGCAGGATCCCCACGCTGCCTTGGACGTCTCCAGTCTGCTGTTGTCGTCAGAACACAGTTGGAAACGGGACCCGTCACTAAACACCATACGTCCACAGTAAGCGCTGTTCTAAGTAGATCAATCCCAGCACCTTCTTGGTGCGTCGATTTATTTTATTTTTTTTGTTATAGAGTATATTTCATATATTCACTTTTGAAAATCAAATTAAATTCCTCAAATATTAATGTGCTAACTTTTAATGAATTAAGTCATTTGAATGCTTTTACAGCTCTTGTTATATAAGTTCCAGAGCATACAAGTTTAATTCACAAACTATAATTTGTCTTGAAAGGCAATTTTGATACAAAATTATTCTTAACTTTTAAAAATTATTTTTTTAAAGATCCAAATGTGCATGTTGAACCTTATTTCAAGAATTACGTTCTGCATTAGTGAGGTTTACGAATATTAATGTGATTCATTGTATGTATTTCGAATATGTATTTTTTTTTAATCAAATTAATTTCCTGAAATATTAGTATTTTAATTTTTCATTAATTATGTAATTAAAATGCCTTAACAGTTCATGTTATACAAGTACCACTTTCAGAGCATACAAGTTTCATTCACAAGCTATAATTTGTCTAGAAAGGCAATTTAAATAAGAAATTATTCGTAACTCAAAGCCATTGGGATAAAAATACAACTCGATATAGAAATAGCTTGTAACTATTGAAGTGCCTATTATTATAGTTTTTGGAATAAACTTAAATAAAGGGCATGCATTGAAACATACCCTTGATATAATTCACTGTTCATGAATATTTGTAATATAATCACTCAAAATGGTAAATCAATCAATAAATTGCACAGCTCAAAAATGCATTCGTGCCAGTAACTTAGCAAAATCGGTAGAAGTAGCTTAATAACATATATCAGTTAATCTCACAGCTCAAATTCAGAGTTTTACCAGCTAATAAAGTATAGCATTTTTTTCGGGACACCGGTCCGTCTGTTCGTGAAGTAAGAAGTCCAAAGTATAGAATCCATCGTATCTTCGAGCAATGTAATTGTAAAAGTTACATACCGATACTAGTACAAGCTCTCAATGAAGATGAAAAATATTGGACAGTTGAGTTTAGTGAGTGGTATTGGGCGAAATGTGACGAAGATCGGAATGGTCATCAATTTGAAAGTGTGAACTAAGTGCAAAGAAATACATCAATATACACTCAGGAACATTGAAAATAGCGCACCAAGAAGAGAGCGTGGGATTGAAGTGAAATGTAATACACATAATGATACAGATGAAATATTCACTTGATCCCCAAAACAAGACAATTAAACAAATGCAGTGTGTACAATTAGATAAATACAGTACAACTTCAATATCGCGTCGGACCGCCTCCTTCTGCAATACATGCCACAACACTGTCTAGCATTGAGTTTATTAGACGTCTGATGTTGTCCTGAGGCAGATGGGTCCACAAATCTTAATCAGCCACATCCAAATCATGTACAGAGTGACAAGGCGGTATCTGGCGTTTCAGCTGGTCCCACAAATTCTCTATTGGGGACACGTCCAGGGAGCGGGCCGGCCATGGAAGAGTGTGAAACATGACGTAAGCAGTCTTGAGCAACTCGAGTTGTATGCGAACGAGCAATATCTTGCTGGAAAATTGCCCCTGGAAGACCATTTAGGAAAGATCCCACGTAGGGTCGAAGAATGTCATCAACATAACGCTGTCCCGTTAAGGTTTCTCGTACTACAATTAGAGTGGACCGGCTATCATAGGCTATGCCCCCCCCCCCAGACCATTACGCCTGCTATGCGGGCAGTGTGTCGGGCGACAGCATGGATGGAATTGTACCGTTCAGCAGGGCGCCTCCACACCAGTACCCGCTTATCATCTGTCCCCAAAACGAACCGGGATTCATCACTAAACACCACGTTTTGCCCATCTGTGGCATTCCACGTCGCTCTAACTTGGCACCACTGTAGACGGAGTCGCTGATGTTTCGGTGTTAAAGGCAGTACATGAAAAGGGCGCTTGGATTGCAGATTCGCTTCTGCAAGGCGTCTGGAAATGGTTTGTGGAACAACTGGCACCCCTACATCTGATTGTATCGTGGAACGAGTCACTGTGGGATCCACGAGTGCTTGCCGCACGATCCTTCGATCCTCTCGCCTCATCGTCTTCCAGGTCGCTCCAGACCCGGTACGCTGCAGGTGGGTACCATCTCGTGTCCACTGCTCCAACATGTTCTGACAGCACTCCGAACGATCGACCTGGAGAGCAACACGGCGCGTCGACCAGCCTGCGGTTTTCATGCCGATGATAATGCCCCTCTCAAACTCACTTAACTGTGAGAAATGTCTTCTCACACGTCTACCTGGCATTCTTCGCTTACTAAAGTCCTCCTAGAGTCGAAATGTGATCGTCACGTTTATGAATCTTCCACTATGCACCGGTCCCACTTCCTGATTGCAGCACCACTGCAGGGTGTGTGGTCATGCACATTGGCACCAAACTTGGATCATTTGCTTATCGGGTCTCACTGTACTTATGTGCAAAGTTTCGCGATTGTACATTTATTCCTTCTTGGTGCGCTATTTTCAATGTTCCTGAGTGTAGTTCGTTAAGAAAAATGAAAGCAAATGGTACTATATTTAATAAGTACTTTATAAACAATTAAAGTGCGGTAAATATTTTTGCGACACCCTGTATAGTAATATGCACGTTACAACTGATCAGTTCAAAAACAAGGCGACACGTTGTAACAAGCGAGTAGTCACAAAGTGGAAGTTAACGTCCTTTTTGAGCCATCGAGGGGAAATCGTAGTCAATAAGATAGTAAAAGAATTTTGCCTAAAATGTTTTAGGCAAGCACTTTTCCTCTTGACTATACACTCTTATTGCAGTGTTACATTGTCGTAAGAATTATGAAAGTTACAATGGTCGGTCTAAAAACAAGACGGTAGTATAAACAAGCGAGTGGTAGAATATATTTATTTCCGATTGTAAATATAAATTTGTAGTTGCTTTTTCGCCATCTCGTTAACAATTAACTAAAGAAAGAAATCAACTCCAAATAGTTGACTGTGGAGATGTAATGATTCGTTTACAAAAATAATGGCTACATTGTGGACAAATATGCAGACCAATAATATGGTTACATATTCTACACAAGTCTTAAGATATGTACAGTACAAATATAAGAAAATATAATTAAAAGAAAGAAAATACAAAATAATTATTTCAAAATTTTAATAATAAAAATGAAATGTAATGTAGAAATATATTAATAAAAAGTATAATATTTAACGATGATTTTTGGTCAAACTATTGAAATTTGGCATAAAATTTGTTAAGGTTGTCCACAGTAATTCTGTGAGATGATGTTTGATCCACTGTGAACGATATTTCGAAATCACGAACTTCATTGTAGAGTACAAAGATTCACAGCAACATGTTGTACCAAAAATTGAAATTCGACGGCAAGCAGCTTTCTTTAAGTGTGGATACTTTGATTCTGACACGGGTTTCCGAAATTCAATTATAGATGTAGATTTGTGCAGCATTTACAATGCCTAATCCTCTTTCATTTCTAATAACTCCAATACCCCAGCCGCTTTGTCAACAAGTATCATTTCAGAAATTGGAAATCTATATTCACTAACATCACAAATAAATGGGTTCACAAGATATACCAATGTAGATTTCAAACTTTTCAAATAGGTTTCGAGAACATGCACCGAAGATCTACTTTCGATGTGATTACGTACAACTTGTACACATTTGAAATGCCTGAACCTCTTTCATTTCTAATAACTCCAATACCCCAGCCGCTTTGTCAATAAGTATTATTTCATAAATTGGAAATCTATATTCGATAACATTACAAATAAATAGGTTCACAAAACATACCAATGTAGATTTCAAACTCTTCAATTCGGTTTCGAGAACAAGCACCGACGACCCCTAGAAGGACCTATCGAAGCAACCGAATATCTACAATCGAAGTGATTACGTACGAATTGTACACATTTGTGCAATGCCTAATCCTCTTTCATTTTTAATAACTCCAATAACCCAGCCGCTTTTTCAGCAAGTATAATTTCAGAAATTGCAAATCCATATTCAATAATATCACAAATAAATGGCTTCACAAGTTATATACCAATGTAGATTTCAAACTCTTCAAACAGGTTTCGAGAACAAGCACAGACGACTCCTAGAAGGACTTATCGACGTAGCCGAAGATCTACTTTCGAAGTGATTACGTACGACTTGTACACTTCATTAATCGATTCAACCGCGATCGAAATGACTACGTACGACTTGAATGCTTCACTTTGTCGATTTAAGAAGATTCGTGAAAAAGTTCTGAAATAATAAAAAATCGGATTTAAATTGTCAATGGAAGCCTCATTTAACTCAACAAAGAACCGCATTTACCCACCCCTGTTATATGCAATTTATGTTTGTTATTTCATGTTAACAAAAAGGTTGTATAGCTTTATCTGAAACTAGTTTTTTGAAATTCCAAAATTACCCATAACTATATATAAATATTCGAGTGAAACTCAAAAATTATAAACGGGTGATACAATTATTACAGTCGCAGTGCAAAGGGATATTTTCCGTTCGAGAGATAATGAATAGTGGCTATTTGTCAGATTTGAACTAAGTTAAAAATTATTAATATAAGCATACCAAAAATAACCCACTGTAGGCACAGCTATAGTAGTAAGTTATTATAGCTAAGATAGTTTTCTAGAAATTGCGGCGACAGAAGAAAATTGTTTTATTGAGCCAATAAAAGTTTGGGAAACTATACCTTAAAATAATTAACGATACACCAACACACGAATTTAGCCGTACTCCAATACATTATTCTAACTAGGAAAATTATCGTAATCTTATGGAAATTGCAACTCACAGATGGGTGAAAATCTCTAACAACGTTTTAGTCTGGAAATAATATTTTAAAAGTCACATCGTAATTGGATACTTCCTATGAAAGAGAAATGTCTAGTTTTATGAGCCATTGCATATTTTTCCACGAAATTTTCCTATTTAGCTAAATAGTCTTGATGCAAAGCTTCAACAAGCGAACTCTAACGAGAAAGGAAGTACAACAAAAGTTTACCACAACTGTCTAAACCATCATTTAATCAGCTTAAAGCTTTTAAAATTATTATATCCGAAGCAATTAGCTGCAAGATACATCGATGAAGCTTATGACAATGTAATGCAATATTCCTTACAATAGTGTATTTTTAGCATATTGTTGTTTACAAATTCATGTACTCAGGTTTTCTATTCTGTAGCCAAATTTTCTTTTCTGATTTGTCTTGTTATTTCAATAAGTATTGCGAGAAGAGCTACATCTAAAGGAAAACAATATCATCAAATGATCAAAAGCTTGAGTTTTGAAGTGTGTGAGAGAAACTCAAAAAAACTTTTTAAGTGTTTACAAACGATGCAATAAGCTGCAAAGTAAATAAATGATGTTTATGACACTGTAATTACTACAATATTCTCCACTTTAATGTTTACGACAATAATATCCACTATAATGTACTTTGATTGAATTGTTTCTTTACAAATTTAAGTACTCAGTGTTTTTCATTTTGTAGCAGAATTTTCTTTTCTAATTTTACGTCGGCCTTTTTTTAATACGTGTTCAGAGAAGAGTTATATCTAAAGAAATAAAGTTTTACCAGATTATCAAAAGTTTGAGTTTTGAAGAAATAGGAATTTTAAATGTAAACTAAGCTTAGGTGTTGATCCAGGTGTTAAGAGGTGTGTCCTCAGATCATTCACTTCGTGATTGATCCTGAATCGTCTCCAATAACTCATCGTGTTCCTCCATTGCGACGTTAATTCAACTATCTACTACCCACCATCTCTTTTTTCATTTCGTTTCCCTATTTACAAATGATATTTTTTCTCAACGTTTTCACGCGTACTATAAATGATAACAAAGAGCCTTCATGAGAAGTATTTTCTGTGTAAAATTAAATAGAGATGTCGGTAGTGTTTCTGCGGTGATACAGGTGTTTCCTAGTCGTATTCTGAACGCGACGTAAGTTGACTTGTTTTTCGGTTGCTATTTTAGAACACCGCAAATAAGGCTTTAAAAAATCTACTTCCTAATAGGTATATGATAGTTGATTACTCACCACCGGTTAGATTAATCGCCAAACGTTGCGGAATACGCAAAAAAGTACATTTTAAGGTAACCCCGAAGTGTTGCATGCGAGAAGATTTTGAACAGTAGAGTAAATTCTTCGCAGACAGTCTAGTTTGTTTGTCTACTCTGAAAATCCGTATCACAGAGAGCGATAGCGTTTTGGTAACATTTTTGTAACTCGTGGGGTAACTAGATAAGCTACTCGAATGCGAACATTAACAGCAAACATATTCAAAACTTCGATAAATCAAATTAGAATTTAACCTTCCACGTGGCTTTTCGACGAGATATGTAATTCATCAAGATCTGACCAATTTTGCTAAAGACAAGTTATCCCGACATCAACATCTGATCCATATTGCAGACTTTTTTACGATGTAAACATCATGATCAGGTCAATTTTCTTCTAATGATCATGATTGTTTTCTTCTAATGGCGAGATATATCGTTCATTAAGATCTGGTCAATTTTGCCGATGATGAGATACCTCTTCGAGACAACCAACAGGCATGTTGAACGGATGTATAATTTGTTCTCAGGTAATTGTTTTTGTTTATGAGGGATTGCAGTTCAAACAAACCAGGTTGGAGAAACGTACCTTTATATATTCATGTACAATAATTGATTGGTCAGCGCTTATTAGATTAAACGCCAAACGTTTCCAAAACGGCGATAAACAACATTTTAAGGCAACCCCAATATGTATTATTCCAAAGCATTTACATATCGGAGACAGCACAGTAAAATCTTTGCAGACGGTATGGTTTGTTTCTTTTCACTGAAAATGCTACTCATACGAGATCTTTGTCCTCCGATTACTTTCATCTTTAATATATTAAATACAAATAAATGTACATGAAGGGTAAATCTTTACTCCGAGCAAGTATAGATTTGGAAATCAATATTTTCTCTCTCCCATCATCATAAGATGACAAATATCGCCAAAAAGTTGAGATTTAAAAAATTACTAAAATACGTAAGCCTACGTCCTAGAGAAAACAAGCTTCCAATTTTTATCACTTCATCTCACAAGGTTTTTATCAGCCTTAGGTCATATGTTTCAGAAAGGGAAATTCGACAAGATGTTGAACAAAACATTTTTGAGAAACGTCGATACCTTTTTAAAATAGAATTTGAAAAAGTAGTTTTTGTCTCGAGTTGCAGTTTCCGGCTAAAGGCAAGTTTAACTTCAAAAACAGGAAACAAATAAACGAGCGATAGCTATGTTTGCTTGTAAAATGGGATCCGTTTAAAATAACGTGACGTAATGAGTTCATCCTGTACTTTACAAGGATATGAAGTCGCGTAGAGATGTTCGTGTTGATCATTACAAGTACCGAATAACACAGAATACATTTTTGTGTTGCATTAATTTTTTTTAAATTATGCATACTTCAGTTCTACATTCTTCTGAATTGTGAAATCCTTTCGGTTTCATTACTTTAAAGCTCCATAGAGACATTCATCTACCAGTATTCTTATAACCTACGATTTGTTTTAATTTTAACGTTCCCAGGTAAATCACAAGAAAAACTAGAAACTATTTTTTGTTAAAATTTCAAAAGTTATGCGTGCAACAATTTTCTGCAAATAGATATTTTAAACTGCATAATTCTTTCTCGGATATTGATGTACAGAGGCTGTTCGCACATTTTTTAAACGATTTTGGTTAGCGGTAATAAAAAATCGTTTGCTGCAAAAGAAATAATTGCAGTTGTACTATGTTTTTAAAAGCCAAATTATCGTCTGCGGCTTGAGAGGTTTCTTTTTATTCAAAATTGCGTTTTTAACGAAGCAGTGGTTCGAATGCTACATTTATGCTATTTCCGAAGAGAAATATTCATATTACGTTATCCAAAAACGATGTGAGAGTCATAGTTTTGTGATATCTAAAGCGTCGATAGGTAATATCGTCAACAAGAAAGGGGAAAAACGTCAAATTGGAGCTTCAAGTGGGACAAAAATTCCAAACAAGTATCCAATGAAGAAACGGACATCTTCAACTAATGTAAAGGTACGTTGTTTAATATTAAAAGAAAATCCCCTTAGTCAGAGGACAGTTGCAAAATCATTAAAAGTCTCGGTGTCCACTGTAAACAAAATTATAAACGTTGGAGAAAGCGAAAAAATGCAATGTGCATCGTCTTTCTCCAAAGCATATCGCTGAACGCAGGACACGCTGCCGAATTCTATATGAAAAACACTTATCCAAAGAAAAATGGAAAAAAATTGTCACAATAGATGAATCATGGGTGTATTTAAATGATTGCAGCAAAAAAAGAGTCATTTATTATCATAAAAGAGGAGAAAAAAATTTAAGTACATGGTTCACAGAATCGAAAGAAAGTTTTTCTAAGGGATTCATGATTGTTGCTGGTTTTTCATATAGTGGCAAGTTAAAAATAAAGAGAGAGTGGAAAAAAATGTCGATGAACTCCAAATACTATCAGGAACATATTTTATCGCCAATTTTTCTGAATGAAATACCATCGCTTTACCCATAGTGCCATCAATCTGTGGAACTCCATCACGACAAAACTAACAGTCACACATCAAAATCCACTGTAAATTTCCTAAAGAAATGAAACAAAAAACCGGTATCAAGGCCATACCCTTCACTGATATCCTACTAAATCTCCCGATGTATCAGCTGTGGATTTTTGTGCTTTCGGACTTTTAAAATCTGCATTATCCAAACGTCGTCCACAACCCTTACAGGACTCTGGAAAGCTGTTCAGGAGGAATGGGATAGAATGCCTCTTCTGACACTTCAAAAGGCATTATTATCCTGGAAATTACGGTGTCGATAGTTCTGAATAAGAGGTATCAAATAGAACATTTAAAACACAAGAATTTTATGTAATTTAGTTTTGTGAATACAATATACATTGTCTAAAAAATGTGTGAACAGCCTCTGTACTTTTGAGTGATTCCAATTCGATAAGTAACCTGCTACACTGGAGTGTGTTTTGTTTAGTATCACTTTTCTCTAGGTCTTTTTTTCCTTGCCTTTTTGGATCATATACGTTTTATCCACTGTAATTGTATATTCCTGTGTAGAGAAATAACAATTAAATGAATATCAATCATGAAAACCATACAGAAAATAGAATGGCTTATTGTGGCATTGAAGACCAACTGCCAGGTAGCGTAAATATTTTCTCTTTTGATAGTTTGATTTGTAGGAATTCTAAGTGGTTTCGACGAGATATCTCCATCAATATCTGGTCAATTTTGCTAATGACGAGTTACCTCGTCTGGACAAAACTCCATTATTCCAAGGGGAATTGAAGATACCAGTAGGAAAACAAAAAGTCATTTGCCTAGATTTGGTGACAGTTTAGAACATGTTTTTTCATCAGAGGCTGATTACTACTAGGCAGTTTTCAGCACCCAATTAATCACCAAGAGGATTATTAAAGTAGTGTAGTTATACTTGTCTAATTTTTACTAAATACGTTCATACTATTTATAATATCGCTTATTTTTTATTTCGATTCTGATTGATTGAATTTATTGAATAAATTAATTAAAAGCTGTCGAATTTTCTTTGTTATCTTTCCAAGATGATCCACACAACGGAAGAAGTTTGCTTCGAAAACTTGCATTGAAAGTGTTAGAAGACTGATTATCCTACACTACTCATCAATCATAGGCAGTCATTTAGTCATACATTACAACCAAAATTCAACAGTCATCATCGATGAATCTAGAGCTAATGAGATTATAAATAAAACATTGCTCTCTTGATGTGAATCTCTCTAACAATCAATACATTCAATTTTGTACAATGTCAGCAAATGGTCGGTCAATGATTTATTTAGCTGATATATTTTTTCCGAATTATCTTAGCTAACACGACTACATTTGATCGGAATAATATAATGACATAATTTACATTCACTTGACTAACTATTTATGCAGAAAACTGAATATTAGGTAAATATTCAGGGAGAAGAAATATTTGAAACATACAAATGCATATCGTTGGCTTAGAGTTGAAACTTGTTTGCTGATATTCTTCCGGAGACACAAACTGTCTGTTTACATAATGATGTAAGATACATAGTCGTATCTTAATCTGTTTAAAAGACGCTATATATAATGTATAAGGCAATCAAAATGCTTATAATTTTCAGTTTTTGAGATAAAAACTAATAGTCTTCAAAGAGCTAGCTGTACAGTAAAAATTAATTTTGTTAATAAGTTTATAAGTTAATAAGTTTCTGCTCTAAGCCGATGATAAGCACATATCGTCGGTTTACAGCAGAAACTCATAAACTGAGACTTTTTAGACACTGATTGCTTATTTTCATGATTTTGAGAAACACACTGTCACATTTCGATCGACTTAAAAAAAATAATGCTATCGAAATTTTTTATTTATTGACCTAAAAATTACTAGTTAGAAGTTAATTTGAAAATTAGTTATATTTAACGGTTACTTTGAAAGCTGTTTTATAGATATCACCATTTAACCATTCTTCACTTTGTATTGACTAAAAATTACAATTATATTAAAGGAACATTCTTTTACAAAAATGTTTAATGCATTAGATTTTTCTCAGTCTATATTGTTACTGCAATGACACAGTTTTTTTAATAGGAGCTAAAGCATAAGCAAAAATTATTACTTTTCAAAGGCTGCGATTAAATAAATTTCGTTCGATATCATTTTCGAAAACAATTTCATAGCCCTGTTTTCATAGTGTTGCTCTAATACAACGTTAATTAAAACTATCTTACCTTACCTCACCTTGAAAACAATTTCCAAAATTATATTACTTATAATAACTATTAATAACGCTGATCATATAAGAGAGAGAGAGCGAGTCACATAATAACCCTTTTGCAATCGTTGGCTTAGAATATTAATTCATTAAATGAAAAAAGATTGTTTACTCTATCGACGTTTAAAAACCGGATATTAGTCATTAGGTCAAAAAATAAAAATTATAAGTATTTTTGTGTTATATATATTATAAAGATACTACAATGTGACAATTTATAAGCATTCAATGTCTCCGAAATATGACAATGTATTTTTCGTCGTCATGAAACTAAGCATTTAGTGTTGTCAAAAAAAGTCAGTCAACGAGTTTCTGCTCTAACACGGCGATTCGTTTGTTTATGTTGGAATGTAATGTAATCCAGGTTTAGTATATAAATTTGCTGTTTCATGTAACTATTGCCCGTTAGCTTATTTGGAAATTATTTCCCATGGTTTTATTCACTATTTGACAGAATAAGTGTAAAATTATTTTATAGGTGCTTGTATTACAAACTGTAAGGTACGTATATTTATATATCTAAGAATATGTTTTCTTGAAACGTTTTTAATATCGATGCAAATTTTGTCATTTCGGGTAACATACTTGATACGATTGTGAGAGGAGTATTAGTTAGTTGGTCTGTCGCTTTACGGTTCTTTTTGTAGCAAGTCATTGAGATAAAAGAATATAGTAGCCTGATGTGTAATTCACTTGAAGCTTAAGGGATTTATATGAACGCAAAATATGAACGCAAAATATGAACGAAATGCCTGTGTTAATATGTATTTCTTCAAAAAGAGTGTGATACGCTTAAGGGATTTATATGAGTGCAAAATATGAATGAAACGCCGTAAGTGTTTGTAAACGTTTGCAAAAAATGTGCGATAGGCCTTTGGAAAAGAAATCCGGTATCTGTGGTTTGGTTTGTCGTTATACGGTCATTCTTTTCCCCACACGAGGTCTAATTAGGTCAGAACCTATAAATCCGGATGCAAATTAGGCGCAGTTATGACAGCCCTATGAATACGAAGTAAGCTGGAAACGTCATGGGATCTTCTCGAAACCATTTGTAAGCTCTTTATATTTTTACGTGGAATAAATTTCAAAATAATGAACTTCTGTTACCCGTAATGAGCGAAACTGTGGAATAAGTTTTTTAAATTTAATTTTAAAAACTACCAGACGAATAATTCAACAAATTCATGTCTTTGAATTCACTTTATGATATCTCTCTCTTTTTTTTCTCTCTCTTTTTTTTCTCTCTCTCTCTTTCTCTATCTCTCTCTTTCTCTCTCTCTCTTATCTAGAATTAATTCCTTTCTACAGGTATAAGAAAAATTTCATTTCAATACTTCTGGTTATTTCTTTTGTTTAACACTTTCAGTCTCAAATCTTTGAAATTGTTCATTCTAGGTATATTAACCCTCCTGAGGGTTGTCTCGACGAGGTATCTCGTCATTATCAAAACTGACATAAGCTTGATGGACGAGATATCTCGGCCGAAAAAAACTGATCAGAGCTTGATGCACGAGTTATTTTGTCCAAGATAAAAACTGACCAGATCTTGCTCTCATCAAAACAATTAGCGGCAATATATTCATGACGAGGTATATCGTCATTAACAAAATTCGTCAGACCTTGATGAACGATATTTCTCGTCGAAACCACTTGGAGGGTTAAAGTTCTAGGGACATCTCTCTCAGTTTATGTTCTTATGTCAGGGAATGCTTTAGATGGTTGTAAGACCTAAAAGAAACCATCACCCCTTGAAAATCTAAAAAATCTAAATCTTAGTTAAGTGGGAAATGCTTTCATACAAGGCAGAGATTTTAACTTTCCTGGTGGTTGTTTGAACGAGTTATCTCGTCATCAACAAAACTGGCAAGATCGTGATGGACAAGATATTAGAAAAAACTGACCAGATTTGGCTGATCAAGTTGAATTAACCCGATCTTGAAATAGAAAAATGGCAATATCTTGATGAGATATCTCGCCATTATCGAAATTGGTCAGATCTTGATTGCCGAGATATTTCTTTAAAACTACTTGGATGGTTAAATCGCTCAGCCATAATAATGGCACTGGTAGTATCTTACGGATGAGGAAACCGTTTGAAATTGTGTAAGATTTGTTCAGTTTAATTCAACAGTTTAGTTTAGATCCTTTGTGTGTTTGTTCACAAATATTTTTAAGTAAACCCCATGTAACTAATTAGAAGGTATAAATTATTTCAGAAATATTTTTAAAACCCTACTTTGGTGGGAAAATGTTAAGAAATCACTAGGGAAACTTTTTGCAACAAATGCAAAGTACTAAAAACCAAATTCCTCCTACATGGGGTGTATTGTAAGTGAGTTATAACTGCAACATAAATGCAACTTTCTACATAAATGCAACTTTTTGCATAGTTATAGCTTTTTGCAATTTAGCTTAAAATTAATTCATATGAAATTATTTCATTTTTTGCCCTCTGAATCAACCCTTTAATCACGTGTGTCTGATCTTGAGAACGCCGAAGTATTGCGGATCAAACAAGAAGTTCATGGAATTAAGGCATTCGTCATAATAGACGAAAATTAAATAAATAGCAAGAAGTACTTGAACACATTGGTTGGCACTCATGATAATCCAGAGCAAACTTGCGTTATCAACTGCAGAGTTTGCGAGGTGAGTTTCGATAATCAATATGTTGTTTCCTTGTAGATGACGTTTTAAAATATCTGAATGTTGAGCGAAAGGATTTTGCGCTTCTGATATCCGATGCAGTATATTATATGACTGCGGCTGCAATTACACTCAAGGTGCTTTATCTGTGATTGCTCCAAGTTACTTGAGTGGTTCACTTGTTTCACAACTGTAGAAAAAGTCCAATGCAACAATGTCAGTCAACATCAGTCTCTGTTGAGTGCTGTTTTTCAATGTTGAAGAAATTACTGACCAAGGATAGGCCATTCAACGACATCAACGTTCTTCTGTATTTAATGATGTACAAATAAATTTTGAATTATTTCATTTTTTACGAATAATTTATTTTAGATTTTAGTGTATCAAAAATAAATGCAACTTTATTTTCATAAATGCAATTTTATTTTCATAAATGCAACTTTATTTTCATAAATGCAACTTTAGGGAATGGTAAATGCAACTTTTCCTATTTTTACTGCAACAAAAAAGTTGCCCTAGTAATCACTATTATTTTTTGTAAATCAATCAAAATATTACATATTTCTTAATCAGGACGGCAGAAAGTTGTACAGTATATTTTTGGCATGTCGCAGGATTTTGATACCTAGTTCATGCCATGAGTTGAAGAAAAGAGAGAAAATCGACGATATACGATGACAGGCCTACACCCACACAGACTTTACCCACATTTTATTAAAAACAGATTTTAGCTGAGGTTTTTTTGCGAAAGGTTAAATTCTGTAAAATCATGGTGGTTACAATAGGTATATTAATTCAATTTTAAACTGCATTGAATGGTATTAAGGGTATGGGGAACTTTTCAAAACAAACTTTTCTAGTTACTACTTGATTGCTATAAAGTTTGCACAGGCTATTTGCTTTCTAAGAGGCCTATGCATAAAAACGTCAAAAGTTTCAACTAAGTAAAGCAATTTTATCGGTTCATTGATGAACAAGATATAGCTTCATTAGTTAAAAGTGGCATTATCTTGAAGGACGAGATTTCTCGTCGCTAGTTAAAACTGACCTGATCTTGATCTCACACACACACACACACACACACACACACATCATCACCAAAAAACTGTAATATCTTCAACATTCGGAATTCAAATGGAATTCTTTACGAGATATCTCGTCGAACCCACTTGTAGGTTTAATTTTCTCTGTATTCTGAATATTGTGATTCACCCCCATAACAGTTTGCATACAAATTAATAAAATTTTCTCCATTTAATAAGTGTAGTCCTCAAGTGTAATACAAAAGAAAATTGTACTAAAGCATCTAAATTTTTCTAAAAACAGCAAGGGTGAAACAACATTCCAAACCAAAATTTCAAAACTAGAAAGCATGATGAGTTTCTTATTTGCACTTAGAATACACACAACGGATTTCAAGGAAAATCCAAAAAACTTCAAGGGATTCTAGAAAACCAGATGAGTAGAGAAGAGTTCAGAAATTAAAATCGAAGAAAAATGCGTTTTTGCAGTGGACTTACTATATTTATCCACTATATGTTTTGTACAGTATCGTACGTAACTCTGTCAAAACTTATCGCGATTGAAATGTTTTTGCAATCCTACAGAGTTTAATATAAATTAATTTTAAACGCTAAAATTAACAAATCGATTTTTCTATCTATTTTGGTGGTTTTGAAGTTCTACTCTCCCCATAAAACCCTTAGAATATCCCCCCTCACAGTGAGTGTAGGGGGATTTTAGATGTCCACAGTAAACTAGTATTCGGAGATGACTCTCCTAATTCGGATTTGGGTTAAAATGACCACATTTCCTAATGCTCTGAGGAGGGATATTCCTCAAGGGATGTTACATCTGTTAGAGGTGTGTAGCGCAATATACATACGATGCGAAAATACGAGGAAATAGGCCTGTTTATATCCATTTATCTAACTGGAATTGCTACATATTTTCTTTAACCCTGCTTCACAAAGTATTGAAAGAAGTGCTATTTTGTTTTATACTTACTAGCATTGCTTCATAAAACCATAAGAAAATAAATTCAAGTATTAATCCATTGAGGGGTTACACTGTACAACCTGCAGACTTCCCTGACTGACTTCTAAACAGTTTTGATCTTCTTGACCAATAGAATCTTTCCAAAGGATTCTTTTCTAATGAAATGTTAAGAAAAATATTTCCAAAGGGTTATGTCTGATTATAGTACCAATAGAATCTTTCCAGAGGTTTCTTTTCTAAAAGTTAAGGAATTCTACTGAAAGAACCAATATAATATTTCCAAAGATTATATTAAAGGTTAGACGTAACCAAAACAGTGTTATAAGGAAACCACAACATTTTAAGGCAACACCGATATGTATCATGTTAGAATATTTGAGCAACAAGAAGAATAGTCCGTAAGACAGAAGGCACTCGAGTCACGTGTTTTTTACGAGTCTATTATTTAAAGGTGAGAGGTTGGATTGTAAGCAAAGCGCCACCATAATTTAGGGGCGTTTAAAGTTCATTGATTCTGCCGAAACGAGTGATAACAAGGACTCCGAGAAAACCAACCAGCGTGACATGTTTTCGTATAGCAGCCCTTCCCTTAACGAGCTTTCACACCTCTTCAAAAATCGACTAACCCAAGGTCATCTGCCTTTTCGTCAGAGCCGTCCTAAAAATCTCCTTTTTCCTGTGATTTTGTTTGCTCAGAAAATCCCTCTCAGATGTAATCCAAGCATTTTTAATATTTATCCCCCTGTTTAACCCTCAATTCGTTTAAACGAGATATCTGGTACATCATAAGATCAATTTTTCTAATTACAAGATACTTTGTACTTTAAAATCTGGTCAATTCTTCTAATGAAGAGGTACCGTGTGTAAACACAACCGACCATTATATCATGAGGCGAAAAACAGATTGTCCCTTGCCTAGAGCTGGGACCAAATTGGAACAGGGTTTTGCATCAGAAGACACTACTTAGCAGTCTTCGAATCGAAGATAGACCAGGAGAGTTGAATGGTTTGTCTTGGCCCCAATATTTTCTTCAAGTCAGCGTCCCTGTACACCAAAGTAGTTTTCAAAAATCTCTCTCGAAATCACTCGGAAAGCCAATACTGGAATAAAAGAGATCCACAGACGAAGTTGTACAAAAACTTAACTCCTCAACAGTAATAGCTGTATTCAATAGGAGCAGAAACGGAAAGAAGCCAGTTAACCCACCTGGTAGTCCTCTCGACGAAGTGTCTCTCATCATTAGCAAAACTGACCAGATCTTGATTTCGTCATCCTAACACAATCGGAAATACTTCGTTGACGAGAAACATCGACGAAAGCAAAATTGGTAATATCTTGAAGGACGAAATATCTCATCAAAACCACTTGGAGGTTCAAAAGGAATGCCAGGCACAAGTAATTTCTTTAAGTTGATGCGATTGTACACCTCAAAATTTCTTAGATATCTCTCGAAAAGTAGAACTGGAAAAAAATAGATCCGCAAACGGTGTTGTAGCAAAACTCAATTCCCTTAACAGTAAACGCTGTATACAATAGAAGAACGGAAAGAAGCGAGTTAACCCACTTGGTGGTCGTCTCGACAAAGTGTCTCTCATCATTAGCAAAACTGACCAGATCTGGATTTCGTCATCCTAACAAAATCGGAAATGCCCCGTTGACGAGACACATCGACGAAAGCAAAATTGGTAATATCTTGATGGACGAAATATCTCATCAAAACCAGTTGGAGGTTCAAGGGGAATGCCGGGCACAAGTAATTTCCTCAAGTTGATGCGATTGTACACCTCAAAATTTCTTAGATATCTCTCGAAAAGTAGAACTGGAAAAAAAATAGATCCGCAAACGGAGTTGTAGCAAAACTCAATTCCCTCAACAGTAAACGCTGTATACAATAGAAGAACGGAAAGAAGCGAGTTAACCCACTTGGTGGTCGTCTCGACAAAGTGTCTCTCATCATTAGCAAAACTGACCAGATCTGGATTTCGTCATCCTAACAAAATCGGAAATGCCCCGTTGACGAGACACATCGACGAAAGCAAAATTGGTAATATCTTGATGGACGAAATATCTCATCAAAACCAGTTGGAGGTTCAAGGGGAATGCCGGGCACAAGTAATTTCCTCAAGTTGATGCGATTGTACACCTCAAAATTTCTTAGATATCTCTCGAAAAGTAGAACTGAAAAAAAATAGATCCGCAAACGGTGTTGTAGCAAAACTCAATTCCCTTAACAGTAAACGCTGTATACAATAGAAGAACGGAAAGAAGCGAGTTAACCCACTTGGTGGTCGTCTCGACAAAGTGTCTCTCATCATTAGCAAAACTGACCAGATCTGGATTTCGTCATCCTAACAAAATCGGAAATGCCCCGTTGACGAGACACATCGACGAAAGCAAAATTGGTAATATCTTGATGGACGAAATATCTCATCAAAACCAGTTGGAGGTTCAAGGGGAATGCCGGGCACAAGTAATTTCCTCAAGTTGATGCGATTGTACACCTCAAAATTTCTTAGATATCTCTCGAAAAGTAGAACTGGAAAAAAAATAGATCCGCAAACGGAGTTGTAGCAAAACTCAATTCCCTTAACAGTAAACGCTGTATACAATAGAAGAACGGAAAGAAGCGAGTTAACCCACTTGGTGGTCGTCTCGACAAAGTGTCTCTCATCATTAGCAAAACTGACCAGATCTGGATTTCCTCATCCTAACAAAATCGGAAATGCCCCGTTGACGAGACACATCGACGAAAGCAAAATTGGTAATATCTTGATGGACGAAATATCTCATCAAAACCAGTTGAAGGTTCAAGGGGAATGCCGGGCACAAGTAATTTCCTCAAGTTGATGCGATTGTACACCTCAAAATTTCTTAGATATCTCTCGAAAAGTAGAACTGGAAAAAAATAGATCCGCAAACGGTGTTGTAGCAAAACTCAATTCCCTTAACAGTAAACGCTGTATACAATAGAAGAACGGAAAGAAGCGAGTTAACCCACTTGGTGGTCGTCTCGACAAAGTGTCTCTCATCATTAGCAAAACTGACCAGATCTGGATTTCGTCATCCTAACAAAATCGGAAATGCCCCGTTGACGAGACACATCGACGAAAGCAAAATTGGTAATATCTTGATGGACGAAATATCTCATCAAAACCAGTTGGAGGTTCAAGGGGAATGCCGGGCACAAGTAATTTCCTCAAGTTGATGCGATTGTACACCTCAAAATTTCTTAGATATCTCTCGAAAAGTAGAACTGGAAAAAAAATAGATCCGCAAACGGAGTTGTAGCAAAACTCAATTCCCTCAACAGTAAACGCTGTATACAATAGAAGAACGGAAAGAAGCGAGTTAACCCACTTGGTGGTCGTCTCGACAAAGTGTCTCTCATCATTAGCAAAACTGACCAGATCTGGATTTCGTCATCCTAACAAAATCGGAAATGCCCCGTTGACGAGACACATCGACGAAAGCAAAATTGGTAATATCTTGATGGACGAAATATCTCATCAAAACCAGTTGGAGGTTCAAGGGGTATGCCGGGCACAAGTAATTTCCTCAAGTTGATGCGACTGTACACCTCAAAGTTTTCAAAGATATCTCTCGAAATCACTCTAAAAGCAGAACTGGAAAAAAATAGATCCGCAAACGGAGTTGTAGAAAAACTCAATTCCCTCAACAGTAATCGCTGTATTCAATGCGAGAAGGAACGAAATGGGAGCAGTTATTCGCCTACACGTAAGCGTACTGCCGGATAAGTGGTCGATTCCGAAGCTGAGAGACAGTTATAAATCTGTCAACCCGAGAAATCCATATCTTACCCGCGTGTTAAATAAACATTGAACAGGGTCTTTCGTTATAATGCGTGATTGCTCTCAGAGGCTTGTGAGGAATGTTTCTTTGTTTAAGGATTAGGCTAATAAATGTGTGCGTTTCAAGCCTGAATTTGATTCATCGAACAGCATATGAGTTGGGCATGAATAATTTCCAATTGTGGACTCTTGACTTCTTGATTCTTTATCAGAAGTTCATCATCTTTTCACTGTCGGTTTGGTTTGTTCGTTTATTATAGAGCAAGGGCCAGATCTGGCCAAAATGAGCTTAATATATTCTATATTTTGCAATCTATAGTTTTAAAGACGAGATGATTAAGTAGGTACATAAAACAAATGTGAAATTAAACTGAAGTTATATCAAATAAAAGCTGCTTGTATATATAATAAAACCAATACCAGAAAAGATTAAATATAAGTGTTAATGATGAGGATCTGTCAACGGATCTGATAAGTTAAGGGGCAAAATACCAGATTGGATTGGTCTATGATTGCTAAAATTTGAACATTCTGTCAAAATGTGTCTCACTGTTAACACTTGATGACAAATAGGACATAATGGGTAGGTTTTCGCTTAATGAATGTTTGTTGGTAAAATATGAATGTCCGATTCGAAGCCTTGTCAATTTGACATCATATGATCTCTTTAAATCTCCCCTTTAAACCCTTAACCGACAGTTTAATGGAATCTTTCCATCGTCATGGTGATTTGAAATGGTCTCTTATGTTTCCCATCCTGATTTTGAAAATTCTGAAACTTGCCATTTCAATCCTCCAACCCGAAGTAGAGTTTGTTGGGTAAGGATAGTTAAGTAGCTGAATAAGTCGTCCATGTGGTTTCGACGATATATCTCGTCCATCAATAGCTAACGAATCTTAATAATAATGATTTTTCTCGACATCAAGGTATCGCCGATTTTCTCATGAAGACGAGACTAAGATCCTGTTAGTTTTAATTTAATGGCGAGTTATCTCGTCCATCCCGATGTGGTCAGTTTTCGTTTCATTACGAGATATCTAGTTCATCCAGATGTGGTTAGTTTTCGTTTAAAGACGAGATATCTCGTCCATCCAGATGTGGTGAGATTTGCGAATGACGAGATGCTTGTTTCGTCGAGTCAACCACCAGGAGGGTTAACGTCGCACTGGAGAAACACAACGAGCTATTGGCGACAGTCCGGAATCAGTCCCAAAGGGAAAGATCGAGGACAACACCTCGTCATATTGAACCTCAGACGACGAGATCAACCCCTGAGCTGGCATCCCACTCTTCAAATTTCCCGACCACGCCAATGGGAAGACATTTCAGGCCATGGCAGATCAACACACACCAGCCCGTGTACTGGCTGATCCGAGTTTCGAACTCGCAACCCTACGGTTGCAAATCCGTTGCTCTTCCAACTCGGCTGTAGAGGCCCCAGAGCGTCACGAGAAAGTCGAGTAGAGAGTATTGTTTTTACTCGTTGGATCAAAGGATTCCTTAAAGCGATATAGTTATTTAGTCAGATGTGGTAATGTAGAATGTAATCCTTTGAACGGATTTTATGGGGCTATTTTATGGAATAGAATCCTTTGGAACGATTTTATTGGCTCATTTTATGGAATAGAATCCTTTGGAACTGTTTGATTGGTCTATTTTACGAAATAGAATCATCTGGAACGTTTAGATTATCCCATTTCATAGAATAAAATCCTTTAGAACGTTTTGATTTACCCATTTTATGAAATAGAATCCTTTGGAATGATTTGATTGGCCCATTTTGTGGAATAGAATCATTTGGAACAATTTGATAGGCACATTCTATTGCACAGGATCCTTTTGAACGATTTCATTGACCCTTTCTGCATAATACAATCCTTTGGAATGATTCAATCGGCCAATTCTGTAGGATTCATTCGATAGATTCTATTGGCCCCTTCTGTAGAATAGAATAATCTGGAACGATTCTAAATGTCCTTTGGAAATATTATATTGCTTCTTTCATTAGAATAGAGGGGCCGTAGTGGCTCAGTGGGTAAGCCCACAGTTCTAGCAAGCTTTGAGTTTTAGTCGGCGCGGGATGGATTCTTGTCAGGTGCATTCCTCCTTGGGTGCATTTATCTCTTCTGTGTTAGTAAAGCTTTCAATGTGTGTGTCTATTACTTGATATTGTATAACGGGAACCCTCATACGAGAAGTTCCCACCATGTAAACAAAGTTAGTATAGTGCCCCGTAGCTAAAACACACAGCCAAAGGTTAGCCTGAAGCTGTCACACTCAGTCTTGGTGGGCTCCAACCGCTTTTCTTCCGCAAAAAACCACTTTTACCTGTCCCATGGACGGGGGGTAAGGGGGACACCAGCGGTGTCTAATACTCTAATACTTGATATTGTATATCTTCTATCTGGCACAGCATGTGTGACCAAATATATATATATATATATATATATATATATATATATATATATCTTTAAAACCAACCTTAGGATAGAATAATTTTAAAATATTCTATTAGTCCTTTTTGGGATTCTATCCTCACTTTCAACTTCATTTTGTTTGTCACCAGACGGGACGGAAGAAAACTGATGTCGTATCCGTATTTCCGAGAGTTCGACGTTAGTTAAAATACCTAACTACATACCTTCCAGATTGTCGAGTTATCCAGGTGACGGTTTTTGCTGTACTAAATAAATCTGGGAAATAAACATTACAATACTTGTAATTCAATCGCCACGCAACAACGGATGCCGAATAATCTGAAATTTGTTAGACAAGCAAACTGAAACCAAACCGAAGATCGCGATCTTCTTAAAACCGGACAGCGAGAATACCACTCTGCAAAAAGTTTAGCTGTTTTCATTCAACCAACGCCACTCTCATCTATTGTTATACTCTTACGAATCAATTGGAGACTTTCGTGTCCAGCATCCGAATTTTAGTATTGCATGAACTGACCTCTACTCCATTGGAATCATGAATTTAAAGAATCTTACCCAAACTTTTAGTGAAATTGGTAGATGAACTTTAATCTCGCGCTATATCGCGATTCTTGGCAAACAAGAAATGAACGCTATAAACCCATGGGACCGAGAAAATATAGTTTGGTTGGTTAGTTGATTTTATAACACATGTGTATTACTTGGCTAAACGTGCCAAACAAAGTTCAATGTCAAGTGATAAACATATCTAGAAATAGAAGCATTCGTATAAAAAAGTCATGTATTCGATACTTAGAAATATTCGTTCAAATCTATTCTTTCTCGTTGCCTAAATAACATTAGCCACAAATAGGTGATCTATTAACTACTGGAGTAATGAGTAGGAGGTTGCGAGTAAAGAGCAAGTACTTAAAATTAGAGATGGAAGTATTCAAATACTACAGCACTTGTGTACTCAATACTTAAAAGTATTCGTTGTTCTCGATTCTTTATCATTGTATTCGAGAGAGAAAGATTAAAGTTACCAAATTATTCAAACGCTAAAGTATTCGTCTTAAATATTCGAAACCATTCATATAATAGCCTTTTATATATAGCAGTTGGATGATTCTTACTATCAATGAACGATGTTTTTATACATGTATTCAAATACCTATTCGATTCTTAAAAGTACTCTATTCTGCCCATCTCATCTAAAAACAGCTGATTTTAATCCAAGTGTTACAAGTACATTTGAGCGTAGACTAAAAAGTAAATTAAAAAAAAAAAGCACATCGAATTGAGGGAATTATTATTTCTACGAAAGCAAAAACTGTTTAGCGACCTTAAATGAATGGGAATAAAGGTTAAAGTTGTTGTTATTTTATAATAGTATTCTACACCCGTCTTCTAATATACGAGTTTATACAGAACATGTTTAGTCATGTCGAGAGTGCTGTATGTATGACGACACTGATTATATGTATTTTTGTACTATTTGTCCCTCGTGTTTGAGGGGTCCTGACCCTTTTTGTAAAAATTATTGGGCCAAAAGACTTCAGGGGATCCCAAATGTCATCCCATTCCCCTAATTAGAAGCATCCGCAAAGTGTATGTTGTAGTACTTATGCCTCGTATTGGAGGGAGTCCAACACACATTATAAAAATATTAGTGTAGCACAAGGAGATCTAGGTCTAGTGTAGCGTCCCAGTCTACTAATATAAAAAGCACACAGACTATTGAATCAGTTAGGGTTATTCTGCACGTATTACGACTCCTATTATATGTATAACTAGCAAAATACCCGACCTTACTCGGTTTGAATTGGTTTACTCTAGATTGAAGAGATGATCGAAATATATAATGACTTACGTTTTTCGTAGAGAAAAATAATATTTTAACACCTTTCGCCATCTTTATAATTGCTAAAACTTACTTTGGACACAACTCCCACACATGCATATCCATTCCTGTAATACATTTCACATACATCGCACTTTTGTTGTATGGCAAAGCAACAAAATGACGAACGGTGACACGAAGGTTATTACTACAGAAGACGATTTTGAGGAAGATTTGGAATCCCTTTCTTAAGTTCTTTTCATGTTCAACTCAATTAATAAGTGCTCTCGCACTCATAGTCAACAAAACAATATTTTTTTTTACCTGTGATACTCTTGCATTCGGCATACGACTTTGTGGAATTTCGCAATCTGCTCCTGTTATTATGACAAATAATTTTTGAATGTTTGAAAAGTTGTATCTCGGATTTTTTAAACATTATTATTCTTTCAATAATGGCATCATTACACTTAAAATTTGCTTTTTTCTGACTTACCTGCCACTTTAAGTCGAATACCTTATGGTGGTGGCGTGTGTGATAAAAAAAAACCACAATTTATGAAAATTATAAATATTTAAAACAGAAAACAAAAGGAAACAGCGAAATAAAACAAAATAAAAGGTGTTGGGAAAAAGTTGTTCAAAGATATTAATTTGTGATTCCTTTTTAACTCTTGATCTCGCAGTTGCCACAAATTACAACTAAAAAGTGTACAAAATTTAGAAATGCGAAATTAATTCAGAGCAAAAGAAACGGAAAATATTACTGCACGTGATCAAACAACACGAGTCTTCGTTTCATTCCTGTTCGTTGAAAAATATCGTCTGTCCCAAATAATCGGTTTACATTACGCAAAGAACAAAAATAAGACTCGAAATAAATGAAGTATCAGAGCTAAAATTCCACAACAAAAATATTTTTTTTTTGAATTGATATTGTATAAAATAAAACACTTTGCAATCAAATATCTGGAATAAAATTCATGTGATGCCTGCACAAACACAAAATCAAACATAGAACAGAAAGACGGACAGACAGACTTTCGCAAGCAATTTCACTCACAAAATGAAGATAAGTACACACTGTATGCAAATTTCCATGAAAATATATTGAACCGTGTGGACGTGTATAGGGTACATACATACAGATAGATAGATAGATAGACACCAAACGCGGAAGAGGCGGATTTAGCATCAGTAGGGTCCAAAACGGATAGAAAACTTGAAATAGGTCCACAATATTCAAGTACAAACAAATTCTTGTTTATATAGATTGAAGCATCTATACCTCATTTTTGAGAGTTTCTGGCCCACTATGAAAATTCAAACCGATGTGTTTTGAGGTCTCTAGCGTTGGCGACCCTTTCTCCTGATATAGACTATACCAAATCGAATCAGGTTGATTTGTTCTCTATCAATGAAGACTCCTATTATACGTCTATTTGCAGTATTTATTAACCGGTATAGTGGTTAAGGTGTTTGCCTCTAGATCGGAAGGTTCCTGGTTCGAATTCGGGCCCGGGCATGGATGTTTGTAAACGTATGGTGTAGAGGCGGCTGGTGCACCTTAATCAACGAAAGTCCTCACGTTGGGTTGGCGTGGAAGTTTGGAGAGTGGGGTGCCAGCTCAGGTGTTGCTTCGTCATCTGACCGTGGTTCAAAATTACGAGGTGTTGTCCTCGGATCTTTCCCTTAAGGGACTGATCCCGGACCGTCGTCAATAGCCCGTTGTGTTGCTCTAGTACGACGTTAACTAAAAAATTACCAATTATTTGCAGTATTTATCCTTTGTGTTTGAGTGATTATGGCCTCTAGTACAAAAGTACTTTCAAACCAAATAGATGGTCCTTGGCGATAGTTCTATCAATGAAGTCTCCCTTAATAAGTCTACTTGTAATATTTTTCATTCATATTTCAAGGAGTTATGGCCCCCATTGTAAAAATACTTGAGATCCAACGAGTTTTAGGGCCCTAGCGTTGGTGACCAGTTTCCACATGTAGAGACTAACGACATATTGAATCAGGTAGATATGTCCTCCAAGAATGATTCGGGTTTGATCTTAGACCGTCGCCAATTACACGTTCTATTGATCCACAGTGTGACTTAAAATAAAATACCTATCTACCTACCTCCATGAATGACGACTCCTATTATGGTCTATTAGTCGGATTTACCTTTCGTGTTTTAGGGTATCCTAATAATAAAAAGATTGGTGAGAGCAAGGGGTTCAGACCCCTTGGAGTTATTAACCCTACAAGTAGTTTCGGCGTGATATCGCGTCTATCAACATCTGATCAACGTTGCTAATCATGCGATATCTCGTAATAAAGACATTAACGGAATTTCTTTATTACGAGATCAAGATCTGGTCAGTTTTCTAATGACCAGATATCTTGTATATCGAGGTCTGGTCAATTTTAATAATAACGAGATGTTTCGTAAATCCAGGTCTGGTCAGTTTTACTAATGGCGAGATACCTCGTCAAGACAAACACCAGGTCAAACTCTTGTAAAAAAATTTCCAAATAGTCAACATTTCAATAATTTCCATACAAATTGTAAATTGATCTAAGCCTTGAAAACATTTCTATTGTAATCGCAAACAGCTTGTCCACAATTGGACCTCGCGCCAAACCCAAATCAACCTACCGAAACAAAGTTATTGTAATTGATATCGGTACTAGGTGTTTTCAAGATAAATAATAACAATAATTCCCTACATAATAGTAATAATAATAATAATAATAATAATAATTTCAAAAAATAATAACAATGATAATTCCATATACAATAACAATAATAATAATAATTCCATATATAATAATAATAATAATAATAATAATAATAATTCCATACATGGTAATAATGATAATTCCAATTCCATACATAATAATAATAGTAATAATAATTCCATACATGGTAATAATGATAATTCCAATTCCATACATAATAATAATAGTAATAATAATTCCATACAAGGTAATAATGATAATTCCAATTCCATACATAATAATAATAGTAATAATAATTCCATACATGGTAATAATGATAATTCCAATTCCATACATAATAATAATAGTAATAATAATTCCATACATGGTAATAATGATAATTCCAATTCCATACATAATAATAATAGTAATAATAATTTGAAAAATATAATAATAATGATAATTCCATATATAATAATAATAATAATAATAATTCCATATATGGTAATAATGATAATTCCAATTCCATATATAATAATAATAGTAATAATAATTTGAAAGATATAATAATAATGATAATTCCATATATAATAATAATAATAATAATAATTTCAAAAAAATAATAATGATAATTCCATTTATAATAACAATAATAATGATAATTCCATATATAATAACAATAATAATAATAATAATTCCAATTCCATACACAATAATAATAATAATAATAATAATAATAATTCCATACATAATAATAATAATAATTCCATACATAATAATAGTAATAATTCCATATATAATAATAATAATAATAATAATAATAATGCCATACATAATACTAGTAATAATTCCATATCTATATAAATAAGAATGGAGTGTTTGTTTGTACATTCAATATTTTCGACCCATTTCAAGTTTTCTATCCTTTTTGGACCCTTCTGACGCCGAATCCGCCTTTTTCTCGTTTGGTGTCTGTCTGTCTGTCTGTATGTTGTGCCCTATACACGTCCACGCGGTTTAAGATATTTTCATGGAAATTTGCATACAGTGAGTACTTATCTTCATTTAGTGAGTGGCATTGGTTGCGAAAGTCTGTCTGTCCGTCTTTCTGTTCTAAGCTCAATTTTGTGTTTGTGTGTTTGTGTAGACATCAGATGAATTATATTCCAGATATTTGATTATAATGTGTTTTATTTTACACATTATTTATTAGTTTAGTGAATGCAATATTAAACATTTTTTTATTGTTATATTTAGAAGAGTTTCATGCTAAAACACCTGAGTAAGAAAACTTAAATCAGCCACAATTTGACAGTTTTCGAAAAATTGGAATGTAGTTTGAGTATTACGATTACTTTCATTTGCTTTACCAGTAATGCTGAAAACCAATTATTTTTCAAAAAAAAATTTTATGGTGAAATTTTAACTTTGTTACTGTATTTATTTCGAGTCTTATTTTTATTCTTTGCGCAATGAAAACGATTTCCGAATATTTGGGACAGACGATATTTTTCAACGAAACGAGAATGAACAAGATCGCGCGAGCAGTGATATTTATTCTGCTTCTTTCGCTCTGAATTAATTTCACATGTCTAAATTTTGTGCACTTTTAGTTGTAAGTTGTGGCAACTGTGCGAGATCAAGAGATAAAATTGAATCACAAATTAATATCTTTAGAACAATTTTTTCCGACATCTTTTATTTTGTTTTATTTCGCTGTTTCCTGTTTTAAATATTTATTATTTTAATAAATGTGTTTTCCTTCTCATCACACGCAACAGCACCACAAAGTATTAGACTTAAAAATGTTAGGTAAGTCAGTATAAATTTTCAGTAAATTTTAAGTGTAGTTATGCCATTATTGAAAGAATAATGCCGTTATTTAAAGAATAATACCGTTATTGAAAGAATAGTAATGTTTAAAAATCCAAACTAGAACTTTTTCCAACATTAAAAAATTCGTTGTCATAATGACAGGAGAAGATTGCAAAATTTCACAATGTCGCATACCGGAGGCAAGAGTGACACAAGTAAAAAAATATTGTTTTGTTGACTATGAGTGCGAGAGCACTCGCCGTAAATCGTAATTTTAATTAATTGAGTTGAACATGAAAAGAACTTAAGAAAGGGAATTCCAAATCTTCCTATAAATCGTCTTTTATAGTAGTAACCTTAGTATCACCTTTCGTCATTTTGTAGCATTGTCATACAGCAATTGTGCGATGTATGTGAAATGTATTACATGAATGGATATGCATGTGTAGGATTTGTGTCCAAAGTAAGTTGTAGAAAATATAAAGATGGCGAAAGGTGTTAAAATAAATTTTTTTTCTACAAAAAACGTAAGTCATTATTTATTTTGATTATCTCTTCAATCTAGAGTAAACCAATTCAAACCGAGTAAGGTCGGGTATTTTGCTAGTATAATAATAATAATAATAGTAATAATTCCATATATAATAATAATAATATTTCCATATATAATAATAATAATACATAATTCCATGTTTAATAATGATACATAATTCCATATTTAATAATGATACATAATTCCATGTTTAATAATGATACATAATTCCATATTTAATAATAATAATACATAATTACATATTTAATAATAATAATATATAATTCCATATTTAATAATAATACTTATTCCATATTTAATAATAATACTACTTATTCCATATTTAATAATAATATTAAAAATTCCATATTTAATAATGCTAATACATAATTCTATATTTAATAATAATAATAATAAAATCCATACTTAATAATAATAATAAAAATTCCATATTTAATAATAATATTAAAAATTACATATTTGATAATAATAATACATAATTCCTTATTTAATAATAATTTTTAAAATTCCATATTTAATAATAATTTTTAAAACTCCATATTTAATAATAATAAAAAATTCCATATTTAATAACAACAATAAAATTTCCATATTTAATAATACTACTAATAATAATACCATATTTAATAATAATAAAAAAATCCATATTTCATAATAACAATAAAATTTCCATATTTAATAATACTAATAATGATAATACCATATTTAATAATACTAATATTAATCCCATATTTAACAATAATAATATTAATCCCATATTTAATAATAATATTAATAATTCCATGTTTTATGACAAATAAAAACAGCTAGTCCAAACTTTCTATTCCATAAGCGTATCTGATTTTTTTTTAAACTTTTCTTACAACGTGATAACATGGAGCCCCTACACTTACAAAAGGATATCGGGAATCGAGTTTGATCTTTAGATAGAGATGACGCCGCCTTCTCAGATATCTTCGCAGGCTTTGATCCTAAGGAATATTGTTAGATAAACCCGGCACAAACTGCGGCACTGTCTTAATTCCTGGAAAATCCACACTGCCCATTTTGATAACAACAGGAATTTATCGAACTCTTAATAACGACGTTTTCTGGGAAGCATATACCAGAGCTTCCGCTCCAAGCTCTACTAATGAAAAGATCTCGATTTAAAGGAGTGTATTTGGAACTCGTGCTCCTATATAAGAATCCATGTTTACTTTCGGATGCTTTTCTAATCAAGCCAACGGATTTCTCCACTACAGTTTGGTTACTAGGATACATGGTCGACAAATTTCCTGTGAGAAACCACAGCTATTTTATACCAGGATTATATTGCGTCTATAATTATACAGCGTAAGCTTTGTCTAGCGAAGTTTCAAAAGCACTTATTAATATTCAAGTAACTTTTTTTAGTTTTAGTATTTTGTGGTTTCTATAAAAAGGGTGTCAGAAAGCGTAAACAATTCTATGTACTATTGCAGTATAATATACCCTTAATTAAAGGATATTTAAAAGAATTTATCAATTACATTGTCTGGTGTGTGTTTTATGGTTTCTACAAAAACATGTCTGAGTATAGGCAATTCTACTGGAAAATGTAATCTGTGTACCCCTAGTTAAAGGATATTTGAAGAAACTTATTAATAACTAGCTGTTGCTGTTAGGTGTTTTGTGGCTTCTACAAAAACATCTTACAGTGTAAACAAATCTATGGAAAATTGCGATATGTGTGCCCTTAATTAAAATATATTCCAAGAAATATAATAGTTATATTTGGCTGTTATGGGAAGAGCACATAATCAGGTTTATAGGAGTGGATAAATTATAACACAGACAGTAAATAGAGGATTCTTATTTCAAATGCAATTCCAAATCATAAAACTCCGGAAGTAATTTACCTCAAAAGAAACTCTTTCAATAACTTATCACTAGCGCTAGGATCTTGGTGACTTAAATACTGCTAGAAAGTGCCAAAAAAAGCCATTGAGATCCAAAAATCTACAAAAATGCCCCATAGAAATTCCTTTATGATCCACAAATTTACAAAAAATCATTTCTGACTAAAAAATGTATACAAATTGACTCAAAAAATGAATTTTGACCCCAAAACTAACAAATGTTACCCAGTGAAAATAGTACTACATATCATACTCGATAAGAGACAAAACTCAACGTCAAAATTGACTATTTTATACTTATTTCACTTATCAATTTGAAATGTGTCTATTCCTTTAAACCTTTTTGGAAATTAGTGAGATAAGTCCTTATTTCATTTCCCTGGTTTGCTTGCATTTTCTAGATTCGTTTGTTCAATGGGAAAACAAAATATCTATTTGGAGTTGTGTCGCTTTTCTTCAGAAGAAAAAGGAAGAAATTAAGAAACCTTCATAAAAAAAATTAGAAAAGTAACGATTTGATTTTTCCTTTGAACTTACACCATTGAAGTCAATTCTGCTCCGAAAAACTTCGGAATTTTAATATTTATATTTTCTTTCGTGAAACCCTTATGTGGAATCTGGTTTACACAATCATTTATGTAATGAACTCCAGGCTATATGGTAGTTCATGGTATAAATGTCTTAACTCCTTGGGAAAATACAAAATAATTTTCTGCAATACACTTATTTCGATTCCGACTTTTTTAAGAACACTTAGGTGTATATTTTCTGATAACGTTACACAAAATTCTATCAATGTTAAGTCTAAGGTGTTTCTTTGTATTTAGATTATTTTGCAATATATTACTAAGACATATTAATTGCGCACGACTTCTTAACGAGATAAATATTCATATACCTTCATCTAATTGACCGTTTTCCAATCTTTCTTATATCATGGCACGCATAATCTAGTGACTAAAATGCTGTGGCACACCAAAAACACTATATAGCATTGTTGGCCAGCTATCCTACCATTAGAAGCCACATTTCAGGAATTCTTTGTTTGAAAGAGACATTTATTTACCTTTAATAACAAACCAAACAATTAAAAATGAAAATTAGTTCACTTTCTTAAAGTTTACATACATATCAGCTGTTGGAGCTACTGGAGCTTCAAAAAGATGAAGGATTGAAACGGGTAAAACCAAATGGTTGTTCAACTATTGAGTTTTGCAAACAGATTCCAGAGCAAATACACAGTCCAGTCACATTAATGTGACCACCTGTCAAAAGCCAGAATAACCACCTTTGGCAGAGCGGACCGCTGCGAGACGTGAAGGAAGAGAGTCAATTAGGTTTCTGAAGGTGTTCACTGGGATGTTCAGCCATGCCGACTCCAGTGCCGTGGCCAGCTGTGCTAGATTACCTCTCTCCTCCAGCCTGTATCCTTCCGGCAACTGTTGCAGGGTGTTTGCTTTAAGACGTTTCACGCCGTATACGCCAACGTTCATCTGTCCGATGGAGCATAAAACATAATTCATCGGAAAAAGCCACCTGTCGCCACTCTGTGGACGTCCAGTTGCGGTACTGGCGTGCAAATTCCAGCCTTCGTCGCTGATGAACAGCAGTCAGCATAGTTGCATTAACCAGACGTCTGCTGCGAAGGTCCATGCGCAGCAACGTTCGCCGAACCGTTGTTGAGGATATACTCTTGGTAGCCCCTTGGTTCATCTGGGCAGTCAGTTGCTCAACAGTTTCACGTCTATTCGCCCGAACGCATCTTCGTAGCCTTCGTTCGCCTCTGTCATCTATAGCCCGTGGTGCACTACATGTGCCACGCCGCTGATTTTGGATAGTGCCATTTTGCCATGCACGGTATACTTTTACCACGGCGGCACGCGAACAGTTCACAAAATTAGCCGTTTCCGAAATGCTTACACCCTTGGCCCGAAAGCCAATAATCATTCCCTTTTGGACGTCGGATAAATCGCTACGTTTCTGCATTACGCCAACGATTGAAATGCTTTCCGATGCCCTAGGACATCCTTTATATACACTCCACTGCAATGTGCTGCCATCTGCCTTTTGCGATTGGTTATTTCACGTTGACGTCGAAAGTAGGTGGTGGTCACATTAATGTGACTGGACTGTGTATATCCTAAATTCAAAGAGTGCTCTGAGACTAATCTCAATTTTCGGTACTTCGTATTGTTGTGTCTTTGCATTCAACACTTAAATTTATTAAAAATAAGCATCGATTTCATTTAACTGATCAGTAGGGCAGCTTTTTTTTTGCAGTAAAAATGGGAAAAGTTGCATTTACCATTCCCTAAAGTTGCATTTATGAAAATAAAGTTGCATTTATGAAATTAAAGTTGCATTTATTTTTGATACACTAAAATCTAAAATAAATTATTCGTAAAAAATGAAATAATTCAAAATTTATTTGTACATTATTAAATACAGAAGAACGTTGATGTCGTTGAATGGCCTATCCTTGGTCAGTAATTTCTTTAACATTGAAAAACTGCACTCAACAGAGACTGATGTTGACTGACATTGTTGCATTGGACTTTTTCTACAGTTGTGAAACAAGTGAACCACTCAAGTAACTTGGAGCAATCACAGATAAAGCACCTTGAGTGTGATTGCAGCCGCAGTCATATAATATACTGCATCGGATATCAGAAGCGCAAAATCCTTTCGCTCAACATTCAGAGATTTTAAAACGTCATCTACAAGGAAACAACATATTGATTATCGAAACTTACCTCGCAAACTCTGCAGTTGATAACGCAAGTTTGCTCTGGATTATCATGAGTGCCAACCAATGTATTCAAGAGTACTTCTTGCTATTTATTTAACTTCCGTCTGTTATGTCGAATGCCTTATATCCATGAACTTCTTATTTGATCCGAAATACTTCGGCGTTCGCAAGATCAGACACACGTGATTAAAGGGTTGATTCAGAGGGCAAAAAATGAAATAGCAATTTTATAATAATTATATTTGAGCTAAATTTTAAAAGGCTACATCTATGCAAAAAGTTGCATTTATGTAGGAAGTTGAATTTATGTTGCAGTTATAACTCACTTACAATACAACCCATGTAGGAGGAATTTGGTGTTTAGTACTTTACATGAAGCGTAGAACGTGTGAAAAAAGTTGCATTTGTTGCAAAAAGTTGCCCTGATGATCAGTATTTAACTGAGCTTGTGCAAATTACCCTAACAAGTCATTAATCAAATTTCGTTAGCTAACTGAAAAGATGGACAACATTCGTAAAGCATCTACAAACAAATCTGATTTTTAAAGATTTTCTTTATAAAATTGTTTAATAGAATCAGAACAATATATTTTTTGAATAACATTGTTATGTTTTTGAATAACTTTGAAAGAAAAAATGAAATAAAATAATAACTTTCAGACACGGATCAGTTTTAGATCAGCGTATATCATACATGTATTTTAGCACACTTATCAAAAGTTTAAAACTAGAACGTATAAATTTAATGCACGCAATTTAAACGAATATTATTGCTTATTTTATTTATTATTGCTTTTTATCTTCGGTTGGCAGAGTAGCTGATAAGCAACCAAAGGGTTGCGAGTTCGAATACAACAAAAGACCATCGTGTACAAGGAGGGCTGGTGTATGTCAAATCTGTCGTGGCCTCAAATGTCCTCACGTTGGTGTTGTGTGGAAGATTTAAGAGTGGGGTGCCAGCTAAGGCGTGACCTCGTTATCCGACAGTTGTTCAAAATTACATGTGAGGTTGTCCTTGGATCTTCCCTTTCTGGAATGATGCCGTGCCATCACCAATAGTCCGTTGAATTGCTAAAGTGCGATTTTAGTTGAATACCTACCTACCCTTCAGCACATATAAGGACTAAACCACATATACTAGCCGTCCTTTTACACAGGCCACGGACCCTTCCCTAGCTATCTAAACAGATTTAAAGTAGTAACATCAAGCAACTGCCTCTTCGGACAAACAGGAACGCCAAACCACTACGCTTTCAACTGCCCCCTCACGTGTCGCCATCATCTACAACAACCAACAGACGAAAATTACAGGGCATGCGCCCATGCCCTGTAATTTTGCAACAAGGCAAGCAACAACAACAAACAAGGCAAGCAACAACCAAGCACAAGCAAAGATCATGAAATTATGAAGTTCCTATTCGAAAACATCAACATCCTCATTCAATAAGACTTGCTTACAATTAATTTCAACTGTTCATTTCTTGTTAAAGGGTTTCATCCTTTTCTTAGAGCTCTATTTTAAGAAGCCCTTTTTTGTTAACTTTTAACTTTAGCTTTCAACTAACATAACGTTGATGTTTCTTCCATTTTATTTTATTATTACTATATTTTTATTTTCTTCTTATTTCTTTATTGCATAACGGGAACCCTCACACGAGAAGTTCCCACCATGTAAACAAAGTTAGTAGTGCCCCGTAGCTAAAACACACAGCCAAGGGTTAGTCAGAAGCAGTCAAACTCAGTCTTGGTGGGCCCCAACCACTTTTCCGCAGTGTGTCCGCAAAAAAACACTTTTACCTGTCCCATGGACGGGGGGTAAGGGGGACACCTGCGGTGTCTAATACTCTAATATACTAGCCGTCCTGGTGGTTACTCGACGAGGCATATCGTCATTAGCAAAACTGACCAGATCTTGATAGCCGAGATGTCTTCGACGTTTTCAAAATTGGTCAGATCTTGAAGAACGAGATATCTCATCGAAACCACTTGGAGGTCTTGATGATCCAAAGTAGTTAGAAGTTATGCAGGTTACAGAGTGCGAGTTTGTCCTTCAGATAGTGAAGCCGTTTCACCTCCTTGAAGGAGTTGTCATTCTTGCAGCACACTGCTAATATGATACTATTACATAATTATGTATCCGAAGCTCACTTTACATGAAGAGTTGTTTAAAAGAACCCAATTTTTTAATTTCTGAAGAAATATATCGCTTATCAAGATCTGGCCAGACGTCTCGTCATCAAGATACTGTCGATTATTTATTATGATGACGAGATCGAGATGTTTTCAGTTTTCTTTTAATAACGAAATGTATCGTTTATCTGGATCTGGTTAGTTTTGTTAAGGGGGTCCAAGACACAAAAATCGTAGAATTTTCGAAATTTGTTTTTAAAAATTTTAAGAAATTCTCTGTGTTTTTCTGCTTAAAATGACGTCTAAATCATGTTTCTATCTTAATTAGAACTAGAGATATAGTAATTTTTGTGGTGTGTTGTTTCGAAAATCTAACACTCTTGACAGTTGTTGTCATGGCAACAACATCTGTCTTTAAAACTTTAAATGCGTTTTTCTCCATGATACTTTTTTTCAAGATTTCCTGTATTCAAATTGCTGTAAGTCGAAAACCGATAAAGTTTAAGGGTTGAAATTTGGAATATATCTTTTTCAAACATTATACTTTAATTTTGATTCAGCAAATTTGAAACAAATATTTACTTTTAAAAATATGACTTTTTTTAAAAAGTACCTTAAAATTTTCAAACATTTTTATTCAAATGTTTTTTGTTTTTTATTAAATTAATATTTTTTAATTGCTGAATCTAAATTAAAGTTTATAAATTTGTGAATAATTTACTGCAAGAATTTTGAAAATGGATCAAGAATATTTTGAGCCTTAGCAATTTAAAATGACCCCTCTCTTTTTCAAAACATTTTAATTTAAAATTTTTAAAGAACTTTTGGCAAAATTTTGTATTGTGATTTCGTTTTATTAGTTAGATGGGTATAACCAGTACAAAAAATTTCAAAATTCTAAATTAATTAACAAATTTTTTTTTCAATGTGTCCCGGACCCCCTTAAGGATGAGATACCTCGTTGAGACAAGCAATGAGGGTTAAGAATTTTATCATTATTTTACTTCTTGAATTTTATTTGATTGTGTTCTTTATTTCTTAAAAGCTTTATGTACTTCGTGATTATTTTGTTGTGCGATTTTTGTATTGTTCTTTGCCTTCTGATATTTTGTGTGCTCCTTTCCAGTCATGTAAAAATGTCAAACCAAATATAGGTCTATCGCCATGAAACCCGACCAATGTTATAAAAATGGATTTCTTATGTATGACATGAATGAATAAATTTAACCAATAAATGTATTATTGAATATTTTAATCATTTGTTGGGATTCCGTTTTCTATTGAGGGCTTAATGCTTTGGTTTAACACTTTGGTTTATCGCTCTCTGATCATTTTTTACTACATGAAAATTAAGTTGATGGGGCTCAATTTTACTTCTATTATATTTTCAGTTAAATGTTTTTACATGCAATAAACAACAGGTCTTTGATCATTTTTAAGCATCTGATAAAAATCACCTTTTCTGTTTAATTATTTCTGCTCAACTTATTTGATATAAATCACGAAGAATATAATTTATATAAAAATGAGCTTTTCAGTGAGGTTTTAAACATGACTCTATTTTATACCAACTAATTAATGTTCCATTTTCAATGAATAGCTTTACATTACATGTAGTATAGCATGATTAAATTCCGAAATTTTGGAAATACCTTTAACATATTCCGATCTGCATTATTTTTGCTTTCATTTTAATTTGACAGTTACTGAAAAGTTCGTTTCCAGCAGTAAGTTGAAAATGTGCAGATTAAATTACTGGAGATCAATCAGTAAGGACTGTGTACTATTATAAACAAGTTTTTTATCATCCAATGGCGGGCATTGTTGATTTGTAATCATTTTGCCACTACAAGGACAGATGTGATGACCACTTGTGAAGGAGCACCCATTGGGCTACCATCATTACCCCTAACAAAGAACAATGCAGTTTACATCCATGCCCTGACCCCTGATTCGAACCAGGAACCTTCCGATCCAGAAGCCAACACCTTAACCACTCGACCGGTTGATTGGCTAAAATTATAAACAAGTGAAAACACTTCACGAATAATTTGTTTTTAGAAAACCAAGATTTAAATAAAAATAACTCAATTCCTGGAAATAAAAAATATGTACATAATGAGGGGTTTCAAAATAAAATCATTGTTCAATTTTAAGGAACAAGGTTAAGGTTTTTTGGAAATTCACTTATAATAAACAGGTGAAAACGCAGTTTACGAATTTTTATGTTGTAAGATAACCGAGATCAAAGAAACAACAGCTCCATACTTAAAAATACAAAAAAGTACGATATTAGGAGCTTCGAAATAAAATCGTTGTTACACTTACGGACTGTGTACTATAAGTAAGTGAAAACATAATTTACGAATTTGTATACGTAAGAGGACTGAGATTAAAGAAAAACCTATCCATACATGGAAAAACAAAAAGTACACAATAAGGAGTTTCAAAATAAAATCATTGTTCCCCCCAAAGGACTGTGTGATACGATAAGTGAAAACACAGTTTACGAATTTTTATGATTCAGAGAGCTAAGATTAAAGAAACAAAAGCTCTATACATGGGAGTTCAAATTCAAATTAATTGTTCCACTGAAAGACACACAGAGTGTTATAAGTAAGTAGAAACATAGTTTACGAACTTTTATGGCGTAAAAGAATCTATATTTTAAAAAAAACTGCTGTCTTGAAATAAAAGTAGTATAAGCAATGTTAGGTACGAGGATTTGAGATTAGTGTGTAGCGTTAAATTACTGCTTATTACTCAAAGCTATCATAAAACATAAGAAAATTTTCGACTACGATTGCCATGAATTTAAGCAATGTTAAGTGTAAAATGAATAATGCAGAAGCTCTAATATATGTATAGAATAAACTTAAGCCAGTATGTGATGTAAAAACTAAGTAACAAGGTGTGATAACTAGTCATAAATAGGTGATGTTTTAACTACTGGGGCAGTGAGTTGTAGATTACGTCGAAAAGTAAGTACTAAAAATTAAAGATGGAAGCATTCGAATAAAAAAGTACTCGTGTACTCGATACTTAAAAGTATTCGTTGTACTCGATTCTTTATCATTGTGTTCAAGAGAATACAGAAAAGTATTCATTTAAATCATTTGAATACTGAAGAATCAATCTTAAATATTCGTTAAATAATGTGATAATCTATCATATAATAGTCTTGTATCTAATATAGCAGTTGGATTATTTTTTCTAGTAATGAACGATGTTTCATACATGTATTCAAATACTTATTCGATTCTTAAAAGTACTCAATTCTGATCATCTCATCTAAACATAACTGATTTTAATCGAAGTGTTACAAGTACGTTTGAACAGGACTAAAAACTAATTTCGAAGAAAAATGAGATCGAATTTAATCATCATTTCTACGAAATCGAAAACTGTTTAGGAACCTTACATGAATGGGAATAAAGTTTTCAGATTGGCATTTAGTAGTAACAAGAAATGCAAAACCTATCAAAGTAACAAGTAATAAAGATTACTAACTTAATCTTCATAACGAAATAAATAATGAAAATTTCGGTGAAGCAAGACGTCCACCATCCTGAGGGCATTGCACGTGATACGAGAAAAACGCAAGTTGAAATACATGGTTCTGTGGAGTAGTGTTTCCACAACTCGCTTTCTAACCTAGCCTTTCCATCAATCAAATACAAAAATCAATGTCCATTTAGATGGAACAAGATCACAATCATTAGGCCAGAAGTAAGTCACTTGAGGAAAGCGCTATTTTAAATGTACTGTTTTACATAATAGTGTTACATTGCCCACTCTCTTTACAAAACCATTCCAGGCCACGTGTTAAGGCGCCGGAGAACTAGCGCCATTTACACTAGTGCGTACTTTTTTTTAAACTTACTTCTGTCCTAAAAATGGTGGACGACAAGCTCCACTGAAATGACCATTGATGATCTTATAATCTTCATGAATCACTTTTAATCTTCTGACTCATCCAAGTCATGGGTGAAGCGGCGTCTGCTGTTTATAATAAGAACTGAGATCCTTCTTTGTAATAGTCCGAGTCTAGTCTAGTCTATGATCAAAAAATATCCGGAATGCTTCCTTTAAAATCCATATATAGTAAACATCGTCTGTCAACTTTATCAAATATTTTTGAGACTTATATAAGCATGTGGCAACAATCAGGGATTTAATTAGCTTTATCAGCTGAAAATAAATTTGTTTTTAATAAGAGAAGAATTTTCACTTTGTCGATTTTCCAAAATGTCGAATGTTTTTTATTTATTATTATTTCCAATGGCTGGGATACATCAACAGGAAAACAAAAAAAAACGGGAACAGAAGAAGAACAACTACAAAAAACATCAAAAAATTCAAATGATAGCCGAAGGCTATCATCCCAATAGTCTTCTAGCTTCCCAGTATCTCGATGTATCACTTTCTCCATGGAGAGCTCCACAAACACGAAGGTGATGTTTGTCCATAGGCTCGTTTTTGACACTCAGAGGGCAGGCAGTTTCATTAAGAACGCCAATACGACACAGATGCACAGCAAGGTAATCATGCCCAGTAAATAGGCGAAAAGCAGCCATTGCCTCCCATCTTGGTCTATCAAGAACACCCAAAAAGCAGCCACTACCTCCCGTCTTGGTCTATCAGGATTCATATTAAGTTCAAATGTCGAATGTAATTGAGCAAAGAACTTTAAATTTTGTTTCCGTAAAGGAATTTCTGCTACAAACACATTTGAAATGTTGCAAAACGCTTTTACAGACGTCTGTTTATCATAAACAACAGTGTTTGAATGACATAAAAAGTATAAAGAAGGTAGAGTCCATCGTAGAAGATTCGCGATCTGGTAGACAATCCACTTCGACTAATGATCAACATGTCAATCTGGTCAGAGAATTGGTGCTAAGTGATCGTCGTTCAACAATAAGAGACATTATTGAACAAGTTCCTACATCATTCGTCGAAACGAGAAGTCAGAAACGACCCGAATTGAGGCGAAGGAATAACTCATGGGTTTTGCATCACGATAATGCGCCTTCACACAATGCCATTATTATTCGTGATTTTTTGACAAAGCATTCAACAAATTCGGCTCCACAAGCTCAGTATTCACCTGATATGTCACCGTGTGACTTTTCTTATTTCCTCGGGTGAAACTCCTTCTTCGTGGACACCGTTTTCAGTCCATTGATGAAATAAAAGAACCTTGAAGGGGTTTCACAAACAAGTCTTTAAGGAACGTTTTGAAGATTGGAAAAAACGCTGTCAGAAGTGCATTGGAGTCGGAGAAAAATACTTTGAAGGGGACGCAATAAATTTTGACCAATAAATTGATACCTTTTGTTTTATGACAGCACATTCCGGACACTTATATCACAGTAGTATAGTCCCCCGATCACATATAATATCGTGTAACATACGCACACAATGAGATTTTTTACCTCATTGTGTGTGTACAAAAGAGATATACACCCAAGGTAGGGATACACATGACAGGAATGGAATCTGCGCCGCCCACAACCCGTAGGTTTCTAGCACAATGGGCATACTCACTAAAGCCCACTTTCAATCTTTAATCTTTATGCGTCACTGCTTTGAAGGTTTTCCATGTTGTACGACTAATTCGACTGCGTTTTAGATCTGGTTATCTCGCATTTTAGAATGTAGAATTTTTATTTGATATCGCAGAGTAACGTACATAACAAGATAAGCGTATACATCTATGTGATTCAATAAACAGTACTATTAGTTTATGAAAGTATTGGTGGACACGGAAACCCACTTGGAAGAACAGCGAATTATTTACCGGAGGGTTGCTAGTTCGTAACTAGGTCAAGCCAAGGAACGTTGTGTACACGGTGCTGGTACACGTGAAATCTCCCGTGGACGCAAATGTCCTAATGATGGCGTATTGTGAAAGTTTGGAGAGTGCGGTGTCACATCAGGCCTTGTTCTAGACCATTTGACCGTGATTCAATATGACCAAGCGTTGTTTTCAGACCTTCCCCTTAGGGATTGATCCCGGGTTTGATAGAAATAATACTTCAATACGATCTGATTTTTCCTTAAAATTTGTTTTTAGTCTACGTTTAAATGTACTTGTAACACTTGGATTAAATCCCTATTTTTAGATGAGATGGGCAGAATCGAGTAATTTTAAAAATCGGATAAGTAAACGAATACAAAGAAACTTGGATTAATATTGGCTATTCTTAGTACAGGTGAAAAGAATCGAGTACTTTTAAGAATCGAAAAAGTACTCGAATACATATATTCACACAAAAATGAGAAATCGGACTTTAGTTTCTATGCATTATTCCACCATGCAACCTACATTTTTCCCTGTATGAATTCTAAACAGTTTTAAATGCTTAGACCAATAAATTCTTCTTAGGAATCTTTCAACTAATAGATGCGGCTATTTAGTAACTATACGCGTTTGAAATTATTTGCCACAGCTCAGCCCGTGCGTCATAAAACCCCAACCCAACCGTTGCGTCGTTATCTGATCGTGGTTTAAATCACGTGGTGTTGTCCTCGAAACTTTCCCTTCGGGTTTGATCCCAGACCGTTGCCAATAGCCCTTTGTGTTGCTCCATTGAGACGTTAATTAAGTATCTATCTATACAAATCTACACTGTTCGATCAATCCACACCAAATTTGGTACACATATTCCTCAGTATCCTGAGGATAACCTAGAATGACACCCGTCCTAGGTGTGCCTAGAGTTTAAAAAAAAAAACAATTTTAAATTCCAATAGGGATACGGTAACGGTAATTTTAGTTAACGTCGCACTAGAGCAACACAACGGGCTATTGACGACGGTCCGGGATCAGTCCCTTAAGGCAGTGTTTCCCAAACTTCTAGTAAAAGGTCTAGTACAACACCACGTGATTTTGAACCACGGTCAGATGGAGGTGACACCTGAGCTGGCACCCCATTCTCCGAACTTCCACACCACGCTAACGTGAGGAAATTTGAGGCCTCGACAGATTAAACGTGCACCAGCCCCCTCCTTTGTACATTACGGTCTTTGATTGAGATTCGAACTTGCAACCCTCCGGTAACTGGTCCGTTTCTCTTCCAACTGGGGTACTACGGCCCTACATGTTGCAGCTAGTCTATTGAATATAAGAGCCCAAACGTAAAAATCCAACTGATAGTTAAAAATATTATTTTACTACTTTTCAAACAAGCTGTTATTTCAGGTGCGGAATGGAATTGTCAAGCAAAAAATGTACTTGCTTCAAAAGTAATCAAATATAATATCGTATCAATATGATCTGTCATAGATTCATAATGATGGTGAAATACGGGAGCAAGACATTTCTGGTGCAATAGGGCAACAAGTCAAGAGAGTTTTGATAAGAAAACTGTGTACAAGACTACGCTGTAAGTACTTTTTACAGGAAATAAACTAAAGGAAGGATCAAGCAAGCATTCGTATTTCGCCCAAAGTGAACTGCAGAAAGTTTAAAAATGTCAAAATCAATTTTTAAAATTATTTTCCTCTGCAATTATAATTGCACTTTTTAAATATAGAGATAGGTAAGTGGATATTTTAATTAACGTCGCATTGGAGTAACACAACGGGTCATTTTCGACCGTCCAAGATGATACTCGAATTAGTATAGAGAAAAGTTACTCTTATGATATCACTCTCTATCAACGTTTAACTAATTCATCCAAAGAAACACTGGGTAATTCTACTAGTTAAATATAATTCTTTCTATTTAAAACCAATTACTATGAAACTTTGAAGAATAAAACATAACAGATTTTATGCAAGCATTAAAATTAATCAAGGTTACATTTTTATCAACGTCAGAACTAAGCTGTAAGTTCGAATAGTTATTATTCGGATAGTTTATAGGCCTTAAATTTTCCAATCATAAGGATTGGTACACTATCCAGAAGTACAAACGATCCCCATATTAAAGAGCACAAAAATGCTTTTAACAGAAACCAAAAGGCAAGAATTATTTTCATGAAAATTATTAAATAAATTTACTTCGAATACCCGAAATGATAATAAATGGATACATTAAGCTTGGGATTACTTGATTCATTCGTCGTGATTTCAAGTTTTGTTAAAAAAACAAATCCCCAAAAGCGTTAATTTTAGCGAAAAAAAGATAACTTCTCTTAATTCAGATATTTTATGCATCGTAAATATTTCACATCATAAGAAACTCAATCCACAAAACTGATACGAATTTGTTATGTAACTCAGATAAAAATGAAAAGCAACAAGGATTTTACGCAACGGCTAAAATTAAAGCCTCATTAATGAAACTTCAGAAATGAACTGCTAAAATTTTTTTCTGTATTCTCCTTGTTTATTCAGGAATTTTATAGGTCTTCAAGGATTCATATTATTTACATGAATTCACAGGATTTAAATTTCTCATATCGTATATTCAGAATTAAACTTAAATTATATGTTTTATTGATCATGAAAATAAAGTTTAACCCAACTGAGCTGAAGTTCAAATCAAAGAGCGCTAAAATATTTTATCAAAGCAAAAACAACACTATAGAGGGTGAAACTTTAAAAAGCAATACGAACTCGTCAGAAACAGCAAACTAATATTCTAAATGTAAAATAATTCCCTTACGAATGAAACAAATCAATTGAAAACAAAATAATGTTTTGTTCCGTATAAGAGAATTATAACGTAAGACATGCAACTCTCTCTCTCTCTCTCTCTCTCTCTCTATATATATATATATATATATATATATATATATATATATATATATATATATATATATATATATGTAACGCACAACTATAAAACTCTATAACTTAATAAAAACAATAACCCGATATGATATCAAGGATTTTACGCAAAAGGTTAAATTCAAAATTTTGTAAACTTTAGATTTCAATTGGTATTTGAGAATTTCCCTTACAATTTCCTTTCTTAATTCAGATATCTTATTGATCTTAAATCTTTCATACATTTCTACGTACATCGGACTTCAATGTTTCACATAATTAGGCTCACCGGTTTTTATAAAATGTTTCACATCATCTCATTAGTTGCGAATTTCCTTTAAAACCTTCCTACCTAATTCACATGTTTCAAAACTCACTAAATACAAAGTTTAACCAACTGAACTCAAATCCTAATCATAGGGTGCGAAAGCATTTAAGAAAGTAAAATTAAATCCCTTCAAATATTTTAGTCCTTAAATGTTTCACATCATGAAGTCGACCTGATTAAATGTTTCACCTCTTTAAATCATAATTCTTCTCAGAGAATCCCTCTTCTTGATTCAGATATTTAGTGTCTTAAATATATCTCATCGCTAAGTTCACCGAATTAAATGCTTCCCATAGTTAAACATAGAATATTCTTTCTTAATTTGTTATTTCATGCGTCCAATATTAAGTTAACGCACTAAACTGAATTCTAAACAAAACAGCGAGCCTCACCCCCCTCCTATTTCAACAAACCAAAATTAAAGACTAAGTTGAGATTTTTTATAGGTCTTATACATGTTTTACATCGTGGAGTCCAAAGAACTTAAATATTTCACATTTTGAATATATCTTCTCACAAAATTCTTTTTAATTCGGACATTTTATGAATCTTAAATGACCCACATCACTAAGTTCAGAGTGAATTTAGATACTGTAAAAATGTGTTTATAACACTGATTTCTACAAAAAGAATTTTTTTGCTCGATGATGCTTCATAAAAGACCGACGAAAACAAAATATTTTTCTTTCGACGAAAGTGCGATCTAGTTCATCCTACTTAAATGTTTCACATAATCAATTCAGAATTTTTTATCATATTATCTCTTCTGAATACAGATATTTCATTCCTTAATGAAAGTTTAACACACTAACGTTAAGTACGAATCAGAGCGCCAAAGACATTTTCAACAAACCCAAACAAAACTCCTTCTTAATTCAGATATTTTATGTTTCACCCTAAATTCAGCGAACTCAAATGTCCCATATCATTAATTTCACCGGATTTAAATGTTTCACATAGTTAATTCGGAATTTCCCTTGGAACTTTGCTTCTAAATTCAGATTTTTCATAGCAACTAAGAAGCAAAGATTATCCAACTAAACTGAATTCCGAATCAAGTAGCACAAAAGCATTTTAAAAAAACAAATTTAAAATCCTTCTGATATTTTATTGGTCTTAACTGTTTCACATCACTAAGATCAGTGGACTTAAACCTTTCACCATCATTAATTCAGAATCCTCCTTCTAAATTCAGGTATTTCATACGAAGTTTAACCTTCTAAACTGAAGTTGTCTAAAACAAAAAGAGCGCGATAGGACCTTCAGTTATTCTGTAGGTTATAACACTTCAAGTGGTTTTCGACGAGATATCTCGTTCTTTAGGATACTCAGTTTTGTAAGTGATGATATATCTTATCAATAAAGATCTGGTCAATTTTACTAATGCAAGACACCTCGTCAAAACAAGTAAGGAAAACAAATTGTCCCTACCTCAGAACTGGTGACAGTTTTGAACAGATTTTGTAACAGGTTTTGTATCAGTTTCCGACTCAAAGTTATACCGTAGGAAGGGTTAGATGCTTTCCATTACTTAATTGAAAAGACTTTTATGTTTCCCATCATTAAGTTCAACGGATTTAATAGTTTCACATCATTAATTCAGACTTTTTCCTTCTTAATCCAAATTTTTCAAAGCGTCTTAAATTCAAAGCGCGTTTCCCACTAAAACGAAACCTAAAAATCAAGGAACTCTAATTTTTTTTCACGAAACCTGAACCAAATATGGAAACCTGACTCACCTGTTTCACATCACTTAGTTTAGAAGACTGAAATATTTCACATCATTTAGTTCAAAAGACTGAAATATTTCACATCATTAATACAGAATCCTTATAAATTTAGATGTTTCATATAAATTTTAAACTACTACTCTGAAGTCTAAATCAGAGTTTGAAAACACTTAGAACACACAAGCATTTAAATGCTTCAGATATTTTATGGGTCTTAAATATTTCTAATCATTTAGTTCAGAAGACTGATATGTTTCCCATCCTTAGGCTCATAGTACTGAAATGTTTCCCATCATTAGGCTCATAGTACTGAAATGTTTCGCGTCATTAGATTTACTGTACTTAAATGTTTCATATCATTAATCCATACTTACTCCTTCTAAATTAAGATTTCGGATTGAGTCATAAATACAAAGTTTAACACACTAAACTGAATCCAAAACCAAGGAGGGCAGAAGCATTTTCACGAAACTAGAACCCAAAGTAGCGGCAAGAGCGGTAAGTTGACTCGCCTATTTTTATATAATTTAGTTCAGAAAACTGAAATGTTTCACGTCTCTTAATTCAGGAGCCTGAAATTTTTCACATCAGTAGGTTCACCAGACTTAAATGTTTCACGTCATTAATTCAGACTTTCCCATTCTCAATTCAGATTTTTTTCATAGCGTCTTAAAATACAAAGTTAACCCACTAAATAAAACCCTTAAAATCAAGGAGCGCGAAAACATTTTCACTAAACCAAAGTTAAAATTCCTCGGATAATTTATACGCTTTAAATATTTCACATCACCCATTACTTCAGAATTCTCCTTCTAAATTCAGGTATTTTATACAAAGAGGTTAATTTTAAACAGAAGTCTAAACCAAAGAACATTGAAAACATTTTTCGTACGCCAAAATTAAAATGCTTCAGATTCATATGTCATAAATATTTCTCGTAACTTAGTTCACACTACTGAAGTGTTTCACATCACTCAGTTCAGAAAAGTGTAATGTTTCACTCTTCTTGATTAAGTAGACTGAAAGTGTCAAAGAATTTAGTTCAGAAGACTGAAATGTTTCACCTCATTAGGTTCATCGGCCTTAAATGTTTCTCGTCAGTCATTCAGACTTTCCCCTTCTTAATTCAAATTTTCCATAGCGTCTTTAAAAAAAATTTACACGCACTAAACTGAATCCAAAAGCAAACATTTTCATCAAACCAAAATTATAATCCTTCAGATATTTTATACTTCAATTAGATCAGCGGACTTAAAAATGTTTCACGCCATTTGGTTTATGCGACTTTAACTGTTTCGCACCATTAAATAAAATTGTCCTTCTAAAAATTCTGATATTTCATACAAATTTTTACACACTTAATAAAAATCTAAATCAAAGAGCCTCGGAAAACATTTTTAACACACCAAAATTAAAATGTTTCTAGTAGGTCATGTCTTAATTATATATATTTATCATCACTTAGTTTAGAAGAATCATCACATCATTAATTCAGACTACCCTTCTCAATCCAGATTTTTTAGCCATCTTAACGATAAAACTTAACCCCCTAAACTGAATCCACAACCATGGTGCGCAGAACATTTTCACGAAAAAGAACCGACAGCGGAAAGTCGACCCTCTTGTTTCATATCACTTTGTTCAGACGACTGAAATTTTTATCATCATTTATTCAGAATCCTTCTAAATTTAGGCATTTCAAACAAAGTTTAAACTACCAAACATAAGTCTAAAGTAGAACTCAAAAACTCTTTGAACACACCAAAATTTAAATGCTTTATATATTTCAGGGGTCAAATATTTCTCATCACTTAGTCTATAAGACTAAAATGTTGCACATCATTAATTATTAATTCAGACTTACCATTAGGATTTCCATTTATAATTCAGATGTTTTATAGCATCCTAAATATAAAATTTAACATATTAACTGAAGTCTAAATCTGAGAGATCGGAAACATTTTCAACACAACAAAATAAAATCCTTCAGATATTTTATAGCTTTTAAATATTTCTAATCCCTTAGTTCAGAAGATTCAGATGACATGAAATGTCGCACATCATTAGATTCACAGAACCTCAGATGTTTGACCATCGTAAATACAAAGTTTAACCCACTAAACTGAATCCGAAATCAAGGGGAGCGCAGAAACATTTTCATCAAACCGAAATAATAATCTTTGAGATATAGTTATGCTTCTCAATTCAGATATTTTATGCTTCTTGAATCACCAAGATCCACGGTTTTATATGTTTCACAACTTTAGGTTTACCGGACTTACATATTTTTCACAACTTTAGGTTTACTGGACTTTCATACTTTTCACAACTTTAGGTTTACCGGACTTACATACTTTTCACAATAACTTCGACTTTCCCCACCAAAATTAAGAATTTTCATCGCCGTCTTCAATACAAAGTTTAATCAACTATACTGAATCCAATACCTACGAGCGTGGAAGCATTTTCACCCCAAACCAAAATTATAATCCTTCCTATATTTTATGCTTCTCAATTCAAGCATTTTATACGTCTTTAATCATGAAGTTCTGCGGATTTAAATGTTTCAACATTTGTTTTACCGGACTTACATACTTCAAAATACTTCGACTTTCTCCTAAAAAAAAGTTTTCATCGCGTCTTAAATATACAATAAAAGTTTAAACCACTGATCTAAATTCAAAACAAAGGAGCGCAAAGAACATTTTCACACCAAAGCAAACTTACACTCCTTCCGATATTTATGCTTCTCAATTCAGATATTTTATGCGTTATAAATCACATATTTCAGCGGATTTAAATGTTTCACAACACTAGGTTCACCGCACTTACATACTTCACAATAACTTAAACTTTTTTCTACTAAATTAAGACTTTTCATCGCCTTTAATACAAAGCTTAACCCACTAAACTGAATCCAATACCTAGGAGCGCCAAAACATTTTCACCAAACCAAAATTTCATCCTTCCTATATTTTATGTGTTTTATATCACTAAGTTCCGCTGATTTAAATTTTCACAACATTAGGTTCACCGGATTTGCATATTTCACATAACTTCGACTTTACCCTCCTAAATTTTTCATCGCGTCTTAAATACAAAGTTTAACCCATTAAATTGAATCCGATACCGAGGAACGCCAAAAAATGTTCACCAAATCAAAATTACAATCTTTCCGATATTCTATGCGTCTTATATCACCAAGTTCCGCTGATTAAAATGTTTCGCAACATTAGGGGGGGGGATGTTCACCGGACTTGCATATTTCACATAACTTCGACTTTTCCCACCTAAATGTTTCATCGCGTCTTAAATATGAAGCTTAACCCTCTAAACTGAATCGAATACCGAGGAGAACAAAAACATTTTCACCAAACCAAAATTATAATCCTTCCGATATTCTACACGTCTTATATCACCAAGTACCTCTGATTTGAATGTTTCACAACATTAGGCTCACCGGACTTTCATATTTGACATAACTTCGACTTTCCTCTTCTAAATTAAGAAGTTTCATCGTGTCTTAAATACAAAGTTTAACCCACTAAAGTTTTCCCACTAAACTGAATCTGAAACCAAGAGAAATGAGGAAACATTTTCACCAAACCAAAATTAAAATTCTTTCTATATTCTATACGTCTTATATCACCAAGTCCCCCTGATTAAAATGTTTCACAACGCTAGTTTCACCGTACTTACATATTTTACATACGACTTTCCCCTCCTAAATTTAGATTTTTCATCGCAGTCTTAAATAGAAAGCTTAACCCACTAAACTGAATCCAATACCAAGGAGCGAAAAAACATTTACACCTAATCAAAATTAAAATCCTTCCGATATCGTATACGTCTTATATCACCAAGTTCCGCTGATTTAAATGTTTCACAACACTAGGTGCATATTTCACGTAACTTCGACTTTCCCCTCCTAAATTTTTCATCGCCGCCTTAAATACAAAGCTTAACCCACCCGACAGAATCCAATACCAAGGAGCGCCAAAACATTCTCACCTAACCAAAATTAAAATCCTTCCTATATTGTGTAGATCTTATATCACCCAATTCCGCTGATTTAAATGTTTCACAACACTAGGTGCATATTTCACATAACTTCAACTTTCCCCTCCTAAATTTTCCATCGCCGCCTTAAATACAAAGCTTAACCCACCCGACTGAATCCAATACCAAGGAGCGCCAAAACATTCTCTCTCACTTAACCAAAATTAAAATCCTTTCGATATTCTACACGTCTGATTAAAATGTTTCTCAACACTAGGTTCACCGGACTTGCACATAACTTCGACTTTCCTCTCCTAAATTTTTCATCGCCGTCTTAAATACAAAGCTTAACCCACCCGACTGAATCCAATACCAAGGAGCGCCAAAACATTCTCACTTAACCAAATTAAAATCCTTTCGATATTCTACACGTCTGATTAAAATGTTTCTCAACACTAGATTCACCGGACTTGCACATAACTTCGACTTTCCTCTCCTAAATTTTTCATCGCCGTCTTAAATACAAAGCTTAACCCACCCGACTGAATCCAATACCAAGGAGCGCCAAAACATTCTCACTTAACCAAAATTAAAATCCTTTCGATATTCTACACGTCTGATTAAAATGTTTCTCAACACTAGGTTCACCGGACTTGCACATAACTTTGACTTTCCTCTCCTAAATTGTTCACCGCCGTCTTAAATACAAAGTTTAACCCAGCCGACTGAATCCAATACCAAGGAGAGCCAAAACATTCTCACTTAACCAAAATTAAAATCCTTTCTGTATTCTATACGTCTGATTAAAATGTTTCTCAACACTAAGTTCAACGGACTTGCACATAATTTCGACTTTCCTCTCCTAAATTTTTCATCGCCGTCTTAAGTACAAAGCATAACCCACCCGACTGAATCCAAAAGCGAGCAGAAACGAAACCGAAGCGAAAGCGGCGGCTCACCTGTGAGGCAGCAGCAGCAGACGAGGGCCAGCAGCGAGCGTGCGTCGGTCATGGCTGCGAAGCAGATGCTTCTCGGAGCACGGGAGGATCTGGCTGGGGCCAGTTGTGCCGTCAGAGCCGCTGGGCACACTCTGCCGGAGAACGGTCAGTCGCCGATCGCGGTTCCGAACAGATCAATGGCATACACGCTCGGGACACTGACGGCAATACACCTGGCGGGGGTGGGGACATCCAGACCCCCGGGTGCCTCCCCGGACTCACGTTGTCATGGTCACGCGGCCCAACAAAGACAACATCCATGATTAAAAACTTTTACCTCTTCCGAAAAGGGGGAGCTCCGAAAACTTTCTCGACTGCGCTGGATTTCGGGGCTTCTTCCATCTCGGTCCGGGAAGGGGATGAAAATTTCTCCGCTCGACCCTCTGGGAAGAAAAGGTGGGTTTTGTTTTCGTCGGTCTTTGATGGTGGCCTGGTTGGTAGAGTCGCAAATTAGCAAACTTAGTTCCAGCCTATTAACCCAATGTCATGTAAAAAGCTAAATATATTTGGATGAGGATTCTCTCCAACCATGTCTTCTAAAAAATTCATATACCTTGGCTTTAGAAGACAGAGTTGGAGAGAATCCTCATGCAAATTTTTTTAGCTTTTTACATGACATTGGGTTCATCCATCACATATAATTTTTATATACTATTCATTTTATTATGACATGACTCATTTCATTTTATTATTAGATTATGTATCTGAGCTCTTATTTGGATCTCATATACAAGATATCTTAGACCAATATTTACGCGTAATGAAATTGCTTTAAAATTATGGAATAATGAATTTGAGTTCGATTTTTATCTTGCGTTTGGCATAATATGTCCCAAGAGGACTCAATGCCACAAAATCACATCCAATCCAATCCAGCCAATAAAATTTATCAGGCATATTCTGTACGTGTTTTGCTCTTTCGAAAGTGAAAGACAAGTAAAAATTGGAGGTAGCAAAGAAATCCAACTAACGGTAAATTTATGAAATGAGAGTGTATATTTTAATTTTCTATTTTTTAATATAATCAATATTAGACAATAAAAATATTCGTCCTTTTTAGGGTATTGTAGAGTACTGCGCGTATAGTGTGTCCCCTTAAATATTCAAAAAAAAAAATCCTATGGCTGCCACATTTGACTTAAGTTATTGACCACTACAAGGCCGGAAGTGATGGCCACTCGTGAAGGAGCACCCAGTGGGAGGACCATCATTGCCCCTAACAATTTATACTTCATAATTTTGAATCATGTTCAGATGACAAAGCATCACCTGAGCTGGTATATGCTTACAAACATCCATTTGGTAATCCGTAATGGTAATTTTAGTTAACGTCGTACTCGAGTAACACGACGGGCTATTGACGACGGTCTGGGATCAGTCCCTTAAGGGAAATATCCGAGGACAACACCTCGCAATTTTAAACCACGGTCAGATGACGAAGCAACACCTGAGCTGAGACCCCACTTTACAAACTTCCACCCCAACCTAACGTGAGGACTTACGGCCACGACAGATTTAAGGTATACCAGCCGCCTCTACACCATACGCTTACAAACACCCATGCCCGAACCCGGATTCGAACCGAGGACCTTCCGATCTAGAGGATAACACCTTAACCACTATACCGGTTGGTCGGCTATATTCAAAAATAGGAAATTAAATAATGCACTCTCGTTTCATCAGTTTACTGATAGTTGGTTTTCCCTGCTATCTCTAATTTATCTTTTAATTCAAAAAGGAAAGAACAATGTCTCCGCTATGTATCTCTATCTTATTAGGGCTTCGGTGGCCTGGTTAGTAGAGTCACGGATTATCAACTGGCAAGTTCGATACTCGATCCAACAAATGAAATTTTGCTCATTTATTCTTTAAAGCTGTACAATCAATTTAAGATTATCATTACTACTTCATCATTACTAATCAGATTGTTTTTGTCATTACTACTCCATTACTGTAGACTACTACCTTAACCCCCCGTGGTTTTGAAAGGGACATTTAGTCCGGTTGGGTCCATAATGGTCCAGTTGGTGTCACTCATTGGCAACCGGAGTGTTTCTAGTTCGAGACCCGAAACGACAGTGAAATTTCGCACACATTCTTTAAAGATAATTTTTTTTGGTAAATTTCAATTAACGTCGTACTAGATCAACACAACAGGCTATTGATGACGGTCCGGGATCAATCCTCTAAGGCAGTGTTTCCCAAACTTTTGACATATGTGTACCCCTTCTATAATTGTCGTAACGCTGAGTACCCCTCATCCAAAAAATGAATGTATTTTAATGACAATTAAAATGTTTTTTTTTTTCTTTTTTTATAACGTACACAAAATAATAAGAAACGAGAAATAAAATTATTCAGAATAAAATATAAATAAAAGTCATATTATAAATAACATTTATATTTGGATCAATGAGAAGGATGAAATTGTTTGTGCTGAGATAACAGATCGTCATAATTTGGTTCCCTGGTTGTTAATTTCAATCTGAGATGTCATTTCACGTCCAATAGTCTGTCCATTTTTTAAAACTTAATGTCTACAAATGCTGAAAAAGCAACTTCACATATATATGAAGTTGGAAAAGGCAAGATATATTTTAGAACTCTTTCTGTTAAAACCGGATACACAGGTTGCATTTGTAACCAGAATGATGTTAAAGTACTCTCCTTATGTTTATTTTTCAAGCATCCGTCTGAAGGCAATTCCAACAATTGCTCTTCTTCCGCATGCGATAAATCTTTTGGTATGGATGTTGCGTTAATATTAAACGGATATCTTATCAATTCAATATTTTTGGTTAAATCAAGGAAATAGTTTTTCAAGCTTACTTGCAAACTCTCCAAATGCTGTGTTATGCATTTCATAGTATCAGCATCAATTTTAGTAGTCGAACTTGTTATAAACTCATGAAGAAACGAGTCTACTCCATTACCAACTCTCTTTTACCATAACTTTAGTTTTGCGATGTAAACGTTCACTTTATCTTGAACGTGAAACAATGAAATTTCTTTGCCCTGTAACGATAAGTTGAGGCAATTTAAAACAGAGAATATATCTGCTAAGTATGCTAGTTTACAAAGCCATTTTCAGTCATGTAAACAATATCTCAACTCAAATCTATCATTAAGAAAACATTGAAGTTCATGTCAAAGCTGTGCCTGTCAGGCCGGTTGCCCCCGACGGAGGGTTAACGAAGGAAGTCTGTAACGAAGTGTGGTATATTTTCGCCGTGTCACTCCGGACCATCTCACGCCTCACAAGACTGTCTTGACTTGACTCATGAGAACGTAAGGCGCAGCTAAGCACAGTGCAGTGCATATCCCCACCAAACTCCGGTGCAACGCCTACCCCCACCAAACTGTTCCCGTACCCCTGGGGGTACGCGTACCACACTTTGGGAAACACTGCTCTAAGGGAAAGATTCGAGAGCAACACCACTTATTCATTGTTTAATGTTATACAGTCAGTATTAGGCAGTAAAATAATTCGCTACTTTTAGGGTAGCGTAGAGTACTACTATGATATCCCCTTAATTGTTTTAGGTATTCGACTAGGTTCGGAACAATTTTTTTGAAAACGACTCTTAAATCACAATTTAAACATTTTTCATACTAGATAATGTTTTGAAATCATGAAATAAAGCAAAAAATAATGCACCGACTCATTATTTTTTTTTTTGTCAATCGGGCAAATTAAGGTAAAATTGAATCAAAATGACTACAGTATGGCTAACGCGCTCTGTAAAAATTTATATTAAATTAATTCTAATTTACTTGCAGCACCATATATCTATGATATTAGTGACGACAATATACTACAATACATTGAATACATTGAGATACATTGAAATGTTACGAAGTATCGCTCGTTATACAGGTGGAGGACAAAATAATATGAACACATGTGAAATAATGGAAAATCTTTATTAATAGGGGGGTGGACCACCCTTTGACTGAAGTACAGATTTAATGCGACGTGGGATAGATGCATAAAGGTCATGTACAGTATTTAAAGGAATATTAAGCCATTCCTCCTGCAGAACGGTCTCTAATTCCGAAAGTCTGGATGGAGGTGGAAATCGGGAACGAAGTTTGGACTCCAAATATTCCCATAAATGTTCAATAATATTTAAGTCCGGAGACTGAGGAAGCCAGGCATGATGTTCAACTTCTTGTGCTGGTGCACGTTAAATGTGTCGTGGCCTCAAATTCCCTCACGTTGGCGTGGTGTGGAAATTTTGAAAGTGGGGTGCCAGCTCAGATGTTCTGGTCATCTGACCGTGGTTCAAAATGACTAGGCGTTGTCCGTATATATTTCCCTTCGGGATGAAACCTGGGCCGTTGCCAATAGCCTGTTGAGTTGCTCCAGTGAGACGTTAGTTAGCTACCTACCTATATACCTTAAATAATTAAAAATAGATGTTTAAATTATATAAAATGCCATTTCATTCTCTCATTTCATAAATTTACCAATTTTTGCGATCCTTGCAAACCTCTAATTCTCACGTGTCTCATTTTAGGCAGAACAATGTTTCCGCTCTGTTGGGCCATGGTGGAGCAGTTGGTAGAGTCACGGATTAGAAACCGAAGGGTTGTGAGTTCGAGACTCGATCCAACCAAAGACCGTTGTATATGTGGGACTGGTGCAAGTTAAATCTGTCGTGGCCTCATATGGCCTCACGTGGTGGAAAAGTTTGGATCGGTGGTGTATCAGCTGTGTTTTATATAACTATAAAATATCTGAAGGATTGTAATTTTGGTTTGGTGGAAATATTTTCGCGATGATTCAGATTCTAGTGGGCTAAATTTTGTATTTAAGTCTATGAAAAATCTGCATTAAGAAGACGAATTCTGAAGCAGTCTGAATAAATGTGATATGAAACAGTTAAGTCCGGTGGCTTTGAAATACTTCCTTTCTAGTTAACGTATTAGGAGTTTGTAAATTTTAAAATAAAACCAATGGTAAACTCAATTATACAAACTCAAAGTTTGAACTTTAAGCTCGATTCTCTTACAAAGGAAACTTTTTCCGCCTTTGTGGTTCCTTATTGAAAAATACTGTAAGGTACCTAAAAACCTTTCTTATATATTCTACCAACATAACTTATATCGAAGTAACCGCTTAATTCTCTGTTTTTTTATGTTTTTGTAGAAATTTTAAATTTTGTCTTCGTAGTGCCTTATTTAAGAAACTAATATGTAAGATATTTTTTAAAACTTTCCTAACATATTCTACAAGCATAGATTATATTGAAGTAACCACTTAGTACTTCTCTTTACTCTACCTTTTTAATCAAAACCTTTTCGATTTTCTAGTTAGTTTAACATAAACATCTTTCCAATACCATGTGATATTACTTAGTATTCATTTCAGCAAATAAGCAAACGTCCATTAAGTATAAAAAAGTGTTTGAAACCGCTATCTCTTACGAAAAAAGGTTCGTGAATGGTTCATTGGTCTAGTCATTCTATTACCTTATTTATTAGTACTACGGTCATTACTACAGATCATTACTGCGGCTTACTATAGTCATTTTATGCAATATGAGACTAAATATCATTAAATATTTCCCTGACAAATCATTCAGTAACCAAATCAAATATATTGTTTATAATGAAAAAATAATATTGTAACTAAGTACAATGTACTTACTGTGGCATTGCTATTTAGTAATACTTATAGACTGCTATTTTGTATATTTAGTTACAATATTATATTTATTTACTACAAGTACAATATTGCTAAATAGTCATCAAAAACATAATCAAGTTTCCGATAAGATAAAGCAAGAAGAATATATTATAAGCATCATTAAGTTTTCTTTTGCTTTGAAGAGCGTAAACTTTTATTTACCTACATTATATTTGTTTTTAATCTTTATTATTAGAATGTTTACATTAAAGCCGCTCAATGTTTTTACATTAAAAATAAATTTAAGTAGAGACTTTCTAGTGAAATCTACCTTAATAAGAAATGAGTTTTATATTATTATAACAACAGTTACCAATCATAATTCATGCCCGTTTGAATTTTTCGATAAGATTGTCCGTTTCTTAGATACTTAAAGCAATTTGTTTTAGGTGAGGTAAAATTACGTCTTTGCACTTATATTACAGAAATAGTCTTTTTCACAATACAGGGTTTGTCCATAAAGTAATGGGACTGGGTCTGGTGAAAAGAATTTATTGATCCGATTGGTACATATTGTTAAAAGTCTTTAAAATAGTCTCCTTGGGCGTCGTTATACCGCTGCCAACGCAGGTCCCACGCTGCAAAGGCTCCCTGGAAGTCATCTGACGCAACCTCTTTCAGAGACTCTGTGACAGCTCGTTGGATGGCGGGAACATCTTCGAAACGGTGACCTTTCAAGGCTTCTCTTGAGATTTGGGAACAGGAAAAGGTCTGCCGGGCTCACACCGGAGCTGTACGGTGGCTCCGGCAAGGTTGCAACCCTTATCCGGGGGCCACGTAGGCAACGACAACGAAGGCGGTGTGGGCTGGAGCTTCCAGCTATCGGCAATGTCCGATCGTTTCCGTTTGACGGCTCTGTTCAGGTGCGCAAGGACTTCTTTGTAGAAAACGGCGTTGATGGCTCTTCCTGGAAGTACAAATTCTTTGTGGATCACACACTTTGACCACATTTTCGTCCAAACCACTCGTTGAAGAGCGTCCAGATCGCTCCATGTCTTCAAGGGTCTCTCGTCCGTTTTTGAACTCACTGAACCTGAGCCCTTGACTGGGCGTCGTCTTTGTAAGCCTCCTTAACAAAGGGAAACCTCTGGGAAGCGGTTTTGCCCAGGTAAAAGCAAATTTTAATCGTGTAGCGCTGCTCCAGCAAACGTTCCATTTTTGGTGTTTTCTGCCGTGACAAAAAACTCAAAAACAGCTTTTGCGTCTTGTGTGATCCTCACTGCATCAGAGCTCGGAAGCGACGGCCGCCCGGTACGTTGCTTAGCTTAGACCCCCACCACCAATCCCGCCCCCAGGGAGCGCCGCGAGGTGGCTAGTCTCATTACTTTACGGACACACCCTGTACGTTAACTTAGTAAACTTTTTTTAATGCATTTCGCTTCAACGGATTTTTTAACCTTTTTCAAATAACTTACATGCAAGTAAATTAGTATAAATCTTAAGTTTGATAGTTTTACACTTTCTCTTTTTCTTCTAAGTCTTTCAACAGTATGAGTTATTTATACATCAACTATATGTAAAAAAATAGTTTATACAGAAAAAATATTATAATAGTTATAGCCTCTAAATTAATTAATTTCGTTTTTGTTGGTATCTACAATGTTTTGTTTTAGTAGATAACATTTTTTCTGTTTCACTTTTATAGGTTTATATTAATTTTTCGTTAATCATATTTGCAATATTTCGCTATCATGAAGTTTATAACAGTAATTTTGTATAATTTATAACATACATATATATTTGTACTAGCAACAGTAAGTTTAACAGTGTTTAAAAATTTTGTATAACAGTAAGTTAATGGAAGTAATAAAAATTTTGTAATTACGGTAAATTAATCTAAGTAATAACATATGTATAAGTTTATATATAATAACAATAAATTAATGTAAGTTATAACATATGTAAGTTTATGTATAATAACACTAAATTAATGTAAGTAATAACATATGTAGGTTTATATATAATAACAATAAATTAATGTAAGTAATAACATATGTAAGTTTAAGTGTGTGTATAATAACAGTAAAATAATGTAAGTAATAACATATGTAAGTTTATATATAATAACAGTAAGTTTATATAAGTAATAATTGTAGATTTTTAAATTAAGTAACTTAATAACAGTAAGTTTATATAAGTAATAGGAAATTTGTTAGCTATCGGATTATATTTCAATATAATAGAATTTTCCCCTTCTTTATGTTAGAACTATGCTTTTGACAGTATGTTTCACTTCTATGCTTTCCCTAATACTAAGTTGAAAGTTAAAACAATATTATTTTAGTAAATAAATTTCAGCATTGTTTACCAACAAAAATGCTGAAAAAGTTCACAAAAATCACAAAAATCTAACGAATTTACATTGCCATGCTCTTTATGACAAAGTTCACATATTCATTGCGTCTATAAATAGTTCGATTATTTCGTCACGATTTTGCCTCGTCAATTTTATGAAAAATTACATCGCGTAAAAACAACACTTAATTCCTCTTTATTTTTACTTCTCGGACTAACCACTTAAAGATAAGTACAAAAGCCGCAGAAAATCCTTGAAGAAAAATCATTGGAGATTTCCGTCTGTTTAGACTGTATTTATGTCAGAAATGAATATTTCCAACAAAAAACCATTTGCTTGGATGATCGTGTGATAGGAGTCTGGTACGTGATTGGAATTTGATGGCGAAGAAATATGTCATACAGCCACGCTTCGCTAATGCTGCCGATGCTCGAACAACGCGTTTATTATTAAGTTTTTCTATTTCGGGTGTTAGCTTGCTAACAATTACAGACTAAGGATTGGTCAATTTCCTTCTGCCGCTGATCATTGAAAGGTGTAAGAAATGTTCCCTTTTGTGAAAGAATCGCTAACTTCCAAAGAAGTTAACCCTTTAAAGGGCACTATGCTAAAAGCAAGTATGCTTGAAAGAAAAACTAAATGGGTAAGAACCTTCACTTTATATGCATGTATTTTGCTCAACGAAATTTAGTTTTATGGAGGATACTGGGACTCCTTATATCGCACCTCGCCTCTTAACCATACTTCCGAGAATATTTATGTACCTTGGTGAGTTGTTAATATTAACAGAGAGGATATTTATATTAGGGATGCAACATCGACAGCAAAACATCGATGATCAAAATTAAAACATCGATATTGATAATTACATCGCCCCAAAAACATCGATGTTTTTAAACATCAGTGTGTTTATACCTTTTTTTCCTATTTCTTAAAACTGGTTTAGCAACCTCAAACATTAATGTTCACTGGGGGGGGGATTTAATTTGTCCTGTGCCGTGTTTAATAATTTATAACTAAGACTTTTTTTAGCTGTCAAAACAGTCAAAAATATTAATATGAACAGTTAAAAAATGTTCTGTTTTCAAATTAAATGATAAAAAAGAAAATAATAATTACAACAATTTGACATAGGTACTACTTACTATAAGCATAATTTGGTAGGTACATAGCATTAATTATTGTTAGTTATTATTAATAATTTATCAACTTATGGGGAGGAAAACACAACAAACTTATTTTTATTCACTGTAAATAAAAAAATATATTGGCCTATAATTATTATATGCCCCAATATTTGTTATTTACAGTTTGTAAAAAAAATAAGTTTGTTAACTTTCTCCACCTTAAGACGACTTCTTTTTTCACTAACTATCCCACCTGTTAGGGAAAAGTCTATTTCTGATGGGGCAGATGTCGTCATCACCGACAAATACTTAGTAGCATGGTTATTTTTTTTTAAATTTTATAATGATGCTTTTTCATTTAAAAATAAACCTTCAACAGTGTTAAAACATCGATGTTAAAAAACTGATTTCATGGGTTTCGTTACAGTTAAAATATTTTTAGCAAATCTTTAAATGATTTTTTATTACTTTGATGAAAAACTGAAACAGGAGATGGAGCTTTTATGTGATAAAATATTAAATTCTAAGTTTTACTGCATCCTTATAAAACTCAGGAGAAAAGTAGAAAGCGTGAGGTAGACAAATACTTAATTGTCCCATTGTAGTTGTAACAAGTTATTTTTAAAGTGTTAACTACATTATAAAGTTTAAAGTAGTTTGCTATTGTTTGAAAATGTACACACAAAACTTCATGATCATAAACTGTACCATTCACTTCTTGGAAATGATAAGCGTATCTATAACTATATATCTATATATCTACCATCTTTCCAAAAAAATATACAGCAGTGAGATAGTTTATTTTTATTGTAGTTTTTCGTTATTCTTTAATACATGAATTTGTCTGCTACAAATACATGGAATTTAAGCTTCGTAAAATCAATTTTTCAAGCAAGCCTTTAAAGGATTTTTTATTATTTTGATGACAAACTGAAACAGGCGATGGAGCTTTTATGTGGTAAAATATTAAATTCTAAGTTTTACTGCATTCTTATAAAATTCTGGAGAAAAGTAGAAAGCGTGAGGTAGACAAATACTTAAGTGTCCCACTGTAGTTGTAACTAGTTATTTTTAAAGTGTTAACTACATTATAAAGTTTAATGTAGTTTGCTATTGTTTGAAAATGTACACACAAAACTTCATGATCGTAAACTGTACCATTCTTATTGGAAATGATAAGCGTATCTATAACTATATATCTATATATCTACCATCTTTCCAGAAAAATATACAGCAGTGAGATAGTTTATTTTTATTGTAGTTTTTCATTATTCTTTAATACATGAATTTGTCTGCTACAAATACATGGAATTTAAGCTATGTAAAATCAATTTTTCAAAGCCTTTAATCTATTGACATGCTGGTATTTTTCATTCACCCTTAAGCCAGAGAAATTTTTTCTCTGGAGCGCTTAGAATTTATAGAAAATCAACTTTCTACCGCTTACCTTCAAAAAATCCCAGATTCCGTAGTATTCTAAAGAAATCCTACAGAAGAGAAGCCATGATAAATGATCGTGGATGAAAAAGAATTATTTGGGGAAAGTCAAGTTTGCAAGAACTGAACTTGAACTCTACGCCAAAAGCTTACCTAGAATTCGACAGATGATCACTGCTAGAAAAACCCCGACTTCCAAACTCTAGTACACGCCTCAACTGTTTCAGGGTAGGTCTGTATGGGTTGAATGATTGGTTCTATATCCATAGGTCACACTGACACGTTAACTCAGTCTTGTAACTTGCACATTTACAGTAGAAAGTCATTTCTAAGTGCTTATAACCAAGTAGCAAGTAAATAAAGTTAGCTGGGTTTTTTTGGTGTTATGACTCAAGGACCATATCTGGCCAAGTTGAACCAAACACAAGACAAAATGTCAAGCAATTGTGGAATGAAAGAGGAAGGAGAAAGAAAGAAAAATCTATTAGGCATCCGGGTATCGCGATCTCCAAGTTTACCAGAGTCAGTAAACCCCACGAGAAAGGAATATATCACTAGGTTACCTCGGGTTTGTTAGGTAAGTCACATCTTAATATGTGCTGAGGGTCAAATAAACATGAGTACAGTTGTTGACTATAGTATGAGAGGATTGTTTAGTGATCTCCTATGTGAACTCAGTCTATGATTTCAGGTAGGTATTTTAATAAATGTTGCAGTGGAGCAACACAATGGGTTATTGGTGAAAATTCGTGATCAAAGCCGTCAGTGAAAGATCCGAGCGCAACACCACGTAATTTTGAACCACGTTCAGATGACGAGGTCACACCTGAGTTGGCACCTGAATCTCCAAACTTCCACGAGATGCCAACTTGAGGACATTCGAGGCCACGACATATTTAACGTGCACCAGCATCTACGTAAAAGACAGTCATGGATTGGATGGAGCTTCGAACTCGCATCCCTCTTGTTGTTAATCCGTGTCTCTTACAACTGGGATACCGTGGCTGTATGCACAAAAGTTTAATAGTTGCATATTGAGTGCACAACTTTAAATAAATTTTGAACCTGATCTCGATCCATCAAAAATTGCAATATTGTAAATAGATTAAGTTACTTTAAGAAACCCTGAACGTTTCAGTCGAATTTTCTTACTCTTATGGGTGCCATCTCTTAAGTGCCTGAACCTCCTCAGGGGTCCTTGTTATTTTTATTATATAGTCTCTCAGACTGGAGTGAATAAACTTACGTTAAATAATAATATGAGCCTTCAAATAAAGAAGGTAATTTGACATGATTCAGTAGTTGGGTATGTATTTAATTAACGTCGCACAGGAACAACACACCGGGCTATTGGCAACTGTCCCCTGAAGGGCACTTCCGAGGAACACTACGGTCTTTGGTTGGATTCGAACCTCGAAACCATCTGGTTTCTAATCCGTTATTCATCCAACTTGGCTACCTAGTAGGGATGCGACATCGATGTCGATGTTTTCAAAACATCGATGTTTTTTAAAAAACATCGATGTATTTAACATCGATGTATTGGGGTCGATGTTTTGGTAACATCGATGTTTATACTTGTCGATGTTTTTACGTTGCCGATGTTTTATTTTTAAATGAAAAAAGTACCGTTATAAAAATTTTAAAAATAACCAAGTAGCATAATTTTTATAATCAGCAAACTGAACATACTTTTAGATCAAAGTGACCAAGTATGAAGGTTCTGAAAAATAGGGATGCGACATCGATGTCGATATTTTCTAAACATTGATGTTTTAGAAAAAAACATCCATGTATTGGAACCGATGTGGCATCACTAGTTGCTAAACCATTTTTAAGAAATGGGGAAACAAGTTTAAATACACTGAATTTTAAAAACATCGATGGTTTGGGGGCGATATATGATCAACATCGATATTTTAATTTTGAACATCGATGTTTTGCTCTCGATATCGCATCAATAGTTGGTAAACCAGTTTTAAGAAATGGGGAAAAAAGTTTAAATACACTGAATTTTAAAAACATCGATGGTTTGGAGGCGATATATTATCAACATCGATATTTTAATTTTGAACATCGATGTTTTGCTCTCGATATCGCATCAATAGTTGGTAAACCAGTTTTAAGAAATGGGGAAAAAAGTTTAAATACACTGAATTTTAAAAACATCGATGGTTTGGGGGCGATATATTATCAACATCGATATTTTAATTTTGAACATCGATGTTTTGCTCTCGATATCGCATCAATAGTTGGTAAACCAGTTTTAAGAAATGGGGAAAAAGTTTAAATACACTGAATTTTAAAAACATCAATGTTTTGGGGTCGATGTATTATCAACATCGATGTTTTCATTTTGAACATCGATGTTTTCCTATCGATGTCGCATCCCTACTACCTAGGCTTCTAATTCACTGAGTCAAATCATGTAGATAAAATGACCAGAGCATTAAAACGAAACAATGAATAATTAATAGAGCTGCTATATGAAGAATCGTAAATCGTAAAATAGGGCATGAACCTCTGTGGCATTTAAGATATTTATAATAGTGTACCAGCTTTCAAGTACATAATTAATTAAACTTACGCATTAGATAATATGAGTCTTCAAATATACAAGGTAACTTGACCTGATTCAACAGATCGTGTATACATTATGTTAATAATCTTGTTATTTACCCAAGTAAGATTAATTTTTTTTTCAAATGTATGTAGGTAACATGGGTAATGAAATATGAAGTAAAATAAATTATTCGATCAAGTACATATATACACAGTTGATATATAACATAAACTCGTGAACTGGCAAGAAAAGTTTAAAGACAAACAATCCGTTTTTAGTTCAAAAATAGAAATTATAAGAACATTTTGTTAATATGTTATACAGGTTTTAAACAGATTATATATACAACAGGACTCTGTATTTCTTAGCCGTCCCCATAAGGATCTTGCAATATAGAGGTCTTCAAATACAGAAGATCCGCTTGGCATGAGTCAATAAACGGTATCGTTTACCATAAAATTAACGTACAGGAACAAACCTTGTACTTTCTAATTAACGTACATCTACAACTAATTCTTAACACTACATAACTTTACTCTCACAAGTCATGGGTATCATTTCTTCAAAACTTAACTCTTTGAAAGAGGGGTTATTTAACCCACACAATCAGACAACGATCCTCTTTACCGAACGTTTCATCAGCTTTCGGTACCATATAGTATTTTATGGAATCAGTCAATTTAATTTTCTCTAGAGGCGCTGTGTTTGAAGCTTAAGTAAACAATATTTCACTCAAAGATAAATATAGTTTACCAAATATTTATTCACATGCGAAGGCGACCAATAAAAAATTCGGATTCACGTTAGTATTTACATAAAAGATTATTTTCTGTTATTCTCAGGAGAATTTGGCTGCGGGACGTAATCTAACAACTTTAGTAGTTTTAATCACTATCCCGGTTTCTTTTGCATTCGGGTGTGGTTTCACCGAACCAATATCTCTCTGTGTGGTTATTTGAGACCACTCCGGACAATTGTAAGAAAAAAAAATCAGGTGTGAATATCTTAAATGCATTGTTAACGACAGATTAAACCTTGTTGCTCTATGGAAAAGACATTACTTCGATGGTTTATCCAAGTAATCTCTAAACTTGCGAGGATGATTTGGAAATACGTTCTTAGCTCTCGTTCCATGCAGCTTAAGGGGGTCCGGGACACATTAAAAAAAAAATTATTAATTAATTTTGAATTTTTTTGTACTGATTACCCATTTAACTAATAAGCGAAATCACAACACAAAATTTTTCCAAAAGTTTTTAAAAAAATTTTATTTAAATTTTTTTGAAAAAAAGAGGGGTCATTTTAAATTGTTAAAACTCAAAATGTCTTGATCAATTTTCAAAATTCTTGTAGTAAATTATTCACAAATTGATAAACTTTAATTTTGTTTCAGCAATTTAAAAAATATTAATATAATAAAAAATAAAAAATATTTCAATGAAAATTTTCGAAATTTTTAATGTACTTTTTTTTAATTCACATTTTTAAAAGTAAATATTTGTTTTAAATTTGCTGAATCATAATTAAAGTATAATGTTTGAAAAATATATATCCAAATTTCAACCCTTAAACTTTATCGGTTTTCTACTTATAGCAATTTGAATACAGGAAATCTTGAAAAAAAAGTATCATGGAGAAAAACGCATTTAAAGTTTTAAAGACAGATGTTGTTGCCATGACAACAACTGTCAAGAGTCTTAGATTTTCAAAAACGACGCACCACATAAATTATTGTATCTCTAGTTCTAATTAAGATAGAATCATGATTTAGACGTCATTTTAAGCAGAAAAACACAGAGAATTTCTTCATATAGTAAAAAAAAAATCGAAATTTTGACTATTTTTGTGTTTCGGACCCCCTTAACCCTCCAAAAGGTTTCCGCTAGAAATCTCGTCAATCCAGATTTTAAAAGTCTTGCTAATGACGAAGTATTTCGTCCCCAAGACATTACCAAATTTCTTATGATGACGACATCTAGATGTGGTAAGTTTTCTTACAGTGACGAGATATCTCGTTCATCAAGATCTGGTCGATTTTCTATCAATGACCAGATGCCCCGTCAAGACAACCACCAGGAGAGTTTAACCTATTTTGGTATTCAAAGAACAAATTTTTTATCAGAGCAACAACGAATATTCTCTGATTTTACGAAGCTATTAAGTGGAAATTTCTACCACAGGTATATTTACCGCTCTTGTTCGAGGCTACTCGAATCAATTATGAGGTAAGAAATCAAATCTGAATGATTGAAACGCATTTTTAATGACAGATGAAACCTTATTGCCTGATGGAAAGAGCATCAATGGTTTATCTTAGTAATCATCTACTTGCGAAATTAATTTGGAAATGTGTTCTTGCCTCTCGTTCCAAGCAGTTTAATCTGTTTCGGTATAAATAGCCTTAAAACATATTTTTGATTTGAGGAACACAACGAATACTCTCTAATTTTTCGACTCTATTTTGTGGCAATTTATACCACAAGTACCGCTTTTATTCTATGCTAATAAAATTAATGTAATGAAATAAATCAAATTTGAATGTTTGAAACGCATGTTTAACCCTTAACTACTGTGTCACAAACCGTCTCGTAACTAGTGTGGAGGGGTCTCTCAGACCTCGCTCATTAAAGTGCGTATAAAGTTGATTAATATAATATATTAATGAAAGATTCTGTAGATAATTATTATTAATACATTTTAAAGTTAGATAATTCATATCTTAACATGAAATACATTTTATATTACTTTATAAGTTAAGTAGATTCCATGTCTCTTCAGGCTCAGCTTTCGAACCTAATTTTGCAGGACATTTCAACCCTGCAAGCAGTAAAACTATGTTGTGTTTTGGTGTTCTAACGGCACGATTATGTTCCCCCCCCCCCCCGGCATCCCATTTGAAGTTATTTTTTCCGTAGAAATATTCTTGTGAAGACGCACTTGAAATGTCTTCATCTTCATCTGCCTAAATTTCCGAATCCGTGCCTAAATTACCCAAATCCAGTACTCTATGTCCGACCAACTATCAACAATATCCTGAATTTCTTTTTGCGTATGATACACAGGTCGTTTTCTAGTAAAGTTTGTTGCCATTTTAGGCTCTTTGCCGAAATTCCCTACTCCAACTTAGACGATTTCATTCAACAAGAACGGTAACGCAAATGCCGTGAAGGGGTCTAAGAGACCACGCAGGAAATTCAAATAGTGTAAAACACGAAATAGTTGGGGCACCAATAGTATTAGTAAAAACCAGTCTGGATATTTTTGGCTTCTGTCGGACGTAGTAGGAAGGTACTGAATAGGACAGGGACCAATATTCACTTTGAGGGGTGGAAACGACCTGTCAAAAATGACTCGGGGTCTGTGAGACCCATGACAGGAGTTAAAGGTTAATGACAGATAAAACCTTATTGCTTGATGGAAAGAGCATCAATGGTTTATCTTAGTAATCATCTACTTGCGAAAGTAATTTGTAAATGTATTCTAGACTCTCGTTCCATGCAGTTTAATCTGTTTCGGTATAAATAGCCTTAAAACAAATTTTTGAACTGAGGAACACAACGAATACTCTCTAATTTTTCGACGCTATTATGTGGCAATTTATAACACAAGTACCGCTCTTATTCTATGCTAATAAAATCAATTGTGAGGATGTAGGTACTTCAAGTAACGTCAAACTGGAGCAATACAACGAGATTTTGATGACGGTCCGGGACCAATCTCAAATCGAAAGATCCGAGGAGAATACCACGTAATTTTGAACCACGGTCAGATGACGATTCAACACCTGAGCTGGTTCCCAACTCTCCAGACTTCCAAAACCACGCCAACGTGAGGACATTTGAGGCCACAACAGTTTTAACGAGCACCAGCCCCCTTTTTACACGATGGTTTTTGGGTGGATTCGAACTCGCCACCCTCCATTTGCTAATTCGTTAGTCTTCACCCTTGGTTACCGAGCATCTCAATTGTGAAGAAAGAAGTAAAGTTCGAATGTTTGAAACTGACATTTATAGACTAATAAACCTTATTTGCCGGATATTGATAGCAGTTCAATGTGTTTGATTTTAGTAATCCTCTAAACGTAGAAGATAATTTGTGAATGTTTTGACTCTCCATGCAGCTTAATGCATTTAAGTATTCAGGGCCTTAAAGAGATCTATTGCATTTCCAACATAAATGTATAATAAAAGGAGCCTTCAACCAAGAAAGGCAACTATTATGTAAATATACAGATGTACTTTCGTATGCTGTGTATTACATAAAAATATATAATTTAATACTATTCAAGAATACGTTTTTGGTACAGTCTATTTAACTTAAAAAATACATCTACTGATAAAAAGAAAAAATTGAGGTATAAGATAATTACAATGAACATTAAATGTGTGAGCTACTAATAAAGCATGAAGATCAAATTAAATATTGAGTTTGAGTACTATCTATTTGAAATATATGGCGTTAAGTTATTTGCGCGCGCGCGCGCGCGCGCGTTGGTTACACAAAGGAGAAAATATATAAAATACATCTACTGACAAAAAGAAATTATTGAGGTGTAAGATAATTACAATGAACATTAAATGTGTGAGCTACTAATAAAGCATGTGAAGATCAAATTAAATATTGTGTTTGAGTACTATCTCTTTGAAATATATGGCGTTAAGATATTTGCGTTGGTTACACAAAGGAGAAATTTGAAAAATTCTCTGCTAGTGGAAATGGAGCGACTTAAACTATTTCTTTCAGAATCCGTAATCAACACCCTTAATTTTCTTCAGGTTTAATCTAACATTCCGAGTAGTTTCGACGAGATATCTCGTCCATAAAATTCTGACCGAATTTGCTGGTGATAATATACAGTTGTCATGGAGGAAAAATTCGGGATCTAACAAAATAGTTTATACTGCAAGACTGTTCGACGACTAACAATCCGTTTTTATCTCAAAAACAGAAATTATAAGCATTCTGATGGTGGTAGTGTTTTAAACAGAGAAAAATACGACAACGTATTTCGTATCGTCATAAAAATCTTCCAATGCAGCATAAATGACAGTACAGTAACAAACTTTTTTATGGTTTGTTTTAACAGTAAACAGTTTTAACAGTAAGTTTGTTTGGTAAACAGTTTTGACGAGATCAAAAACTGCTCAGTTTCTTCTCGAGATATCTCGTCTATCAAGATCTGATAATTTTTTTCTCGAGATATCTCGTCTATCAAGATCTGATCATTTTTTCTCGAGATATCTCGTCTATCAAGATCTGATCATTTTTTCTCGAGATATCTCGTCTATCAAGATCTGCTAAGTTTTTTTCTAATTACAAGGTATCTCATCGATCAAGAGCTGCTCAATTTTTTCTAATAACGAGAAATCTCGTCTATCAAGATCTGCTCGGTTTTTTCTAATATCGAGATACTTCATCTGTCAAGATCTACTCATCGTCGGGACAACCACCAGGAGGGTTAACAATAATGGTGTTACATTATCTTCCATTACACAATACTTCTTAATTAACGAACAAGTCCCACTTTTGTGCTATATTCGCGAGCCATCCAATTCAAAATCACCGTTCAATTCAACATGGGGTTGAGCAAGCTATGCGCGTTCCCTATATACTATGTGAGTAGTACTAGCCCAGTGAAGTACGTCGACATGAGCATAATTACAGTAGTTATTCAAGCGCCAAACCACTTACGAGACGAATGTATGGTTGGCGGCGAGTTATAGCCGGTTAGTTGCATAGTCAAGCACTGCATATGTCACAGATATTCTGAAAGCTATTTGACAGGTGTTATTCAAGCCCACTTGGCGGATATCCGTTGAATCAGTTGGTTTTACGTGAATCCTTGATCAATTATGTGGTGCGTATGGGTAAAACAGCAGTTCCGTAGCGATCAATATAAAACACCAATAATGTTATGTTGGTTCAGAAGTGATATTTGAGAAGAGGATTTTTTTTTCTGTTTATAAGACAATTCTATTCGGAACAATTTCCTATCACTCAAATGCATTACGTTAACCATGTATTTATGATCATCATAAGCTAACTGTGTGCTTCCTAAGGATATTCATGAAGTGTGTCATTTTTTGTGGCAACTTAAAGGCTATAATGAATGGATTGACTGTGTCATACCATTCGAGTCGGAACCATATCCTATAACTCACGATGCATAACGTTAACTTTGTATTTACTGATCTCAATAAGCGGTGTGTTTCTTAATGACTTCCATAAAGTGGATCTTTTTCTTTTGTAGTAGCTTAGATGCGATTATGAATGGATGTGTTTGGAGTATAAATACAGTTGAAATAGGAACCATTTCCTACCACTCACGATGCATTACGTTAACCATGTATTTACTGATCGCTCTCCATAAACAATCTTTGTGCTTACTAAGGATTTTCGTCCTTGGATCTTTCCCTTTCGGGATTGATCCCTGACCGTCGTCAGTGGCCCGTTGTGTTACTCTAGTACGACGTTAACTAAAATTACCATTACCATTACCTAATGATTTTCATAAAGTGGAATTTTTCTTTGATGGTAATTTAAAAATGATGTGTTTCTATTCATAAAACAGTTTTACAAAAGTTGCGAGATACAAAGATCACGTACATAATGTTAAACATTACATTAGGATTGGTGATGACTGTTTCAAATTCTGAAACAGAAAAAAACTACAGTTCTGAAATCAAATAAACAATTAAATACTACACAAACTTTTATTTATTAATTAAAATATATTAAAACCAAAAGGGGTCTTTATGATGCAAAATTATAATATTAATGACATCAAAATTAATACTTTAATTCAAATGTGAACAATTGAGCTCTTTTCTAGCAATTAGCTCAGCAATCTTAGGTTTAATTCATGATATTTTCAATATAAAGTCATTCTAAACTACAGTCTATTTAAAATTAATAAATACTGAAAAATTCTACTAATATTTTTGCATTTTAAAATTTGGATTTTATAACATAAGAGAATCGGAGAAAATAATATTTTTATTCTGGGGTACGTATCTGAAACCAAGGGAATTAAACTAACGACTATTAACTAACGAGAAAACGAGAGATTTTAAATTTCCCCTGATTCAATAAGCCATATCGTATAGAAAACCAATGACTGTAGAGTGACAAATATACAACTGCTGTATCAGAGTTACCAACTCTAAGGGGTCTGAACCCCTGAGGAGTACAAATATTTTTAATTTGGGGAACCGTATCTCATACTTGAAAGATAAAACTTACTCATAAACAGGTAATATAAGACTTCAAATATGGAAGGTAATTTGACCTGATTCAGTGAGCCATATCGTGTAGAAAAAATAACCTTATAGCGAAAAGCCTAACCAATTAATAATTCATATAGATGCTATATCAGGGGCCTGAACCCTTTCGGCCGATAATATTTTTACAATGGTGCACTGGTTCTCAAACACATTATGAAATAAACTTACAATTCATAGATTATATGAATCTTCGAATATGGAAGGTAAATACCTGATTCAACAGGTCGTATGGTAGAAAGGTAGGTACTTAATTAACATCACACTGGGGATCAATACAAGAACGGACTACTGGTGACCATTCGAGATCAAACCAGAAGGAAAAGATCTCAGACTACACCACGTCACTTTGTCCCATAGTCAGATGACGAGGTCACACCATAGCTGGCACCCGACACTGCAAACTTCCACACCACTCCAATGTGAAAACATTTGAGATCACAAGAGATTTAATTTTTAACAGCCCCCTTTGTACGACGTTCTTTGGTTGGATTCAAATTTGCACCCCTCTGGTTTCAAATCCGTTACTTTTGCAACCAGGCTGCCGTAGCCCCAACAGGTCGTATGTAGACATTAACATAGATAGTGAAATGCATTACTCTATAGCAAAAATATAGACGTACCAATAAGGCGCAGAATTACAGTGGTGCCGGACTCGATCAACTTATAACGGCGCTGACTAGGTACGTTGAGTCTTTAGTGACGAGACCCGTTTCCAACTGTGTCCTGACAACAATCCCACAGACGTTTCTGGAGACATCCAGGACAGTGTGGGGATCCTGCCCTTACTATCGCACGCTGCATATACCCACAACAGGGCGTATGGTCTGGGATGTCATCTCCTCTGATAGCCGGACCCCTTTGGTAGTCATTTCTGGCATACTTGCAGCACAGCGGTACGTAGACCACATTCTACGACCGGTTATGTTACCGTTCCTTTTGCGACACCCCGGAATTACTTTTCAACAAGATAATGCTCGGCCGCATGCGGCACGTGTTGCTATGAGTTGTCTTCAATCTTTCCCAACACTTCCTTGGCCAGCTAGGTCTCATGATCTCTTTCCCATCGAGCTAATTTGTGATGTTATGGGAAGGCGATTGCAACCATCTCGGAATGTTGAACATTTACCGTACGTTCCATTTTCAGTCTATGCCCGACAGTTGGGGACAATTTGGCACGAAATTCCGCAGGACACCATCCGGGAACTTTTTCAGTCTATGCCAAGCCGGGTGAAAGCTTGCATCCAGGCCTGAGGTGAACCAATGCCTTATTGACCTCCTCCCTTTGTAATGGTCAAACTCTGAAATAAATCATTAAATTGTTCTGAAATTTTAATAGTTAGTATTTCTATCTATATTCATCACATCCACCAATTGTTATCAGAATCGTACAACTCCTTCTTGGTGCGTCGATTTTTTTTTTATAGAGTGTACTTTGTTAAAAAAACAAAACAAAAACAGACAAATATACAGTTGGCATACATAATAAAAATAGTTTCACATTGTGACTGTTTTAAGACCGTTTCTAATTCAAAACAGAAATTATAAGCATTTTGAATGTTATATATACGTCTTTAAAGCAATTTACAATAAGGCAATGTTGTTCTTATCGTCATAAAAATAAGAAGCTAGTGTCTCCGAGTAAGTTTCTGCTGTAAATATCAAACTGAAACACACAAGACGCGAATATTTTTTAAATATCGCCGGCTTAGAGCAGAAACTCAGCAAATGACATTTTTCGTAAGAGTCAGGTGTGGCCTCGTCATTTGACCATGGTTCAAAATTACGTAGTGTTGTCCTTGGATCTGTAACTTGGTAGCTTGGATCTTTAACTTGGTAGCTTGCCCACAGCCCGTATTGTTTCTCCAGTGCAACGTAAATTAAGACACCTACCTACGGAATATACACCATAAAATTAACCCCCTGTTCACTTATATCCTCTGTGTTTTCATATACGAGATTGAATGTCTTCATTTATTATTGAAATCGTAGGATACTAAAGCATCATTACCGTGCATAAATATTAATTGTGCAATTTATACACCCCTTAAGCAAATGATACCCAGTGTCTAGACGGATTTTAACTATATAAGACAAACAAATGGGGATTTCTTGAGCAACTATGGTGATTAAATATTTTGAAACTTTTATTATCTCTTTCATATACTGATCTCTATCTATGCATATTTTAAGATGGGCTTTTCTTTATTGCGTGGTGTTTTGCGTGAAGATCAAATACAGGAATATTGCATTAGCTTCACGCACCCAGTTGATCTTTGTAATGAAAAGAAACATCACTTCATTTTCTTGAGCCCATAAAATACCACATACTGCGCTTCACTGCTGCTCTGAAGTGCATCAGAAACTTCAATAAAAAATTGAATTTAATTGCAGATGCGGGTAATGTTCAGGTGAATGTTCTCAAACTTTCCAATCCATCTATTACTTTTTTGTTATATATATTTCAGCAAAATAAGTCACGGAATTAAGCGTTTATGGAATCGTATTCGATAGCTGTCAACCCTTTTGGATCAAGCAAGGGTGTGGTTAAAGTTTCACGGTTAATTTTCACAGGAAACTTTATTGTTTTATAATTAACAACAACCATTCATAAAAACATTAATAATATTCGCTGCTTTTACGCAGATCAGTGATAGTTTTAACACTAGAATGTCCGTCGGTGTCGATTCGACACCGGAGCCTGTTTATTTTGTTCTCCTTTCCGCATTTGTGAATTGAATTTGAAAATTTTTGGTGACTTATAATCATTTTCCCAGATGAATACACTGTAAAAATTTCGTTGGTCTAGATTCATTTATAAAAATTTTACAGGTAAATTTACCTAGAACGTTCGCTGGTGTCGTTTCGACACCAAGTCAATTTATTATTCTAAATAGCTTCCGTTCAACTTAATACAAGATCATTGAGTAGCAAACGTTATTAGTAGGGCAACTTTTTGCAACAAATGCAACTTTTTTTCACACGTTCTACGCTGCATGTAAAGTACTAAAAACAAAAGTCCTCCTACGTGGGGTGTATTAAAAGTGAGTTATAACCGCAACATAAATGCAACTTTCTGCATAAATGCAACTTTTTGCATAAATGCAACCACCTGCAACTTTTTAAAATTTAGCTAAAAATTTATTCATATGAAATTACTATTTCATTTTTTGTCCTCTCAATCAACCCTTCGATCACTCGTGTCTGATCTTGCGACCGACGAAGTATTGCGGTTCAGACAAGTTCATGGAAAGAAGGTGTTCGTCCTAGTAGACGAAAGTGATATAAATCACAAGAAGTACCTTAACACATTGGTTGGCACTCTTGATAATCCTGAGGAAACTTGCATAATCGACGGCAGAGTTTGTGAGGTGAGTGTCGATCATCAATATGTTGTTCGCCTTGTAAATGACGTTTTAAAATGTATGAATACTGAGCGAAAGGATTTTACGCTTCTGCTATTCTATACAGCACATTATATGACAGCAGCTGGAGCAGTTTTTCAATGTTAAAGAAATTACTGGCCAAGGATCGGCCATTCAACGTTCTTCTGTTTTTAATGATGTATTATAATACTGTTGTACACGACTAAAATTGTCAATATATATTGAATTGTTTCATTTTTTACGAATAATTTATTTTAGATTTTAATGTATCAAAATAAATGCAACTTTATTTCCATAAATGCAACTTTAGGGAATGATAAATGCAACTTTTCCCATTTTTACTGCAACAAAAAAGTTACCCTAGTTATTAGCCAACCAAACAAATTCTTATCGCACTTCTGTTTGACTTTGAATAAAATGTTTACATGTTCATAGCGGAAAAGAATATATTATACTAAGTGTTTCGTCGTTTACATTTGTTTATCTGTTTATAATATAAACAGATTCGATTTTCGAACGTTGTGTACGTGTAGTGCAGACAAAAAAAAACGATAGATCGTTGGAAAGGTCGAAATCCTGAATAAATTGTTAGTAATTTGTTGCGAGAATTCTGAAAATGAATTGGATGGTGGGAAGCTCTCGTGTTCGAATTTCGATTCCGATGCCCCTAATTTACATGGAAGTGAGTGCAAAGAATATGAAGAAAGTGCAGATGAAACTGATAATATCCCAACTAATCCGGATATATATGCCGCTAGGGACGGCACAGAATGGATACCGCATAATGGCAATATCAGAGGCAGATTTGCTGCAAGATTTGTTTTACGTCAAAGTAGTTGTCTGACTAACTGTGAGAAACAAAACGTCAATGAATACTTCATTTGTTCGTAGTTACTTTTCATCGACAGTTACATATTCGAACACATAATAAAAATGCACAATTGTTGAAGCTAGGTGAATTTTGAGCGATATCAGCTGGTCTGTATCCATTGATGAACAGTGTGCTTTTCATGTGATATTCTATGCTCGCGAAATAAGTGGTGTTATGAAAATTGAACTGCATTCCCTAAGGTCTGACTCTTGAAGTCAAAACTTCTATAAAGAAACAATGGATCGAAATAGATTTAAAGAAATCCTTTGATTTTTAAGATTTGATTTAAAACCCACACGTTCTCAGAGAATTCGAGCCAACAATTTGGCTGTGATTTCGGAAGTTTGGGATAAATCTATCCCAAACTTTCGAAATTTATTTTTTTATATATAGTGTTTTTTGGTATATTAGGGTCATATTCTATGTAAATTTCATGAAATAATCATAAAAGTTAACTCAACTGAATATTAGTCTTGGTAATATTTAGTTATTGCAATTATTTTATGCGATATATTGACCGGTGTCGAAATGACACCGGCGGACGTTTAAGGGTAATCGCAATGACGGACATTCTAGTGTTAAAGGTCCTAAATAAAAATATATACATTGTTTTCCATGTACCATTATAAAATCATTTTACTTTAATATTTGTAATGTTTTCATAAAGTAATAGAATCGGTAACGTTCCAAGTAGCTTTGACGAAGATATCTAGTCCATCAAGATATTTACGATTTTTTTTTATGATGACAAGATTGGTCAGTTTCCTCGGAATGACGTGATATCTCGTCCATCAAGAAATTGACGAATTTTTTATGACAATGAGATACAAGAATTATCATTTTCCTTATAATGACGAGATATCTCATCCATCAAGATATTGACAATATTTTATGATGACAAGATTGGTCAGTTTTCTTGGAATGACGTGATATCTCGTCCATCAGGATATAAACGATTATTTTTTTATGATGATAAGATACAGGATCGGCAGGTTTCCTTAGAATGACAAGATATCTCGTCCATCAAGAAATTGAAGATTTTTTTATGATAATGAGATACAAGATTGGTCACTTTCCTTATAATGACGAGATATCTCGTCCATCAAGATATTGACGATTTTTTTTATGGTGACAAGATTGGACAGTTTCCTTGGAATGACGTGATATCTAGTCCATCAGGATATTGACGATTATTTTTTTATGATGATAAGATACAAGATCGGCAAGTTTATTTAGAATGACAAAATATCTCGTCCATTAAGAAATTGAAGCCTTTTTTATGATAATGAGATACAAGATTGGTCACTTTCCTTATAATGACGAGATATCTCGTTCATAAATATCTGGTCACTTTTCTTCTAATGACGAGATGTCGCATTAACAACCACCAAGAGAGTAAAACGCTTTATTCACAGAATAATTTTTAATAAGTGGAAAGTAATGTAGTTGATTAATGTCGCACTGAAGCAACACAACGAGTTATTGGCGACGAACCTGGTTCAATCCCGAAGGGCAATTTTGGTAATATTGTAATTAACGTCCTACTAGAGCACCACAACGGGCTATTGACGACTGTCCGGGATCAATCCTTTAAGGGAAACATCCGAGGACAGCACCTCGTAATTTCGAATCACGGTCAGATGACTAAGCAACATCTGAGCTGGCACCCCACTCTACAAACTTCAACAGCACGCCAACGTGAGGACATTTGAGACCAAGACATATTTAACATGCACCATCCCCTATGTACACGATGGCCTTTGGCTGGACCAAGTTTCGAATTCGCAACCCTGAGATTCCTAATCTTTGTTCTTCCAACTGGTCTACCTCCACTCTTGTTACATTTAGATATATTTGAAGATATTCTCAGTTCATTTAATTGAAATATTGCAATACTGTTGCATATATATTTTTAATAGTTGTAAGTACTTGAATTCGTATTTAATTGATATAATTTATTTTTAAAGTGGAATTAGTGTTTTTGATTTATTAATGAATCGCTGTTGGTTTAATTGATGTATTTATATATATAATTTAGTCTAGATTTGTTATCTCACTTTCATTGCATCCATCCCTGTAAATAAATATCTTATTTAAATTGTAAACAGAAACTTTAATGATAGCATAGTTGCGTAATGAACGTAGTGCGGCGTTCACGACTGAAAATCAGAGCAAAAGCTTAGAAACTGAAATAATTTCTATGTGAATTCAATTTCATTCTAAATTGCTCTTAATTTGAAACTTCAACAATACGTAGTTTCAGAAAATTAATGAGGAACTTTAATACAAACTTGAGTAGGGCGTTGCTAAATTGCGTGATGTTTATAGATCTTTCTATAAGATATTTTCAAGCAGGTTTATCTTATTTATTTCCTAAGCAGAGTAGAAGAAAGCAATGTAATTTCAAGGCGATTTTGTGTTAAAAAGGGTTTTGCTACATTGTGTGGGGCTTACATAACTTTCAAGAAGATATCTTCTACCAGGTGTTTACAACCTATTTATTTCCCAAACAGAGTAGAAGAAAGCAATTATAAAACAGTGTGTTTGTTTTTTAGTAAGATTTTGCTGAATTGTGTATTGTTAATAAATCTTTATTTCCAGCAGGTTTATCTCTAATTTATTTCCAAAGCACAATAGAAGAAAGTAATGTTAATACAATGCGATTTTTGTGTTGAGTGGGAGTTTGCTAAATTATGCAGTGATAATATACAATTTTAGAGAAGATACTTTCAAGCAGATTCACATCATATTTAAGTCGCAAGAGGAGAAAAAAGCAGTGTTAAAACGGTGTTTTAATCTTGATTAGGATATGCTAAATATTGTGTGGTATTAATAGATCTTTCTTGGAGATATTTTCCAGCAGGTTTATCGCTTATTATATATATATATATATTTCCTAAGCACAGTAAAAGGAAGCAATTGTGAAACAGGGTGTTCTTTACCTTAAGTAAGAAAACCCAGAGTGACATTAGAGAAACTAACGGAGTTCGAACTGGGCCGCATGATCGGCCTCTGTGAGGGTGGACTTTCGTATCGTGAAATCGCCATTCCCACGAGGTTAAATGCATGAAAAGTGATGCGTGTGTGCAAAAAATGGACCATAGAGATCCGGACAAGTGAAAACCCCGGTTGTGGACCACTCAATATGAGTCCCCACGGGACGACACACACCTTATCCGCATGGCGGTGACGGACCGTACAGCGTTCTCTAGTGCATTTGCCCAACATTGGTGTGTCATTGTCTGCCCCCACGGTTTGATGAGGTCTGCTGCGCCATGGGCTGTGTGCAAGGATTCCTCTACGCAGGATTCCTTTGACGCTGAACCACCGACGCCTCCAGCTGCACTGGGCTCATTAACATAGCCAATGGCTGCGGCCGATTGGAAACAAGTCGTCTTCTCAGATAGGTCCTGCTACGAACTGGACTTTAACGATGGAGTCAGACTCTACAGAGGTGAATGCCGTCTTCGAAAAGTCTTATTAAGCGTTATACTGAACGAACGCCTGGCCTTATGTTCTGGGGCGCTATTGAATATCATGGGCAATCCCGCCTACTCTAAATTGAGGGGACCCTGAACAGAGGACGCTACATCAGGGAAGTTGTGGAGCCCGAGGTCTTACCCCTGCTGCAACGCAATCCCGGAGCTGTTTCAACAAGACAATGCCCGTCCACATTCGGAAAAAAATCTTAATAATTATCCAGGGAATACGATGAAGAACAAAGCATGTTAATTTCATTTTTTTCCGATCAGTACTTTCTCGGGAAACCGTCTAAGAATCGAGCTAAACAACACAGTTTTCAATCCTGCGGCGGCGGTAACATTTTTTTAATATAGAGAGATTACAATCCGCTTCAATACCAGTCGGTCTCTTTCACTCAGCTTCTCCTTCCATCCACTATTTTGCTTTGCCGAGATTCTTTTGCCACGCTGTGTGTACGCTGTTATGATTTTAGTCACTGAACCTCTGAAACGCCTAAAAGCTGAAATGTTTCGGTCACAGTAACTAGTCGGGCTCCTACAATTTGGCCTCTTTGAAAAAATGTGATGTCTGACATTTACGCTTTTGACAAAAATCCACGACGTATACAACTTTGCTAATGCTACCTCATACTACCGTGATATATAGTGATATACTACCGTGATATATAGTGATATACTACCGTGATATATAGTGATATACTACCGTGATATATAGTGATATACTACCGTGATATATAGTGATATAGTACCGTGATATATAGTGATATACTACCGTGATATATCGATATATACGCACAATGGAACTAAATACACAGGGAATATATGACGGAGGATTGGTGAAATAATAGTAATTGATGACCAGTCAATCAATTCCGCATAGTCAGCAGTTTAAAAATTCAGTTTTGGTGGGAGAAATACATGTAATGACTTAACATTGGAAGATGAGTCTCTAGACTTAATTATCCGTCGTGCAGCAAGTTCTATGATGTGCGGTCTTTCATCGTTCAACATACACAGCAAGATATTCTCAGGATGAGCAAAGAACGAATTTCGACACATTACTCCAGCAACGACGTCCTTGAGGTCTTGAGATAAATACCTGGATCTAGAAATAGTGTTCCACACATGCTTAATTCCATCTTTCAACGAGTGTTTAGACTTTATATTAAACCAGTTTGGAGTGTAAACTTTCATAACAAACTGAGCGATTTGTTTCAACTTTAAAGAAGGATCTGAATATTAACATATAGTCTTAGAACTCTGTTCGCTGTTATTAGCCAGCGTGAATGTGATAATGGACCAGGACTGCGTCTAGCCAGTTCAACAGAACAATTACCCAATAGCACCGCTTGAAATATTTCTAGTAAGTACATTTTATCCTTGCTTAAGTCACGTCTATCAGTTATTGATAACTCGCCGTCAATAATTTCGAAAGTTGTCACTGGCAAAGTTTCACATGTAAGGAGCGCCTTCCCAATATTTACAAAATATGATTTTGGACCATTTGTTGGCGCATCCAACGTTTCAAACAGATGCCTCATAGTTAGTTCATTAAAATGCAGGAGGCATATTACCCACTGCAGAAGTTTACCAAGTTTCAATTCCAAAAACCGAATTACACCATATTTCCATCCGATATTAACAGATGTGCTGTCACAGCCAATTGCCAGAAGCTGTGAAAGATCTGTTGTGATACCTTCAAAATATCCGATAATAGTCGCGGAAATCTATTCTACGGTGCCAAATGATGGACTCAAATGAGTAATTTAACGTGAACCCGGTTCTCCAATACGAGATAAATGTTCCTCTTTTGCTTTTCTGGTGTATCTTTTAGTATCTCCTCTCTCCTCTTTCAATGTAGAATCTTTACGGCCATAGAAATACAGCCACTTCAACGGTAATACCTGAGCTTCACTTTAAAACTTGAAATTTTAAATCCTTTCTAATTTTTCCTTCTAACTTTAGCCCTTTCCCTTCGCAGCTTGTTTTTGTCAACGACCAAATCTGAGGTGTTGCTAGTTATGAGTCCTACATCGTGAAGAATACGTGAAGTAATTGCAGCCACAGCCCGGTCCGAGACTCCAAACCTGCTGGCAACCATAGGAGTTGAAAGGAGGCCAAGTCGCATTTGTGATGATTTAGATACAAACGGAGTTAGTTATATAATTGCTTGTACTGACGATCAGTAAGAGAAATTAAATGGTTCGTGTCGATAGTTTGTAAATGTCCATATTTAAATCCACTTCAGATATATCTGCGGAGGAATGTGAACTGTGAACCCCCCTCCCCTCCTTTAACTTCCTGTCAGATACAGGCAGCATGAAAAGACGAGAAAAAGTGCAATTTTCTTCAAAAATAGCAACATTTCAATTGCGATGCGAGAACAGAAGATATTATTCGATCTAAAACCTACTTAACACCTTTCTTTTTGAACCTAGTGGGCACCTCTTCCGCACTATTAGAAAAGCAATATTGAAAACTAATTATATTTCCTACGCCGAGTAAAAAATGCCAAATTTTACCCAAATTTCCAAAATCCAAGTGCGATGCGGGGGCAGAAGATATTATCCAATCAAACAAACATTTTACACCGTGTTTATAGAACCCAGAGAGAACCCTTTTTCACACTATTAAAATAGCGATTTCGAAAAAAAGTGTTTTTCAGCACCCCCTAATATAGACAGGATAAGGTAATTCGTTTCTATGAATTCAAAGGTATAAAATATTTATCAATAGTGTTGAATGTTTGTTCCTCGAAATATGCCTCCCCAAACGTCAAATAAATATACAAGAAGCGTAAAGTAAAATCGGGTCGTGGGTGTACATGTGGGCGTATTCGTTGAATTGTGGGGTTTTTCAATATAATCGTGTAGCTGTATGTTTCTAAATTATTTAGAACAGTTTTGCCAGACTGGGCGAGATTGCGCCCTTTGGGCTATTTTATCTCCTCGGGAGCCAAATGTTTTATTTAGCTAAAACACACACACACACACATATATATATATATACATATATATATATATACATACATACATACATATATATATATATATATATATATATATATATATATATATATATATATATATATATATATATATATATATATATATATATTCGACAGAGGAAGGATATTGGCCTATCGAGATTGTGGATTATCTTTCAGGGAAATCGGTAGTCGTGTTGGACGAAACCAAACAACCATAATGCGGATATGTGATCGTTGGATGCAGGAGGGTACGACGGACCGACGTGTTCGATCGCATCCACCTCTGTGCACCACTTCACGTGATGACAGGCATATTGTGCGTATGGCAGTGACGGATCACTCAGCCACATCACGAACCATAGCACAGCACATTCAGTCTGTAACGCATCATCCAGTTTCTGCGCGTACCATTCGACGCCGTTTACAGCAGAGTGGTCTGTCCGCAAGACGTCCATTGCTTCGTCTACTCTTGACGCAGAACCACAGACGTCTCCGCCGCCAATGGTGCGATAAAAGAAGGATGTGGACGGCAGAATGGAATGAAATTGTATTTACTGACGAGTCACGCTTCTGTCTGCAACACCACGATGGTCAGATTCGAGTCTGGGGACACCGTGGAGAGAGGATGCTGAACAGCTGCGTTATGCACCGCCACACTGGTCCTGCACCGGGTATTATGGTATGGCGCGGTATTGGATATCACTCTCGCACTCCTCTAGTACGCATTGCCGGTACTTTAAACAGCCAGCGCTACATCTCCGAGGTGTTGGAGCCAGTTGTCCTTCCTTACCTTCAGGGCTTGACCACTGCCATATTTCAGCAGGATAATGCGCGACCACACGTGGCACGCATTGTCCAAGGGTTCTACGACAATCGCCAGATTGAATTGCTTCCCTGGCCAGCTCGCTCTCCCGATCTTTCGCCGATAGAAAACATGTGGTCCATGGTTGCTCAACGATTGACCTAGATTACATCCCCAACTGCCACACCAGATCAACTTTGGCAACGTGTGGAAGCTGCTTGGTCTGCTGTACCCCAAGAACACATCCAAAGTCTCTTTGAATCAATGCCGAGGCGTGTGGCAGCGGTGATCTCCAACAATGGCGGCTACTCTGGCTACTGATTTTGGCAGGAACCACACTTCACAGAAGTCTATAAACTTAATCATTTGATACTTGATCAACATGCTATCTACAAAATAAATTTTGTTGTGATATCTCTTGTCTTTCTTGGTGTTGCACTTTGGGCGGCTTGCAGTGTATATATATATATAATTTCAAGAACACAAGAATTTCTAAAAACTTGTAACAAAAGTCTTAAAAAATAATAAAAAATGAAGAAATGTTGGTGGATCAGGGCGTCATCAGGGAGGAGCCTGACCCAAACAACATAAAATGGTGTTTTCTACATATGAGCAGCATTAGGCTGAAAAAATTGCTCATACACTCCCCCAAACACCACCAAAAATCAAGTAAAACAAAAACAGAACAAAATACCAAAACAGAGCAGGAACAGAACGAAATGAAACCCGAAGCCGCAGCTGGGATATCATCAACAACAAGCCTAAAAATTGCCACCAAATGCCATCAATTACACAGTCTAACTTATATGCTAACATCATACCTCCGATGCAACAAGTCCAAAAAAATAATAATAATATGAAAATCCCCAGCCCCTTATCAAAAATATATTCATGAATAGTAAAAAAATGAAATTGAAAAGCAATTCCCATGGCTCTGGGTAAATTACGAAAAATAATTATTCATGTGTTGTGTAGGTGTTGATATTAATAAATCTTTAAAAAATATTTTTAAAGAATGAAAACGGGTATTTGTTATTGAGAAGTGTGTTTTTTAGATATTTACATTGTAATAAAAAATTAGCATCAGAATTACAAATTTTTTTGAAACGTACCAATTGACCAGCTATCGTGTTGTAGTATATTCTTTTAGAGATATTGGAGTCCCAAAATATTAATTTAATGACTGTAAATTTAAAATCGCTGCGTTTATCATATACATTAATGTCAACTTTGCCGGATGAAACAGAAATTTTTATGTCTGGAAAATCAGTATTATTGTTATCCAGATTGGTTTTAATTAAAGAAAGTTCGTCTGGATAGATGGATTTCCAAATATTAGCAAAGTTGCTATTATTAAAAACAATTAAATCATCAATAAATCTAAAAGCAGTATTTATCTGAAGGCAAAAGTTTTTTTCAAAATAATGAAGAAATAAATTAGCAAGAATGGAAGAAAAATTAGAACCTTGGGGAATACCCTTAACTTGAGTGTAAATATGCTCACCATTAAATATAAAATTATTAAAAATACAATAATTAACCAAAAATTCCCATTCCTCAAAATCCAGATCAATTATGTTATTAAAATCATGATAGTAATAGTTCAAAACATCTCTCAATTTGTCCAGGGGTATGCTGGTAAAAAGGTCTTTAAAATCATAGGTCTGAATATCATTAATAATATTTTTATCCAAAAAATTCAAAACCTTGTTATTATCACATATAATCCAGGTAAAGCGGTTAAGCATAAGTTAGACTGTGTAATTGATGGCATTTGGTGGCAATTTTTAGGCTTGTTGTTGGTGATATCCCAGCTGCGGCTTCGGGTTTCATTTCGTTCTGTTCCTGCTCTGTTTTGGTATTTTGTTCTGTTTTTGTTTTACTTGATTTTTGGTGGTGTTTGGGGAGTGTATGAGCAATTTTTTCAGCCTAATGCTGCTCATATGTAGAAAACACCATTTTATGTTGTTTGGGTCAGGCTCCTCCCTGATGACGCCCTGATCCACCAACATTTCTTCATTTTTTATTATTTTTTAAGACTTTTGTTACATTTTATAGAAATTCTTGTGTTCTTGAAATTATATTGCTTACCATGCTATGTCTGCAGCTTCAGCGCGCTTGCATGGGTAGTTTCGAGTTTCGGTTTCTGGTTAATGCACCCCGGCTGTTTGGTTATTTTTTGTTATTTTGTGTGTGTTATGTTATTTTGTATATTTTATGTTGTTATTATATATATATATATATATATATATATATATATATATATATCACCAGTGCCCTCTACCTCCTATGGGCTGCGCGAGCAGCGAACGAGGAGAAGCAAGTCAAACATAAAAGAGGAAGGTTGTTCCTCTGATGTTCTGAAAGGACTTCAATGAGCAATACTTGCTCAACGATGTTTGTGGCTTAGACATGCCATACGGGCATTGCTAGTGTGTACTCGTCATATGAACACTCACCTGTATATTTATCATCAGCTGCACCTGAATCATTAATTAAGTATTAAGTTTACCGGAACTGTATATATATATATATATATATATATATATATATATATATATATATATATATATATATATATATATATATCCTTGACCGAGCATTTACGGCTGTCAGTGATTCCTCCAGAACAGATGGAACAAAAACAACTCCGCGTAATTTGGGACCACGGTCAGATGACGAGGTCATACCTGAACTGGCTCTCCACTGTCTAAATTTTCGCACCACGCCAACGGGAGTTCATTTCGCCACGACAGATTGAACATGCACCAGCCCTTCCTGTACACGACGGTCTATGGTTGGAGTTGAGCTTGCGACCCTCCGGTCGCGAATTCTTTACTTTCCCAACCGGGCTACCTTCGTCATCTGACCGTGGTTCAAAACTACGTTTTGTTGTCCTCGGCTCTTTCCCTATGGGATTGATCCCGCACCGTCGTCAATAGCCCGTTTTTTGCTTCAGTACAATGTTAATTAAATACCTACCTACCAACAAGTCTACCACGGCCTCCTTTAAAATAAGACCATTATCTGCAGTATCACTATATACAAAACTCCTGTCCCTTTGAGCCGACCAACCGGTATAGTGGTTAAGGTGTTAGCCTCTAGATAGGAAGGTTCCTGTTCCGAATCCGGGTTCGGGCATGGGTGTTTGTAAGCGTATGGTGTAGAGGCGGCTGGTGTACCTTAAATCTGTCGTGGCCGTAAGTCCTCACGTTAGGTTGGGGTGGAAGTTTGTAGAGTGGGGTCTCAGCTCAGGTGTTGCTTCGTCATCTGACCGTGGTTTAAAATTGCGAGGTGTTGTCCTCGGATATTTCCCTTAAGGGACTGATCCCGGACCGTCGTCAATAGCCCGTCGTGTTACTCGAGTACGACGTTAACTGAAATTACCAATTACCCTTTGAAGTACTGGTCGTTGTAGCTCAGTTGTTAGAGTCGCTGAAAGTAACCGGGAAGGTTTCGAATTCGAAACTCGCCGAACCAAAAGTCATCGTGTATGTGAGTCTGATATACGCTAAAACTGTAAAGTGGGGTCCTAGATCAGATGTTGACTTCGTCATGTGATAGTGGTTCAAAATTTCGAGGTGTTGTACACGGATCTTTCTCTTCGGGATAAATCCCGAGCCGTTACTATTGCCCAACTGTGCTGCTCCAACATGATGGTAATTATTTACTTACATAACTACCGCAACCCTAGAGGGGATACTTATTCTTAAAAAGTAGCGACTCGCTACTTCGCAAATAGCTACATTCAGATTTGCACTAGTAAATTAAAATATCTGTTTTTTAGTTTTATTTTCTTTGAAACAACGCACTACGAAGTAAAGTGAACGAGTTTCGTTTTTGTTCGTAGTGTAATGGATTCCTAATGCTAGTTCAGGTGTTGTTGCTTCGTCATCTGACCGTGGTTCAAAATTACGAGGTTTTGTCCTCGAATCTTTCCCTTAAGGGACTGATCCCGGTTGTCGTCAATAGCCCGTTGTGTTGTTCTAGTAGGACGTTAACTAAAATTACCAATTACCAAATGCTTGTTGGTTAAAACGTATAAAAATAGAAACGGGGGCGTATCTTTTGAAGAGCTTCAAGTTCTAAAAATAAATATTCATTTCCATTCTTCTTCTTTTAAATGTTCATTTTTTGTACTAAACGAAAAAATTTTGACTTTTCATTAAAACGATTTCTTGAATTTATTAGGGCGAGTTGTAAGGACATAGGATTAGAAACTGTAGGATTGCGAAATCAGAACTCGGTTCTGTCAAAGACCATCGTGAGAGTTGCGAGATCGAGAAAAGGATTGCGAGATAGAAATTCATTAAAAAGGTTTCCTGAACTTAGTGCCAGTTGTAAGGACATAGCATTAGAAACTGGACGATTGTGAGATCGAAACTCGGTCCAGTCCAAGATCATCGCGAGGATTGCGAAATCGAAATTCATTAAACCGTTTTACTGAACTAATTAGAGCTGGTTGGAAGGGCATAGGATTAGGAACTGGAAGATTACGAGATCGAAACTCGGTCCAGTCAAAGACCATCGTATACACGTTGCAGGGGCACGTTGAATCTGTCATGGCCTCAAATGTCCTCACGTTGGCATTGGAGGATTGCGAGATTGAAAGTCGGTACAGTCAAAGATCATCGCGAGGATTGCGAGATCGGAAAAAGAATCACGAGGATTGCCAGATCGAAATTCATTAAAACGATATCCTTAACTTAGGGACAGTTTGAAGGACATAGGATTAGAAACTGAAGAATTTCGAGACCATCGTGTACACGGGGACAGTTGCACGGTAAATCTGTCATGGCCTCAAATGTCCTCATGTTGGCATTGGAGGATTGCGAGATTGAAACTCGGTACAGTCAAAGACCATCGCGAGGATTGCGGGATCGAAAAAAGGATCGCGAGGATTGCGGGATCGAAAAAAGGATCGCGAGGATTGCCAGATCGAAATTCATTAAAACGATTTCCTTAACTTAGGGCCAGTTGAAAGTGCATAGGATTAGAAACTGGAAGATTACGAGATCGAAACTCGGTCCAGTCAAAGACCATCGTGTACACGGGGACAGTTGCACGGTAAATCTGCCATGGCCTCAAATGTCCTCACGTTGGCATGACGTGAAATTTTGATGAGTGGAGTGCCCGCTCAGATGTTGTTGTCTTCATCTCATCGTCATTCAAAACAACTTGACGCTGTCCTTGGATCTATTCCTTCGCCATTGATATATTTCCGTCTCCAATAGCCCTTAGTATTGATCCAGTGTGACGCTAATTAGCTACCTATCATCTTAGCGTTTTTTAATTAACAATCCGAAATTTAAAACAAACCTTTAAGAAAAACAACCTTTAGCAAAAGCCGACTGGAACGTCGTGATAAAAAAAAGGCAGTATCTTGATGACGAGATATTTCGTCATAAACATTGGTCAGATCTCGTGATGGACGGGATATATGGTTGAAACCCCTTGGAGGGTTAATTTTATGCCAAAATCTTTGAAAGTATGAAACTTACATATATGTCAAGTGTACGTTTTATGTCAGTTGGTTTGCGGAAATTTAGAAATTGATATTGAATGTAAACAAGTGTATGAAATATAAATACGGCGAAAAAAAATTTAATTTACTTTATTTTTTTACAGTTATTTTTCTGTTTATAACACACTCTTTAAATTTTGGGTGTAATAGGGAAGTGAAATTGTGCGTGTTTTCCTATGTCTGACAACCCTGATACGCAGGATCATATTTCTTTAACACTCACGGAAACACGATTTTATATACACCATATATACAAAGCATCACAACAATGCCCAACACGGTCAACGATTGTGAGTACCGAAAGTTTTATATACACAGTCCAGTCACATTAATGTGACCACCACCTACTTTCGACGTCAACGTGAAATAACCAATCACGAAAGGCAAGTGGCAGCACATTGCAGTGGAGTGTATATAAAAATGTCCTAAGGCATCGGAAAGCATTTCAATCGTTGGCGTAATGCAGAAACGTAGCGATTTATCCGACGTCCAAAAGGCAATGGTTATTGGCTTTCGGGCCAAGGGTGGAAGCATTTCGGAAACGGCTAATTTTGTGAACTGTTCGCGTGCCACAGTGGTAAAAGTATACCGTGCATGGCAAAATGGCACTATCCAAAATCAGCGTCTTGGCACATGTGGTGCACCACGGGCTATAGATGACCGAGGTGAACGAAGGCTACGGAGATGCGTTCGGGCGAATAGACGTGCAACTGTTGAGCAACTGACCGCCCAGATGTACCAAGGGGCTACCAAGAGTGTATCCTCAACAACGGTTCAGCGAACGTTGCTGCGCATGGGCCTCCGCAGCAGACGCCTGGTTAATGCACCTATGCTGACTGCTGTTATCGGCGGCGAAGGCTGGAATTTGCACGCCAGTACCGCAACTGGACGTCCACAGAGTGGCGGCAGGTGACTTTTTCCGATGAATCACGTTTTATGCTCCATCGGACAGATGGACGTTGTTTTATACTGCGTGAAACGTCTGAAAGCAAACACCCTGCAACAATTGCCGGAAGGATCCAGGCTGGAGGAGGGAGCATTATGGTTTGGGGAATGTTTTCCAGGCATTCACTGGGTGAACACTTTCAGAAACCTAATTGACTCTCTTTCTGCACGTCTCGCAACGGTCCGCTCTGCCAAAGGTGGTTATTCTGGCTTTTGACAGGTGGTCACATTAATGTGACTGGACCGTGTATATATATATATATATATATACTTATATCATTCAAATACGTAATTTAATGAAAGATCAAAATAAAAATAAAAATCATATGTATTAAACCCCCAGAAAACGAAAATTAGAAGAAAAGTTAAAACTAACCATGCAAGCGCGCTGAAAGCTGCGGACATAGCATGGCAAGGAACATATTTTTCTTAAACAAGAGGAAATTCACAAATAAAACCCAAAAGGCTTTGTGTTGCCGGTCTCCCGACTGCTGCTGCAGGTTTGATTTAAATTTTATTATTCTAATTGTTTTCGTATTTTTGTTTTTAATGGTGTTGGGGGGGGGGGGTATATGAGCAATTTCTTAGCATTTTGCGGCTCATATTCGTAGAAAACACCATTTTGTGTTGTATGGATCAGGCTCCTCCCTGATGACGTCCTGATCCACCAACACTTTCGTTTTCAATAAATTCCTTTTGGTTTTTATTTTGTGAATTTCCTCTTGTTTAAGATATATATATATATATATATATATATATATATATATATATATATATATATATATATATATATATATATATATATATATATATATATATATATATATATATATATATATATATATATATATATATATATATATATATATATATATATATATATATATATATATATATATATATATATATATATATATATATATATAGTGAGAGAGAGAGAGAGAGAAGAGAAAGAGAGATGGATAGATAGATAGATAGATAGATATAGATATATATAGATATATACCAGGCCTGTAGGTTGTTGAGGGGACGGAGATTGAGACGGCTCTGAGAGCTACCTATTCGAAGGGACTCATGGAAGAAATGCATAGTTCGCAATGAACTAGCCAGAGGGATAAGAATTAAAAGAAAGACCATTGGATCAGGGGACCTAGCAAGAAATTTCTTTGATAGATGTCGGGAGCTAAGCGTAAGTGTAATTTTATCTTACATGCGATTTGAGAGGAAAAGTGTTCGTGGGAGGTAAAAAACTGGGATGTCCTGAGGTCGAAGGTAAAATGGGATGGCAAGATATATGACCTATTGGACAGAAGAAGCGAAAGACAGAGGAAAGTGGGGTGTTCGGGGACTGGTCACTGGTGAGAATTGTATTAAGGGGGTTATTTTCAGGTATCGTTTCATATATTTTCGGAATAAATGACCGAAGATCTATCTAGTACTTCACACGTGTTTAGTATTTCGATGTTGTTTGAACCAAGTAATTTTAGCGAGAACTTGAGGAAAAAATTGCGTTATTTGGAAGTGTTTTTATTTTGGTGATAGTTTAAAATTCCAGAAAATAAGTAACATTTTCTACATATGTTTTTTTCATTTCCGAAAAGGCAAGAATGTTTCGCTGACGCAAAAGAAGATACGAATTGTGTTGGGTGAGGGTGCCGTTAACGATTCCAACGTGCAGTAACTGGTTCTGGAAGTTTCGTCACCTGGATCAGTTCTTTATACAGAAACCTCAGAACTTCTACTTGCGCGGGATTATGCAGTTACCGGAGTGTGATGAAGAAAGCGCATCAAACAGAACGACACATACGATATTTATTAAGTGTCCCTTTTTAGTATAAATAAAATAATTTTTCTTCAATTTTTGTCATAAAATCGATACATATATATGCATCAACTCTCCATACCCAAGGCGACCATAAAATAACTCACTCTTTGGAAGGATCTATTGCTCAATCGCCACATACGGATTGGAATCAAATTTGGAATTAAGACTTTGAAAACTTGGAGATCGGTATTCCCCGAAAAAACTCTCTAATATCAAAGGGGGGAAATGTGTCGCAATTGGAATGGAAAAGACAGTCGAATATCTGCATTAAACGAAGATAAAATGGTTAACGTAAAAGTTTCGATTGCGGAAGCAACAGCCACGTCACTAATTCCAGCTGCATATGTGGCCCCTTTGCATAATTATGTGCTGCACACCTTCTAGAGGAAGTGCCTAACTCCAATCAACAATGTGAGTTTTCAACTTCCCAAAACTTCCCTCAAAATTTTTTTTAGTCAAATTAATATATAATTCATTATCTCTAGCTATGTTGCACAAATGTAACCATTTAATTTTCTTATATTTATGATTTGTATGATATGATTATATAATTATATGCTTTTTTTTTACAGTAGATGCATTTTAAAACTACCCATCGAAATTAATTTAGTATTTTTCCGGTAGTCTGTTCCTAATTCTACTACTTGTTTTATAGAATGGATCCGAAAGGCAGTCAATTAGGCAAAAGATAAAATGTATTACAACTGTGTTTGCAAATAACTTCGAAGTGTTTTAAGAACACGATACGCTAGTAAAGAATTTTCAAAACCATAGCTACCATTGCAGAGCCAAGATTTCGAGGGCAGCGCGAAAGAAATGCAATTTCGTATTCATCTGCAGCCGTAAAAGCCGAATTCCATGTCCAAGAGCCAAATGGAGGCGCAATAGTAATGAGAAACTGAAGAGTACGGGGGCACACATTACTCAATAAACGAATAGGTTGATAAACGATATTTGGAGGGGGGGTTGGGCCTGCCCAGCAAGCTGGTGATTATGGCGTCACGAGAATGGGAATTGCCTTTCATCTTGTGGTCATCCCCGTGTGATTTGTCAGTTAGTGCCATCCATTACGGACTTCGTGATTGCTACCACTCTGGGTGATGACTCGCTCACTGGAATTTTGCGCAGCCTGCGCGTCTTGCGAAACTTTTCACTCCCGAAAAACACAAAACAATACGCTCGCTTCGGAAAATATTGAAAGCCCCATTTAGTCCTTGATACGATGAGCCACCATATAATATCCTCCACATTAAAATACCTGTCAACCATATGCATATATAAATATGTATATGTATATATATATATATATATATATATATATATATATATTTATTTATATATATATACATATATATATATATATATATATATATATATATATATATATATATATATATATATATATATATATATATATATATATATATATATATATATATATATATATATATATATATATATATATATATATATATATATATATATATATATATATATATATACTTGTTACTATGCATTATGTTACTATGTTACTTTGTTATATATGTTTGTTTGTTATATTGTATATATATTGTATTTTTGTTATATTGTGTATAGTTTGTTACATTGTATATATGTATATTAGCTTTAATTGTTTGTTATATGTGTTTGTTTATTATATTGTTTGTTATATATGTTTATTTATTATATTGTTTGTTATATATGTTTGTTTATTATATTGTTTGTTATATATGTTTGTTTATTATATTGTTTGTTATTTATGTGTTTGTTTATTATATTGTTTGTTGTATATGTTTGTTTGTTATATTGTATGTTATAATTGTTTACCTGTCAGAGTTGCAGCTTTAGCGCGCTCCTCTGTTAGTATGTTTGTATTGTTACTAGTGTTATTTCTTAATTGTATGAATGTAATTGCCTCTTTGGCTTGTGTCCGATGACCTTTTACCTAATTCATCTTTCTGTTTTCTTATTTGTGGTGTTTGGAGGAGTATCTGATCAATTTTAGCGTACTGCTGCTCATACGTAAAAAACACCACACCAAACACCATTTTGTGTGGTCTGGGTCAGGCTCCTCCCTGATGACGCCTTGATCCACCAACTCTTCATTTTCTAACTACTTTTTTTTTAAATATTCTTTGTTTCCTTTTAATTAATCTAATTTTTCTTTGATCTTGAAATTATAGTGTTTATCCTCTAGAACAGTGGTGCTTAAACAGTAGGTTGCGTGAAAAATTTTGTGATTCGCCGAATTCAAAGAAATTTATTTGACTATAAAATATATAAGTCTTTTCTTCAACAATTATCAGGTACAAGTAAAATAAATGAGATAATATTGTTTATATAAGAAGAACTATATTTTTGTGCAAAAACAGTTGTCTGTATTAGTATGTAATACCTATACTTCGGCAAACGGCAGGTGATGAGACATTGTGATGAAAGATAATTGTCAATTTGAGATGCCCTTTTCCTTCTCTATGATGGGATCCATATGCAACTTGGGTCGGTCTGACGTTTAGCAGTGGCCATCTTTACTACCGCTTTTTAAATTTAGGTGTGCCCCTGTTATTTAGTCTTTATACTGTGATCACAGCCAGGACCGTACAGTTCTTTCGGTCTGTACCTCAGTAGTTCGGTTTTTCTGCTTTTTCCGTTCATTCAAGAGCATTCTGTAACTCTGCTTTCTTCCCACGTAGTAGCTGCACGTGATTGAACATAATTATTGCATTGTTATAATTTTGTGTTTCATTTTTAGTTTTAATACCCTCATAACGGATAAGAAGCTATAAGTACTCAACGTCCACAAAATGAAAAGAATGACAATACAAACGAAAACGATGGACAAACATCCAATGAACAGAAAACTGTGGATGGATCCAATGGCACTGTTTCTACATAAAAAAATATCGAACAAAATGTGCTATCTAATAAAAAATTGAGAAAATTACTGGTTTAATGCACCCCGGCTATTTAGTTCTTTTTTTTTGTTGTTGTTATATATTTTGTGTGTTTTATGTTATTATTATTTACCTGTCAGAGTTAGTTACAGCTTTTGCGCACTCCTCTATCAGTGTGATTTTTTATTATTTTAGATCAGGGCTCGAAATACCCGGGTGCACATGTGCACTGTGCACATGAAAATAAAATTGTGCGCCTAATTTTTTCCCGCTAGTAAAAAAAAGGGGGGGGGGGAACGTGCTTTATGTTATTTTGATGTTTGAAAAAAATATTAGAATCGACCTCTTTTGCTCAAAAGGAACGCAACTAATATTCCTAAATAAACACTATGCGAAAACAAAATAGCTGGGCCGTAACGGGTTTGTACAGGAGGAAGGTTTACTTGTGCTACTGCCACAAGAACTTTCCGATGATCGAAACATTTTCCAGATGGTTGAAGCGACTGTCGCGACAGCCGTGCGCTAGAGAAGGGAGAATTTAGATGTTAAAATATTTTTTTTTTTAATCTACTATTAACCTATATAAGCATACACAACTAAAAAAGTAGTTAACATTACATTAATGCTCTTATATTAAGTTTCTTAAATGTACACCTAAACTATAACCTGTGCGCTTAATTTAAAAACTTAGGTGCACAAGGTGCACCTGTATTATAAAATCTATTTCGAGGCCTGTTTTAGATGGATAGTACAAATATGAATTTAGCGCCTAACAAAACAGACTTACATTCAAATGGTAAGTCCTGTGCTCGGTACATGGGGATTTTGGGGGACCCCCTTTGATTTAAATCCTGTTACCCTAACGTTGATAATTTTGACTCTTCGAGTAAACTTAAATTTTCGAAATGCAGCGATAAACGTTGTAAGACTTGCCCTAAGTTGAATGAGTCTAACATTATCGACAACTCTACAAACGTTGTAAGACTTGCCCTAAGTTGAATGAGTCTAACATTATCGACAACTCTACTTCGCCCGCCTGTAAAGCCTCAAATGTCATTTACCTTTTAATATGCAGCCTCTGTGGTATGGGTTATATTGGTCAAACCAGTAACTCTTTGAAATTGCTCATTAACCTTCACCGTTCTAATATTAAAAATTATAACTCCAACTCCCCTTTTAACCTGGAATTCCATCATTTTTCTTTACATGGTTATAACAATGCAAAAATTACTATACTTGATATTGTTATAGATACAAAATTGAGACTGGCTAAAGAAAATATTAACATTTTAAAATTTAAAACACTTTCTCCTTATGGTTTTAATGATTTATTTCAACATACAAAGGTAAATGTTGGTAACTGCAATACTTTTGCTTTGTTCCATACGTCAAAGGAAAAAACGAAGAGAGGATGTAGAGGAAGCGGTGAAAATAAGAAACTAAAAACATCTAATAATATTCACCAGTTTACTGATTTTATAAAAAAATAAAACCTGAACTTTTTTTAAAACACTTTATTAAAAATTTTAATTTTAAACTCTAAAAAAAATTTATTTTTCTTTGAATGATGGTACTTGTCTTAAGTTTAAGATTTTTACTCACAAACATTGACTCTCTCAATCCTCATTTCTTACTTTTACTCTATGATGTATTTAAGGCTAGACTTTCTAAAATTAATACGAAAAAACTATTAGTAAAGATAATCCAATTTATATGAGGATAAATTTTAAACATTTTACTTTCGATAAATTCCACTTTAATAGAATAGTGAATAACGTACAGAATATTTTTCCTTTTAAATTTCTTAATATAAAAAATGCTTTAAATATGATTTACCATTGGAGAGGAAATATTTGTAATTACAATCATTTTTGCAGCAAGATTGATTTATATAGAGATAACGTTTTTTGCAAGTGCGAGAGAGAGACAGCATGGATTTCAGACCCTATTTAAATGAAGACTTAGGACACATTGTGACTGGTGATTTTGGTATTATTAAAAATGATCAATTAAGGAATGTTATGTATAAAAGTACTAAATTTAGGCCTATTTATAATTTTAAAAGAAATAGTATACTTAAAAGCTTTCTGGAAGGCATTGATAACTTCGGTTTTATGACCTCTTCTAAATTTAAAATCTCTATGTATTTGTTTACAGAGTGGAAATGGAAATTGTATGGTGAATTTAAAGCTTTTATTAATGATAATATTCAATGTGTGTGTGTGTGTGTGTGTGTGTGTGTGTGTTTTTGACAATCAATAAATATAAGATAATAAACGTAGCCATTAAGGATCTTCAAAATAAATTTATTACTACACCAGTCGACAAAGCCTCAGGTAACTATGCTTTTATTTGTAAAAAACTGTATTTAAACTTACTTGATGCCGAACTTAAGAGTTCAGATACATATAAATTCTGTAAATATACTTATAATACCATTATTAAAATAATCATTTCTTCAAATAAAAAAGTTAAAATTTCCAATCATCACATTATTTTACCTTATACTACCGTTATTCCTATAAATTTCATAAAAAAAATCCTATTAAACTCCGTTACATCATCTGTGGCAATAATTCTTATATGATTAAACCCGGCTTTCTACTCTTTAAATATTTAATAATTATCCTTGCTGCTATTATTGATGAAAGCTTTACCTGGATTACCTGTGATAATAATAAGGTTTTGAATTTTGTGGATAATATATATATATATATATATATATAATATTATTAATAATATTCAGACCTATGATTTTAAAGACCTATTTACCATCATACCACTGGACAAATTGAGAGATGTTTTGAACTATCATGATTTTAAAAACTTAATTGATCTGGATTTTGAGGAATGGGAGTTTTTGGTTAATTATTGTATTTTTTATAATTTTATTTATAAAAGTGAGCATATTCACACTCAAGTTAAGGCTATACCACAAGGCTCTAAATTTTCTTCCATTCTTGCTAATTTATGTCTTCATTATTTTGAAAAAAAATTTTGCCTCCAGATAAATACTGCCTTTAGATTTATTGATGATTTAATTGTTTTTAATAATAGCAACTTTCCTAATATTTGGAAATCTATCTATCCAGACGAACTTTCTTTAATTAAAACCAATCTAGATAACAACACTACTGATTTTCTAGACTTAAATATTTCTGTTTCATGCGGCAAAGTTGACATTAATGTCTACGATAAACGTAGTTATTTTAAATATACAGTCATTAAATTAATATTTTGGGACTCCAATACCTCTAAAAGAATGTACTACAATACGATTTCTGATCAATTGGTACGCTTCAAAAAAAATTTTAACTCTGATTCAAACTTTTTATTACAATGTAAATATCTAAAAAAACACTTCTCTATATCAAATACCCTTTTTCGTTCTTTAATAATATTCTTGAAAGATTTATTAATATCAACAGCTACACACCCATGAATAATTCTTTTTCGTAATTTCCTCAGAGCCATGTGAGTCGCTTTTCAATTTTATTTACTGTTTATGAATATCTTTTTGAATAGGGGCTAGGGATTTTATTATTAATTTCATTTATATCTTTCTGCTTTTTATTTTTGTTTTCATGGACTTGTTGCAAAGGAAGTTTGGTGCTAGCATTTAGTTGGATTGTATAATTGGTGGCATTTGGTGGTAATTTTTAGGCTTGGTGTTGTTGATCTCCCGGCTGCTGCTGCGGGTTTGATTTCGTTTTGTACCTGCTCTGTTTTGGTGTTTCGTTTTCGTTTTTCTTGCTTTTTCGTGGTCTTTGGGGGAGTGTATGAGCAACTTTTTCAGCCTAATGCTGCTCATATGTAGAAAACACCATTTTATGTTGTCTGGGTCAGACTCCTCCCTGATGACGCCCTAATCCACCAGCATTTCTTCATTTTTTTTAAGACTTTTGTGGTAATTTTTTTGAAATTCCCGTGTTCTTTAAATTTTATATTTAGAGAGAGAGAGGAGAGGAGGGTATTATGGAATACCATTTACATTTCTAAAAATAACTTAACTGCTTTGGAATAAAAATCCCCAAAATCATCATGAGTACATACTACAAATAATTAATATGAACTGTCACTTGTAAAAAAAGATACTATTTATTTTATTGTTATTAAAAAAATTTATTTTAAAAAAGTTTCAAATGGAGGTTAATATGAAATAGTCGGGTAGTATGGAATAGGTGGTTTAAACCATTGAAAAACAGCTGTAGTAAGGGATCCAATTTGTCTCTTTTTTCTTTAAGGCCTACTACATGAGGAACTTTACTTTGAACCATAGACAAACCAGTTTCGTCTACATTAAATATCATGTTAGGAGGATAGTTGTTTTTTTAAAACAACATCGATCAGGTAAAAAAAATTGTCTACTTTATTAAATCCCCTGGCTTTGGCAAAAGATGTACCCATGGGTTTACGGACTGAAAGTTTCGGTTTCCTTTTCATAAAAGCGTAGAATCAGTCTGTGCCAGCAGTTTCGTCCTCAAATGGATGGGGTATGTTATTGCGAACCGGAATTGGCGTGTCGGGTATTATGGAATACCTAGTATTCCATAATACCCGACACGTCATCTTGGAAAATGAACCTTTAAACAGATGGACAAAACATTCTGAGCTAAGCATTGACCACAGTATTTCAAACTATAATTCTTTTAGTGTACATTATGCTTAACATCAATGTTCAAGTCACATGTGTACTAGTAGGTTAAAATGTTTGAAAATTTACCTACAAAAACTCTTGAAAATCACAAAACACACTTTGTTCTGTATCGAGTGGTGCGACAACAACATGTGGTCAACTCTCACTGCACTGCATCATGGGGTCTTTCTTAAGTAGTTCATGGTATTTCCACGTGATAACAGCACCAATCAGAGCCAAAACCTCTGTATTCCATATTTCCCGACTATTCCATAATACCCTCCTCTCCTCTATACATATGTGTGTAAATATATATATATACATGTTACCGCTAAAGTACAGTAATCAGTTATGCTACAGATTATCTAGGTAATGTGCAGATTAATTAGGATGATACGTTAAAGTGCCAAAAATTGTTTCATTTCTCAAATTACCTAGATAATCTGCACATTACCTACTGGGCACTCGTTAAAGTGAAAATAAGATCTTTGCTGGAACAACAGCAACATTTCTGTACTCTTAAATTAACATAATGTTATTTATTTATTTTCGATATCTAAAGAATCAAGTTAATGCAGTCAAACAATCAACAAATTAGTTAATAGAATCAATCATCAATCAATTAAAAACTATAATAGAAAAAATCAAACGGTTTAAAATATTTTTACAATTAAGGAAATTAGCATGATGCTATTTATTTATTTTTCGATATCTCATGAATCAAGTTAATACAATCAAACAATCAACAAATTAGTTAATAGAATCAATCATAAATCAATTAAAAACTATAATAGAAAAAATCAAACGGTTTAAAATATTTTTACAATTAAGGAAATTAGCATGATGCTATTTATTTATTTTTCGATATCTCATGAATCAAGTTAATACAATCAAACAATCAACAAATTAGTTGATATAATCCTCCCCCCCCCCCAATCAATTAAAAACTCCTTCTACATTTCATTGACTTTGGATGTTTCTAGGTTTGCCATTAACCAACTCAAAGTGGAGGGAAGGTGAAGGGAAAGGAAATAAGAGAAACAAACTTTTGAACTTTAACGATACGGAAGCCATTAATGTGCACATTACCTAGGTTAAATGCGAAAAATTCTTGATTCCGCACTTTAACGGAGCAAATCAGTTAATTTGCAGATTAGCTATATAATGTACACACTAACCGCTTTCGAGCCTTAGCGGTGACATATACATATATATATACCAGTCACTGCACTGCGTTTCCAGTACTGCGGTTGTGCGTGGCAGTTCTTTTCGTGAGGTCGGGTGTGACCACTGCTCGCTAACCCTCGGAGTGTGTGATTGCTCCGCATTCCCATTTAATTGCGAAGAGATCCAATAGGCGTGACGTCACAATTTCTTACGAAAGTATAAAAGATATTTAGTTGAAAAGTTATTTTTTAAAAGAAAATCAAATGTATTAGGTATCGATCTAACGTAAAATTTTCTGCAGATTTCAAATCCGTTGAAATTTTCATTCTTTCTTTAAGGATCACTGAGATAGAAAAAAGAATTGAAGGACGTAGAAATCGTGAAGTCATTGTCGAATGCATTCATATTCGTGTTGCAAAAATAAAAAAGTTACAATTTAAAAATTATTTATTTAAAGAAAATCAAATATAAGGTCTGATGGAAAATTTTCCGCAGATTTCAAATTCGATGAAATTTTCAATCTATCCTTAACGATCCCGATTTTACAAAAAAGAAATAAACAATACTAGTCAAAAAAAATTTTATTTGTTTTGCTTCCCTTCGCTAGAATTGTTTGAGCGCAGGAAATAGAATCTGTGATTTCTCGAGCGCAAAAGTCATATTCGTTTGGGAAAAAATATTTTTTTTATTTCCAATGGCGGGTACAAAAGACAAAACTGAAGACGAAAAACAGAACAAAAGCAATGTAAATAAAGGCAACAGAAGAAAGTCTATGGACCCATTCGGTCACTCACTTCCCAGTATCGTTCCCACAAGGTTCTAGAGGAGAGCGCATGAAAGTGACGCAGGTGTGTACAGTCCATGAGATCCTGAAGGTTGCAGAGCTTGCAGCATGGATCGTCAAGGATGCCTATGCGATGTAAATGTCTTACAAGGCAGTCGTGGCCAGTAGCGAGGCGGAATTCTGCTACGGCTTTCATTCTAGGCCAGTCAGAAAGATTTAGAATTTTTTTTCCAACAGGATTCCCATAAAAATATAAAAGTTACAATTTAAAAATTTTGTATAAAGAAAATCATATATTTAGGAATCGATCGAATCTAAATTTCTCCGCATTTTTCAAATCCGTTGAAATTTTACTCTATCTTTAACGATCTAGGAGATATAAAATAAAACTACATAATTCCAGTTAAAACTTTGTTTTGTTCGTCCGCTGAAATCGTTGCTCGGAAAATGAAACTAAAAAAATAAATGCAGAATCTGTGATCTCTTTATAGTGTTGCCATTCTAAAGAAAGCAATAATAATTTAATTCCAATAAATTCGTTTTTAAATGTTCTAGATTAGATTTTAAAATTCGGGCGTGATAGAAAAATTGCACAAATTTCGGACTACCTGAGTACCAAATTTCATTATTGTAAGTGTCATAGATTCGTCAGGACACTGATCACAGAGAGATAAACAGGAGTCGGGCAGTGTATATTTATTTATTTATTTATTTATATACACTACCATAGAATAATGACCCGGACAGCAAGATGTGATGGTATAAGGGAAATAATAGATATTGGGATGGTCCCCCACGTTCTACAATTACACTAGCAACCCTTCTGGGCATACTTTCAACAAGGTTTTGAAACACAGCTATGGGTATTTGTGTTCATTCCTGCTGAACGAATGTCACCACCTCCTCTGTAGATTTCGGACGTAGTTCCCTGGTCCGTAAACGTCGCTCTAGCTCGTCCCACAAATGTTCTATGGGAATTAGGTCGGGACTCTTAGCAGCCAGTTAAGACGTTTCACATCCATATCTTGTTACCACTGCTTGACAGAGGCTGCAGCAAGACATGGAGCGTTGGCATCGTGGAAGTAACATTCGTCCATTCCATAAAATTTCCCTTCATGAATTAATAATTTTACATATTTACCAGTTACTATTATAAAGACCTGGTTGCAATTAATGCTTTAGTTGTTGTGATATGACGACATTGTTTCACAATTTGTTAAATACCTGCTACCACTTTTCACCGTGGCTCTAATAATTTAAACATCCGCTCTTGCTTAGTCGTCTTAATATACTCTAGAAAGTATTCATTAGTAGCCATTAAAAAAATATATATAATATTTACATGCATAATATATAATAAAGAGAATATTCTTATAATTTAGAAGTATTAATATATAGTAGAGAATATTTATATACTTTAACTGCTCTTTTTATAGTCCCTCGAGTAGGGCACTACATGCAAGTGTCCTCTGGTTTTATCTTTAGTTCGTGTTGGATCTATGCAATTTTCTTAATGTTTGTAAAGTTCTTGTTTTCAGTCACTAACCTTCCTATAAAATCCTCTTCCATTGGCAGAATAATTTCTGTATACCGGAATATTTTCATCTATTTTTTGCTAACGCCTTTTTTATTTCTTAGAGTCAGTTTTCTAATAAATAGCAATTGATGTTCGCTATATAAAGTTTTAAGCCAATGTGTTCACCCGTAAAGGATTGTCTAAGAAGTCTTTTTTAACGATGGCCCTTCAAAGAGATAAACCACAACAGAATATTTTCATATGTTGTTTGTTAGTATGTTTAGTGCACGTCAGTTTTCTAATAAATAGTACTTAGAGAGTGTTCGTTATATAAAGTTTTAGACCAAGGTCAACCCATAAAGGCTTTCTAAAAATCTCTTTGAACATGGGCCATTCAAAGGGATTAACCACAATCGAAGATTTTAACCTATTGTTTGCTAACACTTTATCTTGTGTGTAAATACGTTGTCTAAAAATATAGTAATTGATGTTTACTTTATAAAGTTTCAAGCTTTAATCTTTTAGATTGAGAAGATAGCTAACTTTAGTGAACCATTCTCTCAGTAAACAGTAACAATATAGACGAAAGATCCTTGGACATCAATTTGCGAGGATATCTTGCTGTCAGACATATGCCGTATACATTGGATAGCCGACTGATCCAATCATGTATGTGTCATCGAGTGTATTAGACTATGTCATTACTTTCCTTCATTCTGTGCGTTGTCCTGGAAGGAGACTGAGTGACTTTCACTTCTCCATACATTTACAAGTGTTTCTTGGAGTTTTTATAGCGCAGATTATCCCCTTAGTTCTACCATCAGTATAAAATATTCAGCAATCCTCAAAAAACTAGGATTAAGTGAAACCTTAGAACAAAAAAAAAATCTAATAATATGAGAAATATATCCAAACATTTTTCTATTTATTCTTTTAATTTGTTTACAATTCACAATTTTTATTTAATTTATAATAATACTATTCAAAATGAGAGACACTGAGTTCATTAAATGAAAGAACAACACATAAAACCAATAAAATTAAAAACGTAAAAGGAATGAATAAAGACAACACAGAACAAATTAAAAACATAAAACGATTTAATAACGGACAGCACATAGAACAAATTACAAACATAAAACAATTGAATAAAGAACAACACATAAAACCAGTAAATTGAAAACGTCAAAGGAATGAATAATGACAACACATAGAACAAATTAAAAACATAAAACGATTGAATAACGGACAACACAAAGAACATATTATAAACACAAACTAACTGAATAAAGAACAACACAAAACAAATTAAGGACATGAAACGAATGAATGCGAAGCAAATCAATTAAAAACATAGTAACGAAGGAATGAACAAAAAACACGTTAAACAAATAAATAAAAGAAAATTGTGTTAAATAAATTTTCAACAATCATTTTAGGTATATTAAAAATTCTCATTGCATCGTGCTCAAAAATATTCCACGGGAAATGATAATTTTTGTAACTTTTTTCCTCTGCAAACAATTTTAAAGATGTATTCATATTTTTCAAAATAGTTCTGAGGGTCTCAGTTTATTAACATAAAAAATAACCTTATGTTTCACTCAAAATCATGTAAAACGTAAAGAAAATTTTAACTTAACTAGTGTTATATGACAAGATGGACAGCTGAAAACTTTAACAAAATTGGTAGCAAAAATTGAAAATTTTTCAAATCCACGGCTAATAAAGACTAACGCTGAATTCAAATAGGAAGCTCAAAGCAACACGCAAAGACCAATCAAAGCGTTGTCACCGCTCGCGTCGGCACCTCTGATTGGTCTACGAATTGTGCTTCCTATATATATATATATATTTAAGCTAGAACATTTTAAAATGAATTTTTAAAAATGTAATTATTATTATTTTCTTTGGAATGGCAACAGCATAAAGATATGACAGATTCTAAATTTATTTTTCCGTTTTCATTTTGCGCGGAGGAATAATTTTCCAACAGGTGATAAAAAACAAAGTTTTAACTTTAGTTATGTAGTTCTTTTTTCTATCTCCTAGACCGTTAAAGATGGAGTGAAAATTTCAAGGGATTTGAAATCTACGAAAAATTTTGCATTCGATCCATACCTAAATATATGATTTTCTTTAAATGAATAAAATTTTTAAATTGAAAATATCTTATATTTTTGCAAGAGAATGTAACGTCACATTTTCTAACATTTCCTAAACATTTTCTGCGAATTACTTCAAATTCTTCTTCAATAAGAAACGATGCATCCTTTTCACCGAAGACTTCTTAACCGTTTTAAAGACAGTCTAGTCACTCTTTTACAAGCAATTTCATGTAGGTTAACTAAAAAACTGAAGATTGATAAGATAGCTGGTTTTTAGTTTTATGACGCAAGGTACGTATTTGGCCAAGCTGCACCAATTAATGTCAGGTTAATGGACATACACCAGGAAAGCTTAAATGACACAGAGGAGAGGAATACCCCATTGGAGGAACTGAACCGACTAGAAATACCAGGTTGCTAGCATATATGTGAAATATAAGTAGACTGAGCAATGCTATAGAGAGGAGCATCGAAACATGTGACCAACATGTCAACTAGTAGTCACGTGACTGATGTGTGAAAATTTGACTTGGTTGGCCGACTTGACATCTTATCGCCTCGTTTTGATGTATGACATCAGTAATGTTTCTCCATCTCACAATAAAAAAAAAAAGAAACATTTGGTAAGGTTTAAAACCTTTTATTTTATGAACAAAATATTATTTACAGCTATGTACAGTCGCGAGAGAAAAAACAAATCACCCCTCTTCATTCGAGCAGTTTTAACAGTATGGAAAATTCGAAAATGGTGTTTAACGGGAAATAACGTCTATAAATTTAATAAATTTTAATTATTTAATAAAAATATTAAATTATATATATTATTAAAATAGTAATATAAAAATTTTTTTTATTTAATAAATTCTATAAATTTAAGGATACAAAATTTCAATAAGGGGCCATCTTCATATTAATTTGAGCACCAACTTCATACTTTCCAATCAGAATTCCCTATTTCGACCCGCGCAGTTCCGAATCTATATCAAAATTTAACTTCAGGTACCAAATTTCATGCTCTTGGGTCTTATCGTTGCGAAGTTATGAGTACAGAAAGATTGAAACTCCTAATATTAAATCAGTTTCTTGCAATTTTATGGATATATTCCTGAACAATAATTCTATAGATCTGATATTTTGTACCGTGTTACTGTAAAACAACTCAAACAAAATCCACCTAATATTTTATTTTAAAAATAGTTTTTAGTATGCAATAATAATTATTAAATTAAAATTTGAAAACATTATGAATTGATGTGAATCGATTTAGAAATTCTAGTCGTATGGCCATCCAAATATTCTGCTCATTCCGATAGTTAGGTTTTGAGTTACATTAAATTCTCCTCATTATTGCGATTTTAAGGTTTCGAAAATGTTAAGTTTCCAAAAGTTTCGAAATTGTTAGACAAACCTCGTATATAATTCACGGATCGTTTGCACTTACATAGTAAATATAATAATGTAACTCCCAAATCGTATGCATTTGCATAATAAATAAAATACTTCTTGAATCGCTGAAAAAATGTTTGAAATGGTGTTCAAATCTGAAATTCGGTTAGCTATAACTACAATTAATTTCAATCTATAAATAGCGGCTATCTATGTCGTTGTGATCCCTGAAATTGACACAGATTATAAAATTGAAAATATCGTGATATAAAGGTAGTAAAGTGATGCGATTTTCTATTTAGACTAATTAAACGATGTAGAATCTGATTATGGCATCAAACATGGTATTTCTATTAGAAATTTCGTTGTTTGAGCAAACTTAGATTTGAAGACGTCCCTTTTGCAATTTTTTAAATTTCAGTTTGTATGACGTTATTCCCTATTGAATGATACCTTTGAATTTGCTTTAGTATGATTAGTGCTTGGAATAGAGGAGGTGGTTCTCATTAGAACAAATTATTTATGAATAACGCAGCGAACAAACCGACACCGCGGTAGCTCAGTCAGTAGAGGGTCGGGCTCGCATCAGAAGGGTTGTGGGTTCTGTCCTCGGCGGAGCCTGCAATTCTAATGATTGCGAGATCGACTCTTTGACCTGGCTAAAGACCGTCGTGTTCACTAATGGTGACTGGGGCACGTTAAATAGGTCGTGGTCACAAAGTCCCCCATGTTCCCATACCAAATCAATACCTCTGGGGGTACCTGATCAGGGGGTTATCGGCCTCTGATTGGGATCTAAATTACGATATGTTTGAGTGAATGGATGTATGAAAGGGGCCATCCTGTAAAACGGATGTGCCATGTATGTCGAGCAAAGTCGGACTTCCTCCCAATGGGGCTCAATAACATGGAAGGCGCACCCTCTTGCCGTCTTCGACGGGCCTGGCACTCCTCTGGTCTGCCAGTGTAGGCATAAGAAACAACAACAACAAACCGACGATGCCCTTTTCTACTCTTCGTCTACCCACGCCTTACTTTTCGCGCATTTTGCTCTTTGGATAAAAACCGTCCCGCACCAAATTGACTGGTCCACATTGACGGCGTGACGTCATCTTGTTCTTATCTTACATCTTATTACAGGGTAAATATGTGAATACAATTTCTATAAAAGTGGCGACAAAAATGGTGAAATATCCAAAGTCTACTACTATGTCGCGTGGACCAATTAAATGATGAATCAATGGATGGGTGTCTTCTCCTGTCCAGTGGACTAATCAAGTGATGCATGTTCGTTTCCAACCCGCAGACGAAGATAATCTAACGGTCACGTTATTACTAGTTTTAGTCGCATGATCCAGGGTACATAAAAACCATTGCGTACTCTAATTTTCCAATTCCTCTATGGTTGCTAGAGCGACAGGCTAACCCAATGAGTTATTTTAATAGAATGGAATATATATTTTTGGAATCAAATACTTTTTTTCCATTTTCAGTTGTTTATTATCCCTCTGACTTATTGAATATACATTTATCTACGATCTGTCAATCAGAACTGCTCCAGAGAAAAAGTCTAGGTGCTGGCCATCAGTATATTGTAGAAACAGGTCTAGTACATTTTGTTGGGGATGAGTAGGATGAGACTTTGGCGATGGTTAGTTTGGCGACGTTTTGGATGTTTTCCCTCGACCCATTCTCGTATTCACTTACCTCACAAACATCTAGAGAGCGAATTGTCGTTAAGTGCGTCAATGTGACAAACTTAAATGCTTCAAGAAGCCCTTATTGAAAATTGGCAGTCTCGTCTATGCGGCGACAGACAACCACAGACTGTGGGTACTGTAGACTGTGAGAAGACGGATTCATCACAAACATTGAATAATCCGTGTTTGTTTTTGCATGCGTTGCATTTGAGCTACACTATTTAGTTGCCAACGTTTTGATCAACATAAGTTATGTTCAGATCTTACAGGGACTTGTTCCTTTCAACTCCATACGTCTTTAACTTCCTAATCATGCGCACTTTGCTATATAACGTAAAGTATCGCAGAAAACGTATCGGAGTTATTCTTATGCTGTCGTAGGCACGTGAATTATTCTGTCTTGCTTCAGCTAAACAGAAAGATAACTTTAAAAATGGTGTTGAAACCAAGTGGTATTATACTTTAATTCTCCTGGAGGTTGTCTCGACCAGATATCTAGTCATCAGCAAAACTGACCTGATCTTGATAGACGAGTTATCTCGTGATTAGATGAAAACTGGTAGTATCTTGATGACGACATATCTCGTCATTCGGAAAATTGGTCAGATCTTGATAGACAAGATATCTTGGTGAAACAACTTGAAGGGTTAGTAAGGAAAGTGAAGTTATCCTCTTGGAATACATTTTCTTACTAAGGTTTCTTACCATCTGCTACCTACACGAAACCTAGTACCTAGTTGGAATCAACTTCAAAGCAATAATTATGGTGTAACAAAGAAACAAACAAAATATGATTATTTGTAGTAATTCTATACGAATTTTAAGAATGAAACAAAGCATTCTTCATCATGACCAAGACCAAAAAAACTGGTGGCCACTTCAATTGAAAATTTTGTCAATTCTATTTTAAGAAGATTAGAATCCTGTATCATATAAATATCTTAGTTGGGCCTCATAATAAGACTGGCATAATTCGCTGAAGCCTCCACAATTCTTGCTAAATAATGTGTGTAGCTAAATTATGAAGTTAAGATCATTTGTAGATCTACAATTAATATATATCAATAAGCGAAACTCTATCTTTTAGGCCATTTTACTAAGTGCTCTCTTTGTATGTGTGTCCTTTTAAGATACATTAGAAGATTACTTTTTTAATTTTGACTTTAAAAATCCAGTTTTTTTAGAAAATTAAGCCTTTGACTTTAAAAATCCAGCTTTTTTAGAAAATGTCACGAGTTTTTTCTTAAAATCATTCATTATGAAAAAAAATCAGATTAAACTAATCAAAAGTTATCTAATTTAGATATAATTAGCAAAATAGCATGTTTTTTAAATAGTGAGATCTAAAATTATAGTTTGTCCAGAAAGACAATTCCTGTTGGAAATTATTCCCTTTATTTATTCTTCACGTTTTTAACCTCAATAAAAATGCTAGAAAGAATAGGATGTTTTACAAATGCTTCATCAAGAAAGAATAAAAAAAAAGGATTTTTTCTGGAATTTTAATATTTAATAATCAACTAAAAAATTCATTCCTTAACTTCTTGACTGTCTTAAGCCGTACCGCCCTAGGGCATGCGGTGAATTCCTTAACTAATAACTGTTAACTAATCATCGAGGTTCATAACATCTGCTGTGTGATATGGATGATAATGATACAAATATAAATGCAATAGATCAATTCATCGTTGAATTATCACCGTTTGAATCAAGAATCATATTGCAAAAAAAATTCCTATAAATTGAGTTTAAAATTTTGTAAACATGTTTGTACATGTGTTGACACAGCACCTCATAAAAAACCCTTGAAACTAGAAAAATACTCCAAGATCTAGGTATCGTTTCAAAGCTAAGGAATTGGAAAATATTTTGCATTTATTAAAAAAATCGATATTCTGGTTGATTCTTGCGATTTCTAGTGTTTACACTTAAATAATCACATTTGCGTGAATATAAAATCATTAGTCTTCAACTCTAAAATTCTTAATATATTCGTCGTCAATACCGTTGTGTTGCTCCAGTATATATATATAAGACGTTAAATAAAATAACTATCTACCTTATATATTCAGCAGTAATTTAGTGATTTTAAAACTTTTGCATTTGAAAACTGAACGTTTTTTCTTTTTTTTATGCAAGTCTTGTTTATGTAACTTTTGTTTTGTGATCATATCATGTGTTTTATGTTGTACTGGGTATGTTTCGTATTTGTCTGTTGCATGTACTATTCTTTTCGATCTTGTTTCACTGTCATGTAACTGAAGTAATATGGAAACAGTATTAATTAATAAAAATAAAATGATTAAACCTATACCTACCTTATATATTCAGCAGTGGTTTAGTGATTTTAGAACTTAAGCATTTGAAAACTGTGCGTTTTTCTTTATTTATTCAAGTACTAGCCACTGCGTGGACATCAAGGCGTTGCCCGTGACAGTTCTTTTCGTGGGGTCAGGTTCGACCACTGCTCGCTAACCCCCGGTGATTGCTTCGAATTGGATAACAGCCAACACGGCGTTGTCCGTGGTGTTGGTTTGCGAAGCAAAACAAATAAGAATTCGTAGCCTATTGGATAACAGCCATCACTGCGTTGCTCGTGATGGCCTCGTCATTGTCAAATGCGGCCAAATTCGAATTGTGAAGAGATCCAATCGGCGTTGACGTCAAAATCTCTTGCGAAAATATAAATATTTAATTGAAAAATTATTTATTAAAAGAAAATCAAACGTATAAGGTATCTATCTGGTGTAAAATTTTCCGCATATTTCAAATACGTTAAAATTTCCATTTTATCTTTAACAATCGCTGAGATAGAAAACAGCACTGAAATACATCAGCCATAACATTAATTATTTCTTTTGTTTCACTCGAATCCGTTTCGCTGGATATCAAAATGAATTAATCTCGAATCAAACGATGGTCATTCTTTCGTGGAGCCCCCCCCCCCGTTTGTATTGGCAAAAATTAAAAGTTTCAATTTAAAAATTATTAATTTAAAGAAAATCATATTTTTAGATATCGATCTAATGTAAAATTTTCCGCGGATTTGAAATCCGTTGAAATTTTTACTCTATCTTTAAAGAGCTAAGAGATAGAAAAAGAACTGCATAACTCCAGTTGAAACTTTTTATTTGTTTTGTTCTTTGGCTGAAGGCGTTCAAACAGAAACACGGAAAAATAAATTTAGAATCAGTTATACCTTTAAGTTTTTACCATTCTAAGGCAAAAATTAATAATTAAATGATATTAAATTAATTTTGAAACGTTCTAGATTGAATTTTAAAGTTCGGGCTTCGTACAAAAATTGCAAAACATTCGGACTAACAGTGTGCTTAATCCCATTACTGTAAGTGCCATAGTTTCGTCAGGACAGTACACACACAATCCACACACAAACACTTCCTTTTATAATAGTAGAGATTGTCTTATGTACCTTTTGTTTTGTGTTCATATTATGTGTTTTATGTTGCACTGGGTTTGTTTCGTTTTTGTCTGTTGCATATACTGTTTTTTTTTTCGATCTTGTTTCGCTGTCATGTAACTGAAGTAGTGTGGAAACAGCATAAATTAATAAATATTTAAAAAATTATTTAACCTACCCACCATATATATTCAGCAGTGATTTAGTGATTTTAAACTTAAACGAATCAAAACTGAGCGTTTATCTATTTTTATGCAAGTATTGTTCTATGTAACTTTTGTATTGTGTTCATATCATGTGCTTGATGTTGTACTGTGTTTGTTTCGTATTTGTCTGTTGCATATAATATCCTTTACGATATTGTTTCGCTGTCATGTAACCGAATTAATATGGAAACAGTATGAATAAATAAATAAAATTATTAAATCATCACTTTAGATGTAGGTAGTTAGTTAAATTCACTCTGGAGCAAAAGAACGGGCTATTGGCGACGGCCCAGAATCAAACCCAAAGCGAAAGGTCCAAGGACAACACCGCGTAACCACAACGATATGACAGACTTATCCAGCCCATATGAAACGATAGGTCGGTATTCCAATTAGCGTCGCACTGGAGCAACACAACGAGGTACTGACGACGGTCCAGAATCAAACCCGAAGCAAAAGGTCCAAGGACAACACCGCGTAACCATGGTGAGATAACGATATGACAGACTTATCCAGCCCATATGAAGCGGTAGGTCGGTATTCCAACTAGCGTCGAACTGGAGCAACACAACGAGGTATTGACGACGGTCCAGTATCAAACCCAAAGCGAAAGGTCCAAGGACAACACCGCGTAACCATTTTGAGATAACGATATGACAGACTTATCCAGCCCATATGAGGCGGTAGGTCGGTATTCCAATTAGCGTCGCACTGGAGCAACACAACGAGGTATTGACGACGGTCCAGAATCAAACCCGAAGCAAAAGGTCCAAGGACAACACCACGTAACCATGGTGAGATAACGATATGACAGACTTATCCAGCCCATACGAAGCGGTAGGTCGGTATTCCAATTAGCGTCGGACTGGAGCAACACAACGAGGTATTGACGACGGTCCAGTATCAAACCCAAACCGAAAGGTCCAAGGACAACACCGCATAACCATGGTGAGATAACGATATGACAGACTCATCCAGCCCATATGAAGCGGTGGATCGGTATTCCAATTAGCGTCGCACTGGAGCAACACAACGAGGTATTGACGACGGTCCAGAATCAAACCCGAAGCAAAAGGTCCAAGGACAACACCGCGTAACCATGGTGAGATAACGATATGACAGACTTATCCAGCCCATATGAGGCGGTAGGTCGGTATTCCAATTAGCGTCGCACTGGAGCAACACAACGAGGTACTGACGACGGTCCAGAATCAAACCCGAAGCAAAAGGTCCAAGGACAACATCGCGTAACCATGGTGAGATAACGATATGACAGACTTATCCAGCCCATATGAAGCGGTAGGTCGGTATTCCAACTAGCGTCGAACTGGAGCAACACAACGAGGTATTGACGACGGTCCAGGATCAAACCCGAAGCAAAAGGTCCAAGGACAACATCGCGTAACCATGGTGAGATAACGATATGACAGACTTATCCAGCCCATATGAGGCGGTAGGTCGGTATTCCAATTAGCGTCGCACTGGAGCAACACAACAAGGTATTGACGACGGTCCAGAATCAAACCCGAAGCAAAAGGTCCAAGGACAACACCGCGTAACCATGGTGAGATAACGATATGACAGACTTATCCAGCCCATATGAAGCGGTAGGTCGGTATTCCAATTAGCGTCGGACTGGAGCAACACAACGAGGTATTGACGACGGTCCAGTATCAAACCCAAACCGAAAGGTCCAAGGACAACACCGCGTAACCATGGTGAGATAACGATATGACAGACTTATCCAGCCCATATGAAGCGGTAGATCGGTATTCCAATTAGCGTCGCACTGGAGCAACACAACGAGGTATTGACGACGGTCCAGAATCAAACCCGAAGCAAAAGGTCCAAGGACAACACCGCGTAACCATGGTGAGATAACGATATGACAGACTTATCCAGCCCATATGAGGCGGTAGGTCGGTATTCCAATTTGCGTCGCACTGGAGCAACACAACGAGGTATTGACGACGGTCCAGAATCAAACCCGAAGCAAAAGGTCCAAGGACAACACCGCGTAACCATGGTGAGATAACGATATGACAGACTTATCCAGCCCATATGAAGCGGTAGGTCGGTATTCCAATTACCGTCGCACTGGAGCAACACAACGAGGTATTGACGACGGTCCAGAATCAAACCCAAAGCAAAAGGTCCAAGGACAACACCGCGTAACCATGGTGAGATAACGATATGACAGACTTATCCAGCCCATATGAGGCGGTAGGTCGGTATTCCAATTAGCGACGCACTGGAGCAACACAACGAGGTATTGACGACGGTCCAGTATCAAACCCAAAGCGAAAGGTCCAAGGACAACACCGCGTAACCATGGTGAGATAACGATATGACAGACTTATCCAGCCCATATGAAGCGGTAGGTCGGTATTCCAATTAGCGTCGAACTGGAGCAACACAACGAGGTATTGACGACGGTCCAGAATCAAACCCGAAGCAAAAGGTCCAAGGACAACACCGCTTAACCATGGTGAGATAACGATATGACAGACTTATTCAGCCCATATGAAGCGGTAGGTCGGTATTCCAATTAGCGTCGCACTGGAGCAACACAACGAGGTATTGACGACGGTCCAGAATCAAACCCGAAGCAAAAGGTCCAAGGACAACACCGCTTAACCATGGTGAGATAACGATATGACAGACTTATCCAGCCCATATGAAGCGGTAGGTCGGTATTCCAATTAGCGTCGCACTGGAGCAACACAACGAGGTATGGACGACGGTCCAGTATCAAACCCAAAGCGAAAGGTCCAAGGACAACACCGCGTAACCATGTTGAGATAACGATATGACAGACTTATCCAGCCCATGTGAAGCGGTAGGTCGGTATTCCAATTAGCGTCGCACTGGAGCAACACAACGAGGTATTGACGACGGTCCAGAATCAAACCCGAAGCAAAAGGTCCAAGGACAACACCGCTTAACCATGGTGAGATAACGATATGACAGACTTATCCAGCCCATATGAAGCCGTAGGTCGGTATTATAATTAGCGTCGCACTGGAGCAACACAACGAGGTATTGACGACGGTCCAGAATCAAACCCGAAGCAAAAGGTCCAAGGACAACACCGCTTAACCATGGTGAGATAACGATATGACAGACTTATCCAGCCCATATGAAGCGGTAGGTCGGTATTCCAATTAGCGTCGCACTGGAGCAACACAACGAGGTATTGACGACGGTCCAGTATCAAACCCAAAGCGAAAGGTCCAAGGACAACACCGCGTAACCATGGTGAGATAACGATATGACAGACTTATCCAGCCCATATGAAGCGGTAGGTCGGTATTCCAATTAGCGTCGCACTGGAGCAACACAACGAGGTATTGACGACGGTCCAGAATCAAACCCGAAGCAAAAGGTCCAAGGACAACACCGCTTAACCATGGTGAGATAACGATATGACAGACTTATCCAGCCCATATGAAGCGGTAGGTCGGTATTCCAATTAGCGTCGCACTGGAGCAACACAACGAGGTATTGACGACGGTTCGGGATCGTCACCTGAGGGATGGATCCGATGACAACACCACGTAATTTCGAACCACGGTCGGTCTGATGACGAGGTCACGCCTGAACTGGCACTCCACTCTCCAAATTTCCACACCTCACCAACATGATGATATTTGAGACAACGACAGATTAAACATGCAGTAGCCCCATTTGTACGAGACATTCTTTGGTTGGATTCGAACTAACAATCTTCGGTTGGTTTGGTTCGTTACTCTTCCAACAGAACCCTTCACATTCAACAGAAATATTTCCATACTTATCCAGCTAATATGAAGCGGAAACAATAATCCAGCGCTGTTGAACTACATTACAACTTTTTCACTAACGGTTCGTATAAATAATATTTTTGTTACAAAACAAAGCCAGTGTATAGCCGATAACAACTTCTAAAAATGCATTCCATATTTAGTAATATTTTTCATATCGACATCGAATAATGTATGCACTGTGTGATGAAAGAAAAAGTGATGAAGCTTGGTTGATAGCTTGCCCCACTCTCCAAGTCACATCTTTATTCTCTGCTTTTTTTTATAATAAAGCAGCTCAACAGTAATGCTTTATATCCATTATTTTCCGCTTCCAAGAAGCAAAAGATTCTTCAAAAAAATAAACCAGAGAACTGGTAGAACAAATATTGGCCTGAAGCTATGCAACCTAAATTTCGCATATCTGGAAAATAGACTATGTAGAACTGGAAACTATATTTTTCCTTCCCTTTTATCGCTTTTGAGTCAGTCATTAAGGGTTTGCTATTCTCGAAAAATCTTGAGTGCCAGAAATCATTTTTATAAACATTATCGTGCTGTGGTAAATATCCAATCACACACAAACGCGTATGGTTTTTAAAAAAATTCAAATTTAACTTCTTTTCTTTCTGGATTATATCGGCGTTTAACGAAAAGTTATTTGGAATCAACAGACTTCAAACTGCTGTTACGCCACTAAAATATATAAAGGGGGATTTCGTTTTATATTTATTTCTAGCTAAACCAACTAAATCAATAATGTATATATTCCGTCAGAAATACGCATTGCGTGGTCAAACAAGTCGTGCATGTTTGTATCTCGCTGGACCATCTTTAACGTGAATAACAGCACGCATTTGCCATAACATTTTGTTTGGGTTTATTGGATATATAGCTTTGTCAATTCTTGATGGACGAGATATCTCGTCGAAACCATTTGGAGGGGTGATGCTGTTCGGTCACGATTATTCAGAACTGTTTTAACCACATTTTCTCGACGCGTTTGTGGTTGACCTCATTCTCTTTCAGACCAGATGGACATCGTATCTGGTGCCAGCGATTTCAACAATCTCTGCAGTTTTCCTGCTCTTGACACATGCTAAGGATTTGGCCCTTTTTAAACTCTGAAACATCCTTTCGGAGACTGCGTAAAACGTCTTCAGCCGTTTGTTTTGAAATTATCAATCTAGTTAAAATTAAAAGTGGTAATGCTTATAGAATCCTGCACATTTTCCGAAATACTTAACCGATAATGCCCTCCTCAGTATTTGCATGTTTTTAAGTTCGTAACACCTCTTTTTTACGAGGAGTGTACAAGCTCGTGCAATGTGGATAGTATAAGTAAAATACAACGCAGTTTACACTTGAATTCATCTTTAAAAACAGATCAGTACTAGGTGGCCAGTACGGAAAGTTTGAACTGTGAAACATCTTTTCCGCGACTGCAGCATCTTCAGCCATGTTTCCTTTGAAATTGTCAGCTGCACATTCACGTCGTTACAGTTAAAGGTTGTAATTCTTATAGAATCATGCAAATTTTTCAAAATGCTTAACCGATAATTCCCTCTTAAGAATTTGCATCTTTGAATTCGCGACACCTCTTTTGGCCAAGGAGTGTACAAGCTCGTGTTAAGTGGAAAGCACAAGTAAAATACCACACCGTTTTCAAGTGAATACAATACATCTTTAAAATTAGACCAGTACTACGTGTCCAGTACAGAAAGTTGAACGTTACGTAAAAATGGGCATTAAGTTTGGTTTAATAATATCTATACTATCGTTTCAAATATTATTACAATTAAGGAAATTAATTTACAAAGCATGATAAAATTATGTTATGGTTTCTGAGACAAGCACACCTATTTGTGGTACATTTAGATTTGCAGTCACATTTTCTGAAACCCTGCCCAGTACCAAGGGATTGTTTTATTGCAGTTTTACGTAAAGATATTTCTACAGCAGGGACATCTTCTTTCGTTAAAAATCTCTCTTTGCAAACACTGAGGTGATGTACAGATTATCTAGGGTGATTCGTCAAAGTGCCGAAAATTGTTTCATTTCTAAAATTACGTAGGTTATCTGCAAGTTATATGAACAATCTGCACACTACCTAATGGGCACGCGTGTAAAGAAAGTGAAAATAAGATATTTCCTGGAACAACAGCAACGTTTCTGTAAGCTTAAATTAACAACATTTTATTTATTTATTTTTCGATACCTATCAATCAAACAATCAACAAATTAGTTCATAGAATCAATCATCAATAAAAAAAAACTATAATAGAAAGAAAATCAAACGGTTTAAAATATTATTACAATTAAGGAAATGAATTTGCAAAACATATGATAAAATTATGCTTGCACACCTATTTGTGACTTCTTCATATATATATATATATATATATATATATATATATATATATATATATATATATATATATATATATATATATAAGAAGATTAAAGAAAGAAGAAGAAAGAAAATTATTAAAAATGAAAGTGTTGATGGATCAGGGGGTCGTCAGGGAGGAGCCTTACCCATACAACACTAAATGGTGTTTTCTACGTACATGAGCTGCAAAAGGCTAAGAAATTACTCAAATACCATTAAAAAGCATATATATACTACATTCCGTCATAAAATAAATAAGCTCGTGCAATGTGGAATGCTTAAGTAAGATGCAGCATAGTTGTATGCTATAAATATACCTAGAATTCCGACTAGTCTAATAATAAATACATCCAACCGAATACTAAAATCTAATTATACCCATAACCTGTAAGAATTCAAAATTTAAATGCTTCAAGATTCAAAATCTATAAATAGTCTATTTTTGTTAAATGCTTTTAAAATACATCCGGTTTTTAAAAACCAAGCAGATGAATTTTCGGTTAAATAAAAGTAAATTTAAGCATTTTACTTTTACATTACTAAAGGAGTAAAATAGTTTAAATACGTAGGTTTAAGAACTGTTTTCTCTACGAATCGTTTCTTCGAGACTTCGAATCTAAATATTCTAGGTTATCGTTAAATGTTTTCAAGATTTGTGTTTCCGATTCTTTGGACTAAGCAGTTGAATTTTTGGTGCAATAAATGTAAAAAAGTGTAAGCATTTTACTATGTTACAAACCAAAATATTTTAAATGAGTGGATTTAAGTACTACTGTTTTCCCTCGACATTTTTCTTCGAGATTCAAATCTAAATATTCTAGATTTCTGTAAAATATTTTAAAATTCTTTCCGGCTGTTAAAACTAAGCAGTTGAACTTAGGGACAAATGAAAGTAAATGTAAGCATTTTTGCTTCCCTACTACATATAATATTACTTTAAATTCTTGTACTGAAGAACTTTTCCTGAAATTCATTTTTAGTGTATTTAAACCCTTAACAATACCCATCACAATATTTCTTTTTACTTGAAAGCTTGGATGAAATTATGAGAAATGAAAATTATTGATCTAAGACAGAGATCTAAAACTCACACCCTTGGCGGGTTTACCTTACAGGAACATGCGGAAACAGTAGACTTTCAAACTAACCAAAATTGATAGAAACGACAGGACAGGACAATCACTTCCGGAGTGCCTACTGCAAAGCAGCTTAACTCCCCGTCATCAGGTGTGTGTAACATAAATCTGAATTGCTTAGTTAAAGAGAGAAAATTTATAAATAAAAAATGATTAAAAAAGGCTGATTAAAATAAAACATAACTTAGATTTTTTTTCAGTTCGAAGATAATTTATATCAAAATCTAAAAATAGCAAAACGAATTGTTCAAGCACAATAATGTTTGATAGTTACATTGACAATATAAAACATATAGTAGATAAGTTTGATAGGTCTATTAAAAAATGTCTTTTCTCCTACTGATATTTTTGAACATTCTTCCGATTACCGACCCTCACTAGTTTTTCCATGATTTCCTTCATTTTGTTTTATATAATCCTCGCTAACACCATTTCTGTGGCGTAAGGTGTCACTCTCGGCTCGAATATTCAACGACATTTATCGCTACACGAATTCAGAGCTTGTTGAATATCCAAGAGAGGAATAACGGCTTACCCCACTTAAACGATATTATCGTCTGACCTAAGAAGCGCCCTCTACCACCTAAACGTGGCATTTTCGGACGCATATTCTTCGACAAAAAAAAAATGTTTATTTTGGGCCCCTCTACCATTATTTACTTTTGGGCCTCTCTTCTATTATTTTCTATTAATATCTTCGAGACACCCTATAAATCTCAGAGTGGATGAGAAATTCCTCACCCTTTTTAGCATTAAAATTTTAGTTTAAAAGTTGCTTAACCTATTGTGTTTAGCAATATTTTAGTTGCTTTAGAACAAAATGTTTAGCCTTATTGTTGAGTGCTTCACTCGCCAAATGGGAGTTAATCTGATTTATACGTATAGAAACTTTGGTGGTGAATTAAAATAAATACAATCCATGGAAAATTAATATGCGCGTGGGACCTTTCTCTAATTTATCAAACACTAGCGAAATACCCGACATTACTCGGTTTGAATTGGTTTACTCTAGATTGAAGAGATGATCAAAATATATAATGACTTACGTCTTTCGCAGAATAAAATAATATTTTAACACCTTTCGCCATCTTTATAATTTCGCACCCTTGCTGTATGAAAAAGCTACGAAATGACGAAAGGTGACACTAAGGTTACTACTACACAAGACGATTTTGAGGGAGATTTGGAATTCCCTTTCGTAAGTTATTTTCATGTTCAACTCAATTAATAAAAACGACGATTTGAGGCGAGTTCTCTAGCTCTCATAGTCAACAAAACAATATTTTTTTAGCTGTGGCACTCTTTATGCGACATTGTGGAATTTCACAATCTTCTCCTGTCATTATGACAAAGAATTTTTTAATGTTTGAAAAGTTCTAGTTCGAATATTTTACACATTATTATTCTTTCAATAACGGCAATATTCATTCAAAATGGCATTCTTACACTTAAAATTTTCTTCATTCTGACTTACATGCCATTTTAAATCGAATACTTTGTGGTGGTGTTGCGTGTGACGAAAAAGAAACACAATTTTTTTTTTAAATAATAAATATTTAAAACAGAAAACAAAAGAAAACAGAGAAAAAAACAAAATAAAAGGTGTCCGGTAAAAGTTGTTCTAAAGAAATTAGTTTGTAATTTCCTTTTACCTCTTGATTTCGCAGTTGCCACAACTTACAACTAAAAAGTGCACAAAATTTAGAAACGCGAAATTAATTCAGAGCAAACGAAACAGAAAATATTACTGCACTTGATCAACCAGCATGAGTTTCCATTTCATTCCAGTTAGTTGAAAAATATCGTCCGTCCCAAATATTCAGAAATTGTTTACATTGCACACAAAGAACAAAAATAATACTAGAAATTAATGAAGTATCAGAGCTGAAATTACATACAAAAAAAATATTTTTTTTAGAATAATTGATTTTTTAGCAGTACTGGTAAAGCAATCGTAATAATTTTTCCAAAACTACCAAATTATGGTTGATTTAAGTATACTTACTCAAGTGTTTTAGCATGAAACTCACTAAATATAACAATAAAGAAATGTATAATAATGCATTCAACTAAACTAATAGATAATGTATAAAATGAAGCACATTGCGATCAAATATCTGGAACAATATTCATGTGATGTCACACAAACAAAAAATCGAACATGGAACAGAAAGACGGACAGACAGACTTTGCAACCAATTTCACTCACTAAATGAAGATAAGTGCAAACTGTATGCAAATTTCCATGAAAATATATTAAACCGTGTGAACGTGTATAGGGCACAGACAAGACAGACAGACACCAAACTCGAAAGAGGCGGATTTGGCATCAATAGGGGCCAAAACGGATAGAAAGCTTGAAATGGGCCGAAAATATTCAATGTACAAACAAACACTCCATTCTTATTTAAATAGATTCTGCCCGCATATTATGTAATAACTTCATCACAACATATTTTCGGACCAAACTTCTTTTGTAAACTTTTTAGTAGAAAAAACTAGTCGCGATTCAAATTGCGTAGCAATAACCACAACTTCTTCGTTTGTTTTGATGGTTCACTCCCCTCTTACGGGGTGACATGGGGCAGGTGTGTTCGCGGGGAGATTGCCTCCCCTGAATATGAAACGTGTCAGTAATAAAACTAGGGGCAGCTGAAAATGCTAGAAGCTGTGTTGTGGATAAGTTTCACGACTAGAGCACTTCGAATTTCGGCGGGGAAGTTGCGCAGACCGAACAGATGAAAGGGAAAGAATGAAATCATATTATCTTGCACTACTCACAATACATCACATTGCAAACATGAAAACAGTCCATCGTGTGCTCTTTTCCCGTCATGTGGGGACAGTACGACCCCTTGATAAAACTTTGGAATCATTTCATAAAGGAGAAGTTGAAACAAGAAAAAGTGTTAACATATTAATAAAAAAATGGGAATTTAAAATTTCATCGCCTTTTAAAAGGATCATTATGTGGTACATTTTGCTTTTACTAAGCTGTGGCCTTTAAAATAATATGTAGCTTATAAAACACTAGCCACTGCATGGCTAGCCCGGCGTTGCCCGTGCCCGTGGTGTAAGTTATTAATCTGGTGTAAAATTTTCCGCATATTTCAAATCCGTTGGAATTTTCAATCTATCTTTAGATATTCCGATTTTACGAAAAAGAATTAACAATCCCAGTCAAAATGTTTTTTATTTTTTGCTCTCGTTCCCTGAAATGGAATAGGACAGGAAATGTAATCTGTTTTTTTTTTTAACGCGAAGGGCAGAAGATGCAATCTGTTTCACGTGAAGTCACAATCTCTTGCGAAAGTATAAAAGATATATTCAATTTAAAAATTATTTATTTAAAGAAAATCATATTTTTAGGTATCGATCTAAAGTGAAATTTTCCGCAGATTTCAAATCCGTTAAAATTTTTACTATATATTTAACGATATAGGAAATAGAAAAAAAACTAACTAACTAAAGGCGTTGAAAAATCGATGGAGAGTAAAACTATTAAATTCATTTAAAAATCTTCTAGATTGAATTTAAAAATTCGCCGCGACCCAAAAATTGCAAAAAATTTGGACTACCTATGTGTTAAATCTCATTGCTGTAAGTGCTATAAAATCATCAGGATTTTGGGGCTTCGAAAAAAGCAGACAAACACTTCTTTTTATCATATTAGAGATAGTGTTAGGTGGTAGGTAGTTCATTAACGTCGCAATGGAACAAACTAACGTGCTATTAGCGAATGTCCGGGGACAATCCCGAAGGAAAGATCCAAGGACAACGCCTCGTAATTTTGAATCATGGTCAGATGACAAGGTGAACAACTGGAACCCCACTCTCCAAACTTCTACACCACGTCAAAGTTAGGACATTTGATGCCACGTCAAATATATATAGGCAATTCCATGTGACTCACGTTACATTCAAACATAAATTTTCAGTATAAAGATTAATGCCGATAAAGAATGGATTAAGATTACCAAACAAAAATTGATTTATAAACTCATTGATTTATCCCTAAAGCATCTGTGTTATAATTTAGAACTTTAGTGAGAATTTAGTTTTCCTAATGGCACCAGTTCAGATTGTGACTCACGTTACTTAAAAAAGGACATCTATTTCTTCAAAAACGACAGTTTTTCTCTTCTTCTTCTAACGCAAGTTAATAGGAAAAAGAATTCTAATGCTTCAATCAAAGTACTAGGCCATGGGGAATCTAAGAAAATTAAAACTGTCGCATTAATGAATAAAATACGTTGCTTTTTTTTGTGATTCAGGCTACATCTGTGCATTCTGAGGACTGAATGCCTATTAATAACGTTTTTGAAATTTCAATCTATGCTAAAATCAACTTTTTATACAGATGTGATGATTAACTGCTTGTTAATGAAATAGTTTCAATTAAAAAAATTCCCTATAAACGTATTTATGTGCATTAAAAATGTTAATTAAATTATTTTGATTCAAAATTGTTTCGACATGAAATAAACAATGTTTAGATCTATTAAAAACTCAGTTTAATATTTAGTTTCGATATATTTAATTACGAACAATATACTAAGTCCATTTCAAATCAATGAAAATTTCTCAGTTGGGGACCTAGTGAGGATTTTAACTTTATTACGGCAATGGTTGTTAACTCAATATTATTGTAAAATTAGATTATCTTATTCACTTCTCTGTTCCTCTCTCTCTCTCTCTCTCTCTCGCTCTCTCTCTCTCTCTCTCTCTCGCTCTCTCGCTCTCTCTCTCTCTCTCTCATTAGAGGATAACGATTACGGCTTACTTTCCGAATATGGATACTTCATTACAGCAATGGTTGTTAACTCAATATTATTGTAAAATTAGATTATGTTCTCTCTCTCTCTCTCTGTCTCTATATGTCTCTATCTTTCTCTTATTAGGGGATACCGATTACTACTTATTTTACTTTAACTCAGTGTTCAGCTTTAATTTTATAATACTTATAGGTGTCGTGTAGGAGATGTCACTTTATAGGAAATACCCTTTTGGTAACATTAAAAAAATGTTCCTATTAATTTAAGTATTATGGTCCAAATATGCTGTAATTAAAGATCTGAATTTTTCTGTTCTTCTATAAATCTCTATTTCTTCCGTTAGAATTTTAAAACCTCTTCTGGCAGCTTCTACGAATATGTGCGCATTATTTACTAAACACTTCTTTCGTAGTGAAGTCTTAAAGTCCAGGAGCTTTTAGTCTAATATCATAGTATCATTTCGTCCACAAAATGATATAATTTTGTCCACTGTACCTCTTAACAAAGCTGATTACTAACTAAATTGAAATTTGCATTTAAACTCGCATTACAAAAGCTTCAAAATTTCCTCACCACAAATTCTTCACGACGTGGTCTGCTAGAAGCCCTACGTTTAACTTTGTTTATAACTTTGACAAAAATTTTTGTAATTTTGAACTATTGAGGTGTTTCTTTAAAGTTTTTTTTTTGTTCCTTAAAACGCGAAACTTTTAAACATTATTTTAAACTGTTTTACTTTCTTTTGATTTTAAATCCTTTGTACGGCTACTGGTATTTTCATGGATTCTTTTCCCTTCTGCATCGGTATTATTTCATAGTAAGATCTTGCTTTTCTTTATAATCATCATAATTTCCTTCTTGCTTTAATTATTTCTCTTCTCTTTCTTTGCCTTTCTGTGGCTGCCATAATATTATTGTATTTTGTATGAAGATAAAGAACATGTTTTAATGAAACAAAATCTATCACAAAATCGTTTGCATTTTAAATCTTATTGAAAAATGAAATCCAATGTGCAAAATTTAATCTAATGGCAGTTTATGTGACTCACGTTGCAAAATTAAATTAGAACAATCTTTTAAGAAACACATGAATTAAAATAAAGTTTTTCGGTAACTTTAAGGCTTTATACTAATCAAGAAAAAAGTGAAAGATTTAATTTTAAACATAGAGAATTTTATAAAATAATTTTAAAAAAATAAACAAGTTTTTGTGACTTACGTTACATCATATTAAACTTTTTCGAAGTCATTCCATAAATATAGTTATCGATATATATTAAAATAAATAGGCATATAATTTCCTTCCTCTCCTTAAATAGCTCTTTCAATAATGCACGAAAAAGGCATAAATGAAATTATATGCTTCTTGCATATCATTTCAAATGACAAAAGAGCCCATGTTATGCAGTTGTCGTGTCATGTGGGGGCAATATCATTGCCAAGTAGTTTTTAATTATATCAGTAGGTAATTGGCAATTTTTAATTAACGTCGTGCTAGAGCAACACAACAGGCTGTTACATCAGTAGGTAGTTTTAAGCAAATAAGAGTGTAAACAAATGAGTAATGTGAAAACATGTTTTTTTTTAACTACCGAGGCAGTGGTAATTCTGTTTCAAAGATTTGGGTTCGCCAATTGTTGCACCTCAGCCTATATTAACCGTACTAGCCTTGACGAGGTATCTCGTCATTAGCAAAACTAAACACATTCTGGTGGATGCGATACCTCGTCATTAGACGGAAACTGACCAGATGTTGACATCGTCATCATAAAAAAAATCGCCGAAATCTTGATAACTAGATATCTTGCCATTAGCAAAACTAAACACATCCTGGTTGACGCGATACCTCGTTATTAGAAGGAAACTGACCAGATATTGACATCATCATCATAAAAAGATCGGAAAAACCTTGATGGCTAGATATCTTGCCATTAGAAAAATTGATCAGAACTTGATGGGCGAGATATCTCGTTGGAATCTATTGGAGGGTTAGCCCTTAGTAAAATTTACGACTAAAAAATTACTTCAAATAGCTTGCACTAGGTAGGATTATTTCTTATCATCGGTTAATAGTAAAATAAATGTTTCACTTTACGTTAGTTCCACCACGTTGTAAACAACCACCTAAGCCCAAAAAAATAAGCAAAGTTTATGCTTATTACCAGCCTTTCCCTTACACATCCTGAATTTCATTGGAGCCCTACATGAAGTCATTTTGAAAGACACATCTGCCATTGTTCAAAAACGTTTTCTTGCACAGACTCGATGAATTTATATAATTTTTTTAATATTATACACTGGGATAAAGAGATATAAAGAAGGCTTCAGCGTAATGTTTTATTTTCACCTTAAATCTCAAAACAATCACATTTCACCTACTTACAAGATGTAAATAGTATTTTCTGGTCAGAAATTTGTGATTTCTCTCTGTAACTATTCTATCAATAGTTAAAATAATGTAACAATAGGGAGACTAGCTCTCTTGGATTCATAGACAGTACGTAGGGAAGACTGAACCTTTTCCCTATTTCTTTCGAGATAAGAATAGATGTGATTAATAGTTGCGTTCTTCGGAAATAAACTTGTCACTTATGGAGAAGATGGCTTTGCTAAGCATTTCTGCTTATGTATTATATTTAATACTAGCCAGGATGTGCCTGCTGGATAGTATATATATTGCAGGCTCAATATTAAACTCAACGACTGCTAACTGTTAGAAGTACAGCAAAATACCTAAAACCAAAATTTCAAATGAAATGAGTTTGTTGGGTTGGATTGAATTCCAATACGTATTTGCAGACATTGAATTTAATGCCTCCATTTCTTCTCTCATTTTTCAATGAATGCATTTTTTGTTCCTGAAACACAATCGGCCTTCTATTGAATACAGCTGTTATCATGGCTTCTGACGAATCCCTTTTATCGTGGTTGCTCATGAAAAGTACTTATTCCCTTGAAAAGTGATCAGAAATAATATAAATATGTTCCGTTATAAAAGACAAAATCACTAATTCAAGACACACCGTAAGAATTTCTGTTTTCTAAATAAGCGCTTGATGATTGAAAGCTTAACATAATAGACCGCTTGAATATTATATACACCATTCTAATGTTTGAGTGTTTCTAAATTTAATTATTACGAACTTCTCTCTCTCTCTCTCTCTCTTCTCTCTCTGAAACTTTTCACTAACAAAATCTTTTTGAAGGTATTAAATTCAGTACCTAAATTTCATCTCTATTTTTTCAGTGAATGCATTTTGTGTTCCTCAAATCCAATCGCCTCGAAATGAATCCAGCCCGTTGTCAAAGCTCCTGACCAATCCTTTTTTATCGTATCCGTTAGCGTAGAATACTTATTCGGGTGATAAATGAAGTAAGAAATAACAAATATGTTCCGCTATGAGAAATCTTTGAAGAGAAGTTTCTGATTGTTTGAATGAGTGCTTACGTGAAAGTTTACGATAGCATGACCTTGAATAGTGTGTGTGGATAAAGCATTCTAATTTTAGAACTTTCACACTTCAAAATTGCTATCCTGAAAAACTTTCAGTGCTCGATTAAGCTCAATTAAATAAAATTTCCAGTACCTTATACCTCCATTTCTTATCTCATTTTTTCAACGAGTGCATTTTGTGTTCCAGATACCTAATCGCCTCGTATTGAATCCGATTGTTATCATTGCTCACTTTTTATCGCGGCGACTGCGAGGAATGCTTATTCCTGTGATAAAAGATTATATGATGTAACAAATATGCTCCGTTATGAAAAATAAATTATTCAAGAGGATCTAAAGAATTTCTGATTCAATAACTGCATAGTACTTGAAAGATTAAGATAACAAGACCTTGAATAGTGGATAAACCATTCTAATTTTAGAATGTTTTACACTTTAAAATTATTAACCTGAAAAACCCTGACCTCGCTTATTAAGATGCTCGACTAATTTACATTTCCTAATACCTCTATTTCGTATCTTCTTTCGTTCTTGATACCCAATCTCCTCTTATGGAATCCAGCTGTTATCAGGGCTTTTTATCGTGGCCGCTCGCGAGAAATGCTTATTCCGGTGATAAATGATAATATAAAATAGCAAACATGTTTCGTTATGGAAAACAAGTCTTTCAAGAGGAATTTCTGATTGGTCGAATGAAAGTTTAAGGCAACATGATCTTGAATAGTGTATAAACCATTCTAATTTTGGAATGCTTTAAACTTCAAAATTACTATCTTGGAAAATTTTAAAGTGGTTTTATTATTAAGTTGCTCTATTAAATTACAATACTTATTTGCAGAACCTCCATTTCTCCTATTGTTTTTTCAATAAATGCATTTTGTGGAATGCTTATTTCGGTGATAAGTAATAAGAAATAGCAACTATGTCCGTTATAAAATCAAGTGGATTTCTGATTGTTTCAATTAGTGTTTAGTACTTGGAAATGTAACCCTCCTGATGGTTTTCTCTATGAGGTATATCGTCATTAGCAAAACCATAAGCAGATCTTGATGGATGAGTTATCTCGTCATTGAAGAAAACTGACTAGATCTTGAAACTCTTCAACGCCAAAATATCGGCAACATCTTCTGGATAAAGAGATATCTCGTCCTTTGTAAAATTGTTCAAATGTTGATGGACGAGACATCTCGTCGAATCCACTTGGAGGTTTCAGATAACATGACCTTGAATATTGGATAAACTATTCCGATTTTGCAACGCTTTAAGCTTCAAAATTGATAACCTGATAAATTTGAACTGTCTTATCCCGGTTAAATTCCGATACGAATTCTGAGTTGCTACATCTGATACCTTCATTTCTTTACTCATTTTTTCAATGAATGCATTTCGTGTTCCTGAAACCCAATCGCCTCGTATTGAATCCAGCCGTTATCAGGGCTCCTGGCGAATCCCTTTTTATCGCGGCCGCTCGCGAGGAATGCTTATTCCGGTGATAAATGATAATAAGAAACAAAGTTTGTCGTTTTGCAAGGATCGAAATCTGTGTCATGCTCTTGTCGGGGTGCATGAATGATTGCGCGGGCGACTGCGGTGGGCGTCGCCACCGCATGGGCGCGGTCGCCCTCGCTCTTAATCAACGACAAGTGTTATCTCCCGCGATAAGACAGCGACGCTCATAGGCTGTTCTCCCGCAGATGGGGGGATTAGGAGCAGCCCGAAAATGGATGGCGCCCCAACTTTACTTTTCAAAAACTCTCCCCCTTCTAAAACGGCATCGTTCATAATAGGAAGAGGCTGTTCACCTCTCAAATAAGAGCCCGCCTCCCCCCCCCTACGCTGCGCCCCCCGAAGACGTAAACGATCGTCGGCATTAATGCGATCCGTGAATGCCTTTTTAAAAATTACAAGAGTCGTTCCGAGAGAAAATTTAAAAATTAATTTTTTGAGCACCCGCCGATTAATTAAACCGTAGAAATGACGAGTTTCTTATTCTGGCATAACCTGGAGCTGTTTGGAATCATGCTCAACAAAGCGAGTGGTCTAGGGACTTCTTTTTTAGCAAAGAAGGCCGTAGATTGACAAAACAAGCCACAAAATGCTACATATTAATTGCCGAAGAATCATTGATATGAATGGAATGCCTTTTTGAAAGTTACTAATGTAGAGAAATTCCAAATGTAAATTACGTTCCGAGAGGAAACTTAAAAATTAATCCTACGAACACCTGCCGATTAATTAAACCATAGAAATGACGGCGGGTTTCTTATTCTTGCATAACCTGGAGCTTTTTGCTTTTAGTTCAAGAAATCGGTTTGTCTAGTTAGTTCTCGTGTAGCAAAACTGACCATAGTGACAAAGCAAACCACAACATTCTGGTGATTGATCAATGGATCGTTGTGATTATTGTGATCCCCGAATGCCTTTTTTACAATCACACCAATCGTTCGGAGAGAAAATTTAAAAATTAATTATTTGAGCACCCGCCGATTAATTAAACCGTAGAAATTACGTCGAGTTTCTTATTCTGGCATAATCTAAATTTCTTTAGAGTCATGCTCACCAAATCGAGTGGTCTAGGTAGCTCTTGCGCAGCAAAGGAAGGTCGTAGATTGACAAAACAAGCCACCAAATCCTGAATATTAATGTCAAAGATTGCCGAAGAATCTATATAAATAAGAATGGAGTGTTTGTTTGTACATTCAATATTTTCGACCCATTTCAAGTTTTCTATCCGTTTTGGATCCTTCTGATGCCAAATCCGCCTCATTCGCGTTTGGTGTCTGTCTGTCTGTCTGTCTGTCTGTCTGTATGTATGTATGTATGTATGTGCCCTATACACGTCCACACGGTTTAATATATTTTCATGGAAATTTGCATACAGTGAGTACTTATTTTCATTTAGTGAGTGGAATTGGTTGCGAAAGTCTGTCTGTCCGTCTTTCTGTTCTATGTTTGATTTTGTGTTTGTGTGTTTGTGTAGGCATCACATGAATTTTATTCCAGATATTTGATTTTAATGTGTTTTATTTTATACATTGTCTATTAGTTAAGTGAAGGCAATATGAAACATTTCTTTATTGTTATATTTAGTTGAGTTTCATGCTGAAACACCTGAGTAAGTATACTTAAATCAACCATAATTTGGTAGTTTGGGTAAAATTGTAATGTATATTGAATATTACGATTACTTCGATAGCTTTACCAGTACTGCTAAAAAAGTAATTATTCTTGAAAATAAAATTTTTTTTATGGAATTTTAGCTCTGATATTTCGTTTATTTCGAGTCTTATTTTTGTTCTTTGCGCAATGAAAACGATTTCCGAATATTTGGGACAGGCGATATTTTTCAAAGAACGGGAATGAACAAGATCGCGAGAGCAGTGATATTTTCTGTTTCTTTCGCTCTGAATTAATTTCACATTTCTAAATTTTGTGCATTTTTAGTTGTAAGTTGTGGCAACTGTGCGAGATCAAAAGATAAAAATGAATCACAAATTAAAATCTTTAGAATAATTTTTTCCGACATCTTTTATTTTGTTTTATTTCGTTGTTTTCAGTTTCAAATACTTATTATTTTAATAAATGTGTTTTCCTTCTTATCACACGAAACACCACTACAAAGTATTCGACTTAAAAATGACAGGTAAGTCATAATAATTTTTCAGTAAATTTTAAGTGTAGTTATGCCATTATTTAAAGAATAATGCCGTTATTGAAAGAACAATGCCGTTATTTAAAGAATAATGCCGTTATTGAAAGAATTATGCCGTTATCGAAAGAATAATGCCGTTATTGAAAGAATAACGCCGGTATTGAAAGAATAATGCCGTTATTGAAAGAATAATGCGGTTATTGAAAAAATAATAATGTTTACAAAATCCTAAATAGAACTTAGCAAATATTACAAAATTCGTTGTCATAGTGACAGGATAAGATTGCAAAATTTCACAATGTCACATACCGGATGCAAGAGTGCCACAAGTAAAAAAATACTGTTTTGTTGACTTTTAGTGCGAG